>JAENPR010000170.1:0-600000 GCA_018135685.1 Themeda triandra | reverse complement strand
CGAAAACTTCAGGACTGTGCAGTTAGCGTGCCGCTGGTTGCATGCGCACCGCCGCCCAACTGTTCTGCTGAAGGTGGACCTGGCCAAGGCCTTCGATACTGTGGCGTGGCCTTTCCTGCTTGAGGTGCTTGACCACATTGGGTTTCCGCTGCGGTGGCGCGACTGGATTGCCGCCATGCTTTCCACGGCCAGCACGCGTGTTTTGGTCAATGGCCGCCCAGGACGGAGGATCTGCCACAACCGTGGCCTGAGGCAGGGGGACCCCCTTTCTCCCTCGTTGTTCGTCATCGTGATGGAGGTCCTCAATGCCCTCATCTCGGTCGCCGACAGACAGGGCCAGCTGCTGCCTCTCCCGGCCCACGTCGCGCGTTGTCGTGCGTCCATCTACGCCGATGACCTCGTTGTCTTCCTCACCCCAGCAGCGACTGATCTGGAGTGCATGCGCCAGTTGCTCCACCTCTTCGCGGGCGCCTCGGGCTTGGAGACCAACATCCACAAGTGCTCCATCACGCCCATTCGCTGCTCAGAGGAGGAGGTTGCGACGGTGCTTGCAGCTTTCCCCGGGTGCGCCCTTCCCCGCCGTTACCTCGGAGCGCCTCTCCGTCTCCGGGCCGAGGCGTGAGGACGAGCGCCTCTCATTGATGCGGTGGCGGCGCGCATCCCGACTGGAAGGCTAATCTCCTCAACGCGGCAGGCCGCAAGACGCTCGTGCATAGCACGCCGTCGGCCATCCCGGTGCATGTATCCATCTCCTGCTCCCTCTGCTCCTGGGCGGTGGCGGAGATCGACAAGCGCCGGCGGGGCTTCCTCTGGGCCGGGAAAGACTCCGTGGCAGGCGGCAAGTGCAAGGTCGCTGTTGGCATTTCTTAGCGCGATTACCAAAATAGACTTAGAGCCCAATTCTGATAACATCGCCAGAAACGCTAAATGGCTCTACTCGGCATAATTACTAGAAACTGGTTCTAGCAACTGCGCGAGTGTTGCCAGAGATAGATCACATCCTAGTAGATAAATATCCGCAAGCGCACGGATCTATCGTCGCAGATTTCACCCGGAAGTATTCGGGGTATCGTTATTTATAATTTCCCAAAGGAAGGCATGGGGTAGTTAAGTATTCTAGCATGGGTATGAATACAATATCTAGCATGAGGAGAAACCGACCAATGTGCTATACGAGGGTAAACATACGGTAATTTGGATAGTGGACACACACTTAGAGCAACCTCAAAGGAATAAAGATAAAATAAAGAATAAAGAATAATCTACGCGGGGCGGGCGGGTCCTATATAGTCAATGCTAGAACAACTAATTCCACATGTTATACAAGTCAAGACTCGACTATAGACTAGGAATATGGGGAGACCGCGGCAACTGGTCTGCCAGTCGATGGCGGCATTTACGAACTCCTACTCAACATGCGAACGTGGGGGATTACAAGGGACGGACAGGGCTGTCACCACCTGCCGCCTACCACCTCAACCGTGGCATGCCGACATATCCGAAGGTTCCCTCGCACCCGGACACCACGTCCGCATACTAAGGAGCTACCTACGTTCCCCCAGGACTCCCACCCTACGGATGGACGAGCTAGAACATAGGCAAACCCGAAGGCACATCGAACCGCTATTCCTCTTCTACAATCTAATCTAAACAAGTAAAACACACGAACGATGAAGAACAATGTAGAACACGATGAACAACTCTCACAAGAACTATGGCCTAGTTCTTGATCATAGAATATATCGTGTACTAGACTATACTCTAGTTCATATGCACGACTATATAAATATAATGAGAACTTGACTAAGGAAGAATGCTCCATAGATTTATACCAAAGGTGTAGCTTTTTCCCCCTGGAGACAAGCTCTCCAAGTAGCTTTGCCTAGCTCCAAATAACTAACACTAATGCTAAAGAACAAGTGTGAGGTGTAGAGATGGCTCCAAATGGTGTGTGTTGAGGTGGGGGGCCTCTCCTCTTCATTTATAGGGCACTGAAGGCGGTTCAGGGGTATGGAGGTAAAATAACCAAATGACCGTCATGCCCCCGGATGGAAGGAGGCGACCGCTTTGGCCGGGCCCACCCGCGGCCGGCCGGCGCGTGCGCGCGCCCCTGGCGCGCTCGCGCCGGGGTGGCGCCGCCCCGACCGCCTTTGGCGGTGGGCACAGGCCGCCATCTCGGGTCGCATCCATGCTTTGGTGCTTTTGGCCCATTTCGACCCCGATGGCCCACTTGCTCTTGAGCTTGTTTTACGCCTTCCGAAAAGCGTACTTTTATTCCGGAAATTCCTGCACTTGGTGTACATTCTGCAAAACAATATTTTCTCCAAGCACAGGTGGAACTAGGTCAATAGTAAAGATATATGTGATATAAAATATTTATTTCCCCCATAATGACCTATAGTTGGCGGGTATAAAACTGAGTTAAGGACCGCCAACAAGATCCCCCAAGCTTACCCCTTGCTCGTCCCGAGCAAGTCTTGGCTTTGGGTTGTCGATCAGGGGTTGCTACGATGCTGATTATATCTCAAGTGTACAAGCTTAGAAGAGAGCGTTCTACTGCTATTTGGATAAATCGGCAATTGTATCTACTCTTATGATTCCTGATAGAGTGGGGCTTCTAGTTTTCTCAAGTCTTGGGCGATTGCAAAATAGAACAGTTCCAAAGACCGGTGTTTTTCAATCGTCCCAAGATCAACTTTCAGTCCGGAGGTTTTGTAAGTTTTTTTTTTATAAATAAACCAAGTTCCTCAAATGACCCACTCGGTCGCTCAAAGTGTATAGTAACCTCACCAAAGGCATTTTCAACTTGCCTTCTTCCTACCACTAAAGCTGAGAGTGGAGTTTTGGGTAGGTATGTAAGTGGGCATACTTGTATCACATATGTTGTAAGGTCAAGGATTAAACCTTACGGAGATTAAGCTATACACCTTGATTGAGATGTGCAAGTGTGTGGATGGAATGAAAGATGATTCCTAATTTTTGTGGTATTTTTGGGTCTCCATGCATCATGACATGCTCTCTTTTATTGATGAATGTGATGAAGAAAAGATGGGCTATCAAGAACATCTATATTTACTCTCTAATTTTTTTTTTTGAACGGGGATCTAAGGTGTTTCCCGTTTGCCTACTAAAACAATCTCTCAATTTTCTTTTCTTTTCTTTTCCTCTCTCTTTTTTTTTCACTCTCTTTAAGAACATAGCCCAAAAATTTATTGATGGAAAGGATGTGGTGGAGAGAGATGTCATGATGAACAATGTATGGAGAAATTTTGCAAACTACAAGAGAGGGGTGCGCGATCCTCAGGGTAAGGGTCGGCATTTTTATTTGGTGGAAAAACGGTGCGCAACTCTCAGTGTAAGAGTCGGCGGATGGTGAAGGGTGCATGCGTGCGCAACTCTCGGTGTAAGAGTTGGCTTTTATTCGGTGGGTGTAAGTGGATCTCAATCATGGGTGTAGAGTCATAATCTCCCGTCGGTAACAATCCGACCGAACTCAATGTACGAACAAGCAGCACATGAAGGTTCTTTTTCTATGGATAGATCATATGGCTCTGGTGGGTATTTCGCGATCACTGAGGAACTATTGTTTTTGAAGATTTTTTTGAAACAAAATACTCCGGACATCAGGTTTTTTCAAGGGGACGTTTCATTGCTGTGGTCTAAGTCACTATATCATATCGCGCAATAACCTAGATGAGAGTAATTGTATGCAACCCACTAAATCAAGTTTCTAGAGTATGATAATGTAAGGCCGATAAACCCAAATATTAGAGAAAACTCTATTCTAGGCAAGTACAAACGAGACATAAAACAGAGCAACCAATCATTTCAACATGGGTGGAACTAAACATTTCATAGCACATATATGGAATGGAATTATAAAAGTAATTTTTTTTGATGCAAGAAACTTGAATTTAAACATGCTAATAAAAATTAAATTGCTAGAAATTAAATATGCAATGCAGGTACCTCAATGGGGGTCCTCCCCCAAGCTTATCCTGAAGCTCATGGCCCAGGGTTGATCTTCTGTTTGGGCAGGACATCCTCCACCTTTGTGCTCGGGGATGGCATGTCCGTTGTTGCTGATGGCTTCTTGGGTCTCCACTCCATCTTGATAACCTTGGGTGGTGCGGCGGGTGGTTCTTCCCTGTCCCTTCGCACCACCTTCTTTGGTGGTGTGGAAACTTCTTCTTTTTGCCCTTTTGTTTAGGAGCGGATTTCTTTTTCTTAGGCTGTGTCACAGCCTTTTGCTCCTTTTTAGGAGTTGCTTTTCTTTCCTTGGCTTGCTCGTGAAGTCCTGGGGGTGGATTTCGACCTCCCGTATGCCTTGAGTGTTTGGTCCGTATTTGATATGGATCATGTTGCATTGTTCCTGCTTGCGGGGTCGAAATTCAAACTTCTCCTCCTGGCCATTTATGTTGAAGCGGATTTCTCTAGCTCCAACATCTATTTGGGCTCCGGGTGCTTAAGAATGGCCTCCCAAGGATGAGAGGGGTCTCTTTGGTAAGTTCCATGTCTAGCACCACGAAGTCAACTGGCACGAAGTACCCTCGGATTTTTACCGGGATGTCCTCGGCAATCCCCGGGGTAGCGGATGGAGGAGTCGGCCACCCGGAGTGTCATGGTTGTTGGTGCAAGCCGTGTGCAATCCAACTTGTCAAAGACTGTTTTAGGCATGACGCTCACGCTGGCCCCCGCATCACAAAGAGCATGGTCAAACCGTTGGCCCCCGATTGAACAAGTGATGGTTGGGCATCCAGGTCCTTTCTCTTCTCGAGGCGGCTGATTGAGTATTGCTTGCGCCGCATTCCTCCGTCGGCTTGACCGTCTCTGTGGATGGTAGAGGACGCTTGTTGTTGATGATGTCTTTCACATATCTTGCATAAGAAGGGACATGCAAGATGTCCATGAGTGGGACGCTCACATGTACCTTCCCTATCATCTCAACGAAGCGTGCGAATTGTTCATCCGCAGTCATCTTCTTGGTTTTGGTGGGGAACGGTAGGTTACTTGTATCAGGATAGTCTATCGTTGCTCCTGTTGATGTTGCTTCCTGTGGTTCTTCTTCTACAGGAGGTTCCCTCTGTTTTTGCGCTCTCTGTCTTCCTGATGCCGTTTGGTCAGGGTATGGTGGATCACTTGTGGACCTTCCTCCCCTTGTTGTTACTGATTTTAGCTCAGCTTTGGCATCCTTGTCCCCAGTTTTGGGCAGAGCGGCAGCTAACTGGGTAAGCCGGGTCTCTATCATGCTTGTTAAAACTTTTCGACTCTTGACAAATGGGATAAGAGACCTTCCAAACTTTTTGTCCATGTCTCCCAGGATTGTGTCATGTTGTATCATTTTTTTGGCAAGGTTTTCGTTTATTTTGGCTTGGCCGTAAACCAGGTCCTTCAATGAAGGTTGATTCGAATTAAACCCGGAGGCGTAATTCGAATTACCTTGGAATGGAGGACGGGACTGGTTATTCCAGCCATTCCCTCCTCCTTGCTGCTGGCGAAACCCATTGTTGAGGTAGGCGGCCTCTTCATGGGTCTCGGGGCAGTCATTCCCCGAGTGTCCAGCTTCACCACAGATCTCGCATGTCATGCGAGCGTCCATGGCGTTGACGGTGCCGGATGCATCATTTATGGCACCACCGTCAATCTTTTTCAGGAGTAGGTCTATTTTTGCGGCAAGCATATCCGCCTCCTTCACGGTATGCATGCCTTTTTGTCCCTTGGTGGGAGCGCGGTCCTCCCCCAAGCTTGGTTTTCCACCATTTTGTTGATCGGTGCCGTAGCACCATCAACGATCCAATGATAGGAAAGCGCCGCCACGCTGCGGCGTCCAGTGCCCTTCGACATGGGTGTTAACCCATTGTAGAAGTTCCGAGCACCAGCCAACTTTCCATCCCATGGTGAGGGCATTCCCGGATGTACTCCTGGAGCCTCTCCCATGCCTCGAGGATGGGTTCCGGCCGAATCCGGCTGGAAGTTGGCGATTCTTCCCCGCAGGGCATTGGTTTTGCCCATGGGGAAGAATTTAGCGAGGAACGCGGTGGAGCACTTGCTCCATGTGTCAACAGCGGCCTTGTCCTTGTAGAACCAGGTCTTCGCCTTTCCCACTAGGGAGAAAGGGAAGAGCCTGAGCCTAATAGCATCAGGTGCGACATCCTTGATGACGATGGTGTCGCATATCTCCAAGAAACGCTGAAGATGTGCGTTGGCATCCTCACTAGGCAGTCCACAGAATGGACTTGCCTGCACCATGGTAATGAGCCCAGTCCTGAGCTCGAAGTTCATGTCTCCTACGTTGACAGCGGGCCCAGTGGGCACGTTGGCAACATTGGGGACAGAGAACTCGCGGGGACTTGGCCATGGAGTGCGGCGTAGTAGGTGCGGTGGTGACCGGTTTCTCGTCGGCGGAGCGAAAGAGGAGAAGGCACGAGTCCTCTTCCTCCTTAGGAGTGCTTCCGGATTTGAGTTGTAGTTATCCGGCAGGGAGAAACCGGTCATGCACTATCCTGTTTTCATCCATAACAGGAGAAAACATAAAAGTTAGCCTGTATAGACATTGTCGTTTCTCATTTTATATATCGTATGCATATCCATGCTGCTAGATCCTTAACTTCCATGCCTTCCCCGGCAACGGCGCCAGAAATGCTTGTTGGCATTTCTTAGCGCGATTACCAAAATAGACTTAGAGCCCAATTCTGATAACAGCGCCAGAAACGCTAAATGGCTCTACTCGGCATAATTACTAGAAACTGGTTCTAGCAACTACGCGAGTGTTGCCAGAGATAGATCACATCCTAGTAGATAAATATCCGCAAGCGCACGGATCTATCGTCGCAGCATTTCACCCGGAAGTATTCAGGGTATCGTTATTTATAATTTCCCAAAGGAAGGCATGGGGTAGTTAAGTATTCTAGCATGGGTATGAATACAATATCTAGCATGAGGAGAAACCGACCAATGTGCTATACGAGGGGTAAACATACGGTAATTTGGATAGTGGACACACACTTAGAGCAACCTCAAAGGAATAAAGATAAAATAAAGAATAAAGAATAATCTACGCGGGCGGGCGGGTCCTATATAGTCAATACTAGAACAGCTAATTCCACATGTTATACAAGTCAAGACTCGACTATAGACTAGGAATATGGGGAGACCGCGGCAACGGGTCCGCGGTCGATGGCGGCATTTACGAACTCCTACTCAACATGCGAACGTGGGGGATTACAAGGGACGGACAGGGCTGTCACCACCTGCCACCTACCACCTCAACCGTGGCATGCCGACATATCCGAAGGTTCCCTCGCACCCGGACACCACGTCCGCATACTAAGGAGCTACCTACGTTCCCCCAGGACTCCCACCCTACGGATGGACGAGCTAGAACATAGGCAAACCCGAAGGCACATCGAACCGCTATTCCTCTTCTACAATCTAATCTAAACAAGTAAAACACACGAACGATGAAGAACAATGTAGAACACGATGAACAACTCTCACAAGAACTATGGCCTAGTTCTTGATCATAGAATATATCGTGTACTAGACTATACTCTAGTTCATATGCACGACTATATAAATATAATGAGAACTTGACTAAGGAAGAATGCTCCATAGATTTATACCAAAGGTGTAGCTTTTTCCCCCGGAGACAAGCTCTCCAAGTAGCTTTGCCTAGCTCCAAATAACTAACACTAATGCTAAAGAACAAGTGTGAGGTGTAGAGATGGCTCCAAATGGTGTGTGTTGAGGTGGGGGCCTCTCCTCTTCATTTATAGGGCACCGAAGGCGGTTCGGGGGTATGGAGGTAAAATAACCAGCGGAACCGTCATGCCCCGGATGGAAGGAGAGCGACCGCCTTTGGCCGGGCCCACTGCGGCCGGCCGGCGTGCGCGCGCCCCTGTGCGCTCGCGCTGGGTGGCGCCGCCCGACCGCCTTTGGCGGGGGCTGGGCCGCCATCTCGGGTCGCATCCATGCTTTGGTGCTTTTGGCCCATTTCGACCCCCGATGGCCCACTTGCTCTTGAGCTTGTTTTACGCCTTCCGAAAAGCGTACTTTTATTCCGGAAATTCCTGCACTTGGTGTACATTCGCAAAACAATATTTTCTCCAAGCACGGGTGGAACTAGGTCAATAGTAAAGATATATGTGATATAAAATATTTATTTCCCCCATAATGACCTATAGTTGGCGGGTATAAAACTGAGTTAAGGACCGCCAACAGTCGCGTGGCCTCGTGCGTGCGCGCCTAAGGACCTGGGCGGGCTTGGTCTCCCTGACCTTCGGATCCAAGGCTTTGCGCTACGCCTTCGCTAGGAGTGGCTGCGCCGTGCCAGGCCTGACTCCGCGTGGGCTGCCTTGCCCCAGAAGGCGGAGAGGGTGATCCAGCAGATGTTCTCTTCCTCGGTTCACTTTGTCGTTGGAGACGGAGAGACGACCCTCTTCTGGACAGACTGCTGGCTGCCGTGCGGCCCTTTGTGCACCGCCGCGCCACTGCTCTTTGGGCATGTTGGCGCACGACGTCGCAAGCGCACGGTCAGGGAGGCCCTGCACAACAGGACCTGGACACAGGACGTGCGAGGCGCACAAACGGTGACTTATGTCACTCGGTTGCGCAGTCGGAACCCGACGGAGTCGGTGCACTGGACCCGTCCACCCCGGACCGTATGATCGGCGGTGGACGCCGGCCGGTGTCTACTCCGCGCCTCCGCCTACCGGGCCTTCTTCCTCGGCGGGACGCGGATGGCGGGGGCCTCCGAGCTTTGGAAGGCTTCGGACCGCCTAAGGTGAAGTTCTTCTTCGGCTTGCCCCGCTCGGTCGCTTATGGACTGCGCAGAGCACCGGAAACGGCATGGTTTGCGGCTGCTCGATGCTTGTGCCTTTTGTGACCGGTTGGCCGAGACCACGAGATCACTTGGCGGCCGGCCGCGTCCTCTCCCGAGGGAAGTGTGGTACCGTACGGCTGCGTCGTGCCGGCCGAGTCGACCTTGTCCCACCATCGGACGCCGTTCTTTCCGATCGGTGGTTGACGGCAAGGAGTGGATCCTCGCCCGGTTCCGAAGGTTTCGATTCCGTCGTCCTCCTCGTCTCTTGGGTGCTATGGAAAGAGCGCAACAGGAGAACCTTCGACAACATCCACATGACACTGCCAGAGATCTTGGGGAGCATCAACGAGGAGGCCGACGCGTGGCTGGCGGCTGGCTTCCGTAGCATCGCCCCGCTTTTCGCGACCTAGAGCTCACACTCTTCTATCTTTCTAGTCGCAAATCGGTTTCCTTAGAAAGTCACATCTTTTAGCACCACCGTTCCAGCCGGTGACATTTGTAAGTGTGTGCCCGTCCACCCAGTGGCAGCTCGCTGCTGGATGGCCGGGGTGTAAAACTCTAACTTCCCTTAATGAAAAACGTGCCCAAGGCGCGGTTTCGAAAAAAAATAAATTTTTTGTCCAAACTGAAAAGGAAAGAAAAAATTGGCCATGCGCCTTAGTCAAATAAAAAAAGAGAGAATTTGCTAGAAGGCCTCGAAGCAAATTTGTTTAGGTATTGGACCTCTTTTTTTTTTCGAATTTAGCCGGAAGTCCTCGAAGTAAAATTTTGTTAGCCGGAAGGTCTTCCGTCCGTTTTGACCGGTTAACGGTGTTAAGTAAGGGGTAAAAAGACGATTTTACCCCTAGATAAAAAATAAAAAAAATATGATTTGAAGTGTTTCTAATATTTTGAGTAGAACTTCCCGCAACAATAACATTTCTTACTATTTTCCTCCATAATGAACACGAGATTTCAGTCACATGCAACCGCAAAAACAAATAGACTGCATGCAACCGCTCCATTTTTTGGCCTTAATTATCACTAATGATACTTTTCTTACTAATTCATAACCGACTAGTACTACTTTTCTTACTAATTCACAACCCACTAGTACTACTCTTCTTAGAAAATAACCGTATCAGTAACATTACCATTACTACTAATTAATCCCACGCAACAGCAAGACCAATTCCACAACCATAATAACCGTCTGAAGGCATTAAAGAAACAATTTTTATGGTTGGACCACAGCACCGCATGCGAGGCCGCGCCTGCCTGTTCGAGTGAATGGGAAGGGAGGGGCATACTTGTTCTTTCGCGACAGCTACAAGGTCAAAACTAACGAAATGGTGACGGAAGCCCCAATACCTAAAGAAATTTTACTTTGAGGCATTCCAGCTAAATTCAAAAAAAAAAGAGGCCTAATACCTAAACGAATTTGCTTCTGAGGCCTTCTAGCAAATTCTCCCATAAAAAAAAGAGCTGTAAATTAAATAAGAAAGGAGCACACTTGGAGACCACCACGGGGAAGGAATTTCCCAAATTTATAAAGTCAACGTAACAAAAGCAAATTGTCACACAAGATTTTTTGACATCACGAGATAATAAATCGAGTACAATTCAATGAGCCAATCAAAGAAGTTACCCATATGGCCATATATACACAGAAGAAAAATCCCATATAAAGCTGATCAAACAAACGTAGACCCTAGCCACGAGGAACTCCACCTCAAACAAAATTGGTTGTCGATCCATGCACCCGGCCGCTCGCGACTGTCAAGATGTCTGAGTGCCACCGCATGAGGCCTCGCCACCTATGTGGACACCAACTGGGACGTGAGCTGCACGGCCGCCAGGGGCGCCTGGACTCGGCGCTTGCGACCACCCCCGGCGGGATGCCTGAGTGCCACTGCAGGGCGGCTCGATGGAGCCGCACATGGTGACCACTAGACGCAAGCTCGCATGGATCCATGGGGGCATGTGGTTAGCAGAGACGCAGGCCGCGGGGCCGTAGGGACGTATGGGCTCGCGTCTGCCGGGTTGCTAGAGCGCCATTGCTGGGTGGCAAGTTGGAGACGCTCATGCAGCCACCAGGGAGGCGGGCCACGCAGCCACCCGAGTGCCTAGGCTCACCACTTGCGACCGCCACGAGGCTGAAGGGCCGGTGCGGGGTGGATCGACGGGGTCGTGAGCACCCTACACTGCATGTGAGCTCCGGCGAGCGGCCTGGCAGTGGCGCAGCACAGCCTACCAAGCATTCTCCTCACATCGGCAGCGCCTACCAAGCCAACGCTCCTCTCTTTGGTGGCTGGTGCGAGAAACTCGGAGGGAGAAGAAAAGAATTAAACTAGGGTTTCAGGGTAAATAAGCAAACAATTATGTCTTAGTTTAATTCAGTTTTTTACCGTGCTCATAATTTTCTATTTTATTTAAAATTTTGATTAAACACCATTAAAATAAGTAATATTGTCCGGTGTAAATTAAGACATCTCCAAATTTGAGACCATGTAATAAACTATGTGTCTCGTGCTCCCATTGCAACGCATGAGCATTTGTGCTAGTACTAATAAAGAGGTAAAATTTCCGCCGCGTTTTTTCGTCCATCTCCGATTTCTATTCGGATTCACGTTAGGACCAAATATCAAAAAATAAAAAATAAAAAAAAATCTCAGGCTTCTAAGTTTTTTCTTCCATCTCCAATCTCTATTCAGATTCACGTTAAGACTAAATATCAAAAAAGTAAAAAAAAAAACTCAGACTTCTAGCAAGAAATTGACTCACAATCGAACAAATATGGCGCTCTTAAAAGCAATCGGACTCCATTAAAACAATATGGTTAAAATAAAAGGGACCCACCACCTCAGCAGAACAAAATTTCCCCAAAAAAGAAAGAAACAAATCTTACGCTCTAAAAACAAACAGACTCGAGATCGGACTATCTCACGCTTTTTTAAAAAAAAATCAGACAAATTAACTGATTTTGGGAAGTACACTACTAATCAAAATCACACCGACTCTAGCAATAATTTCCGACATGTAGTTGTATATTCAAAGTACTCTTCTTTTCTCACACATACGTTTTTTTATAATGGATTCATTAATCTAGCCTCTACATTCAAGAAGGATATACACAACTAATAAAAATAAGAAAACTTAGACCCACTCCGCAACAAAGAGGCGAACACATATTCACAAAAAAAAGGAGACACAACCAAAAGAGAAAACACTGCAACCTTGGCACATCGCTACTCCTGACATCCTCTCTTAAATGGTCAGATTCGGCAAAAGTGGAGTTCGTCAAGTCACCATTGCCGCCCCTAGAGCACCATCGCCGTGGACCTCTGTTGGTGCCGTCTCTTCATCCGCTTCAAGTGAGGTGACAACACATGTCGCCGGTACCTGCCTTCATCCACCATCGTCCAATCGGAACTAGCCAAACAGACGTGAACCGATAGAGATCCGTCTACGCTTGGCCGATAGGGATTCTCAGACATAGACTTTACAAATAGTTTATGTTCACCATAGATTACACGATCAATGAAAAAAACATAAAGCTCCTCCGTCGGCTTGTCACCAGCGTCTAAGACATCTAACACTATAATTTGAACGCTCAAGGTTAGTTCTATAAATCAAATTACTTGCAAGCAACAATATTAAGCAATATCTCGGGATACGATTGCTAGGAAAGATGTTTCTACATATACGGACCGTTGCCCCTTCTTACTGTACAATTAATATTGAGGCCACTACCGCCGAATGTGGACAGTGAGACGAAAAAAGTTACAACCGGCAACGATCCCGTTGCAACGCATGGGCACTTTTGCTAGTAAGTAAAAAGAATCTAATGATACTTAATTGACCTCATAAATATTATTATTTTATTATATAAATTTGGTCAAACTTTAAAAAGTTTGACTCCAAGATTCTTGAAATGACTTACAATTTGGAACGGAGGGAGTAAGAACTTAGTTGACGATGTGGTATAATAATTAAAATATTTTTTTCTAAACAAATTCACGAGTCGCAACTCACCAGGCCTCTCTCTTGTGATAAAAACTTCCTTCTTTATTTATCTCCTTCCTCTAAAAAAAAAAAATAAAAATCTCCTTCCTATTAGTTTGAGATCACAAGTTTGGCTAGTGCCTAAACACCAGTAACTCCTAGTAAATGCTTTGCATTTATTGCTCCTTGCTATTTCCTTCACCTCAAATTTGACCCTTTTTAACATAAAGTTTATCCACTCGTCTTATTCAAAATTTTATACATTATAGCTTGCTTTATTAATATAAGTTCTTCAATAATAACTTAAATTTAATTATTTCTGAAGAAAGTTTTTAAATATGATGAGTGGTCAAATTTTAGTTAAAAAAAGTCAAACGACTTATAATTTAGGATGACAGAAGTACTATTTAGCTGCCACTTCTTGTTACCCCTTCATTGTTCATTGACTACGACTTCTTGTATACGTTCAACCCGCAATGATTAAATACAAAATTGAATGCTCATTTACCGCTCTTGCTTTGGTATGTCAAAGGCTAAAGAAAAATGAACGGGGGTAGTACTATTTTTTTAGAATTACATAAAGCAACACACCCACACGCACATCACACTTACCCCTATGAACAAACGTATGCACATCCTATCACTATGAAAGCACCTTCGAAGGAATGATCTAACAGATCTGAGATTCCCAAATTCAAGATCGACGTCTTGTTATCGATGAAACATCGCTTAGCACTGTCGTTCTCGCTTCGAGAAATAATTTTAGTTAATTATATATTAAAAGATATTAATATTTATGTTGAGTAATTACTATCATCGAGAAAGATCTTTATATCTATTTTCAACAAAATCATTTGAAAATACAAATATTGCATGTATTTTTTACCAATCGAGTTAAATTTATAGCACGAAAACTCCAAACAACACTTAATTTGGGACGAAGAGAGTAAATCATAAGGTCAGAAATAAAAGAAAAAGGAAAGAAAAGGAAAGGGAAAAAAACGTGCAGTGTGGACACGCGACCCAGCCCAAGAGGCACGACCTTCCTCCTATATAAAAACAAAAACAGACTCTAAAAAAAAAAAAAAAAAAAAAAAAAAATCACAACTCACATGTCGTCATTATGAATTCAATTTTTTCAAAAACGATTAAGAATTCGATTTAATTTAATTCCATTATTATTAATTAATCGCTTGCCTCCCTCCCGCAAGCATAAGCTTCGGCTTCCGCCGCCACCAGCTCCTCCGATCGGCTCGTCCGCCGCCGCCCGCAGACGGCTCGTCTCGCCGTCTCGCCGACTCGCCGTCGCCGCGATGAACGCGTCGCAGTTCATGGACAAGCAGATCCAGGGCCTCGCCGCCTCCGCGTCCGCCGCCGCGGCCGCGTCCTCGCCGCCGGCATCCGTCGGGTCCGGCGGGCTAGTCGATCTGATGAGCCCCGACCCGCAGGAGGAGGCGGCCGGCCACGGCGGCCCCGGGCACCTCTCCTCCCTCCAGGGCGGCGCGAACGGCAGCGGCAACGGCGCCGACGAGGTGCTGCCCAGCTACGACTTCCAGCCCATCCGCCCTTCTGCCGCCGCCGCCGCCAGCGATGTCCCCGTCGGCTCGGCCCCCGCGACGGGCGCCTGGGGCTCGCTCGACTCCAAAGCCGCCTCCCCCAACCTCCAGGTACTACCCTGTTCGTCTCCCGCGCGCTGATGACTCCGCTGATAGATCTGTTCCCCGCATTAGGAGTTGAGAGCTAGGTCGTTGGTGATGTCGTAGCTCAGGATTGCATTGCGAAACAAGTATTTGGCACTGTTGATCAGTCAGCTACTGATATGCTAGTAGCCTTTTTGGCTCCCCTGTTTGTAAAGTTGAATCCTACAGATTCCTCACCCAAAAGATAAAGTATCTCCAGATGTGATGCGTATTTTCCTTTATTATCAACAGTATGGATATGGATACATGCTTTAATTTCTTGTAAGGAATTGGTTGTTGCTTGTTCTGCTGACAAAGCTCTAAGACCTTGACAGAAAATTTGCAACATTACTATTTGGATATACTAATTTATTTTGTCTACCTCCTAGGACAGTTCCAATTCCAATCTAGCAGTAGAAAATTGCTCTCCCACCTAAGCAATGCACTACTTCCTATGACTGTAAATATAATAGGTCCACCTAAGTTTGTCATCCCAAGTGAAATGTTTATACATTTGAGTATTTGATTACCAGCATCTGAAATTTCATATGATTGGCAATACAAGATTGTCATTAGTAGATTCATTATGAAATATATCTTTATATCATATAACTCTTTGTGTTTATTTTAAGAAAAATGCCAGACTGTTGATGTCCTATAGCCACACATATTTGTGATTGGAGGTATATATGTATTCTTACTTTGAAAACAGTGCTCCATGTATTTGTGTCGTTGAAAAGTACTCAAAATTTGGTCCTGGCTTTGTGCTGCCCATGGCTACTTTTACTAGTAGCTATAATGGGCCTTTTGTTTTATGTGAAGTTCATGTGGATTTAATTTTATATGATTTTGTTAGGATTGGTTGCGCATTTTATTTTCTTCTTTCTGTTGGCTCTTATTATGTGCTATGCCTTCAAGGAAAGCCATACCATTTTCAAAGTGTATTAACTTATGCAGTTATGCCTATGCTTCCAGCATTGTTGAACTTTCAATGATAGGTTCCAAGTTCCAACTTCTAATTTGCTGTTCACGATCCTGCAAATTTATCTTGCAAAGTCAGCATTATTATTATTATTATAGGCATTTTGTGTATTTGTGCAACTTTAATACAAATAATCTTTAGTTCTGTTCACATAATTTGTTGACCACTGTTTGATTATGGACATAACACAGAATCCAACTCCACTCATTCCATCTATTGCTCTAATTTACAATAATCAACCCAGCTAAATTGTCTTCTTCACAGGATACATTATTGTTTATCACTCCACATGATCACACTTCATATCACTGCCCTGTTTTTATCTTTCCCTGTGCTCAACTTCTCTTACCACTCAGGGTGCTGGTGCAATGGAGCCTCATGTGCTAAAGAAAGTTAATCATGAAGAAGAGAGGAGCAACTTCAGTGCAGTCACTATAGTGGATATTGATCGTACCATGAAGAAATATGCTGATAATCTTCTACATGCACTTGAAGGTGTAAGCTCAAGGCTTTCACAGTTGGAGGACAGAACATACCATCTTGAGAATTCTGTTGGTGATCTGAAGTTGACAATTGGGAACAACAATGGAAGTACTGATGGAAAGCTGAGGCAATTTGAGAACACACTGCGTGAGGTAAGCTTCTGTGGTTTAACCCCTCCTCTCTCCATCTTTGTCTTTTATAGATGCACTAGAATGGACCATCTGTGTTATGGATGAGCTTTTGTCTGTGTGTTTAATTATGATATGCTATCTGTTTTGAGCTCATCTCAATTATATGGGGTTCATAGGTTCCAGCTGGTTCACACACTCATCATTGTTTGCATTACAGACTTTGCCTGTTCTAGGAACGTGGCATGCATTTGTCCAATGTTAAGGTGGATCAGTAATAATGTGTAAAACATCTGTGTTTCTGTATTAGTACAAAGTTTCTTTCAGCCCGAATCAAAGGAATGTGGAGTTGTGGATGTGTGACATCAATTTTATTGTACACATACATTTTTTATAGTATGAATTTCAACTTTTACATACTGCTCGGCTTTATGTTTCTTTTTACCCTTTGTCACACATAGGCTTCATCTGATGGTTCTATCATTCTGTGTTCATGGGCATGTCCATAACCATAATGTGAGGGTTAGTTGTATGGTTTAACTCTTTATCGCTACGTGCAGGTTCAAGCAGGCGTGCAGATTTTACGTGATAAGCAGGAAATTGTCGAGACCCAGATGCAACTTGCAAAGCTCCAAATGCCGAAAGCAGAGGATATTCAGTCAGAAGCTGGGCAGGTGGACTCAAGGCAGCAGCCCACTCCATCTCAGCCAACCATTCAATCTCAAAACCAAGCCCCTCCCCCTTCCCAACCACCAGTACCGTTGCCTGCCCTTACTGCTCCAACTGCACCACCTCCACCTCCAACTCAAAACCTACCTCCAACACACTTCCCTGGCCATGTTCCACATCCCCAGGTTCCACCAATGCCAGCCCCTATGCCGGTTCCTTCAGCGACAACCATACCACAGGAATCCTATTACCCCCCATCAGCTCAGCCGACTGAGGCCACCCACCAGCAGTACCAAGCTCCACCAGCCCCGCAGCCTCAGGCACCACAGCCACCACCACAGCAGCATTACCAAACCCCGCCTCAATATGCTCAATTTCCTCAACCTCCCCCACCTGCAAGTGCCAACCCCACAGCTGTGCTTCCACCACCAGTGCCTCAGCAGCCTGAAGAACCAGCACCATATGGCCCACCTGCTCAGGGCTATCCACCAAATGTCCGCGCACCACCCCCTTATATGCCACCCCCAAGTGGACCTGCGGCTCCATTCTATGGACCGAACCCAGGCATGTTTGATGCGTCTGCTGCCAGGCCTAATTCCGGGCCGCCCGCCTACAATGCTGGATACAAACCACCGGCTGCAGGTGGTTTCTCCGAATCATATGGCTACGCAGGGTCTCCATCCCACCATGGAAATGCTGGAATGAAGCCTCCTTCACCCTTTGCTCCTCCTGGGGGAAGCGGCGGCAGCTATGGCAGGCTGCCCACAGCTCAGGTGCTACCCCAGGCTGCGCCAGTCAGGTCCACTCCAACTCCGAGCAGTGGCTCTTCTGGAGCCAGAGTGCCCATCGACGACGTGATTGAGAAAGTGGCCACAATGGGGTTCTCGAAAGAGCAGGTCAGGGCGACAGTCCGCAAGCTGACTGAGAACGGGCAGAACGTGGATCTGAACGTGGTGCTCGACAAGCTGATGAATGAAACCAATGCCCAGCCCCAGAGGAACTGGTATGGGCGGTGAGCCGTGCTGTTCAGGAACTGGTATGGTTCGTTCCCTGAGCAGAGAGTGCAACCTGTGTATATCGTCGAAGCACCATGGAACAGCCATTCTTTTGCATTCCGCTTTGAGTTTACAAAGCTCACTGCTTTTATTTCAATCATGTTAGAACTTAGAAGCAGGAATAGCCATGTTCATTCATTTTCTGATCTGAACGGAATGTTCTAAGATGATGCCAAGACACTTGGCTCCTGGGGCCCAATTCTCGTGTTCTGTACTGTGACTGCTTACTCAGACGCGTGTCACTGCTTGTCTGTGGCAAGATGGCCCGGGATAGCCGCTAGCCTGATTTTCTGAGTGATTGTCCCTCGCTTCCGTTGCTAAATGTCTGACAGCTCAAAATGTCTGTAGCATAGCGTTGTCTATTGCTGCAGCAGTGCTTCGCTTTTGTGATAACAATTCGTGTGCAATGGGTCCAGGTCACGTCAGAGATCAACATGATTCCAATCCCCGTGAGAATGCGAAACGTCGATGCGTGCCAACCGAGTGAGTCCTGTCACTAGGTTAGTAGATTTAGTAGATTTACAGTTTGGATGTGACTGCACTCGAGTCGTTTACGCAAATTGCACTGGCAGCATACTATTGTATCCTTGTGTAACAACAAACATATATTCTTCGCTCATGTTTTACTGACGTGTCACGTATTCGAATCTATAATTTCACCGGTGTTTTCATTGAGGCAGGTCTTCCACCATCAATGATTTGCAAAGCTTGTCTTGATCTTATATATTCTGCAAACACCACGACCTCGATATGTAGAGTCGACAATTCTAAAAAAGATATGTAGAGTCGCAGCTTTGATCCTGTTGTACCATGATTTTAATTAGAATTGATCTGATAAATGAGATTCAATGCTCATGTTTTTATTACCGATTTTTCCCCCTAAACATACTATTTAAAACTTTTGGATACTACTCCAAAATTTATAACACATCATTTGAATAATTAGTGTATAATATAAAATGTTAAAGTATTTTTAGACCGAATAAAATGTTAAAGTATGTTTTAAAAATTTTCTAATCATGTTACGGTGTAGGGTGTTAAAATTAAGCAATCTCTTCGATTTATATCTTAGCAGGCAATTGTGCGGAAAACGCGCACACACTCCATGATTTAGTGGTCACGCGTACACTCCACTCACACCCTAAATAAGATTCTCTACCCTCCCGTGCGTTTTCAGATGTGCATGCATGTATTTTTCTCCAACCCCCCACCCCCAACCAAAAAAAAAAAAAAAAGATGCACTCAAAGATTTGTATCCTAGTGGTAGCGTATACGACCGGGACTGACCTACCAAATGGGTCGTACTTTGGATAGCTTCGCTCCCAGGACCACACAACGGAGCACAACACCCCCGCGCGCGCCCGCACGAGGCCACGAGCCACGCCGGACTTGCGCTTGTGCTTGTGCGCCATCGACCTATCCAAAGTTAGCTGCCAGCAAGAAACCTTGTCGCGTCTCTCGTCGTCATCATCAACCGACGGCGGTGCACCGCACGCGCACGCCACCGGCCGCATGAGATGTGCAGCAGCCAACGTGTCGTTAACGCCGGCCGTGGCCTTAAATCCGCGGGCCGCCTCCTCCAGTCCTCCTCTTGGCTCTTGTGCGCTCCTAGCCGCTGCCGGCAGGGGCTTTGCCCCAACCGCGCGCGCCCCAAAGGGAAACACACACAAAATTATGCTAAAAACGCGCATACACTCCATGCTCTAATGGGCACGCGTGCACTCCACTCACACCCCAAAGAAGATTTTCTACCCTCCCATGCATTTCCAAACGTGCACGCGTGTATTTTTCTTCCAACCCCCCGCCCCCTCTAAAAAAAGAAGATGCACTCAAAGGTTTGTATCCAGTGGTAGCGTCGACCTGGAGTGGCCTGCTGCCAAATGGGTGGTACTTCAAATAGCTTCGTCAGCGTCAGCTGGCTCCCAGGACCACACAACACGAGCCAGCACCCCGCTCCGCACGAGCCATGCCGGCGTTGCGCTTGCGCTTGTGCGCCATCGACCTATCCAAAGTTAGCTGCTAGCAAGAAACCTCTTAGTGTCTCTCGTCATCATCATCAACTAGCGGCAGTGCGCTGCACGCGCACGCCACCGGCCGCGTGCTATGCGCGGCCACCGTGTCGCTAGCACCGGCTGTGGCCTTAAATCCTAGGCCCGCCTGCTCTAGTCCTCTTGGGTCTTGTTGGCTAGCCATCGTCGTCATTAGTGTCGTGTAGTTGCGTTCCCTTCCAATTCCAAAGCTCCCGTTGCGAGGTCGGAGGCGCCGAAGGCCGGAAGCAGAGCGGGGGCGGGGGCGGGGGCACTGGCCGCCGAGCTCGCGGTATGTGCGACGTTGTCGTGCTACGTCACCTGTGTCGTGTCCTTCCCCCGCGGCCACGTCAACGGGCGCCAGCCGCGCGGGCTCGCCGTGACGAGGTTGGGCGTAGGCGGCGTCGCGGCGCAGTGGGTGGAGGAGGAGGCCGACCACGGGGAAGAGGGGCTGGACCGCGACATCACGCTCCCGCCAGACGCCGTCCTCTACCTCGAGCTGTGTGTGCCCGCCCGCCCGTTTGTCGTCGAAGCACCATGGAACAGCCATTTTTTTGCATTCCGCTTTGAGTTTACAAAGTTCACTGCTTTTATTTCAATCATGTTGTAGAACTTAGAAGCAGGAATAGCCATTCATTCATTTTCTGGTCTGAACGGAATGTTCTAAGATGATGCCAAGACAATTGGCTCCTGGGGCCCGTTCTCGTGTCCTGTACTGTGCCTGCTTACTCGACGCGTGTCACTGCTTGTCTGTGGCAAGATAGGCCGGGCTAGCCGCTAGCCTGACTTTCTGACTGATTGTCCCTCGCTTCCGTTGCCAAATGTCTGACAGCTCAAAATGTCTGTACTAGCATAGCGTGGTCTATTGCTGCAGCAGTGCTTCGCTTTTGTGATACAGTTTGCGTGCAATGGATCCAGGTCACATCAGAGATAACATGGTGCCAACCGAGTGAGTACTATCACTAGGTTCCTAGATTTAAAGTTCGAATATGACTACACTCTGTATCCTTGTGTCAAGCCAGCTGATTATTCTGTAATAAGCTGTCTTTATGTTTTGCTTTTTTATCGGCTTAGTATTTTTCTTAATATAACTGCATGAGTAGGTAATAGTAGGCAGGGGCGAAGCTATATAGCACCCAGTGGGTGCAAATGCACCACCCAAATTTTATGAAATCAATGGTATTTTCTAAAATTTCACCATATATGCACCACGTATAATACAACTCTATGCATCCACAAGCTAAGTACACCACCCCTTAATTCGCTCTAGCTTCGCCACTGATAGTAGGTCTGATTTTACATGATCCATTGCACATGGCCGGTGTAAAGCCTTCCAAAGTGGATTTGCTAGAGTTTGTAGAGTTACGCATAGACATTACTAAATGTTCATTACTGTTATTTGAGCAGTAAGGTTCTTCATTCATCAAAAAACAAAAGTTTGTATTTCTTGTCCAAAATGGAAGCTAGCTAAGCCTCATGTTATCTGCATGTTTTAAAAAAGCATTTACTTCTAACTTAAAAACTAGATTTCTGGGAATATCCTAGATAGATAAAAAACCAGCAATGAGTTAAAAAAAAGGTATAAAAGCAAAATATACTTCATGAAGTTTTCCCTAGGCTTTCCAAAAATGTTTTGTTTGCATTTTTTCAGTTCACATAATCTGATATTGTTTGGGAGGGGCTACATGTGCATGTTTTAAAATTAATCTGAACCATAAGCTTATTTTGACATTCTTTAGAACCATGGTTTTAATTAGAATTGACCTGATAAATGAGATTGAATGCTCATGTTTTTATTACTGATTTTTTCCTGAACATAATATTTGAACTTTTGAATATACACATCATTTGAGTAATTAGTGTATGTTAAATTATGTTTTAAAAAAATTTCTAATCATGTTGCGGTGTAGGGTGTTAAAATTAAGCAACTTGTTCGATTTATCTTAGCATTTTTAGGTTAAGATTTTGACAATTTATCTTATCACTATATACTGATCACTCCGGCCATAATTTTGTTGCCGTGTGTACGCACACACCCACGCATTGTGTAGTTTGAAAAAGTCTAGATAACCCTCCTGAACTATCACACATGGTCTAATTTATAGCAAATTTATAAAACCGGGCATACAACACATTAAACTTGGGTTTCCGTCTAATTTGCCCCCGGCGGTTTGCAAGACGTACGGTATTGCCTATGTGGCTTGCCAGCGTGACAGCCACAGCCAGCCATCGTGGCATCTGGCCCCACCTGTCATGCACTCTTTCCACCTCTTTCTCCCTTTCCTATGCCCCTGGCAAAACTGAAGCAGAGCACCGCCGCGGGATCAATCGGCGTGAAGTTCATCGGCGCGAGTTCAGGCCTGGTGGAGCGATCGATGCGGACGAAGAGGAAGAGCTCCCTGTTGCTCCCGTGCAGCATCTCCCTGGGTACGGAGAGGAAGAGCTTCCTGTTGCTATCGATGCGGACGGAGAGGAAGAGCGGGGTAGGCTTGGCTGTGGCCTGGAGTCCCGGACCAGCACCACCGACACTGTCGTGCCGCCGCCCCCGTCCAGCGGGCCCGCGGCCATCAGGAACAGCGCGTGTTGTCGCACGGATGGGCGCTGGGACGGCGAGCGGGATGGGCGAGTGGGGTCCATCACGCCGTGGCGGACGCGTTCACGCCCCCCTGCTCCGCCTTGTCGCGAACGACTGCGGCGCGCCCGCACTTCGCGCCGCCGCAGCCGCTGCGCCCGCGCTCCGCCTCGTCGCGGACGCCCGCGGCGCGCCCGCGCTCCGCGCCGCCATAGCCGCTGCGCCCCCGCTCCGCGTCGGGACGGCCGCTGCGCCCTGTGACCGAGATGCGGGGAGCGCCGCCGGCCTGGATCGGAGAGTGCTTGGGGACGGCCGTCTAGGAAGGAGCCCGTCGGTGCAAGGTGCCACGCCCGCGCCCGCTCCGCCTCATGCTGTCGTCCGCCCCAAGCGTGGCCGGTCCCGCGCGCGACGAGCACGGTACGAGGTTGACGCCGGTCGACCGCCGGGCGCGGACGGGAACGGGGTGGCCCCGAATGCCACATCAACATACCCAACAAAACTCCACCTCGGATGCAACTCATTGGCACGACAAGTGGGACTGAACGCCACATCAGCAATACCACCCTCCTAAACCGCCTAGGGGGCAAATTGAACTACAGATCAAAGTTTAATGTTCTATATGCTCGGTTTTATAGGTTGTGTTATAAATTAGGCCCTGTATGATAGTTCAGGGGTTATGACTTTTTCCTAGATCCATTGCACATGGCCGGTGTAAGCCTTGCAAAACCGGCCTTATTCTAGTTCCCCCTGCATTTTCTATCATTTATCATCTCCTCTTTTTCTCCCTTGTTACACACTCTCTACTACAGACCCCCTTCTACTTTGACATGGCAGACACCGAGAACGGTGGATTGTGCGTGTATATGGCTCAGACTGTTGCAGCATCGCGTGGAGACTCCATGCACTCTGCTTGAGGCGATCCAGCTTAGTCACCCTGTGCTCCGTCTTCATGCAAACCGAGGGCGAAGACATGAGTGTTGGTATTCATGGACGAAGCCAGCGGCCGGGCAAGGGGGGCTCAAGCCCTACCTACGGCTGTCAACTGCATGAAGCCCCCCTAGAGCCCTGCCAATATATATGCTAATTCCTTACTCTACCGTACTATATTTAGATAAGAGGTTGTGGATCAAAAATAATAAATGTTATTTTCTTATCATTCTTGTTAGCATTAGTCAACATATTTAGAAGTGCTAAGATGGGTAGTCAAGCATGATCAACATGCTTTCACCATCACCCGACGTCTATAAGTTTCGTAATTTGGCCTTTCATAATTTAGCATTTCGTGATATATTTTGTGATTTCGTCGATGTTTTAATATAAGACTACTTTTAATTATTATAATATTATATTTATCTACTCTAATAAATTGTAGTGAGATTCTGTTGCTTTAGCCTTGTTTTTGTTCAGCCCGACCTAAATTTTTTCCTGGCTTGGTATTCACACCTAAATCCAACGTGGTGGGGTTAGCATTTTTGCTAGCTTGAACATATCAATCGAGCTTGTTAGTCATGCTATAATGTTTTCTCTCACAACAAAACATCTAGATCTAACATGGTGGGACTTTTATCATGAGAGAGGATAGCTTGTATGTCATTACGTAAACCGCTATTATATGCAACTAAATATCATTATTTGTTAAAACATACTTTTTATTAAAAAGTTTTGGATCTCTTTTGACATAAATCAAAATGGGTGGTACTTTTTTGATTGGGTAGGCACTCAACACTCACACCCCATGTGTGTGTCCATCCACGCAAAGAAGAGATAGAGAGACTCTCTAGCCTCCAGTGTAGGAAAACACGCACACACTCCACACTCCAGTGGCGCGTCCATATACACACACAAAGAAGACAAACTCACTAACCCCCGGTGTAGGGGAAACGCACACACAAATGCGTGGGACACTGTTCACGTCATCGTCGCTGCCGCCAGGGACCATGCAGTAGCCCTACCGTTGTTGAACCTAATAGTTATTTGCTAATGATTTTTTTGGACAAAGCATATATATTTGAGGTTTAGTAGCTATTTATGGTAATGCAGTACTACATCAATAGTTTCACCACTGGCTGAAAAGCATTTGTCACAATTGGTTTCATCCCTCGTTATTTGAAACTGGATGGTGATAGTTAGGGTTCACTCAATGGTAATGTTAGATTATCACTGACATGCTCGAGAAACATGCACACACTCCACACTCCAGTGACTGTTCACGTCCATCGTCGCAGCAGCTAGGGACCATGCATCAGCCCCACTATTGTTGGACCTCTAAAGTTATTTTCTAATGATTTTTTAGACAAAACATATTTGAGATTTAGCAGATAATTTTGGTAATGCATTGTACTACACAAAAACTTTCTTCACTATAGAATGCATTTATCACAACTGGTTCCATCTCTCATTGTTTGAAATTGGATGGTCATAGTTACTAGTTAGAGTTCAATCATCGGTAATAATGTCAGATTATCACCAACATATGCGCTGGAAACACGCACACACTCCACGCCACGTGTGTCCGTCCATATACACGCAAAAGAGAGAGACTCTCAAACCTCTAGTACACGGGAAACACACACATACTCCACAGTCCATTAACAACGCCTCCCCCCAAAAGGGAAATGCACACACAAATATGCAGGAAACACACACTCCTTACTCCAGTGACCACGTACACACTCACACCCTAAATATGATTCTCTAGCCTCTTGTGCACTTTCCAAACGTACAAGCGTGTGTATCTTAGTTTTTCTAAAAACATAAAAAGATGCAACTAAAAAATTGTATAAGTTCCCTAATTTACACGCAACGTTCCGCTCTCTCTCCATTCCCTATGGTGCCCTGGCTGTTGGATGGAGATCAAACTGTTCAGCTTCGTCGCTTGAAGGAGTAGAAGATTGTAGGTGCCTAGAAATTAGCAACATCCAACTTTGTATCCTAGTGGGTACCATACTTGGCCAACTTCCAAATGGGTGGTACTTGAATTTGGATAGCTTCGTCGAAGCGTCGGCTCCCGGACCACACAACACGAGACAACCCCCCCGCCCCCACCACCAGCCATGTTGGCTTTGTGCTTATGGTTGTGCGTCATCTACAACCCTCCGCGCAACAATAGCGGCGCATGACAGATCCGACAATGCTTAGATGGTGATGTTCGGGTGCTACGCGTGCCCACTGTTGAACACCATGGTGGGGCTGGCCGGCTGGGCTTGTCGCTGGCGCTGGCGAGTGGTAGCGGGCGTGCAACACCTGACCCAGTTTGTGGTGCCTTTGCGCAGTTGCACTGAGAAGACGATGGCAGCCATGTGTACAAAATCAGGTTTCAAAACTGCTCTGCACCTCTCATGATACATTTGGCAAGTTTAGTAACTCAAAAATGTGGTTGTAGCT
Source organism: Themeda triandra (assembly GCA_018135685.1). Classification (NCBI taxonomy): domain Eukaryota; kingdom Viridiplantae; phylum Streptophyta; class Magnoliopsida; order Poales; family Poaceae; genus Themeda; species Themeda triandra. Next base: position 574,216 of record JAENPR010000170.1, on the reverse strand, counting down.
AGGTACATGGACCTATTTGAGAATCTTTTGAATAAGTTGAATGACCATAGTGGATTTTACGCTTTCAATAGCATTATCAACACCAACTCGCACGACTACGTAGCACGAGCCCCTCCTCCCCGCCCCCGTCGACTCCGCACGAGCCATGCCGGTGGTCCAACTGGCATCTTCCTCTCCAATTATCAGACCTAGCTCGCCGTGCTCCTCCTCCTGGCCCATCCCACGCACAAGGCCCAACCCTCCCTTTTTGCCTGTGGCCCAGCTACCACCACTGCTGCCGGCCTAGCCGTTGCCTCCACATCCCAACCCTAGGGAGTGGATGCTCCTAGCCGCTACCCGGCAGGGGCTCTGCCCCAACCACGCACACCCCAAAGAAAACACACACAATTGTGTGGAAAACCCACACACACTCCATGCTTTAATGGCCACGCGTACACTCCACTCACACCCTAAATAAGTAAGATTGTCTACCCTCTCGTGCGTTTTCAAACGTCCATGCGTGTATTTTTCTCCACCCCCCCTAAAAAAAGATGCACTCAAAGGTTTGTATCCTAGTGGTAGCATATGACTGGATTGACCAGCCAAATGGGTGGTACTTTGGATAGCTTTGTCAGCGTCAGCTGGCTCCCACGACCACACAGTAGAGCACGAGCCCCCAGCTCCGCACGAGCCACGCCGGCCTTGCGCTTGTGCTTGTGTGCAATCGACCTATCCAAAGTTAGCTGCCAACAAGAAACCTCGTCGAGTCTCTTGTCATCAACATCAACATCAACCGGTGGCAGTCTGCACACACGCACGCCACTGGCCGCATGAGATGCGTGGCCAATGTGTCGTTAACGCCGGCCGTGGCTTTAAATCCGTGGGTTGCGGCTTCCTCTTGGCTCTTGTTTGCTAGCCGTCGTCGTCATCAGTGTCGTGTAGTCGCATTCCCTTCCAATTCTAAAGCTCCCTTTGCGAGGTCAGAAGCGCCGGTGGCCGGAAGCGGAGCGGGGGCGGGAGCACTGCCCATCGGGCTCGCAGTGTGCGTGGCGCTGGCGTGCAACGTCGCCTGCGTTGTGTCCTTCCTCCGCGCACGCCCCAAAGGGAAACACACACGCAATTATGTGGAAAACGCGGACACCATGTTTTAATGGCCACGCGTACACTTCATTCACACTCTAAAAAAATGTCTACCCTCCCATGCGCATGCACGCGTATTTTTCAACCCCCCCCCCCCCCCCCACAAAAAAAAAAAAACTATGAAATTAAAGGTTTGTATCACTAGTGGTAGCATATGACCCGGATTGGCCTGCCAAATGGGTGGTATTTTGGATAGCTTTATCAGCGTCAGCTAGCACCCAGGACCACACAGCAGAGCACGAGCCACGCTAGCCTTGTGTTTGTGCTTGTACGCCATCGACCTATCCAAAGTTAGTTGCCATCAACCGGCAGTAGTGCGCCACACACGCATGCCACCGGCTGCATGAAATGCGCGGTGGCCAATGTGTCGTTAACGCCGGCCGTGGCCTTAAATCCGCGGGCCGCCTCCTTCAGTCCTCCTCTTGGCTCTTGTTGGCTAGCCGTTGTGTCGTGTTCCCTTCCAATTCGAAAACTCCCGCTGCAAGGTTCGAGGCGTCGATGGCCGGAAGCAGAGCAGGGGCGGGGGCCATCCATCCCAATCCACTCAATCCACAATAGGTAAGCCACCAGCACCGTCCTCAATCATGACCGCTATGTGTGCGAGTCCTGGTGCTGACCTCAGACCACCGCACTTGTGAGCTGGCGAAATGCCCCTCACTCATAGTAAAAAATATATTTATGACAATATATAGGTATTACTATGAATATATGTTTCATAACAAATTAACTATAGTTATTTTTTCTCGTAAACTTTGATGTTTTCTCCGCTGCGTTTCTAAACACACACGAATGTTTATCTTGCTTTTTGCGCCGAAAAAGAAAAGATGCAACTTAAAGATTTGTACCTCAGTGCGTTGCATCCTACTGTCACTGTCCTACTGCCAAATGCCAAATAGGTGGTACTTGAATTTGGATAGCTTCGTCAGCATCAGCTCCCCAGGACCACACAGCACGAGCCCCCTGCTCTGCATGAGCCATGCCGGCATGTGCTTGTGCGCCGTCGTCCTAGTGGGTACCATATTTGGCCAACTTCCAAATGGGTGGTACTTGAATTTGGATAGCTTCGTCAGCGTCAGCTCCCAGGACCACACAACACGAGCCCCCCCACGAGCCATGTTGGCTTTGTGCTTATGGTTGTGCGCCATCTAGAACCCTCTGCGCGACAATAGCGGTGCATGACAAATCCGACAATGCTTAGATGACGATGTCCGGGTGCTACGCGTGCCCACTATTGAACACCATGGTGGGGTTGGCCGGCTAGGCTTGTCGCTGGCGCTGGCGAGTGGTAGCGGGCGTGCAACACCCGACCCAGTTTGTGGTGCTTTTTCGCAGTTGCACAGAGAAGACGATGGCAGCCATGTGTACAAAATCGGGTTTCAAAACCAGTCTGCACCTCTGATGATACTTTTGGCAAGTTTAGTAACCCGAAAATGTGGTTGTAGGTACGTGGACCTATTTGAGAATACTGAATAAGTTGAATGACCATAGTGGATTTTACGCTTTCGATAGCATTATCAACACCAACTCGCACGACTACATAGCACAAGCCCCTCATCCCCGCCCCTGTCGACTCCGCACGAGCCATGTCAGTGGTCCAACTGGCATCTTCCTCTCCAATTATCAGACCTAGCTCGCCTTGCTCCTCCTCCTGGCCCATCCCACGCGCAATGCCCAACCCCTTTTAGCCCGTAGCTCAGCTGCCACCACTGCTGCCGGCCTAGCCGCTGCCTCCACATCCCAACCCTAGGGAGTGGATACTCCTAGCCGCCACCAGCAGGGGCTCTGCCCCAACCACGCACACCCCAAAATAAACACACACAATTGTGTGGAAAACATGCACACACTCCATGCTTTAATAGCCACGCGTACACTCCACTCACACCCTAAATAAGTAAGATTGTCTACGCTCCCGTGCGTTTTCAAACGTGCATGCGTGTATTTTTCTCCACCCCCCTAAAAAAATATGCACTCAAAGGTTTGTATCCTAGTGGTAACATATGACTGGACTGACCTGCCAAATGGGTGGTACGTTGGATAGCTTTGTCAGTGTCAGCTCGCTCCCAAGACCACACAACAGAGCACGAGCCCCCAGCTCCACACGAGCCACGCCGACCTTGCGTTTGTGCTTGTGCACAATCGACTTATCCAAAGTTAGCTGCCAACAAGAAACCTCGTCGCATACCTTGTCGTCATCATCAACCGACGGCAGTCCGCCGCACACGCACGCCACCGGCCGCATGAGATGCATGGCCAATGTGTCGTTAACGCCGAACGTGGCTTTAAATCCGTGGGCTGCGGCTTCCTCTTGGCTCTTGTTCGCTAGCCGTCGTTGTCATCAGTGTTGTGCAGTCGCGTTCCCTTCCAATTCCAAAGCTCCCGTTGCGAGGTCGGAGGCGCCGATGGCTGGAAGCGGAGCGAGGGCAGGAGCACTAGCCACCGGGCTCGCAGTGTGCGCGACGCTAGCGTGCAACGTCGCCTGCGTCGTGTCCTTCCTCCGCGCATGCCCCAAAGGGAAACCCACACGCAATTATGTGGAAAACGCAGACACCATGCTTTAATGGCCACGCGTACACTCCACTCACACTCTAAAAAAATGTCTACTCTCCTGTGGGTTTTAAACATACACGCGTATTTTTCCTCCCCCCAAGGAAAAGATGAATTCCAAGGTTTATACCCTAGTGGTAGCATGTGGCTGGACTGGCCTGCCAAATGGGTGGCATTTTGGATAACTTTGTCAGCGTCAGCCGTCTCCCAGGACCACACAGCAGAGCACGAGCCACGCCAACCTTGCGCTTGTGCTTGTACGCCATCGACCTATCCAAAGTTAGCTGCCAGCAAGAAACCTCGCCGCGTCTCTCGTCGTCATCAACCGGCAGTAGTGTGCCGCACATGCATGCCACCGGCTGCATGAAATGCGCGGTGGCCAACGTGTCGTTAACGCCGGCCGTGGCCTTAAATCCGCAGGCCGCCAACTCCAGTCCTCCTCTTGGTTCTTGTTCGCTAGCCGCCGTTGTCGGTGTCGTGTAGTCGCATCCCCTTCCAATTCGAAAACTCCCGTTACGAGGTTGGAGGCGTCGACGGCCGGAAGTAGAGCGGGGGCGGGGCCATCCATCCCAATCGACTCAATCCACACTAGGTAATCCGCGAGTGCCGTCCCTAACCATGACCTCTATGCGTGCGTACCCTGGTGCCGACCTCGGACCACCGCACTTGTGAGCTCGCGAAATGCCCCTCATTCATAGTAAAAATATATATTTATGACAATGTATAGGTATTACTATGAATCTATGTCTGATAACAAATTAACTACAGTTATTTGCTATAGTAAACTTTGATGTTTTCTCTGCTGTGTTTCTAAACACACACGCATGTTTATCTTACTTTTTCGCAAAAAAGAAAAGATGCAACTTAAAGATTTGTACCTCAGTGTGTTGCATCCGACTGTCATTGGCCTACTGCCAAATGCCAAATAGGTGGTACTTGAATTTGGATGGCTTCGTCATTGTCAACTCCCCAGGACCACACAGCACGAGCCGCCCACTCTGCACGAGCCATGCCGGCCTGTGCTTGTGCTTGTGCGCCGCCGTCCTATCCAAAGTTAGCTACCAGCAAGAAACCTCCTCGTCATCATCAACCGGCGGCAGCTCGCCTCACGCGCACGCCACCGGCCGCATGAGATGCGCGGCGGCCAACGTGTCGATAGCGTCGGTCGTGGCCTTAAGTCCGCGGGCCGCCTCCTCTTGTTCGCTAGTCATCGCCGTCATCAGTGTTGTGTAGTCGCATTCCCTTCCAATTCCAAAGCTCCCGTTGCGTGGTCCGACGCGTCGATGGCCGGAAGCGGAGCGGGAGCGGGGGCGGGGGCACTGGCCGCCGGGCTCGCTGTGTGCGCGACGCTGGCCTGCAATGTCGCCTGCGTCGTGTCCTTCCTCCGCGGCCACGTCGATGGGTGCCGGCCGCGCGGGCTCGCCGTGACGAGGTTGGGCGCGGGCGGTGTCGCGGCGCAGTGGGTGGAGGAGGAGGCCGACGACGGGGAGGAGGTGCTGGACCGCGACGTCGCTCTCCCGCCGGACGCCGTCCTCAACCTCGAGCTGTGCGTGCCCGTCCGTTCATCTTCTCCACAAGGTAACTGCTTCTCCGACAAAACTGACCTGAGCACTGTGCGTGCAGCGGCGACCCGACCATGTACGAGGCGTTCTGGCGGGAGGTCGGGAGCCGCGCGGCGACGGAGATCCGCGGGTGGCAGGTGATGAGCTACACCTCCGACGCCTCCGCGCTCTGCTGGTTCCTTGAGCCCGAGCTGGAACGCGAGGTACGCCGGCTCCACCGCGTCGTCGGGAACGCCGTCGTCGATGGGTACCACCTCGTCGTCGGCACCGGCGCCACCCAGCTCTACCAGGCCGCCATGTACGCGCTCAGCTCGTCGGCGCCCCGGGACCAGCCCGTCCCCGTCGTCTCGCCGGCGCCGTACTACTCCGTAAGATCACACAAACTAGAGTGCTTTAGTCTTACTGCAGTACAACTATGCTATCGTCATGTGATGCGATGAGAAAATTTTGTTTATTTTTCCATCTATGCCAGTCGTATCCGCCCCAGACGGACCTCCTGCGCTCGAACTTCTACCGCTGGGCCGGCGACGCCAACAAGTTCACCGGCGACGAGTGCATCGAGCTGGTCTGCTCGCCGAACAACCCGGACGGCGCCATCCGCGAGGCCGTCGTGCGCAGCGCCGGCGCCAAGGCGATCCACGACCTGGTGTACTACTGGCCGCAGTACACGCCCATCACGGGGCGTGCCGCGCACGACATCATGCTCTTCACCCTGTCCAAGACCACCGGCCACGCCGGCACCAGGATCGGGTGGGCGCTGGTGAAGGACCGCGAAGTGACCAGGAAGATGGTCTACTTCGTGGACCGCGGCACCATCGGCGTGTCCAAGGAGTCGCAGCTGCGCGCCGCCAAGATCCTCGGCGTCGTCTCCGACGCCTACGAGGCCGTCCCGCCGGCCGGCGACGGCGGCAGCGGCACCGTGCCCAGGCTCTTTGACTTCGCGCGGCGGCGCATGGAGGAGCGCTGGCGCACCCTGCGTGCCACCGTGGCTGCCTCCGGCGGCGCCTTCAGCCTACCGGAGGAGACCTCCGGCTACTGCAACTTCGCCAAGGAAACCGTGACAGACTGTCCTGGTAACAACTAACCTTTGTCAGTTCTTGTCAAAAAAGAAAAAGAAAAACTAGCCTTTGTCAGTGTGCCACTGCATAATTTAACAGATCGATGTCTGCATCTGCAACCAATGCAAGGTGTGCTCTGCATGTCTGACTCTGAATTTTTCCATGGCTCGATTTGTCTTGTTTGTAGCGTTTGCGTGGCTGCGATGTGAGAAGGAAGGCGTCGAGGACTGCGCCAAGCTGCTGGCCGGCCACAAGATCGTGGCTCGCGGCGGGGAGCAGTTCGGAGGAGACGCGCGGTGCGTCAGGATCAACTTGCTGGACAGGGACAATGTCTTCAACCTGCTTGTCCAGCGTCTCTCGGCTATAAACTGAGCGGAGTGAATGCATGGACCATGGAGTGGCAACAAATTAGCAAGGAAGAATAAAATGAACCCAGAAGATTTTGGTGTTCTTTTCCCCAGTTTTGTATCTTGATTGGTTCCTGATAGGGAAACAAATTTTTGTTTGTTTTGATGTTTGGACTGAACTCTGTCAGTCAGGTAGAATGTTATGGTTTCAGAAATAAAATAGGATTTTGTGTCCTAGAATCAATACCATGAACCCTCCCTCCAGTTCCAAACTGAGAAAAAAGAACACCGAAATCATGGGCTCAGAGAAAGCTGGCCCGCGAACTCAAATTCATCAATAACCCGGCACTTGATGCAGCTGTCACCACATATGTGGATATTTTTTAGACTCAGGACCTCCTCATTTCCATTTCCATAAGCAAACGGAAATACAACAGACTTATAGAGTTTTTAAGAAGCAAAAGACTACCAAGGAGGGGTAAAAGAAGACCAAGGATGAACGCTTGACCACTTAGCCCACGAGGACAACCAGAGAAACAAAATTTTAAGGACAAAATGCGCTTTACACATCAGCGCAAGAGGATCAGCATAAAGCCTAGCAGAAAAAAGAAAGAGGGGAAACTGAACTACTGCATACAGCCAGCAACTTCGAAAGCACCAGAACATGAGAAAGCAGCATCACCAAAAGCCCATCATTTGTCCTTGTCGCCGACCGGCCACATCAGATCAGTTGAAAGCATGATCATCATCCTGAGCTTGTTGCCTCTTGTTGTCTTCTGGCGCCACCTTGTTCTTCTCGGAGGCCAAAATGCCCAAAGCTATCTTCATCATAATGTCAATTCTTGTCTTCAGCTCCTCCTTATTAACATCCTTGAATAAATCTGTCCAAAAACTTCATTAAAGCTCCAGCATGACAGATCATATCAAGGGGCTCTTAATCATCTTCCCCTAAAAGCATGCATTGTTCCCACCTATGTGGATATGTATGTAGAATTGTAGATGATCTGCCAAAGCAGGTCGTCATGACGACCAGGGTTGCCATGCGCCTGAGCTACAAAGAACTGGCTGATTCACTAGCTTATAGCATAGGAGGCAGAGGAGGGGAAAGGGTGGACTAAATGCTGGGGGTGGTGAACTTCAATGATCGCACAACTTCTTAGTATGTAATGAGCTTTTGTAGAACCTCAAACCTCCGCGGCCGAGGCTGCGAATGGTTGCGCCCCTCGTGCATATAAGAATTACTAGCCGGCATGCCCGCTCTTCGCGCGGGCGGCAGGTGGGGAAGGGGAAGAGGAGGACTAAAAAAAAAAAGAGGCAGAGGTTGGTAACGGGTGTGCAGTGTATTGGGTATGAACTGTTTTGTAACGGGTATGTACTGTTCCATAACAGATATCTAGTGTTCATAATGGGTAAAACACTATTTCATAATGGATTCCATAACAGATATATGTTGTTCATAACGGGTTAGGGAAACGGATTTTACTGTTAAACGGGTATTTACTGTTCATGGGGAAGAAGACGAAGCGCTACAGTGCTACAGTAAAACAGTAGCCGCTAAAGACAAACTCTATAGCTGTATATATCTTTATAGATTTGCTACCTTCTTATTATAAATTAATGTCGGGAAACTAGATCTTTAAAAAAATGAGACAGAGTGTTCCTTGCAAGAAGCGTAATTTTTTTCCATTTCTATTTGAAGAAAAATGGAAAAGGCAACTGAAGTGTTCGTTTCATAAATCATTTGGCAAAAACAACGTTTGTTTTGTGAATTGACAAGTTTCAAGTGGTATTTTCTAAATAGCATAAGAAGGTTGCTAATTCCTGAGCTTTTCCAACTTTAAATAAGAGTAACTTGTGCTCTGCTTATTTCATTAATTAACAGAGGACAATGGGCAATAACAACTGCACATATGGCGGTGTAAACTTTCCAAAGCGTAACGGAAATGGGGGCTTCCTCTGGTTCAAAAAAAAAAAAAAAGTAAACTTTCCAAAGCGGTAATACATAATTTTCATTAAAAAAATGTTTGGTCATACATAATTTTTATCACATTTCCTATCCTACAGTCTACCGATTGACAGAGTTCAGTCCAAGCATCAAAAACAAAACCAAAACTTGTTTCTCCACCAGGAACTAAAGATACCAAACAGAGAACAAGAACACCGAAATCTTCTGGGTCCATTTTATTCTTCCTTGCTGGTTTGCTGCCACTCCATCTATGCATCATTCTATTCAGTCTATCGCGGAGAGGCGCTGGACAAGCATGTTGAACAGATTGTCCCTGTCCAGCATGTTGATCCTGACGCACCGGGCGTCTGCTCCAAACTGCTCCCCGCCGCGAGCCACGATCTTGTGGCCGGCGAGCAGCTTGGCGCAGTCCTCGACTCCTTCCTTCTCACATCGCATCCACGCGAACGCTACGAACAAGCCAGACCGATCCAACAAGAATTCAGAGTTTCAGACATGCAGATGCAGAGCACCATGGTTGCAGTGGCAAACTGACAAAGGTTAGTTGTTACCAGGACAAGCTGTCACCGTTTCCTTGGCGAAGTTGCAGTAGCCGGAGGTCTCCTTCGGCAGGCTGAAGGCACCGCCGGAGGCAGCCAAGGTGGCGCGCAGCGTGCGCCAACGCTCCTCCATGCGCCGCCGCGCGAAGTCAAAGAGCCTGGGCACAGCGCTGCCGTCTCCGGCGGCCGACGGGACGACCTCGTAGGCGTCGGAGACGACGCCGAGGATCTTGGCGGCACGCAGCTGCGACTCTCTGGACACGCCGATGGTGCCGCGGTCCACGAAGTAGACCATCTTCCTGGCCACGTCGCGGTCCTTCACCAGCGCCCACCCGAGCCTGGTGCCGGCGTGACCGGTGGTCTTGGACAGGGTGAAGAGCATGATGTCGTGAGCGGCGCGCCCCGTGATGGGCGTGTACTGCGGCCAGTAGTACACCAGGTCGTGTATCGCCCTGGCGCCGGTGGTGCGCACGACGGCCTCGCGGATGGCGCCGTCGGGGTTGTTGGGCGAGCAGACCAGCTCGATGCACTCGTCGCTGATGAACGTGTTCGCGTCGCCGGCCCAGCGGTAGTAGTCGGATAGCAGGAGGTCCGTCTGGGGCGGATACGACTGGCATGGATGGAGGACAAAAAGAAACAAAATTTTCTCATCACATTACACGTCAATAGCATAGTTGTACTGACTAAATCACACTCTGTTTTGTGTGATCTTACAGAGTAGTACGGCGCCGGCGAGACGACGGGGACGGGCTGGTCCCCGCGCGGCGCCGACGAGCTGAGCGCGTACATGGCGGCCTGGTAGAGCTGGGTGGCGCCGGTGCCGACGACGAGGTGGTACCCATCGACCACGGCGTTCCCGACGACGCGGTGGAGCCGGCGCACCTCGCGCTCCAGCTCCGGCTCGAGGAACCAGCAGAGCGCGGCGTTGTCGGAGGTGTAGCTCAGCGCCTGCCACCCGCGGATCACGACGGCCGCGCGGTCCCCGACCTCACGCCAGAACGCCTCGTACGTCATCGGCTCGCCACTGCACGCACACAACGCTTCATTCAGGTCAGTCATGTCCGTGTCCGAGAGGCACTTAGCTTGTGCCGCGACGTCACGCACGGCTGGAGGTTGAGGACGGCATCCGGCTCGAGCGCGACGTCGTCACGGTCCAGCGCCGCCCTATCCCCGCCCTCCTCCACCAGCTGCGCCGCGACGCCGCCCTCGCCCAAGCTCGCCGCTCGTTCGCCGCGCATCTCAGGTGGCGTTTGCGTGCGGCGGGCAGCCGCCGGTTGATGTTGATGATGACGACCAGAGACGCGAGGAGTTTTGTTTCGGGCAGCTAGCTTTGGATTGGATAGGACGATGGTGTACAAGCACAAGCGCAAGGTTGCCATGGCTCGTGCTGTGTGGTCCTGGGCGACGACGCTCACAAAGATATCCAATCACAGGCGTCTGATTTTTTTCTTTCGTTTCAGGCAACAAATATCACCCATGTAATCTAAATGCAACCATCAATACACATCCTCAACCATGGGACTCTACACTACACCTTCTTCCTGATTGCTAGTTAAGTACTCTCTAATTCCAGACTAGGATTTACCTGTAGGATAGGAAATGTGAAAAATAAAATAGGATTTGTGTCCTAGAATCAACCAATACCATGAACTCTCCCCTTTCTATCGCCCATTCGTTTGTTTGGTTGATTTACATTTGGTGATTCTCATTGGCGATTTGTTGTGAGAGAAAAATATTGTTGAATCGGCGTTTGGAAAGCAGATAAGAAACAAACGAACATGGCGTGTATATATAAAAAAGAATAATAATAAAACAAAAGAGAACCATGAACTCTCCAGCTAGCCACATTCTTTGTAAGAAACCTGAATTGGCACCAATGGAGCAGATTCCAAAGGGTGTGACTGTGAAGGACCGAAAAGGCGACCAGAGGGGGGGGTGAATGGGAGCCTCAAATTTCTTGTGAAATTCCAAGTCCTCGGCTCAAGAGAAACAACCCCAAACCTCTAAACGAACTGTGGTGTCCACGACCCTATTAAGAGGGTGGATGTTCCCTAGGAACACAGCGGGACACCACAACAGACGGAATGAAGATCGGAGTCCAAATGACCAAGTTGCACACAAAACGGAAAATTAGGGCCAGAGAAAATTCATTAGAAAATCACCAAGAAAAACGGACAGAGTAACGGCTTAAAATGGAGCACTCTATTTTACCAGTGAGAACTGAATCCCTGCAAAACAAATCACTGAACTGGATTTTACTCGGCACACGAAGGTGCACGGCCTACCAGTAGCAGAGGATAACACCCTCTCTCTTTTTCTTTCCTGCAGAGAACGAACTGAAACAATCGGCTTGCAAGCCGTGACCTTCTGTTAAGAAGAATCAATACTCCATGAAATACACTTTGAGGCAAGACAAAAGCAAGGCTAGCAAATCCAAAGTCAATTCACGTAGATAGCTTAAACAAAGAGATTGGCTCTGTAGCTTGAAAGTGACTTCTCATAAAAGGAAAAAACAAATTACGATGAAGCTTATTACTTGCTGTTGCTATTCGAATAGAAACAAACAGGTCTGAAGGCCACGGTCAGCTGAGAGCCAGCTCTGCTCGATGGAGCACGCACAGCCTCCAGCGCTTGGCGTTTGTAGAGCTGGTCAACAGAACCTGGCCTCACCGAGTCCCATCCTGAATACGAGAAGTTGCAGATAAGAACCGGAGGAACCAGGTGACCGAGAAAAGCGATGAACAGAATGAACTGTCTAATCGGCTTCTGGACGCGGGCAAGCACCAATCGGTGCTGGGCACACGACGTCGAAGCACTAGGACCTGCAGCTCGTCCCCACTCGCAAGAACAGGAACAGAGAACTGAAGAACAGACAAACAGTTGAGCGCAAAAGCAGAGAAACTGGCGACCACAAAAACAGATGGATCTCTCTCGTATCAAAAGAGCTTGAGCCCAGATTTTGCACAGATGAAATTCACCTGGCTACGAATGCCTTCCCAAAAATTCATCACTTGAGATGAACTAGAATCGTGGGAAACTCAGATCATAGCCAAAAACGAAAAGGGGAAAAACAAGAACAAAGAGCTACGAAAATCACAGGAACAAAAGGTTGAATCCCAGAGGGCAAGAGGTGGTAAGGGCCACCATTCCCACTTGAAATCACAGCCAAAAATACCCACGAATTTTTCAGTTTAGTGACCTCTCTCACATGAGCAAACCCTAGCTAGGAAGGGGAAAAATAGAATGGGAGAGGTGAGGGGGAAGGGAGACCCTCATCCTTTATTTATAGGGGCAGGTCTATTTTACATTCCTTCTTTGCCCTTGGATAAATGAAGAGCCACACCACTTAGCCAGGGGTATAAGGGTCCAACTCGGGCTTCACTTGATCCGACGGCCACCGCGCCTCCTCACCGGTAGCCTTGCTTCCAAGCAATCTCCCGATGCCGCCACGTGTCGTCCGTCCGCATCGGGACCTCCGCCCCGGTTTTGAGGCGCAAACCCGTGAAACCCGCCGCCGATGGTTTTGAGGCGAAACCACCAAACCCTCCGCGAGTAGCGTAGCCCGTCGCGTCCCCGCCGTGTACACTTGCGCTCGTCGATGTCCCGGTATCGGCCACCACGGGCGGCCGCCCCGGTCCTCGGTCCTCGATCCAAGCCTCACGTCCGCCCTTCACCGCACCCGGTCCGTCGGCCACGACACGCCCTACTTGATCTTCACCGACCGTCGACCACCGTCTCCGAGCTCGACACCCGCGACAACATGAGCCAAGAGACACCATTGTTTGACACGTATCCGCGTGCCATCGGTTAGTAAGAACACACACACGCCTTGTGTTGGCATGTTGACAATCACTCATCACACAAAGGTCCACACAATGGTTATGGTAAAAACCATGTGTCCTCAATCTCCCCCTTGATGAGTGCATTGTCAACACCAACATAAACCAGAGACAACCCATCCAAATGACCAAGAGCCAAAGACAAGCAGAAAACAGGTCATTTGCAAAGAGCAAAGCAAAGTCACAACTTGGTCCCCAAAGACATGGGCAAACGGCTCGACGCGACCAAGACAACCAAGGCTAGCCCTCAAGAAGAGGCAAAAGGCTCAACACCACTAGCAAAGCAAAGAGCACCCGAAAAAAAACAGCTAGACCCTCAAGAAGAGGCAACGGCTCAACACATCTAGCAAAAACAATTTCTCAAACCGGAGTGCAACTCCCCCTTGTGAGATGCATACTCACAAATGAACTCTCTGGGTTTGTGGATGTTTCTCCCCCTTGTTGGCACATGCACTTATCAAGATTGGATCAAAAGAGACTGCAACTCCCCCTCAAATCATGCCATGAAAGAAATGCAAAATGACAGAGCTTCACAAGTATAGCAATTTGAGTACATGGATGATCTAACAAGTATGACAAGTGTATAGCAAATGGCACAAGACAAAACCAATGCTCAAGCTGATCAAGTGGTACGGAGTATGAAACATAAGAATTTGATCGGTGTTGGGCATTTTATAAAAGGTGTTCACCAAAAAGAATAGCACCTAGAACATATAAGCGGAGATCAAACAAGTGCTAACACATGTATACAAGAGTGAACTACCCCATATAACGGTCACACATCATGTCTCAAAGATACACTTAACAACACTTGTAACTACAATATTGATCGAGTTAAAACAAAGAGTTAGCATGGTTTCATTTATACATGTGTGAACGAGAGGATCAAAAACTGTCATGCCGAAAGATTGTTTTTATCATGTTTTTCAACCACGCCGAGTTCATCCCTTAGTGCAAGTGGGAAGCTATCTCGTCACGAGTGGTTGTGGACTAGCACTACAATGCCCAAGTTCATCTCACTCGAATGAATGAGAAGCAATCTCGTGACATTGCCGTGGGACGAAAAGATCCAACCGAAAACTTTTCATCATTTCTTAGCTTAGACATCAAGTTTTAGCACAAGATTATCAAGAGATCCGAGCTAAGTGAATGACTCAAGAAACATGAGACATAGCAACTCAAGCATACATATGAAAGCAACAAAGGTTCTCACAAAATCTACACATGCTAGTTGCCATCTCAAAGGTGAACAATTTTCGAGTTGCATCAAGATTTAAGCGATTCACATTTATAAAACAGGCTTAGCTCATAACATGTAACAAGTGATCGAAGAAGCCTAAGCCGCAAGCTCAAGTGACATACACAAGACATACTAGCAATAGCATGAATGTAATCAAAGCGCTATAGTCATGAAGCTCAATAAAGGTAATATGATACAAGATGATATGCAATATGATACACATGTAAAGCCAAAGAAACAAAAGCAAAGAAGAAAGCCAAAGATCATACTATACATCAAAATACAGCTACCCTACTCTAAAAAGGGTAGCAAATGCCCAACTCCGCTCTCAAGTGGGCAACCGGGGTTTGATCGAGGGGCTTTGTGAAGATATCGGCAAAAATGTTCATGGGTTCTCACAGTGCGAAGGTCTATGTCTCCTTTCTCTTGGTGATCTCTCAAGAAGTGATATCGGATCTCAATGTGCTTGGTTTTTGAGTGGAGTCTTGGGTTCTTAGCAACGCTAATGGCACTAGTCTTTGTCGAAAAGAGGCACTTTCCTAAAGTTCAACCCATAGTCTCTCAAGGTAAGCGACCACCTAAAGCAACCGAGAACAACACGCAGCCAGCCAGCGACATACTCGGCCTCACAAGTGGATTGGGAAATAGAAGACATTTGCGAGAAGACCAAGAGATCAACGACGAACCCAAAACTCACAAGTTCCCAAAGTGGACTTTCTTTTAATTCGATCACCCGCATAATCGCATCGAATAACCCGAAAGAGAAAGAGATGAAGAGGTCGAGTACCATAGACCAAGCTCGGAGTGAAGCGAAGATACCGTAAGATGCGTTTGAATGACTGCCGTCACGAAGTGCGCGGTGAAGACTGGAAGCGTGCGCAAAGCGCAGACCAATGAACTGGATGTCGGGCCTTGTCGCCGTCCGTGTACAAAGAACGACCCGATCATCTTGCGGTACTCCTTCGGTCCACTACTTCTCCTTCTAGATCGGCATCCAAGGCGATCGTGGTCGACATGGGAGTTTGAAGTGGCTTGGCATCACCCATGTCGAAGCGCTTCGAAGATCCTTCGTGTACTTGCCTTGATGTACAAATGTCCCTTCTCGAGTTTGCTTGATTTGCAAGCCGAGAAAGAACGTCCGACTCACCCATCATGCTCATCTCGAACTCCCGCTCATCATATCTCAAAACTTTGCAACAAGAGCATGTGACGAACCACCAAAAATGATGTCATCGACATAAATCTCGCACCAAGAGTGTCAACGCCATGCTTGAGGAGAAACAATGTTTTGTCAACCGACCCCATGGTAAAACCCTTGCCCGGACAAAAGGACTTCAATCGCTCATACCACGCTCTTGGGGCTTGTTTGAGACCATATAGGGCTTTGTGGAGTTTAAAAACATGGTCGGGATGCTTGGGATTTTCAAAGCTGGGGGTTGCCTCACATACACTGCCTCATCTATGTACCCATTCGAAAAGCGCTCTTTACATCCATTTGATACGACTTGAACCCTTTCGAAGCCGCATAGGCTAGGAAGATCCTAATGGCTTCTAAACGGGCAACAAAAGTTTCCTCATAATCTATCCCCTCTTTTACAAGCAGTACCCCGAGCAACCAACCTAGCCTTGTTTCTCACCACAACCCCATCCTCACTCTGCTTGTTCTTGAACACCCACTTGGTTCCTATGGGATGACATTGAGGTGGAGGTGGCACTAAAACCCACACTTGGTTTCTCTCAAAGTTCTCAAGCTCCTCATGCATGGCATTTACCCAATCTGGATCGGTTAATGCCTCAACCACTTCTTTGGGTTCGAAATTTGCAACAAAAGCGGAATGTGCAAAGTGCGAAATCTCATAAGATCCGTTGCGAGTGACCCGCTCATTTATGTTACCGATCATGGTTGAAGGAGGATGGCGATCTTGAATGTGTCGCGGTGCTTCTCTTGATGAAGACGCCTCCCCCTCAACGGCGGTGGAGCTCCCTCGGTGCGGTGGAACAAGGCCGAGGAGCCTGTCGTACGGTCCCATGTGGTGGAGGATGTAGCGGTGGGGCCGTCAACCGAAGTAGTCATCGCGGGGTCAAGCTGGGCGGCCGGTGGAGTCGGCTCGGGATCACCCCAATCGGCATCGTCCCGCTCCTCCTCCAAAAAATGCTCTTGTTCATCTCCTCATCACCTGCACTTTCAAAGACGGGAGAGGAACAAGGTGCGGTCTCGTCGAAGGTGACTTCACAAGTCTCCATGACACGGTTAGTTTCAAGGTTAAGTACTCGATAAGCATGCGAATGAGATGCATAACCAAGAAAAATCCCGTCGAAAGATCTCGATTCAAATTTGTCTAAGTTTCCCTTCTTCAAGATAAAGCACTTGCGGCCAAACACCCGAAAATGGCTCACTTTGGGCAAGCGGTCAAACCGCAACTCATAAGAAGTCTTCTTTGTAAAAGCTCGAAGGAAGATGCGATTTGAAACATAACAAGCCGTGTTGATCGCTTCGGCCCAATAACGCCTAGGAGTCCTATGCTCATCAAGCATCGTCCCGGCCATCTCAACAAGGGTCCGATTCTTGCGTTCAACAATTCCATTTCTTTGTGGGACATACGGCGAGGAAAAGCGATGTTCAAGACCTATGGAAGAGCAAAGGTCTCAAAATGAGTATTCTTGAATTCAGTGCCATTGTCCTTTGCGAATAGCTCGCATGGCATGCTTTGGTAACTCATTTTGCAACCTTAAGATCAAGTCATGAACATGAGTAAAAACCTCATCTTTGCTCTCCATGAAAAAGACCCACGAATAGCGAGAAAAGTCATCAACCACCACCAACACGTACCACTTTCCACCATCTAACCGGACCCGAGCTGGACCTACAGTGTCCATATGTAAAAGCTCGCCGGGCCCCTTGGTCATCACTTGGTTCACGGGAGGATGAGAAGCTGCAATCATCTTCCCGTGACGGCACGGATGACAAACAAGATCCTTCTCAAACTTGAGCTTGGGCAAACCCCAAATTAGATCAAGTGAGCTCAATCTTGCAAGCAAGTCGAAACTCAAGTGACCAAGTGCGGTGCCACTTCCAAAGCTACGAGGAGGAGTTTGCCATCAAACGACGGGAAAGACCAAATGAGCGAGAAAAATCAGCACGAAACACTTTCCGAAAGGCACAATCTTGCAAACGAGGTTCTCCCGAGCATCAAGAATACGACAAAGTCTTGGCTTAAACCGAACCTCAAAACCGTCATCAAGAAGGCGAGAAACGCAGTGCGATTGAAGTGCAAATTTAAAACCAAGGCCACATCCTTAAGCACAAAGTTCTCATTCGACGGATGGACCCACGTGAAAGCACTTTACCCTTTCTTTGTTATCCCCAAATGTAATGTATTCACTACACTTCATTTGGGTGAGGCCGGAGAACCATTTTGAGTTCCCGGTCATGTGTCGAGAGCAACCGGAATCAACTAGCCACGTGTTCTCAAGCCCTTCATCCCGCATCAATAGCGAGACATGGGATGAGCAAATGATCCAACACTCAGGGTTAGTAAAGCGAGGAGAAAACCGGTGTTGGCTCATTCGCCCACGAGAGGTGTTAGCAAAAGCATCATGCATGCCATGTCCCATATGAGTAGAGCGATCACCACGATGAGAAAAACGTGGTCCGCTCATCCCGTAAGCCCGAAAGCCACGGTCACGAGATCCAAGGTCATAAGCCAAACCTGAACCCCGCCGGGCACGACCACCTCGTGGTCTCACACCTTGAGGCCTAGGTCCTTGAGGTGTTGCACCTCTTGGCCTAGCACTGTGCCTTTGGAAACGTGGAGCAAACACACCATGAGTAGAGTTATGGAAAAGCTCATACTCATGCCGCTCATCTCTCTTCCTCCGAAAGCAAAACTCAAACAAGTGACCATCATGGTGACAATAATCACAGTGATACACCTCTCTCTTGGGTGGTGGTTGACTCACTCTCTCATGGGTATGGATCGCTCTTTGGGTTTGCTTGTTCTTTGGAGGGTTTAATAGAGATGTCGGGAAGTGTGTCAAGTGGGTTCCTTAGGTGGTTTGGTTTTGGAGTCCACACTTGCTTTGGAGGTGAAGCTTTGGGAGGTTCCTCAAACACACCATCTTTCACATTGGGCTTGTTAGGCCGAGGTGGAGTGATTTTGATCAACTTGGGAGTAGTGGAAGGCTTGGTGGATTTCTCGGATGCACTTATACCACCGTGTTCACCAACCTTACCAAAAACATTTTCACCCTTCCCACCTCGTAGCAAAGCCTAATCCCGTTGTGTCGGTTCCCCTCTTGGCCGACTCATCATCATGCCAAGCTGTGGTTCAGCAAGACAACCAACCGAGCATGGACCGAAGATTTGTGATTTCTTCTTCGGCCCTTTTCTTGTCATGCCTACAAGAGTCTAGTTCTAGTTCCAAAGCTTCACAACAAGCACATCTAGAAACTTGACTAGTTTTCTCTAGCATGGCAATCTAGTCATTTTCTCACCTAGCTCGGACTTGACTCATCACAAGATTTGCAAGGACTCACGAGACAGGACCTAGCCTTAACCTCATCAAGCTCATCTACCAAAGCCACATACTTGGACCGCACATCAGCTAGGTTCGCCATATGAATGGCACAAGCATCACACTCGGACTCATCGGAGATGTGCACTGAGACTCCCTAACGAGACTCTAGCTCTTTGACAAGCTCCCACTTAGCCTTGAAATCTTTTCTCTCACGAAAAGACGCTTAAGCAAAGCATCTTGACTAAGCAAAGTGGTAGTCAAGTTATCAACCTCGGCGAAGAAGGGACTCGAGATTTTGTTCTACCTCGGGCTCGGTGTCGTCGTTCTTCTCAATGCTTGGGGTAGACTCGTCGAGTGCCATGGTGCGGTAGCCTCCAAGCTTGGAGTCGTGAAGAAGCACGCCCGTTGAACTTGTTCTCGACCTTTTGCTCAGCCTCATCATCACTTGGGGTGGCCGTTGTCGGAGTCGTCGTCGAGATCGGCGAGGATGCGAGGAAGGCTCGTTGCTTCGCCTCTTGCTTCTCCGGGAACTTCTTCTTGACCGCCTCCTTGTCGAATCTTCCCTTGTACTTGTACTTGTACTTGGGTGTGGAAGACTCGTGCTTGTCCTTGCGCTTGCTGTAGTCGTTCTTGTTGTTGTAGTGGTTCTTGTCGGCCTTGGGACGGTTGGCGACGTAGTGGTCGGGATCTCCACACCCGAAGCATCCTTGCTTGGTGATGCCACGCCGGCGATTCAAACGGTTGTTGTGAAACCGTGAGAACCGGCTAATCACCAAGCGAGCTCGTCGTCCCCAAGAGCCTCCATCTTTGCTCCTCTGCGGTGAGACCCGGAGAGGACAAGGCAAAAGAGCATTTGTGAAGGGTTAGTCAAAGAACTTGAACCTCCATGTACACGAGACCAAAGCCATGGTAGGGGCGGAGACGGATTTGATCCTCGCTGCGTCTCGTGGTCAATCTCGGTGGACTTGAGCTTCGAACAGCTCATCCACGGTGAGAGTCTCATAAGGGGAGATTCAATGATCGCGAGACCTTTACTTCCCAAACCCTCCCGATCTAGAGCATATAGAAGCTTAAGCGCTCTGATGATCGTCATAGGGCATCGAGGGTTGTTTGCCCTCATCTTGTTCACGATGGTTTTGAAAGCGAGTGAACAAAGAATCAATAGATTCACCATCGGTTTGAACAAAGTTCTCATACTCTCTCTTGTGTGTCTCATAGAGTGCGGTCTTGACATGGGCGGTACCCTCATGGTATTTACGCGGTCTAGACCCGGATCTCTCAGCATGTTACAATCGAAACACGCTCAAATTCCTCCATAGAAAGAGAATGAGAAAACAAGGCAAGTTACGGCGGTGTTGTTCGCCTTGTGTTGGTTGATCGTGCTTGGTCAACACGGGCAGCAAGTACCACGTAGTCCGCATTCTCACGGATCTCCCCAAACACGCGAATCAATCCCTTGGAGATGCGCCAGCATGCGGATCTTCCAATAGGGATAGTTCTTGCCATCGAAGTGCGGTGGCTTTCCCAGCCCACGGTTCTCCATGATGTCGCCTTCGGGGATCACGGACCGATTAAGGTGAAGTGATCCTTAACCGGCTCCGATACCAATTGAAGGACCGAAAAGGCGACCAGAGGGGGTGAATGGGAGCCTCAAATTTCTTGTGAAATTCCAAGTCCTCGGCTCAGAGAAACAACCCCAAACCTCTAAACGAACTGTGGTGTCCACGACCCTATTAAGAGGGTGGATGTTCCCTAGAACACTGTGGGACACCACAACGGACGGAATGAAGATCGGAGTCCAAATGACCAAGTTGCACACAAAGCGGAAAATTAGGGCCGAGAGAAAATTCATTAGAAAATTACCAAGAAAAAACGGACGGAAAGTAACGGCTTAAAATGGAGCACTCTATTTTACCGGTGAGGCGAATCCACCAAAACAAATCACTCGAACTGGATTTTACTCGGCACACGAAGGTGCACGGCCTACCGATGGCGAGAGGATAACACCCTCTCTCTTTTTCTTTCTGCAGAGAACGAACTGAAACAATCGGCTTGCAAGCCGTGACCTTGTTAAGAAGAATCAATACTCCATGAAATACACTTTGAGGCAAGACAAAAGCAAGGCTAGCAAATCCAAAGTCAATTCACGTAGATAGCTTAAACAAAGAGATTGGCTCTGTAGCTTGAAAGTGACTTCTCATAAAAGGAAAAAACAAATTACGATGAAGCTTATTACTTGCTGTTGCTGTTCGAATAGAAACAAACAAGTCACGAAGGCCACGGTCGGAGAGCCAGCTCTGCTCGATGGAGCACGCACGGCTTCCGGCGCTTGGCGTTTGTAGAGCTGGTCAACAGAACCTGGCCTCACCGAGTCCCATCCTGAATACGAGAAGTTGCAGATAAGAACCGGAGGAACCAGGTGACCGAGAAAAGCGATGAACAGAACGAACTGTCTAATCGGCTTCTGGACGCGGGCAAGCACCAATCGGTGCTGGGCACACGACGTCGAAGCACTAGGGCCTTGTTTAGTTCCAGAATTCACCCCCCAAATTTCACTATGCAGAATTCCTATTCCCCATCACATCAAAATGTCGGCAAATGCATGGAGTACTAAATGTAGATGAAATCAAAAACTAATTACACAGTTTTATTGTACTTTGCGAGACGAACATTTTGAGACTAATTATTCAAAATTTGGACAATTTTTTGCACTAAAAAACAAAAAGTGCTACGGTGTTGACAGGCGACTTGAACACCCTTAACAGAGGCCCGATCCGGACCCCGAATCCGGATCTAAACAAGGCCTAGGACCTGCAGCTCGTCCCCACTCGCAAGAACAGGAACAGAGAACTGAAGAACAGACAAACAGTTGAGCGCAAAAGCAGAGAAACTGGCGACCACAAAAACAGATGGATCTCTCTCGTATCAAAAGAGCTTGAGCCCAGATTTTGCACAGATGAAATTCACCTGGCTACGAATGCCTTCCCAAAAATTCATCACTTGAGATGAACTAGAATCGTGGGAAACTCAGATCATAGCCAAAAACGAAAAGGGGAAAAACAAGAACAAAGAGCTACGAAAATCACGGGAACAAAAGGTTGAATCCCCGGAGGGCAAGAGGTGGTAAGGGCCACCATTCCCACTTGAAATCACAGCCAAAAATACCCACGATTTTTCAGTTTAGTGACCTCTCACATGAGCAAACCCTAGCTAGGAAGGGAAAAAATAGAATGGGAGAGATGAGGGAAGGAGACCCTCATCCTTTATTTATAGAGCGAGTCTATTTTACATTCCTTCTTTGCCCTTGGATACATGAAGAGCCACACCACTTAGCCGGGGGCATAAGGGTCCAACTCGGGCTTCACTTGATCCGACGGCCACCGCGCCTCCTCACCGGTAGCCTTGCTTCCAAGCAATCTCCCGATGCGCCACGTGTCGTCCGTCCGCATCGGGACCTCCGCCCGGTTTTGAGCGCAAACCGGGAAACCCGCCGCCGATGGTTTTGAGGCGAAACCACCAAACCCTCCGAGTAGCATAGCCCGTACGCGTCCCCGCCGTGTACACTTGCGCTCGTCGATGTCCCAGTATCGGCCACCACGGCTGGCCGCCCGGTCCTCAGGTCCCTCGATCCAAGCCTCACGTCCGCCCTTCACCGCACCCGGTCCGTCAGCACGACACGCCCTACTTGATCTTCACCGACCGTCGACCACCGTCTCCGAGCTCGACACCTGCAGACAACATGAGCCAAGAGACACCATTGTTTGACACGTATCCGCGTGCCATCGGTTAGTAAGAACACACACGCCTTGTGTTGGCATGTTGACAATCACTCATCACACAAAGGTCCACACAATGGTTATGGTAAAAACCATGTGTCCTCAGACTGGTTAGTCCAACTAACCGAAACAACAAGAGAGTTTGGTCCATTTCTATGTGAAGAAAAATGGAAAAGCTAGCAGGCATAAAAAGAATTAGTGTTGCTTTGTGAATTCACAAGTTTCAAGTGTGTTTTTGCCCCAACATCATTAAAAACTAGCGTTATTTTCTGAATTTTCCCAACTGTAAATATTGTTCTGAAATCTGAAGTCTGAAAATTCCTCAGTGTCAGGCATCTTGCTGCTTCTATTTCATTCATTCATGAGGACTATATGGATCGGTGAGCACACAGCCCAACAGAGACACAACACACACAAAACAGAATACATGAATGAAATCACATGTCCGCCGGCGACGCCAACCATCCTCTCCCCTCTGTTCCTTCTTTTCTCCTCCGCATCAGTGGCCCCTTTCCCAGAGCTTCCAGAAGGAGCTCACCACCGGGCATCGGGCCCAACGCCCGGCCGGTTGCAGAGTTGAACGGTGACAGCAAAGCAGAGGCGATTCCCTTACTAGAGATTTTTTTTCCAACACCAAATTTTCATTCACTATAGCAATTGTAGAGCACTTTGTGGCGACATTAGGCCGCCAAAGCCGACGGGCAGATACAACATAAGCACAACATCCACTGTCTTGGCCACAACATTGTTGACGTCCCCGGGATCACCGGACACAAGGCACCTGAGGAGCAGGACGGGACAGCGCTGGCTGCACACCGGCATCCACACGCTGCTCAACTCCAGCGCTACGGCGACAGCGTCAGGCTCAGGCGGCCTCCTCCTCAGCCCTGTCATCCCCGGCCAGTCAACAATGCTCTGCCCAAGCCGGTGGATGCAAAGCATTGCGAAAGCTCTATCTGCCAATCTGCTACGCCGCCCTCCTCCCGCCACAAGTCCTCTACATCTTTGCAACTGATGATCAGCCACCGAGGAGCTGATGAGTCAACTCTGATCTGAATAAATAAAGCAATCTGAACAAACTCTGAATATTAATGAAATCTGAAAATTTCTCGTTCCATCTTGTGCTCTTGGCATGCAGGTTGCAGGATATGGACTCGGCAGTGACAGGAGAACTCAATATAGATTGATTCATAATATTAGAAACTCTTGCACGCTATGTGTGTCCAATCAAGATTGTAAAGCACATATCCCCACAGGCAATTACAAGCCTGTCAAGAAAATACCATCGTCAACTGTACGTTACTTTACATGTGGCATCGTTGATATTTCGTATAAACAGGCAACATTGTTTTTAGAGGTTCATGTTCTTTAGTTGTATTGTACTACCACTACTATACTATTAATACAAAATTGTTGAATAGAATTAAAAATACTATGATCATCCAGAGATGGAGGCCATACACTCATCGTTATCCTCTGGCAATCCATCGACGAGGACATGCTGGCGGGGCTTGAGCTCACTGTTGCAAAACTTTTGGTATTGAGTAGTGTCGCTAGCCTTTTTGCAAACCTTGACCATGATGAGCCTAGATGTGAGTTCAAAGTTCTTGGCAGAGATAAGGAGCGCCCCTTGGTTCTTGTTCCTTGTCTCCTTGATGCTCACCTGGTACTCCTTGGTGCGCGCCGTGAAGCTGACATGCTTAGCGATTCCTCTAGCTTGGAGATGATCATGGGCACGGGCGCGGCGGACACCAATTGTATCTGCTTGCTCGGCTCCTCAAACAACCCGGACAGGTTGTGGCTCGACGGGGACGCGATGATGTCACACACGTTCAAACTCTTGGGGAGGCACATGTGTGGCTGGGTAGTACTCTCGAGTGTAGTCAGTGATAGCACTGACACCGAGGTATGCATGGGGCACGTGCCACCCGGGAGTCTGGATCCCGATGATGACTTAGATGACGTAGTCGACACTTCAATCAGAGTCAGAGTTGCACAACTTGGGCTCCACGAGGCTTTGTGGGATCTCCTTGAAGCCCTTCTTGAACCAAAGATTTTTCCTTCATTTAGAGTATGGCG
This sequence comes from Themeda triandra, assembly GCA_018135685.1. Taxonomy (NCBI): domain Eukaryota; kingdom Viridiplantae; phylum Streptophyta; class Magnoliopsida; order Poales; family Poaceae; genus Themeda; species Themeda triandra. The sequence continues at coordinate 549,630 of JAENPR010000170.1, read as the reverse complement.
ATACGACGCACCGGATTAGGGTAGAGGATGCAGCAGACGAGGCCGACGAGGTCGTTACTGCACCATGGTGGACAATGATAGTCACAGCGGATCATGTGATACAAGTTGGTGTCCTTGTGATTGAAGGGGAAGTAACCTGCCACGAGCGCGAAGAGGATGATGTCGCCGGACATTGGCCTTGCCACCATCGTAGCTATAATGCAAGAACACCTCAGGCGCTATGAACATGGGCGTCCCACAAATAACTTGGAGCAACGTCTCCCGCTGCATTGTGCCGGCGAGGGCCGAGAGCCCTACCTTGATGTTGCCCGTGGTGTCGACCAAGATGTCGTCAGGCTTGATGTCACGATGGTACATGCCGAGCGAGTGGCAGTAGTCAAGCGCAGACACAAGCTGCTGGAAGACACGGTGAGCCGATGCCTCACTAACGCGCGACCGGCACGATGGACCAGATGGACGTTGAGGGTGCTGCCGCCGGCAAACTCCATGATGATAAAGATGTTGTTCCTGGTGGCCATGACCTCGTGGGTGCGCATGACGTGGGGTTGGCTTACCTGACGCATGATATCGATCTCAAGCATGATTTGCTGTTGCACGGCGTCTAACTTGGACATGTGATCCTTGTCCATGATCTTGATAGCCACCTTCTTCCCAGTACCTATGTTGCGCGCGTGGTACACCTTGGCGAAGTTGCCCTTGTTGAGCAGCCTGCCGAGCTTGTACTGCCCCATTAGCATGTGCGGGATTTTCCCCGTACCGCTAACACCCACCAGCAGCGGGAGAGAGAGCCTCTGTGTATCAAGAATCTTGGTCTCTTAGGACAAGCTAATAAGATACATGAGGAAGGAAGGCGGTTAAAATATATGGGAGTGAGAGGAGACAGGAACGGAACTCACCTAACAAAGTCGGACTCGAACCATCAATAGTGCTGGAATTCTAAGGCGTCGATGGCTGCCTCATGCAGAGAGTCCATAGCAGGGCGGATCCACCAATACGGTGACCCGTCGACGAACTCCCCTCCCTGCAGTGGTTGGATTTGTATTGCTCTCAACGTCGATATTGACGGTGTGCGGCGGTTGATAGTTGTTTTGCGAGGACCGAGAACCATACAAAGCGTTGGTCTGTTGGGCCTTTAGCCCGTCAACTATGAATTTCATGTGGAAAGCAAACAAGCAGACTGAGTGCGATGACGATTCACTTTTCGGCTCTGTCCTATCTACGGCCTAGATGCAAACATCAACTCACGGAGAGAGAGGATGGAGAGAGAAAAGAATCGGGGAGAAGTGAAAGCTATGTACTCCCTCCATATTGGTATTAGAAGTCGTTATGGTGTGGGTAGCAAATGAAGCAAAAGAAGTCGTTCGGCCCTCCATGGAGAAATTGGACGTTGCTACCCCTCCGCTTTGGCCCCCGCGCCATGCGTTAATAGCGTGTTTCATCTCTTCGCTTCCCTCGCCACATGTTAGGCCATGCGGCTCCATTTAATTTCATCGCGTGCCTAGTATAAAAAAAAAAAGAAAGAAAAAAATGAGCAAGACTACCTAGTATAAAAAAAGGAAAGAAAAAATGAGTAAGACTCAACACGTTACCATTGTTGTTGTGGTCTTTTAGTATAGGCTCGTTGAGATAGAAGGGGAGATTGTCGTCATCATCTTCCACCATACGAACGTTCAGATCGAAGCCATGGAGGACATGAGCCATTGCGCCGTACAGATTGATGTGAAAGGAGTAGGTAGAAAGAGAAGAAGCTAAGCCGTGGCTGGATAAACAAGCAAGTGAAGAACAAGCAGTAAGGCAAGGCAAAAGATAAGGTAGTAGTACAAGAGGCCGGTGTTTTAATGCAGTAGGCAGTCGAGCAGTCAGACCTGTTGCGTGATGAGTGCGAAAGGAACGATCGAAGCCACGGAGGACATGAGCCATTGCGCCATACAGATTGATGTGGAAGGAGTAGGTAGAAAGAGAAGAAGCTAGCAGGCCATGGCTGGATAAACAAGCAAGTGAAGAACAAGCAGTAAGGCAAGGCAAAAGATAAGGCAGTAGTACAAGAGGTCGGTGTTTTCAGACCTGTTGCGTGGTGAGCGAAAGGAACTAAAATAACGCGCTCAAGCGAAGCAAACGAGCGAAAAAAATTCGAACGCAAAAAATATTGCGGCCAAAGGGTTCGAACGCTGGTCCTCTAGCCTCAGGCCACAGAGCGCTTACCAGTCAGGCTACAGAGAATTGCTATATAGGAGACACCCGCAGGCACATTTAATAAGGGCAAAGAAGGAAAACACCCCCATAATTAATCACTCTTTGGCACTCCTTGTTATGCGCAATCATATTCTAAACGACTTCTAATACGAGTACGGAGGGAGTATATATTTGTCTCGCCGGATTCTGATGAGAAGCGGGTGAAGTCGAGGAGAAGCTAGAGAAGCTAAACAGAAGCTGAAGAAGCCAGTGTACACGAGAATCCGTTTCAAGTGATCTGAGTCGTTAAACGCAAGATCCGACGACTATGAAAATTTTAGGTGACGTGGACGGCGCTCCTGGCGGAGGAGCAGGCGCACCTTGTCTAGGTTAATACCATGTTGTTATATGCAGATTGGATGTGGTCACGCTTGCAGAAGCACCTTTAAGCAATCACCGTGTATCGTCATGTATATGTGCATGGATCCATCCTGACTCAAGACGTGCACAGCAAATGCGTAGAAACAACAACATACTCAAATATATGCAAAAGGCAATATAAGTTACAAACTCAAATGTGGTTCTAATATTTGGTAATGACATGCCTTTAAATCAATAAAATTGAAGCTCAAAACTGAAAGTTAAATAAATTTCCTATAGGGACATTGGCATTTTTCTATGTCTGAAATTAGTAACAGCCGGACGAACCTAACTTCCAGGCTTCTTATGTCTTATAAATTATTGGTCAAATCATTTAAACCTGATTTATATAGTGATATGTAATCTCCAACTTTGTTTAAGAGAACACGGGACTGTTATATGAAGTGCCGAAAAACAAGCTTCGAAGTGGCCACTCACGTGTACCACAACTGTTCGATGAAATACTTTGACATTGCGAAGTTTGGGACAGTTTATGTCCACATGAGTTCACTGTTTTTCCATAGCACATAAACAAGATTTGTAGATCTTCACCTTTCTGGATTCGTTTTCAAGCCAAACACGACGAAATGGGAGTTCCAAGATGGCCGCCCAGCGGGAGCTCAGCTGCTTCTGCTCGCTGTCCGCCACCGCGTCTCGGCAAGGGCAGCCACTCTCGGGTCCCGCCGGCACCTGCATTTCCTGGACCGCAAGCTTCGGCCAGAGAACCCGCCAGAGTGTCGCCTCCTACGCGTTCCTCCGCGAGTCTACACCGGCCGGAATTTGGCCGTCGGTCACATCCCGTGGGCTGTGCTCTCTCTGCTCTGATTTTGGGAGAAGGGCAAAGAGAATAGACAGGGATTCAGAGGGTTAAACAAGAAACCATAGAAGTAACTGCGGATCGCGAGTAAAATAATTGGAAGCCTAGGAACTTTTGCGCAAAACTGCGCCGGCCGCGTGGGCCAAATCTGATCGCCGTGGATAGTTTCGGAATTCGGACTGGGCCTACGGAGAGCGGTGGCAGGAGGGTGGTGGTGCGCTGCGCCGGGATTGGGGTCATGGCCTCTGTCACCAAGAACGCTCACGTGGCTCACGATGTTTATCCCCCGGCGTTAATTTGGTGGCTGCAGCCCATCCGACTGCAAAAACGGCGGCGGCGGGGAGATCACCATGGTCGAGGCATCCAAAGGCAAGCCACCGGTCACTTCGTAGTCGATCGTCAACCTTGACCAGTGAGTGATTCGATCCATCACTCGGTCTTGTTACCTTCTATTTTTGTTTATTTGTATTCGTATTTGTATTGATATATATCTCTATCGATCGTCCGTGTGCCTGGGCATCCGTCGCCGTTTAGAGCCACAGTCGAAACGGACAAACAAGACGTGACAGATACCAATTCGAATACGAATAAACAAAAACAGAAGGACACGAGATCAAGTGATGGATCTGGTCAAGGTCGACGTTAGATTCCAAAATGACAGACAACTTGTCTTTGGATGGCTGCACCATGGTGACCTCCCGGCGGCTGCCATTATTGTCGTCGGATGGACCGCCACCACCAAAGTGGCACTGATAAAATAAACATCGTGATTCGTGGCGCAAGGGTTCACAGATACGGAGGCTACAACCCTAATCCTTCCTGCGCAAAGACACCACCACCATCCTGCCGCTCTCCCTAGCCACAATCTCCTTTGACGTCTCCCTAAGCTCACCGTCTATGCCTGGTAGAGATGGGCACAAAAGCCAAGGAACACAAGGTGCGTGAGAGCGCTATATCTGTTTGTATCCCTCCACACGGGGAGTTGTCGGTTTCATAGCGGCCGTGGGCACACCTCGCACGGCATCTTGCCACCTCACCTTTGGCGTGGCGCCAACCTGCCACCTCACCTTTTGGCGTGGCACGCCCGACTGGATGTTGTCTAGCGCACGCCCCAAAGGAAACACCTTTGTGGCGTGGCGCTTAACCACGCCACTTCACCTTTTTGTGCGTGGCACGCGAACCCCCTCCCCCCCCCCCCCCCCCAAAAATGCATTCAAAGGTTTAGCATATGACCGGACCGGCATGCCAAATGGGTGGTACTTTGGATAGCTTCGCCACCTCACCTTTTGGCGTGGCGCACTTGACCACAAGGGTTCACGGTACGGAGGCTACAACCCTAATCCTTCCTGCGCAAGACACCACCACCATCCCGCCGTCTCCTGCTCACCGTCTATGCCACAAAAGCCAAGAACACAAGGTGCGCGAGAGTGGATAGCGGCCGTGGCACACCTCGCACGCATCCTAGCCGCCGCGCCGCCACCTCGGCGTGGCGCTTAACCCGCCACCTCACCTTGGGGCTCCGGCCACCTGCCTCACTTGACCGCGCACGCCCCAAAAGGAAACACACACGCAATTGTGTGGAAAACGCGCACACCATGCTTTAATGGCCACGCGTATACTCCACTCACACCCTAAATAAGTAAGATTGTGTACCCTCTCGTGCTGAAACATATTCTTTGTGTCATCCACATTGAGAAAAACAAAAGTGAAAACCTAATTGAGACAATTCTGGATATAAATGGGAAGATAAAAGACACGCTCAAAGCTAGGCTTCATTTGAAAATTTTGCGAACTAAAAAGGAGCTGCAACGTAGAGGATAGAGATTCATGTGAGAAGATTTCGGCTTTCTATTTCACTGGCATTGCAGGTCGAGTGCGCCATGCCAAAAGGTGATGTGGTAGGCGCTAGACAACACTTGGTGGCATGGCAAGATGCCGTGTGGGGGCTTGCCAACGTCCGCTATAAAACCGATGAGACCCTCTGTGGAGGGATACACACACATAGCACTCTCAAGCACCTTGTGTTGCCTTTTGTTTCTTGCGAACTAAAAAGGAGCTGCAACGTAGAGGATAGAGATTCATGTGAGAAGATTTCGGATTTCCATCTTGCTGGCGTTGCAGGTCGAAGGCGCCACGCCAAAAGGTGATGTGGCAGGCGCCACGCCAAAAGGTGATGTGGCAGGCGCCATGCCAAAAGGTGATGTAGCAGGCGCTATACAACACTTGCTAGCGTGGCAAGATGTCGTGTGGGGCTTGCCAACGTCCGCTATAAAACCGATGAGGCCCGATACACACAGACATAGCACTCTCAAACACCTTTAGTTGCCTTTTGTTTCCATCTCTACATGGCGGTAGGAGAGGGTGAGCATTGGGAGAGGTGAAGGAGATTGTGGCTAGGAAGAGCGGCAGGATGACGGTGGTGCTCTGAGTAGGAAGGATTGGGCACAGTACACACCCATCACCGAGACCGCTGGCCATGCTATTATGCTATTCAGTGTCTCCTAATGCACCGGCCATGCCGGCACCAGGCTGGGAACACAAGGTGCATGAGAGCGCTATATCTGTTTGTATCCCTCCACACAGGGAGTTGTCGGTTTTATGGCGGACGTGGGCAAACCTCGCACGGCATCTTGCCACGCTAGCCGGTGTTGTCTAGCGCCTGCCACCTCACCTTTTGGCGTGGCGCTCAACCTGCCACCTCACCTTTTGGCGTGGCACGCTCGACCTGCCATCTCACCTTTTGGCGTGGCGTGCTTGACCTGCCACGACAGTGAGAGTGGACGCTCCTAGCCGCCGTCGGCAGGGGGCTCTGCCTCAACCGTGCACGCCCCAAAGGGAAACACACACGCAATTGTGTGGAAAACGCGCAGACACTCCATGCTTTAATGGCCACGCGTATACTCCACTTACACCCTAAATAAGTAAGATTGTGTTCCCTCTCGTGCGTTTTGAAACGTGCATGTGTGTATTCTCCCCCCACCCCCCCACCCCCCGGACACCAGCATGTGGAATACAAAATTGTTGAATAAAACTAAAAATACTACGATCATCTAGAGATGGAGCCCATACACTCATCTTGTCCTCGGCAATCCATCGAGGAGGACACGCAGGTGGGGCTTGAGCACATTGATGCAAAACTTTTGGTGCTGAGTGGTGTCGCTAGCCTTTTTGCAAACCTTGACCATGACAAGCTCGGGCGTGAGTTCAAAGATCTTGGCGAGACAAGTAGCACGCCCTCGTTCTCGGTCCTTATCTCCTTGATGCTCAATTGGTACTCCTTGGTGCACGCGGTGAAGCCGACGTGCCCAACGATTTCCTCTAGCTTGGAGATGATCTTGCGCACCGGCGCAGCAGACACCAACTGTATCTGCTTGCTCGGCTCCTCGAACAACCCGGACAGGTTAAGGCTCAGTGAGGACGCGATGATGTCAAACGCATTCAAACTCTTGGGGCGGCACATGTGTGGCTGGGCAGTACTCTCGAGTGTAGTTAGTGACGGCACTGACACCGAGGTATGCATGTGGCACGCCACCCAGGAGGCCGGATCCCCCAATGACGACGTAGATGATGCAGTCGATACTTCCTCACAATCAGAGTCACAGTTGCACAGCTTGGGCTCGCTGAGGCTTCGTGGGATCTCCTTGAAGCCCTTCTTGAACCAAAGATTTTCCTTGATTTGGGGTATGTCGATACGACACACCGAATCAGGGTAAAGGATGCGGCGGATGAGGCTAACGAGGCCGTTACTGAACCTTGGTGGGCAACCATAGTCATAGCGGCAGATCATGTGATACAAGCTCGTGTTCTTGTGAATGAAGGGGAAGTAAGCTGCCACGAGCACGAAGAGGATGATTCCATAGGCCTTGCCACCATCGTGGCCACAACACAAGAACACCTCAGGCGCTATGAACATGGGCGTCCCACGAGATAGTGTGGAGCAGCGTCTCCCGCTACGCCGTGTTGGCGAGGGCCGAGAGCCCTAAATTGACGACCTTGATGTCGTCCATGGCGTCGACCACGATGTTGTCGGGCTTGATGTCACGATGGTACACGCCAAGCGAGTGGTAGTAGTCAAGCGGACACAAGCTGCTGGAAAACATGGTGGGCCAAGGCCTCACTGACGTGCGCGGCCAGCACAATGGACTAGATGGGTGTTGAGGGTGCCGCCGCCGACGAACTCCATGATGATAAAGACGCTCTTCCTGGTGGCCATGATATCGTGGATGCGCACGATGTGGGGGTGACGCACCTGGCATATGATATCGATCTCACACATGATTTGTTGTTGCATGATATCCAACTTGGACTGGTGATCCTAGTCAATGATCTTGATAGACACCTCCTCCCCAGGATCTATGTTGCGCGTGTGGTACACCTTGGCGAAGCTCCCCTTTGCTGAGCAGCCTGCTAAGGTCGTACCGCCCCATTAGTATGTGGGGGATTTTCCCCATACCGCCAACACCTACTGGCGGCGGGAGAGAGAGCTTGTGTGTATCAAGAATCTTAGCACTACAAGATGACACCCCTTTTACAATGCATATATGCATTGCCAAATGTCTTTATATGTGTTGGTAACACATGCGAATAACCGTTGCAAAGATGCAACGGATATTGATGTCTATGGCAACGCTTACATGTGTTTCTACTAACCGTAAGGGAATGGTTTCTATAGTTCATTGCTATGTATCTTTGGGATTGTTGCAACGCTTATATGGGTAACTAGGAATAATAAATCATATAATGAAAATTAAGCAAAATTATTATAATTTGGACCTAATTAATCCATTTTCAGTATAATGAAAAATGAGAGATCATCTCACACATGACAAATATAAAAACTCTGCCATATATATATTACGAAGCAATTGTTGCAGTTACAATGAGCGCCATCTGAAAAAAAGGGGCACATTTCTTGTTTACAACATTCATATGGGAATAAATATACAAAAATAAAGAAGCCATCTACAATGCCACCAATCACCCATTTATCCTGTGTTCCTATTTCATCAATCCTGCGATGAAAAAAGTGCAAAATATAATAACTATACAAGCATTTTGGTACAATACTCTAGAAAACATCCCTTCATATGAAATTTTTAGATGTTATATATGAAATTCACAATATTATCAAGAAAATATATAGCTCTATCGAAATACAGGAATATGATTTCAATATTATCATAAAGAAAACTAGCTCTATCAAAATACAGGAATATGATTTTAATAGGGTCACACAAACTGTACTAAAAAGTCATGACTAGTTCAAGCATGTTCTAGTGTATTTCGAAAGGCAATAGGGATTAATCTACTAATAATTTGATGAAGCCTCCTCTTCTTTGAAGAACAAATAACGTATCTGCAGTGCCACAACCACTACTGCACCTTCAGATTCAGAAAAAAAATTGATTAGCATATTTCCAAACTGAGCTAGTTATTAGGGAAAATTTGCTGGGACACACGAAAAGTGGCGCGCATTTGTTGGAACACACTTTTTCATGTAACACTCACCACCAAAATAGTTGTCATTTTTAAAACCATAAGGTCAATGGCTATGAAATTTTAACAGCAACAAGGTACGATAGTTATCTACAAATCATCTAATACTCACTTCCATAGAAAATGTTGTTAAGGCTATGAAATCATGTCCACCAGCAAATCATGGCTGTTAAGGTTGCTGGTGGACATGATTTCATGGCCTTAACGATGTTTTCTATGGAAGTGAGTATTAGATGATTTGTAGATAACTATCATATCTTGTTGCTGTTAAAATTTTATTTTGGTGGTGAGTGTTACATGAAAAAGTGTGTTCCAGCAAATGCGCGCCACTTTTCGTGTGTCACAGCAAATTTCCCTAGTTATTAAGGTCTGAAGTCACTGTAGGATTACTCATGTGAGGATTCAGATTCAAAGTTTACATGGCATCACACTTTAAGTCTAAAAATTTAATGAGTCCACCGTGACATAGTTGCATGCCTGCTATGTTTGTACACTCCTTTTAGATGATTCCTACTTTGTTGATTGTTTATCATACAAACTAACCTCACTGTAGTACTATTGTAGAGATACATCATGGCACCCTGCACCTTCATGATCTGCTTAACATCTTGGATGCAAAGGAAAATAGGTAATCATTCAATGTACAGCGCATATTAAAAATATAAGAAAATTAAAACCAGAATGGTTAATATACTAATATTGCCGAGTTGGATTACATCTTAACCTTACCAGAGTGGAGTCATACTGCAATTTGCATACAGGTTTAGAGTGGAAGCCCATTACACCTCAAACCTAGCAAAGAATAAATTCAGTCCCAAGTATTTTACTGAAAACTTGATGAGGAAGTTAGCGTGCTGTAAGATGGAACAAATCCTTGAGCAGTGACTCCAGGCAAGTGTATATACCGGGAAGGCTGATCTTGCTAGATATTAAATTATTTTTATTACAGCCTTAGTTATTCAATTACATTGTAACTTTATATCAAAGCAGAAAAAGAAGATATGCCTTTGCCCGCAGTCTGCACTAAGTTAAAAAAATGAAGATAGCTTTATGTCAAAGCACTAATAATAATCACATGGAAATATAACAATTCATCAACCATCAGTCTAGAGAATAGTATTATTTTCGGTGTAGGTAAATCATAGAATTATAATAACTAGTAGATTTGCTCAATTTATATCCGTTTGGGATGACTTACCGAACAGTTTGTCATTATCCCTGTAAGATGCTATGCAATTACCACACCAGTTGGGGATCGATCCTGGACATCAGAGATACGAGCAGATTAGGGATCGGACCTGGACAGCAGAAGAAGAGAGACGCAAAACCAGTGGAGAGGTGATTATGGATTGCACCTACACAACAGAAAAGAGATGTGATTGGGGATCCAACCTGTACAGCAGAAGAGAGAAGAAAGAAGTGGATCGGACCTGGACCTTAGATTGAAGAAGAAAGCCAAAAAAAGAGATTCGAGAGGTGATTACAGATTGGAACCTTGACATCAGAAAAGAGAGGTGATTTGTGATCCGACCTGTACAACAGAAGAGAGAGGTGATTGGAGATCCCATGATTAGGACCTGAACATCAGAAGAGATAGTGTAGAGACGGATTGGTTGAACCGTGCATCGGCTATTGGCCAGCGTTACCGTCGTCGCATCGCCTCCCCTGGACCCTACTATAAATTACCTGATTTGTGGCAACTCTGAATCATGCTCGTCGATGCTTGCTGCCTACGTAGAGGTTTCCCGAAGAGGGCGGCAGTCTCCCTACGTCACTGGACGATGAACAAACTAACGGTGTAACCTCCTATCGCCGTCGTGCTGCACCATAAGTGCTCAACGCGATGGAGATCTAGTACGAGATATGGTTTGACATGGGAGAAAGAAAAGGGTGCGGAGACGAGAAGTTTGGAATTAGAACGTCGGTTTTGGCCAGTGGTCACTTCCCCGTGTGGGAAGCGGGGATGTGGGCTGCGGGCCGAGGCTGCAAGTCTGTAACGCATGTTGGTATCATTGGTAGACATCTGTGTCAATACGGAGGTTTGTTTTATAGTGTGGTCTCTTAGTACAGGCTAATAAGATGCACGAGGAAGAAACACATATAAAATATATGAGGGTGAGAGAGGATGGGAACAGAACTCACCTGACGGAGTCTGACTCAGATCATCAATTGTGTTGGAATCCTAACAGTCTGAGCGTGATGACGATTCATTTTTTGGCTCCGTCCGATCTACGGCCCAGGCGCCGCGTGACGTCAACTCAGAGAGAGAGAGAGAGGAGGGAGAGAAAAAAGAATCGGGGAGAAGTGGAAGCTGTGTATATATTTGTCTCCCCCGGATTCTGATGAGAAGCTCGTGAAGTCGAGGAAAAGCTGGAGCTAACCAAAAGATGGAGAAGCCGGTGTACATGAGAATCTGCTTTAAGTGATCTGAGCCGTTGAACTCGAGATCCGATGACTGTGGGAATTTTGGACGATGTGGATGGCACTCCTGCCGGAGGAGCAGGCACATATTATCTAGGTTAATATAATACCATGTTGTTATATACAGACTGGATGCGGCAACGCACGCTTGCAGAAGCACCCTCAAGCAATCACCGTGTATCGTGTGCATGGATCCATCCTGAATCAAGACGTGCACAGCAAATGCATAGAAACAACAACCTACTTACATATATGCAAAAGGCGGTACAAGTTACAAACTCAACTGTGGTTCTAATATTTGGTGATGACTTGCCTTTAAATCAATAAAATTGAGCTCAAAATTCGAAGAAAAGTAAACTTCCTATAGGAACTGAGACATTTTTCTAAGTCTGAAATAACAGCCTTGCTTACCTAACTTCAAGGCCTTATGTCTTATATTGATCAAATAATCTAAGGCCTTGTTTAGATTGCAAATTGGAAGGCTGAAATACACTGTAGAAGATTTCGTTTGTATTTGATAATTATTGTCTAATTATGAAATAAATAGGCTTAAAAGATTCGTCTCGTCATTTACAATTAAACTGTGTAATTAGTTAATTTTTTTACCTAGATTTAATACGCCATGCAAGCGTTTAAAAATTAATGTGATGGAGAGAGAGTGAAAAAACTTGGAATTTGGGGGCAATCTAAACAAGGCCTAAGTAGCATATTAAACCCGATTTGTATAGTCATATGTGATCTCAGCTTTGTTTAAAGAGAACACGGGACTGTTAGGTATACAAAGTGACGAAACACAAGCTTCAATGTGGTCACCTCTGTTGTCAGAAAAAAAAAGAGTGGTCACCTCACGTGTACGACAACTGTTCGATGAAATGCTTTGACACTGGAAACTTTAGGACAGGTTATCTCCACATCGGTTCAGTGTTTTTCGATGGCACATCAACAAGCTTTGTACATCTTCACCAATGCCAAAAACTTCGTCACAGTCCTGGTGTTGACGCTAAATTAGGTCAACACACCACACGTGGGCCTTGACGCCCTCGAGGTAGCCCTAGGCGACCCGCAACGCGGCGACGACGCGCCGTGACCGGCAAACCGATCTAGAGACCGATAAACCGATGTAGAGCTCGTCGACGGCCGGAGATAACCAACACCTTTCGCGGTGAAGAGCGGCGAGGTTTACGAGCAAACCGGCAAAGGGTAATCAACTTGCTTTCGTGACGAAAAACCGGCTAGTTTCCAAGCAAACTAGCAAAGGAGCCGTCGAAGCCCTAGCCTGAGAGAGATATCGTCAGGGCAAGGAGGTCGCCGGTTGCCCTAGGTCGGCGGACGAGCCTAGGGACGCCATCCTTGATCGCTCGGATCAAGCCATGGGACAGCATGGAGCTGGAAGATAGAGCAAAGGTAGAGGGTAGATTGGTTTTGTTGTGTTTGGTTGACGATTGATTGGATGGGATCAATCGACCGTGATCCTCTCATATATATAGAGGGGGGTGGTCTTATCCCACTAGGAAACATCTCCAAAGCTTATTTTCCAAGTTTCTCACGTCTGAAATTGACCAAAAACCGACTTAGAAACAAGTTGGTTCGAGATCCGGAAAATTCCCGCAACAATCGGAAGTTCCGGGGTGACTACCGGAAGTTCCGATGGTCACAATCGGAAGTTCCAGGGTGACTACCGGAAGTTCCGATGGTCACAACCCGCGTGCTACCGCGCATCGCATTTACCTCCGGGGTTGGACCGGAAGTTCTGGTCCCAACCGGAAGTTCCGGCACCCGGATCGGAAGTTCCGGCGCCCCGCATCGGAAGTTCCAGCACCGGATCGGAAGTTCCAAGGTCAAGTGACTCTTCTCGGGTGCATAACTTTCTCGTCCGAACTCCAAATTGGACGTTCCATATATGCTTTTCGATCGTCTTGACGAGAGGAACGCAATGGTGAAATCCGTTTCCACATTCAACAACTCACCAAAAGTCATTTTTACCTTGGTCATTTTTGAGTGTCAACACATGCCCCCTGTTTTTAGGTGAATTTATTGATGAACCTGAAAATACTCTTTCACCCGTAACCAACTAGCAACGATACCCATCACATCGGCTAGCCGGTGACTAAGGGCGATGTATACATCGGCCATTTTTGTTCTAAGGGCGATACATGTATCGGCCATTGCTTGGAAGAGCTCTTGGCTTCTTGCCAAACACTTGGAAAATACTTCTAGGCATTTTCCGCCGATTGCTCTGGGAGATTGTCAACTTGCATCACCTCCACTAGCTCATTTTATTTTTCAAGCACCGCTTCGACCATCTCCGAAAGGTTCTTCCAATTTGGTGACTTCTTGCCAAACTTTGGTAATGTGATCTTTATTTTTCTTGACGCCACCTCCTTGAAATATCTTCAATTTTCTTTTGATGAGCTTGATCGAAGTTTCATGGATTTTTTCCCACAATCTTCTGGATTATGTTTGTAATACAATGTGGGAGTCCTTCAAATCTCCAAATCGGTACTAGAATTATCAAAATCTGAACTAGACCGATTTGGCACGCCTTTTGACGAATCAATGGCATATGCCCCCAAGAATTGGTTAACCCGACTATTACAATCCACCTGAACCAATTTACTTGTACCTACATAGAAAAATATGCATCGGCTATTCTTATATATGAAAATTACATCCACCGATGCAATAGTCGATGCGTATTGAGCCTATCATGTTGGCCTATAAATTTTCATGTCTTTTGGTCTCAACATGTTATACCCGCATGGAGTATAGTATTTCCAACCCGAATAAAGACTTCACATTTGGTTTAGGTATTGACAAATATAGTCGTAATCGGCCGGATGTCTTAAAATTATGAGAATCAATAATCCTTGCAAGCCGATTAATTGAAATAAAATCTCCATGGGTAACAAATAGGTAATTGATCTCATATCCCGAATCAATTCCATGCTCAATAATAAAATCGAAATGACTTGACACTCAAATGATTTTTCAATGACTCAAAAGTCAAGTCATATTCGAGATAGAGTGTATGCCCACTTGCCCATCCTAACAATGAGGATTAGCCGATATAAAATGCACACATCGGCTTGGCATGCAACGACACATGTACTTGGTAAAGAATGCTTAGATAAACAAAGTACGGTGACGAGCATATATATTTTCAGAACTTGGGCATACCTCACTTGGAATCAAGAAGACATCAATCAATATTTATGATGCACCTCTTCTTTTGTCCTCTTGAATCAAAGCAACACCGTTGTACCCTCTTCGGCAATAATATATAATGTGATTGTAGATTAATTCCCGATGCACGAAGAACATGTGGTGTTGATAGAGAATCGACGAGAAGCTCGATTAACTGGATTTATAATTGACTTCTAAACTTCATTCAAATTATATGATGATATGGATCCGATTATCAATCGGCTCGAGAGCTTTTCAGCAAACTTCTCTTTGATAAGCAAATCATATCATCATGCCCCCGGCCTAAAAGCCATCAAAGTAAATCATATAGGGGTCTTTTCAATAGCACGATGGTTGCAAGCATTCATCGGCTAGTTGTATGCTAAGGACGATAATAAAGTATCGGCCATATGAATTCATCTACATGAGCACGTATAGCCGAAATATTCTATTTCGGCTATCGATTATTGATAAGCATAATAATTCGGCAACCCTCCATAACATGAAGATCCCCACCAAGGATCAAAATAAGGAACCGAGGGTTGACTATAAATACCATGAGATGAATTCCATATAAACATAGGTAGAGAAGATGGATGATGCGAATACCAAAGATTTTGATGATTTGGTGCAAACCTCCAACTTGGCAACTGTTTCTTGAATCTTCTTCTCTCTTTCGTCTTCATTGCACCACTTGCTTGAGCATCATCCTTTTGAGCTTGAACACTTCCTTTAGGAATCCAAGCTATCCCTTTTTCCTTCAGCTTCTCTGCACTAAGTTTCTGCAACTTCTTCTCTTGCCATTTTGGCAAACCGATTGAGCATATCGGTTTTGCTTCAGTTTTGGACAACGGCATCTCCTTCTTGTTTTTCGGCACGTTTGCTTTCTTTTGTTCAGATTTGGCACCTACAATATCAATAGATGATTCTCCTACTTCTTTGCCATCAATAGCCAGATTTTTCAGCAATGTAATCGGCTTTTCAATAGTTGCATTCAAATCTGAACTTTTCTTTTTTCGGCCATCATACTTCACGCGATAAACTTGTTTTACCACTTTTTTCTTTGGTTGAGCTCCAGACCGATTCTGATCAAATCGATTGTTATGAGATGATGATCTTTCTCGAATATGTAGGAGCTGCATATTCTATATGTTGTGGCCTGAAATATGATGGAACATGTGCCCTTTCATCAACCCAAATTTCAAGATCAATAAGGATGAAAGTATGCAGTCTGTGATCCATAAGACATGGGAATTGGCTGCTCAAAAGGATGATATGTTGCTGCTGCATAAGATCTCTTCTTTTGCCAATTTCTCTCTTGAGATTTGCGCTTTGGATGCAATTTTGATGGCTGGACTTTCTTTGATCTATTAGCCGTATTTGCTTTGCTTATTTCCTCATTTTTAGCTAGAAGCTCTTCGAAGCTAAGCTTCGGTCTTCTATCTTTCCACTTGTAGTGAGCTTTGCCTCCATTAGCATTGTGAGCATCCTTATCTCCATCTTGATAAATATGCTCTAAAGAAGGATCCTCAGCCGATTTTCCTTGCTCAATGGGATCAATCGGCTTTTGCTCTAGTTGGAGAGATTCCACTTGCCCCCCAGTGTCTTCTGAAATTGAAGTGACATCGCTATCCCCTAAAATATGTTCAATTTGTACATCTTGGACAGCAACCTTGTCTTCACGTGAGGGCTCATCATCTCTTTCTTGAGCACTTGTGTCTTGAGCTTTGAATGAATCGGCTAATTCAAGCCGATTTGAATCTTGTTTGCCATCAAGACCAATTGAATCCAACTGGTCTATTTGTTGAGCTTCGAGAAAATCTCAATCGGCCTTTATCAATGGCCGATTGGACCACACGACGAAACATATTGCAATTACAAGTATTATGATCATAAGAATTATGCCACTTGCAATATGTAAGCTCTTCTAAGTTTTGAACTGATAGCAAAGAATTGTGATCAATAATTCTAATAAAATTATTTTTGAGCAATATATCAAATACATGATCACAAAAAGTAAAGTCAAAGGTGTACTTTGATTTCTTGAGCCGATTCTTTTGTGGAGCCGGCTTCAAAGCTAGGCAAACGAAGGGATCAGATTTGACATCAATCCATTCGGCCACACCTTTGCAATTGTTGCTTGAAAGCTTCATCTTTGATAAATTAGTACTATCGGCCTTGCCATATGGCACAATTTGTTGGCCGATAGAATCTGAATTTATCTCATCTTCAACAAATATAATGCTATTCCTAATCGGTCTTATACAACTATTTACAAGGATATCTCTAATAGGTGCGAAATCGAAATAGTTTGACCGGATTGGAATTTGAGCAAAATATCTCGTATTTTGTACCTTATTGATCATATTGGAGAAATGTGTATCCTTGAATTGAATGAGGTCACCCTTTGTCTCCAATGTATGATCAACGACTAGTACCGAATTATCCAAAGATGCATCGGCAGCTGCAAGAACCAAAGAAGTTGGCTCAGTCGACTGGAAATCGGCTAGGCCAACTTGGGCACTAGCAACAGGTGGAATCGGTTTAGCCGACTTGAAAGCCGGCTTAGCCGATTCGAGGTCAGCAGAGATGGTCAATTTTGCTGACTCAGAAGATACAGTCGGCCTAGCCGATTGTGTAATCGGCTTATCCGACTCGGAGCAAGTGGGCAACCCTCCTTTCGCAGGAGCTTGATCTTCACTAATGATATAGTAATCGCTAGATAAACGCACAACTCCTTTAGCTCCTGAAAAGTCAAGTCTAGCCGGTTTCTGACGCTTCTCATGCTTTTCTGTAGCAAGACTTGCTTTTTGAGTGCCCACTAGCAATTCACTTTTGGCCGATGACTCAATTGTAATCGGCCTTTTGCTTTCAAACATACCAAAATGTTCATAGAATAGCTCCACTAATTGCGACCATGAACCAATGTATTTAGGTAAAGATGTAAACCATGTAAAAGCAATACCGAGTAAGAGATAAAGGAAAATTTCAAATTTTATATAGTCTTCATCACCGGCATGTGCAAGAGCCAACTGCAAGAGATATGTAGAAATATGTCCCGCAGCGAATTTATCATCTTCACCACTGAATTTTTCAAATTTAGGTACCCGCCATCGACTAGGAGATTTGACATAGTCCATAGCTAATATATATGGCCTGTGATAAGTAGGTACCGCCATTTAGAGGAGCCACATGGATTTCTAGTGTGGGCTAAATCTTCTCCAATTCGGCTAGAGCTACAAGTAGCATATGAAGCCGAATCACAAGTAATAGCTTTCTCACACTTTGCTGAATTCTTACTAATTCGGCTTGAATTAGTAGTAGCATGTAAAGCTGAATTGTAAGAAGTATTATTAATACACCTCGTTGAATTTTTATTGATTCGGCTAGAGTTATATGAAGTCGAATTATAAATAGGAGCATTATCACAAGGTGCTGGATTTTGAGAGTAATTGGCTAAGTAATTAGAATTGTCGTAGCCAATTATCTTATTCATCGGCTTGTCTTGTGATGAAACCACATGTTGTAAACTTACAGCCGATGAAAAAGGATTTACATGTTGAATGTTGCTAGAAGAATCAATATTAAAAGAATTTTCAGCAAGCATCGGCTCTTGATCATGATATGAATAATTGGAAGAATAAGCCGATGTAACATATCTAGTATCATCATCACTAGCAACACCAACATGGCAATTTATATCACTTGCAAAATAATTATAAAATTCATTACTTGTATCTCGCCAGTTGTACCTCGGATTATTGTAGTAGTAACATGATGAATCACCTTGGTACTCCATGATTTAGGGTTTGACCGCCTTGCTGAATTTTCCAATAAGAAGCGCACCACGTTGCCAGGTAGCAAACGAGATCACAAGGAGTCAAAACTAGATGCAATCGGCCTTTTTGGGCCGGATTGAATAGTAATGGCGATCACAAAAAGATGGATCAGCGAAGATTAAGGGCTAGGGCAAAGAGATTCGGCTACAAAGTAGAGCCGAAGCAATCTTGTTCCCCAGCGGAGTCGTCAAAAAGTGTGTTGACGCTAAATTAGGTCAACACACCACACGTGGGCCTTGGACGCCCTCGAGGTAGCCCTAGGCGACCTGCAACGCGGCGACGACGCAGCGTGACCGGCAAACCGATCTAGAGACCGATAAACTGATGTAGAGCTCGTCGACGGCCGGAGATAACCAGCACCTTTCGCGGTGAAGAGCGGCGAGGTTTACGAGCAAATCGGCAAAGGGTAATCAACGTGCTTTCGTGACGAAGAACAGGCTAGTTTCCAAGCAAACTAGCAAAGGAGCCGTCGAAGCCCTAGCCTGAGAGAGATCTCGTCAGGGCAAGGAGGTCGCCGGTTGCCCTAGGTCGACGGACGAGCCTAGGACGCCATCCTTGATCGCCTGGATCAAGCCATGGGACAGCACGGAGCTGGAAGATAGAGCAAAGGTAGAGGGTAGATTGGTTTTGTTGTGTTTGGTTGACGATTGATTGGATGGGATCAATCGTCCGTGATCCTCTCATATATATAGAGGGGGGTGGTCTTATCCCAGTAGGAAACATCTCCAAAGCTTATTTTCCAAGTTTCCCACGTCCGAAATTGACCAAAAACCGACTTAGAAACAAGTTGGTTCGAGATCCGGAAAATTCCCGCAACAATCGGAAGTTCGGGGTGACTACCGGAAGTTCCGATGGTCACAATCGGAAGTTCCGGGGTGACTACCGGAAGTTCCGATGGTCACAACCCGCGTGCAACCGCGCATCGCATTTACCTCCGGGGTTGGACCGGAAGTTCTGGTCCCAACCGGAAGTTCCGGCACCCGGATCGGAAGTTCCGGCGCCCGGATCGGAAGTTCCAGCACCCCGGATCGGAAGTTCCAAGGGTCAAGTGACTCTTCTTGGGTGCATAACTTTCTCGTCCGAACTCCAAATTGGACGTTCCATATATGCTTTTCGATCGTCTTGACGAGAGGAACGCAATGGTGAAATCCGTTTCCACATTCAACAACTCACCAAAATAGTCATTTTTACCTTGGTCATTTTTGAGTGTCAACACCTGGGTTCGTTTTCTAGCCAAACACGACGAAATGGGAGTTCCAAGATGGCCTTTGCCACTGTTCCTCACCTTAGCGGCCTCTGGTGCGGTCACCGCGGGCAGGGAGCGCTCACCATGCCCGCACGGCCTCTGCATGCTGCCGCAGTGCCACGCGCCGTGCTCACCCAGCGGGCGCCAGTGCCATGCGCTGCGAGGACCCTGCCCGCCCGGCCACGCGCTCGCTTGAAGCCCAGGCCCTGCTGGAACTCAGCTGCTCCTACTCGCTGTGACGCTGTCTACAACCGCGTCTCGGCAAGGCCAGCCACCCTAGGGTCCCGTCCGCACCCGCACCGCCAGCTCCAACCGGAGAACCTTCCAGCAGAGGTCCCGGCCACCAACGCGCCATGGCCGAAGCCACCAAGCAGAGCATGGCGATCTTCTCCTCCCGACTACTCCATTCTAGACAAGAACAAGAATACGCACAACGTCTTCCGTCCCCGGCACGCGCTCGGAGAGCAGGTCCGGTCGAGCCTTAGCTCGCCGTCGCCTCAATGCCGCTGTGTGGAAAGCTTTGCCATGGCGCGCGCACACGTAGCTAAGCCTCGGCGGTCCACCTCAGGAAAAATCACCGCCACCTCCGCCTTCCCTTTGTCCTCGTGTGTAGCCCGTGCCTGTTTACATATGCTTGCTGGAGCCGCTGGGGGCATCGCCGGCCGCGGCCCCTGCTGCCGCTGCGTGTACGCGTCGCCCTGGAGTTGTGGTTAACCCCCAGCCAAGACGCCGTAGTCTGTAGACCACAGAACCATCAACGCCATCGGAGTCGAATTTGGTCGTCGGTCACATCCCATGCACTGCGCTCTGCTCTGAATTTGAGGAGAATAGACGGAGATTCCGGGGGTTAAACGCGAAACCATGGAATCAAGTGAATAGTGCTGCACACTAACTGCGGATGCCGGGTTAAATAATTGGAAACCCATGAACTTTTGCGCGAAATTGTGCCTGTGTGGGCCAAATCCGATCGCACGTGGGCCGTTTCATGCTAGGCCTAGGAAGAGTGGCGGGATGGCGATGGTGCGCTGCGCCAAGCGGATCGGGGTCGTGGCTTCTATCATCAAGAACCATGCATGGCTCACGATGTTCATCTGTCGGCGCTACTTTGGCGGCGGCAGCCCATCCGACGGCAACAACGGCGGCGGCGGGGAGGTCACCACAGTCGAGCTGTCCAAAGGCAAGCAACCTATCACTTCGGAGTCCATCGTCAACCTCAACCAGTGAGTGATTCGATCCATCACTCGATCTTGCTACCTTCTATTTTTGTTTATTTGTATTCGTATTTGTATTGGTATTTATCTCCATCAATCGCCCGTGTGCCTAGGCATCCGTCGCCATTCAGAGTCGCAGTCCAAATGGTGGGCACATGGGCGATCGAGGAAGGGCAATGGAAGGTACCAATACGAGTACAAATAAACAAAAATAGAAGGATCGAGATCAAGTGATGGATCAGATCACTTACCGATTGAAGTTGACGATAGAGTCCAAAATGACATGGACTTGCCTTTGGATGGCTCCACCATGCTGACCTCCCCGCGGCTGCCATTATAGCCGTCGGATGGACTGCCACCACCAAAATAGCACTAAAAATGAACATTGCGACCCATGCCCACAAGGGTTCATGGGACGGAGGCCATGATCCCAATCCTTCATGCGTAGCGCACCCCCGTCATCCTGCCGCTCTCCCGAGCCACAATCTCCTTCACCTCTCCCAAAGCTCACCCTCTCCTACCACCATGTAAGGGATGGAAACAATAGGCAACACAAGGTACTTGAGAGTGGCATGTCTGTGTGTATCCCTCCACAGAGGGTCTCATCGGTTTTATAGCGGACTTTGGCAAGTCCCACACGGCATCTTGCCACGCCAGCAAGTGTTGTCTAGCGCCTGCCACATCACCTTTTGGTGGCGCACTCGACCTGCAACGCCAGCGAGATGGAAAACCGAAATCTTCTCACATGAATCTCTATCCTCTACATTGCAACTCCTTTTTAGTCCAATGTATTATAGTTTTAGTCCAACGTTTATACTAATTAGTGCCTTGGCATTTAATCTGTTCAGCCAAATGTATGAGAAATCATGAAATTCAATCAACGAAACAAATCCATCTTGTGCAAATTCGCATTTCTCAGAGCAATCGTGCCAAATGGATGAATGGAACTTAATGATTGTTATCAATTAATTGATCCTCATCATATGTGCAATGGCTAAAAAAACCATCATCTAAAATATTGTCATCGCCTATGCTTGCTCCTTCATATATAGCAATTGACACCCGCAGGTGCTAGAGAAATGTGTTGTCTCCTATGATGGTCCACCAATTGGCAATGTTTCAATAAGTGTATGTACTAGTAAATTTGCCTCTCTAAGAAGAAGATGCAATGATTTGTTCTCGGTTGTGGTCACATAAATTGTTAAACATAATTAGAGAGCTAAAGTTGTCACTAGCCTAACAATTCCAAAATTTCCCTAATGAAACCTTGAATCAAAAAGACAATTTTCGTAGGCAACTATCCAATGTTATTTTTTACTCATTGTTGACGGTCGTTAACTCATAAAATTAACCGTCAACTTAGCATGCAAATGGACCTATTCATAAATACTTGATAGATATAGGGTTACCACCGACAGAATTCCACGAGTTTTGGTGAATATCTATTTCGCGGGGTGACAAATGAAAACTACCCAAGATGGCCCACATGTCGGGTTTACATAGAGAGAAAGACCGAACGGGTGAAAAAGTATAATCTAGAAGACTCCCGAAGGCGACACACGAAACTCAGGGGCCCACCCGCGAGAGGCCGGGTCGGCCGACCCGGGGGGAGTCGGCCGACTCCCCATCTCCACCAATCGGGTGGAGTCTCGCGGATCCCGCCTCCACCGACTTTGAAGATCAATAATTATCGTCCATTTAGGTCGGTTTGATCCGAGGGCTGTGGTTCATCCTAGGGGGCTATATAAAGCAGAGCCCCCGGCCCCCTCGGGTGAAACCCTAATTCATTCTCCAATTCATTCAAGACTTCAATCTAGAGAGAGAGTTAGATAGAGAAGGGTCCCTCGAATGGATCTATCTCTATAGGGTATTAGTATCAAGAGAGATTGAGAGAGTATAGAGTGGAGGTAGATTTGGAGGAAGCTCGGCTGTCGGTGTCTCCTCTCCAGGTGTACTGCGGGATCAAGTCTCCTAACCCGAGGCTTGGTTTCGTAATCATTCGGCAATTCAACTTCTAATACTAGTAAGTTCGTTGTTATTATTGTTCTTTGGTTTACAAGTTTACTTTCTTCGCTTCGCGTTGGGAATAGAGTAATCGTTCTTTAGCATAAGCGTGGTGCTTAGGCTAGGTTCACTTGTAGATGCTCCCTATCCGGCCGGAACCGTGGTAGTAGTGAGGGAAGTGACAATCCCTTTATTACCTTTGTAATCCACTTCCCGTTGGTAGGTAAGGTAGGTCCTTTGTGCCCGGTTTAGCATCCTTTGTGGTGTCTATTCCTCGGTACCCCCTTAGAACAATAGTCTCAAAGCTTGCCATAGGTTAGAAGAAGACCGACGAAGGAGTTCTCTCTATATCGCTTAATTCTCACTTGACTAGCGGCCCGGGGTAGTAGTAAAGATCGGGTTAGTCTATTGCACGTTTTCTCTTAGCGGATAAAAACAAATACGATACTCGAACTTATCTCCCGGTGAAGTGCTCACCGATATCCGTGCGCTTGCGAATTATTTCTCTTGATTCTTTCGTGTGCGTATCTAGTGTCAACAAGCATTTACGCGCCGTTGCGGGAGAAAGACGGTCTCGCTTAGATAACCTAAATCTTGCTCTACCTTGTACCTATACTTTTATCTTTTTCTTTCACTTTACTTTTCCGTACATTTTATTTTTATTCTTTTCTATCCTTATGGATAACTCAAATTCCATTCCTATCTTTCAATTTTCTGCACCCACGGAGACCAGCCTAGTGCCACATGAGTCATCACAACCTATCCAAACACCTAGCTATAGGCCGAGTCCGCGGTTGATTGCATTGGTCCAAAGCCTATCCTTTTCGGAGAAGGAGACGAAAACCCTTACCTTCACATTAGAGACTTTGAGCAAACATGTGACTGTCTTCGCATAGAGGGCATGTCCGACAAAACCCTCCATTGGAAGCTATTTCCTTTCTCGTTAAAGGGAAAAGCTAGACAATGGTATGATAAAGCCGTAGGTAAGCAACAAGGAGATTGGGGGTCCTTACGCTCCAACTTTTGCCTAGATTTCTATCCCATCTCCCAAATCGTCGACCTTAGAGTCAAGGTTCGACTATTAAGCAAGAACCCGAAGAATCTTTGGCCTCATCCTGGAATCGTTTTACTACACTTTTAGCATCGGGCCGGACCTTAGTCTACCGAGATCCTATTCTTTTACAACACTTTTATAAAGGTCTCGAGTAGAGACAAGTAGAAAATTGCTCGACACAACTTCGGGAGGATCATTCTTGCATATCTCTCGCAGAAAGCAAGATCAATCCTAGACCAAATCCTATCCAAAGTGAATTAGACTACCTTCTAGAAGTAGAACCTCAAGTAGCCGAAGACAAACATTTGCCGATACACCATCCACCTCGCCTAACCCATGTCTTGAGCAAGACAAGGAAGACATTCCACTTCCCGATTTTATGCTAGATATTGAACCCGATCTGTTTTTCGATTTTGGAAACATCTTCAACTATCACAAAGTGAAGAAGCCACAAGGCAAATATCACCCAATAAAGCCATGCAATATTGATGAGGATATTCCAACAGAAAAACCTCGGGAGAGTTAGTGTCTGTCATGAGCAATGAGTGGTTAGAAGAGTCAGAGCTTTCCTCTGAAATAATTCGTTTGGATTCATCTTCTCTTCCCATTCATTGCATGATTAACAATGACCGCATAGACGCTCTCTACAATCCAGTTGTGGGTATAAATATCATGTCTACCACACTAGCAAAATATTTGCAAAGAAACATGACATTGACCCCAACAGTGAAGTTCATAAGAAATCTTTCAAGACAAATTCTTCCTTGTTTAGGAATCCTACATGTCCTACCACTCCGGGTAGAAGGAACCCCTGTTCACTTAAGCTTCTATGTCTTTGACATAGGGGATTTCCACCTGTTGATAGGACAACCATTTAGAAGACTTCTTTATGAAGGACAAACTGGGAAACTAAACATTTGTTTAGGCAAGAAACTCCAGTTTGCAATGTCCATTTCACACTCTTTAAATACTATGACCGAGCCCCATCCACATTATGATCCGTTGGAGGAATTTAGAGCAGCCTCTCTAGAATTCCTAGTAAAACCAGAATTAGAAGATGAAGCTAGATTCTTCATAGAAGAAGAAGCTGACCCTTCTGAGAACGAACCATTAGATGAGTTTACCCTACCACCTAGGCCTCCTATTGAGTTCAAACCTTTACCAGCCGGTCTTAGATATGCCTTTCTAGGAAATGATCCGAGACACTCCGTCATCATAAGTGACACTCTCACTCGGAGCGGACTTTTCGCTTAATGGCTGTCCTAGAAAAACATAAAAAAGCTTTTGGCTACTCACTCCAGGACCTCAAAGGAATTAGTCCCGCCCGTGTACCCATCGCATTCCCACGATCCCGATATTCCACCATCTAGAGAACCCCAACGTAGGCTCAATAATGCGATGAGGGAAGTTGTTAAGAAAGAAGTTTTAAAACCGTTGCACGCCGGGATTATTTACCCCGTGCCACACAAAGGAGTGGGTCAGCCCCGTCCAAGTTGTGCCTAAAAAGGGAGGCATGACCGTTTGTCCAAAATGAGAAGAATGAGTTAATCCCACAAAGAACCGTCACAGGATGGCGAATGTGCATAGATTATAGAAAGCTTAATAAGGCAACAAGAAAAGGTCACTTTCCTTTGCCTTTCATTGATGAGATGCTTGAGCGATTAGCCAACCATTCTTACTTTTGCTTCCTTGATGGATATTCTGATATCATCAAATCCCTATCCATCCTAATGATCAAAACAAAACAACCTTTACATGCCCTTATGGAACCTTTGCTTATCGTAGGATGTCTTTTGGGTTATGTAATGCACCAGCTTCTTTTCAAAGATGTATGATGTCTATATTTTCTCGATATGATTGAAAAGATTATGGAAGTTTTCATGGATGATTTTTCTGTTTATGGAAAAACTTTTGATGAGTGTCTTGAAAACATAGATCGAGTTTTACAAAGATGTGAGGAAAAACACTTAGTCCTTAATTGGGAAAAGTGTCATTTCATGGTTAGAGAAGGAATAGTGCTAGGACACTTAGTGTCCGAAAGAGGCATCGAGGTAGATAGAGCCAAAATAGAAGTTATTGAACAACCGCCTCCTCCTATCAATGTGAAAGGAATTAGAAGTTTCCTTGGTCATGCTTGGTTTTTATCGAAGATTCATAAAAGATTTCTCTTACATCGCTAGACCTCTTACCCGCTTATTGGCTAAGGATGTTCCTTTTGACTTTGATGATGCCTCGCTTACAATCATTTGAGATCCTTAAGAAAGCGCTCATCTCGCTCCAATCATTCAACCCCCGATTGGACTTTACCTTTTGAAATTATGTGTGATGCAAGTGACTACGCCGTAGGAGCAAAGGTGTTAGGACAGACTAAGGATAAGAAGCATCATGCAATAGCTTACGCTAGCAAAATTTTGACTGGACCTCGGCTTAATTATGCTACCACCGAAAAAGAGATCCTAGCCGTTGTCTTTGCTATTGATAAGTTTAGATCCTACTTAGTGGGTGCCAAAGTGATTGTTTACACCGATCATGCTTTGCTTTAAAATATTTGCTCACTAAGAAAGATGCTAAACCTCGTTTGATAAGATGGATTTTATTACTCCAAGAATTTGATCTAGAAATAAAAGATAAAAAGGGAGTAGAAAACTCGTTGCCGATCACTTGTCTAGAATGCGCTTTGAGAAACCACAGGAACTACCCATCGACGACGCACTCCGGACGACATGCTCTACGGAATCAACAGATCGACCCCTGGTATGCGGATATTGTTAATTTTATGGTTACAAAGTTACGTACCACCGGAGGCAACAAAAGGAAACTTATCCGGGAGAGTCGTACTCACATATGGGATGAGCCCTACCTCTTCCGAGTGTGCTCGATGGCCTGCTCGAAGATGTGTGCCCACCGAAGAAGGAATCAAAATCATTGAAAGATGCCACTCATCACCATATGGAGGTCATTATGGGGTGTTCCGTACACATGCGAAGATTTGGCAATGTGGATTTTTCGGCCAACAATGTATGAAGACACAAAAGATTTCATTCGGAGATGCGGTCCTTGTCAAAGACATGGCAACATTAACTCAAGAGATGCCATGCCACTTATCAACAACCTTCGAGATCGAGCTCTTTGATGTTTGGGGAGTTGATTTCATGGGACCATTTCCACCATCGAAGAAATGTGAATACATCCTCGTAGCAGTGGACTATGTGTCCAAATGGGTCGAAGCTCTGCCATGCAAAAAGGCAGATAGTTCAAGCTCCAAGAAGATGTTCGAAGAAATAATATTCCCAAGATTTGGAGTCCCAAGGATAGTCATAAGTGATGGAGGATCACATTTCATCGACAAGCGTTTCGAGCAATACTTATTGAAGCATGGAGTACGCCATAATGTTGCTACTCAATATCATCCTCGAGACAAGTGGCCAAGCGAGACATCAAATAAGCAAATCAAGAATATTCTTCGAAGACAAGTGAATGAAATGGGAACGCATGGAAGGACAAGCTTCCCGATGCACTATGGGCATATCGAACAAAGATACAAGACACCCATCGGGATGTCACCATATCAACTAGTCTATGGAAAGACCTGCCACTTGCCAGTAGAGCTGGAATTCAAAGCTCACTGGGCCATCAAAAAATGGAATATGGACCTAGAAGCAGCAGGAGAGAAGAGGAAGATGCAAATCTCTGAATTAGAAGAATGGAGAGAGAAAGCCTATCACAACGCCAAGATATACAAAGAAAGAGTGAAAAGATGGCACGACAAGAGAATCAAGATCAAGGAGTTCACACCCGGAGACAAGGTATTACTTTTTAATTCCAGGGTCAAACTCTTCGGGCAAGGAAAGCTTCGAAGCAAATGGGAAGGACAGGTTCGAAGTAGTAAGCTCATCATCGCATGGAGCCGTTACGCTTCGCAACAACGAAGGTACGATATTCAAGGTAAATGGTCAACGTCTTAAAATATTTCTAGAGCCCATTGAGGAAATAGGTGAAATAGATGAATTAAACTTTTTTCTCAATTAGGTAGTTGGGCCCGACCTTTTTACTTTTCGTTTTTCGGGGTCCAGGGTATTTTTCGAATGACAAAAATACGCTAAATAGGTTGCGAAAAGCCCCCGGGCGGGGGTCCACCTGCCGAGTCGGCCGCCCCATAGGGGGAGTCGGCCGACCCATGGACTCCCCATTCGCCGCCGCTTTTGCATTCGTGATCCTTCCATACTCTTCCTTCGAATTTTTGCCGATTAGGGTTTTTGGGATCACGTTGACGCGTTATTCCTTCGGAGATTCCCTTTAGATGCCCTTTAGATGCCTCTCCATCCCCCCTATATAAAGAAGCCCAGCCTCAACCCAACCTCATTCCATCTAAAGCCTCCTCCTCCTAGCATCAAGCTTGTTACGCAGCAATGATGAAGCCAGAGCCAGAAAATTTAGATAGGGGATTGATCCGCTTCGGATTTGATCTCAACACCATCCCAAAGGAGGAGCCCAAGTCCAAGGCCATCGTTCTTGCTGAGCCCAAACCCCTAGCCTCTATTCCTCCAAAACCTCAAGCTTACAGCCATAGCTACTTCGCCCAACCATTCATCGCTGCACCCAAGCCTTTGCTCCTAGATGGACCTCCACCAAAGGGTCCTATTGTGAAGCTCCCCGAGGAAGGCACCAAGATCCTCCCTCCTAAGCACAATGAGATGCTTATGGGAGTGAAGACCAACAAGCAAGGGGAGATCGTCTGTGCTAAGTATAGCACTGGAGAGCGCTCGTATTTCGAGGGAGTCCGTGCTCACCCGAGCAAAGTGAAGTTCGTCCCTCCGAAGGAAGCCCCGAAAGCAGCTCTTGCCGCCTCAGAAGCTCCAAGGAAGCGTCGCAAGACCGTTGCAGACTTAGAGAAGGAGTTAGAAACTCAGCGCGACGTTATTGTATCTCTGCGAAACGCCCAACATGTCCAGAGCAGTAGCATTGTCACTCTCATAGATAGACTTCGTGCGCAAGAGAAGAGGACGGATAAGTTAGAAAAGAGGTTAGACGCTCTAGAGAAGCGAATTGATTAGACGAGGTCTATCTTAGCATCAGAAAGGCCTAGTGTGTTTAGATTAAAAGTTTTAGTTTGCAAGAGTGCTTAGTTAAAGTTTCGATCTTAGTTCTTTTCAATACTTGTAATACAGGCCTTAATGAAGATGAAATAAAGTTTCTAGTTATATTTATTATTGCATATGTGTTGCCTCTTTTGTTTCCACTTTGTTGTGAATGAAGTAACAGGAATCTAGTGCGGGAGGCAACCGACGACAAAACTAACGGAGATCGCGAACCAGTAAAAATATTTGAGAACATACGACATAAAGATCACGCACGACGAAGCGGACCCCGAGGGGCCACCTGCCAGAGTCGGCCGCCCCACATCCGGGTCGGCCGCCCATGGGCCGGCCCATTTGGCTCCGCTTTCGTCCACGGTCGGTTTGCTTCCCTACGTTCCAAAATTTATACCGATCATGTTTTTCCGATTCGTTTGGGGAACACTTTGAATTAAATCACTTGCTATATATATTGAGAAGGTAGATTATTTTAATCATGACCCCAAGATAGACTCACACCATGATAATTCCTGGGAATCCCTGTTGCTGTTGGGAACGTATTTTATAGGGATC
The DNA here is from genome assembly GCA_018135685.1 of Themeda triandra. Classification (NCBI taxonomy): domain Eukaryota; kingdom Viridiplantae; phylum Streptophyta; class Magnoliopsida; order Poales; family Poaceae; genus Themeda; species Themeda triandra. The sequence goes on along the minus strand of JAENPR010000170.1, from coordinate 520,119 downwards.
CCATTTTACTTAAGTTGTTGAGGACAGTGATATAGCATGGACCATGAGAACCTGATTTCTTGATGTCTAGTTGCTTGGAGAATTTCTTTTCGAAAATCTTAAAATGTTAGCTATACTTCTCCTCTGTGGTTATAAATGCCTATAGAGCCTCGTCGACAAAATTCGAAAGACCAAAGACATAAGCTTTTATTTGTGTTGAGAATAGTCTTGGCGGTATTAGAGCCTTAGAGAAGGGTCTCTTACTCATATGATCAAGTGCACTTACACCCACATATATATCTCGTTGTTCCTACACTGGGAGTACGCAAAAACATGCTTTCCGCCATTCATCCATCTCCTACACTGGGAGAGGATACATACACTTTCTAGGATTTCTATATGCTCCAAGGATTGTTATCATCATCCAGCTATTGAAAGAAGATTATTATTGTCATCATCATCATCATGTTCAAGGAAGTTATTGTATCCAGGAGTGAGACATGGGCTATGCAAAAATAATGTTAAAAAAAAGAGAAGAAGAAAGAGAAAAGAGATAGCCCATGAGCTCCAAAGTATTCTGATCCCAAGAAGGAAGTTCAAAGAAACTCAAAGAGCTATCCAAGAGAAGATCAAGCAAAGCAATGTTCAAGAGAAGAGTGTGCAAGAGAGGGAAGGAGCATTATTATCATCAATTTAGCCACCAAATATACCACACACTTGCACACACTTGATCTAGAGTAAGGTCCCCCTCTCCTTGGTTCCCATTTTTGACTAATCAATATGCGCAGATAAAAATGCTATTCCTTGAAATACCTTAAACTCCACATAAGCCTATATAGAATAGGAGGCATACCCTTTCACATGCCTCAAGTGAGTTCCAAAAAAATACTACATACATTGAGAGATTTGAGTGCTCTATACATAATGGTGAGTTCTACAAATACCACATATAAAGAGTGATTCGAGTGTGCTACATGATGGAGAAGGGTAAGCTAAGTTTTACGTGCAAAAATGTTATAAAAACTCCAAGTGACAGGATTGATAGAAGAAGGATCTCTACTTCTGCTTGTTCCATCTTTCAACTCCCCAAAGTTCAATGGTAGACACTTTGAATCCCGCAGCGGGTATGATCGGGGATAATCTAATGTTGATGTCTTAGTTTGAGGCTATGTTTAAAGTAATCCATCCTTTTCCTCGAGACGAGTAAAAGACAAGTGTGGGGAGTTTGTTGACGGTCGTTAACTCATAAAATTAACCGTCAACTTAGCATGCAAATGGACCTATTCATAAATACTTGATAGATATAGGGTTACCACCGACGAATTCCACGAGTTTTGGTGAATATCTATTTCTCGCGGGGTGACAAATGAAAACTACCCAAGATGGCCCACATGTCGGGTTTACATAGAGAGAAAGACCGAACGGGTGAAAAAGTATAATCTAGAAGACTCCCGAAGGCGACACACGAAACACAGGGCCCACTGCGGAGGCCGGGTCGGCCGACCGGGGAGGGAGTCGGCCGACTCCCCATCTCCACCAATCGGGTGGAGTCTCGCGGATCCTCGCTCCACCGACTTTGAAGATCAATAATTATCGTCCATTTAGGTCGGTTTGATCCGAGGGCTGTGGTTCATCCTAGGGGGCTATATAAGCAGAGCCCCTGGCCCCTGGGTGAAACCCTAATTCATTCTCCAATTCATTCAAGACTTCAATCTAGAGAGAGAGTTAGATAGAGAAGGGTCCCTCGAATGGATCTATCTCTATAGGGTATTAGTATCAAGAGAGATTGAGAGAGTATAGAGTGGAGGTAGATTTGGAGGAAGCCCTACTGTCGGTGTCTCCTCTCCGGTGTACTGCGGGATCAAGTCTCCTAACCCGAGGCTTGGTTTCGAATCATTCGGCAATTCAACTTCTAATACTAGTAAGTTCGTTGTTATTATTGTTCTTTGGTTTACAAGTTTACTTTCTTAAACTTCGCGTTGGGAATAGAGTAATCGTTCTTTAGCATAAGCGTGGTGCTTAGGCTAGGTTCACTTGTAGATGCTCCCTATCCGGCCGGAACCGTGGTAGTAGTGAGGGAAGTGACAATCCCTTTATTACCTTTGTAATCCACTTCCCGTTGGTAGGTAAGGTAGGTCCTTTGTGCCCGGTTTAGCATCCTTTGTGGTGTCTATTCCTCAGGTACCCCCTTAGAACAATAGTCTCAAAGCTTGCCATAGGTTAGAAGAAGACGACGAAGGAGTTCTCTCTATATCGCTTAATTCTCACTTGACTAGCACCCGGGGGTAGTAGTAAAGATCGGATTAGTCTATTGCACGTTTTCTCTTAGCGGATAAAAACAAATACGATACTCGGGACTTATCTCCCGGGTGAAGTGCTCACCGATATCCGTGCGCTTGCGAATTATTTCTCTTGATTCTTTCGTGTGCGTATCTAGTGTCAACACTCATGAACACCACTCAATGTTGGTTTGCTAATGAAAAATTCTTTACTAAATATTTGCTGGTGGACATGAAAGGAAATAGAATATTCATATTTTCCTTATGATGAGAGAGAACAAGTTTGAAATGTCATTTTCAAAATTATGGTTTAGGTGTTAGTTTTCCCTTGCATATATGTTCTTTCTCCATAAGTTGGCTACAAAGCTCGGGTATATCTTCATTGATGCGCCAGCGTGAGTAGTAGGAGCACCGGCCTATGAACCCTACTTGAATCTAGGGAAAATTGGACTTTTCAAATGTTTTATCTCTCCTCTCAAATAGCAAATTAAAATTGTTCCATTGGTGTTAAGTAGAAAATTTACAATTGAGTAGTTCCTGTCAGCAAAACCACAGTTGAATGGTGTCCTTAAGCAAATACTGTGATTGAAGACTTCCCTAGAGCGCATTTATGGAACTAGAAGAAACAATATTGCATGGTATTGTCGAAAAGGAGCTTTCTCATCATGTGGTTTCGTAGATAGTAAAGATAAGAATTATATTCCCTACAATATATGATATAATAAAACAAAGAAAAGCTACCTAAGAAGGTATCACCTAGAGGAATAATGTCATGAAACCTAAATAAGAACATGTGCCTTTATGAGGAATGCTATGTAATAATCATAGAGAATTGTGCATTGCATGAATAATAATATTTATTCAAAGTTCTTAAATTCTAGTGTTCATCTGGTCATATCATGTGTGTGGGCATGTTCCATTCATGAAATAAAAGCGATGTCTAATCTATACCTCTTATATAAACAAACCCCACTATAAAATTATCTCAACATGCAAGCTATCCACATAAGCAATCCACTAAGCAATCCACTAAACTTATAATTATATCCAACTAGCATATGTTATCATGACAACCACCACTTCATACACTAACATAAATCGAGTTATTCACATCGACATGTCATCAAACCATTCATCAAAATTTATTTTAAGATTATTTCATTTTTATAACTATAAATATAAATAGTTTATTTTTAAAAATTAATCGGAATCTCCGCAGCAACGCGCGGGTATTCTCCTAGTTCTATAATGAACAAATTACAAATGCTTATTTCTTGAAATATACTACTCCATTACATTCTAAATTATAACTCCATTACGTAGGGAGTAGTTATTCTAATATGTGCACACTTTTAAACGACAATTATGTCATAGGTAAATAATATCCCTGCTATTCCAAATTGTAAGTTGCTTTAGCTTTGTACAAAGTCAAAGTGGTCTAAGTTTGGCCAAGTTTATAGAAAAAATATTAATATCAAGATTATCAAACAAATATAATATCAAAACATAAGTCATAGTGTACTTAACAAACTAGAAGCATACCTCACGCATTGTTGCGGGAGTTTCTTTAAAATAAAATTGTTTCCTTTATGAATTAGACACACATGTTTTTCATTGATTCTTATCAAAATTGCTCATGGAAAGGAAAGAATTCAATAAAAAACCTAAAAAAATAGATTGATTATAAGATGATGAAATGACAGAACATATATATGCATGCCTTGTATATTTCTTATATATTGAAACTATGAATTGCGCTTATTGGAGAAGATGAGGATAACTTGCATTAATAAGTTAAAAGTTAGTGGGTGACATGGCATTAGTGGAAGATGACGTGGATAGTTGGCGAGAATTGACATGGATGGCTTGCATGTTGAGATAGGATTTGTAGTAGGGTTCGAAAATATATCCTAATATATTGAAAATATCATTTGCGCTTAGTGGAAATGATGTGGATGTCTTGGATTAGTAAGTTGAAAGTAAATTAGTGGGATGACATTGCATTAGTGGAAGACGATGTGGATAGTCTGTGAGAAATGATGTGGATGGCTTGCATGTTGAGATAGAATTTGTAATGAGGGGTTTGAAAATATAAGATTTATATAGATACAGATATAATCTCATGTTTTAGATGTTTGTACAGTTTTCTATGTACTTGGCCAATGATAGATAAGTTTGAGTTAGGACAAAGCTACAGTAGTTTGTCCTTATTGGGTTTAGTTAATGTACAATTTTATGATCATGTATTATTAGGAATGGTACTAAACCATAAAAGTTATAAAAATTCACAATGATACTACTAATTTAACCAATTTTAAATAACAGTGATCCCTTTTGGAAGGAAAGAGGTCGAGAGGGACCTTTCGGTCAGCCAAACAGGGGGACAAAGCGAGCAACTGGGCTGTGTGTGCTGGGCCTGCATGGGATCACGCTGCACAACAGGCCAAGGCTTCAACGTGTTAAAGCAAAGAAGCAAGCCTTTTCGGCTGGGAACAGAGAAGAGAGGAAAGAACTGTTTTCTTTTTTCTGAATTCAAATTTTCACAAACCAAAATTTAAACAACCTTGAAACATTTTGATTTTAGAACGAAAACCAATCGTCACAGTAAAACCAATACAGCAGCATGTGTGCATCAACATGTCACAAACCTAAGGATGGATTTTATTTCACCAAAAATATTTATTTAGTCTATGTTAAATGCTCAAAAAATGACATAATTAAATAAATTTCAACTATTTTAAAATCATGTAATTTTTGGGGTGTTACAAGATAGAAAGATGCAAAAAAAAAAAAGAAACCATATAAAGTATTGTGACAATTTCCATTAAAGCCTAGCCTAAAGAGGATGTTTGTGACATAAGAAGCATCAGAAGTAGAATGGAACAAATTAAAGTGGTAGCCCATTGAGAAGGATATGAGCCACCAAGCTGAGACATGGCAAGGTTCAGACATTGAATATCTAGCAAAAGATGTAAGAAATTTTAGACTTGAACTTGCTACCGATGGGTTCAATCCTTTTAAAAAAATAAACACAAAATACAACATGTGGCATGTGTATGTTGTGTGGCAACGTTAGCTACACAACGTGTGCCTTGCCTATCAGAAAAGTTGAAGCTGAAATATATTCTTTGTGTCATCCACATTGAGAAAAACAGAAGTGAAAACCTAATTGAGACAATTCTGGATATAAATGGGAAGATAAAAGACACGCTTAAAGCTAGGCTTCATTTGAAAATTTTGCGAACTAAAAAGGAACTGCAACGTAGAGGATAGAGATTCATGTGAGGAGATTTCGGCTTTCTATCTCACTGGCGTTGCAGGTCGAGTGCGCCATGCCAAAAGGTGATGTGGCAGGCGCTAGACAACACTTGGTGGCGTGGCAAGATGCCATGTGGGGGCTTGCCAACGTCCGCTATAAAACCGATGAGACCCTCTGTGGAGGGATACACACACACATAGCACTCTCAAGCACCTTGTGTTGCCTTTTGTTTCTTGCGAACTCAAAAGGAGCTGCAACGTAGAGGATAGAGATTCATGTGAGAAGATTTTGGCTTTCCATCTTGCTGGCATTGCAGGTCGAGTGCGCCATGCCAAAAGGTGATGTGGCAGGTGCTATACAACACTTGCTGGCATGGCAAGATGTCGTGTGGGGCTTGCCAACGTCCGCTATAAAACCGATGAGGCCCGATATACACAGACATAACACTCTCAAACACCTTTAGTTGCCTTTTGTTTCCATCTCTACATGGCGGTAGGAGAGGGTGAGCTTTGGGAGAGGTGAAGGAGATTGCGGCTAGGAAGAGCGGCAGGATGACGGTGGTGCACTGAGTAGGAAGGATTGGGCACAGTACACACCCATCACCGAGACCGCTGGCCATGATATTATGCTATTCAGTGTCTCCAAATGCACCGTCCATGCCGGCACCAGGTTGGGGTAAGCAATTTTTTTAACAATTGTTAATTTTATGTTCAATATTTTCTACATCAATAATGGCATATGACATAATTTCTATATTAACCAAATGTAACTACGAGATATAAAGTGCGGTTTTGTTGCATGGATGGTTGTAGGTGGGCATTGGTGAAGGATACTGAAGTTAATCAAAAAATGATCAAGTTTATAGAGCTCAACACAATTGGTATATCCAAGGACTCTCAACTTCGTGCCTCTAAGATTATTGGGGCAATCTGTAATAGCTATGAGCAATCATCCTCTACTAAAACAAGTCACAACCTCTTCCATTTTCCTGTGGCAAAAATGGCAGAACGTTGGATTAGACTCTGTGCAGCTCTGGTGGCCTCAAACATCTTTACTCTCCCAAATGAGCTATCTAGTACTTTTATGTCTGAGGCCTCTGACATAAAAGTACTTTTATCTAGTACTTTTTCCAACAGAGGCCTCAGACATAAGAGGCCTCAGACATAAAAGTACTAGATAGCTCATTTGGGAGAGTAAAGATGTTTGAGGCCGCCACAGCTGCATGGAGTCTAATCCAACATTCTGCCATTTTTGCCTTAGGAAAATGGAGGAGGTTGTGACTTGTTTTAGCAGAGGATGATTGCTCATAGCTATTACAGATTGCCCCAATAATCTTAGAGGCACGAAGTTGAGAGTCCTTGGATATACCAATTGTGTTGAGCTCTATAAACTTGATTATTTTTTGAGCAACATCAGTATCCTTCACCAATGCCCACCTACAACCATCCATGCAATAAAACCGCACTTTATATCTCGTAGTTACATTTGGTTAATATAGAAATTATGTCATATGCCATTATTGATGTAGAAAATATTGAACATAAAATTAACAATTGTTAAAAAAATTGCTTACCCCAGCCTGGTGCCGGCATGGCCGGTGCATTTGGAGACACTGAATAGCATAATATCATGGCCAACGGTCTCGGTGATGGGTGTGTACTGTGCCCAATCCTTCCTACTCAGCGCACCACCGTCATCCTGCCGCTCTTCCTAGCCGCAATCTCCTTCACCTCTCCCAAAGCTCACCCTCTCCTACCGCCATGTAGAGATGGAAACAAAAGGAAACTAAAGGTGTTTGAGAGTGCTATGTGACTATGTCTGTGTGTATCGGGCCTCATCGGTTTTATAGCGGACGTTGGCAAGCCCCGCACGGCATCTTGCCACGCCAGCAAGTGTTGTATAGCGCGTGCCACATCACCTTTTGGCATGGCGCCTGCCACATCACCTTTTGGCGTGGCGCCTGCCACATCACCTTTTGGCGTGGCGCCTGCCACATCACCTTTTGGCGTGGCGCCTACCACATCACCTTTTGGTGTGGCGCCTTCGACCTGCAACGCCAGCAAGATGGAAATCCGAAATCTTCTCACATGAATCTCTATCCTCTACGTTGCAGCTCCTTTTTAGTTCGCAAGAAACAAAAGGCAACACAAGGTGCTTGAGAGTGCTATGTGTGTGTATCCCTCCACAGAGGGTCTCATCGGTTTTATAGCGGACGTTGGCAAGCCCCCACACGGCATCTTGCCACGCCACCAAGTGTTGTCTAGCGCCTGCCACATCACCTTTTGGCATGGTGCACTCGATCTGCAACGCCAGTGAGATAGAAAGCCAAAATCTTCTCACATGAATCTCTGTCCTCTACGTTGCAGCTCCTTTTTAGTTCGCAAAATTTTCAAATGAAGCCTAGCTTTAAGCGTGTCTTTTATCTTTCCATTTATATCCAGAATTGTCTCAATTAGGTTTTCACTTCTGTTTTTCTCAATGTGGATGATACAAAGATTATGTTTCAGCTTCAACTTTTCTGATTGGCAAGGCACATGTTGTGTAGCTAATGGTGCCACACAACATACACATGCCACATGTTGTATTTTGTGTTTATTTCTTTTTTAAAAAAAGGATTGAACCCATCGGTAGCAAGACCAAGTCTAAAATTTCTTACATCTTTTGCTAGATATTCAATGCCTGAACCTTGCCATGTCTCAGCTTGGTGGCTCATATCCTTCTCAATGGGCTACCACTTTAATTTGTGCCATTCTGCCACTTCTGATGCTTCTTAGGTCACAAACATCCTCCTTAGGCTAGACTTTAATGGAAATTGTTGCAATACTTTATATGGTTTCCTTTTTGTATCTTTCTATATCTTGTAACACCCCAAAAATTACATGATTTTAAAATAGTTGAAGTTGATTTAATTATGTCATTTTTTTAGCATTTAACATAGGCTAAATAAATATTTTTGGTGAAATAAAATCCATCCTTAGGTTTGTGACATGTTGATGCACACATGCTGCTGCATTGGTTTTACTGTGATGATTGGTTTTCGTTCTAAAATCAAAATGTTTCAAGGTTGTTTAAATTTTGGTTTGTGAAAATTTGATTTTCAGAAAAAGAAAATGGTTTTTCCTCTCTTCTCTGTTCCCAGCCGAAAAGGCTTGCTTCTTTGCTTTAACACGTCGAAGCCTTGGCCTGTTGTGCAGCGTGATCCCGTACGTGCAGACCCAGCACACACAGCCCAGTTGCTCGCTTTGTCCCTCTGTTTGGCTGATCGAAAGGTCCCTCTCGACCTCTCCCCTTCCAATATCTTTGAAGCGTCTTCGGATATAGTAGAAGCGACGCGCCATGCTCCGTCGCCTTCTCCCGAATTCCTCGCAGCAGCCTGTTCTTCTTCGACTCGACTTCGTGCCTAGCTTCGCCGAAGACCTGGAGCCGTCGTGCCCTATTCGCTCCGCCGCCGTTGCCGTGACGTACGTGCACGTCTTCCTTTGCCGATGGTGCTCATTGACTCGTCGACGCCTTGACAATCGATCAGAGAGACTTACGGCTGTTTGCCCCTTGACATCGAGCTGCAAGTCGCCGAGAAACTCCCTTGTGGCAGTGGACTTCTCTGTGTCGCCCTCTCTTTATTTATTTCTCACTTTTTCTGCTTACGACGTTGCCGTCCTTGACAGCGAACAGCCGGCTCTCTCAACATGCTGCAGCACCACCTGCTGCCTCTTCGTACCAATCCACGGTCAGATGAGTAGAGGACACCTTCTATGTGAAACACCATCTTCGATCCCTGCTGATGGATTGATGGTGAGCACATCAACGGAATCCCATCTTGCTCTCTGTGTTGTTCATATAGTTCCATTGCCTGTCATGGATGCACCGTGAAAGCTTTGTTGCTTGCTTTCGATGATGTAAATCCTTACTTTGCTGATAACAATCCTTGCTTTCATGACATCATATTTTGTATTATGGCCGTTTTTCTATAGAAAAATAATTCTAACAATACAATGAAATACATCTGCAGTCCTTGGCGTCATCCTTGATAACGTTTTCCTGTATTTACTCTTTTAAAATGCTCATAAAATGCTCATTTTTAGTCTGATTTGATCCATTCAAATTGCCTTGGATTCGTTATTTCGTAATCTATGAGTTAGTGCTGCTGTTAGTTCAGTTTGTAGCTTTTAGATTTCGAGCTCATAATTTAATGTATTATTAGTCTATAGGAAACCTTTAAAAATTCATATCTTCGTCGTCGTAGCTCCGTTTTCGGTGAACTTGACGTTTATGTGATCGTAGTAGCAATTAGAGTTGTTTTGCAAACATTTCATTCTATTTTATTGTGATTGGTGTACTGTTCTACTGTTTGCTTCGTGTATAATTGCTCGGATGTTTGTGTGGTCTTCCCTGATCAAGTCCAGTTGGTAAGTTTTTGCGTTGGTGATCTCGAAGTTGGTGGTGAAGAAGAAGTGGATATCGAGAAACAATTCAATGAAGATTTGGAACTTGAAGAAGGAACTAATTTTAAGACAAGTATAGCTTGGGTTTTCTTTCTATGACCATGATCTCGTAAGCTTGATTTATGAATATGTGATAAACATAAAGATGAATGTTATCCTTTGGCAAAAGCTGAGACTAATCGTGCTGCTGTGAGGGCTACATGGCTCTGGCTCTAGTTCGTGTAAGAGACCTTTTCTAACGAGTGAGAGGAATTGCCGAATTGGGTATAGAACAGCCTCTGTCCTTATGTGTATAGCCGGGAAGGAATGTGCCATATTGGAAGGGGGTTGCTACATCCGACGACTTAGTATCCCTTGCTGGTTAGACGAACTCTTGGGTGGCTTTATAGTGAACCCTGCCGACCTACCTTGGAAGTGGGCTAAGAGGTCGACGGGCCTCGGGCGAAAGGGTAAATCATGACTCACAGGGAAAGGTACACCTTTGTGCAAAGTTAAATCAATATATCATCCGTGCCCACGGACAGGGCATCCCGAAAAACTGAGGGAATGGTTATGTTCATTTAAATTATTTATGTGCAATTTATCTATTTAGTTTCACTTGATCATGTGGTTATGGGATTACACTACCTTTGTTATACTTGTTGAGTTCATCATGAACTCACTCTTGTTCCCCCCACCCGTCCCCCCCCCCCCCCACACACACACACACCTCGGGAGAAGTTTTAGGCTTGTTGTCAACAAGTCAGTTTAGATCCAGTGGAGTCTACACCCAGAGATCAGAGTCGTCGTTCCACTGATTGCTATCTAAGGTTATGTCTTTTATATTAAATACATTATATATATTAAGCATTGTTCACTGATACTGACTTTCATTTGTAGCTATATGTGAGATTTGACCTCTAAGACTCACATATGGTGTATATCTGGTTTTGTTCTTAAAATTGGGTGCTACACATCTCCAGAGACCACAATCTAGGCGTTGGTACTTCATATACTCAAAATCGGGTGCTACACATCTCCAGAGACCACAATCTGGGCGTTGGTACTTCATATACTCATGTAGAATTATGAAATTGCCCAAAATATCATTAAATAGCATTTCACTCAGAAGTTCTAGGGTATCGTATTTATCTTTAGGGAAGTAATGGTTAAAAAGATATCTAACCATGATGTATCTACTAACTACTATAACGACTAAACCAAGTGGTGGTAAGTGATATACAATAAGGTAGTGTGACATACAGAAGATCCACTCTAGAGAGGTAAAGTCAAATATAATACCTGCGTGTGCTGCACTCTGGGAGTAGAGGAGGACTTGATACATCTGTTGTTTCACTGTCATTTTGCTATGGCTTGCCGGTATAGTATTCACATCATACTAGTATATATGTTTTCCTGCAGCCTTAGCTACAGTGATTCGAGTTTAAACGGGTTCCAGCGCTACAGTAACGGTGAAAGGCAATCCTTAACGGGTTCCAGCGCTACAGTAACGGGTTTCAGCGCTACAGTGCGGTTGGGTTACACTGTTCCTTAACGGATTTTACTGTTTCATAACGGGTTACACTGTTCTTACGGGTTTGCTACTGTTTCATAACGGGTACACTGTTTCTTAACGGATCTGATACTGTTCCATAACGGGTTCATTACTGTTTATAGTTTTTTTTCTCTCTTTAGTTAAATTGTGTAGTTTCTTCCCCGCGCGAAGCGCGGGGTTACCATCTAGTTAAGTGTATGTACGGATCGCCAATCTATTGTTTTACTGTTCCCCTATTCATTTTTTGTCGGCATCTATCCTTTGCACAAACTAACCTCTCTACGTACTAAAGGAAAAAAAAAAAATAATAAAACGCTATCTCAAGCCCACGTATTCACAATCCAGAAACTACCACCGCCGTCCAGATTCCCGTCGCCGCTTCCTCTCCGCCAGCAAACGCCCTGCCCGATTCTTTAGCAGCCCACGCGACGAAGCACGCCGTCGCAACTGCCTCTTCCTCGCCACCTCTCCTGCCACGGCAGGCATCACTGCCGCCTCACACCCTCACGGCGGCGCGCCCAAAGTTTACCCGCTGCCGCTGCTGGTATGTCCGCCGCCACAATGCAGTCCCGCATCGCCGTCGGCGTTGCCACGTCCAGGGTATTCGGTACGTCATTTTCTTCATCCCAAGTCCGTATCCCACTCCTGTTCGCCGAGCCCGACAATGAAGCCAACCATCAAACATGGACCAGCATGCATTCTCAAATCCAAGCCCTCTACGTATTCGACAATATGCCTGATTGATGTCGTCTTTTATTTCAGGCTGTTATGTAAGCTGCTTCCGCCAATAAACGTACAACAAAATCAGACTCCCAGGCAATGGACTTCCCTTCGAGTTTCCATCTTGCATCGAACCGGAGAAATAGACACCGCCTTACATCTGCAACTCAGGTTGGCTCCGCAACAAAGGACGCTGCGGCATCAGCCATCCACCAGCGCACGCCTCCGGCTGAAGTGTTTGCAACGCCAAAGATGCTGGTGCACCCCCTTATGCGTGCACCCCCCATGTTTGCAACTTAAACATGTTGTCTTCGTTACTCTGATTATGCACTCCGGCGACATTTGCTGACATATCTCCCTTTTTGACTATGCAAGGTGCTATTGTCGACGAACAAACACCCCAACCAAACATACACATGGGTGACGCTATGCATCAGGACTTTCCTTCAAGTTTCCATCTTCGAACGCGGTGACAAATTAGACGTCGCCTCGCATTCGCGAACGACTTCGGATCCACGTCATCTCCTAATAATGTCGTTCCTAATGACAGTGCTGCACCAAATATTGGAAACCACACAATTCCTGCTGCAACAGGCACAGCTAATTATGATGACCCTCTATTTTTAATTTTTCTTGGTTCAATCAATCTTTAGGTCCAATGCTCATTACACTTTTTTTCCTCCAATTCTTACAATTTCATTACAGACCACATCTCGACTTCTGATTGCGGCCATGGATACACAGACCACACACCCAATGCGCCTCTGCATACACAAACAGGTACTGCCCTTCTTTCATATACAAATTAATCATTTTTTCCTAACGGTCTATTATGCTTCTCCAGCCCATGCCTTGAGTTCTATATCCTCCAATGCGGGCGAGGGACGTCGAAAGCGCAGGTCATCAAATCGGCTCCAGAGACAGAAAGGTGAATTTAGAACAACTATGACTGCTCATTCTAGGCTTCTTTCCACCCTTCCCTATTTAATTTCTATATGTGTGTATATCATGTTACAGAACATGGGGGCCTTCCCATTTATCTCGCAATGTCCGACGACGCAGTGTTTCAGCCGATGTAAAACAGGGACAAGAACATGAGTTACAAACAGATCTTGCACCTGCACCGGCCAGTCGACATCGTCGTAAGTTTGCTTGCACGAATATTTTTGTAAAGCTCATGTTTCCCTTCTACATGATATCCATTGTCCATTGCATGATATTGGAATACTTCTAGCCAACCAAAAAATTGCAACATAACCATGTGCATTTGAGAAAAGAAAAAACACGCATTCATGGTACACAATTTATTACCAATGCCTCCCATTTATGATCTATATTCAAGTATTCTGGATTGGCTTATCTGATTCTATTCTTAAAAAAATCTAGGTAACATCTTCTCGCCGCATCGTCTCAGATGGCCCCGCCATGCTTGCCTTTTCTGGTTTGAAGAGAGCGTACGTGGTGCAGGAACTGTGGGTTCGCCTGTTTATAATGCGTGCTGCAAAGGAGGAAGAATATGGTTGCCTTCTTATAGACCTCCACCAGAACCACTCCTTGGGCTTTTAACTGGAGCAAACCATACATTGTCCGCACACTTTTATGACAACATCAGACGATACAATTCTATGTTTGCTATCACATCTATGGGGGGCCAATGTCATTACCTCAATCAATGATGGTCAAGGTCCCTACGTCTTCAAAATCAGTGGCCAGCTATGCCATCGGATTGGATCATTAATACCAGAACCTAATGCAAAACCACAATATTGCCAATTATATATTTTTGACACAGAAAATGAGGTGAAAAATAGAATGGCAGTAGGTTCTCATGGTGATAACACTTTCAAGCCAAATGAGGCCATTGTTGAATCTTTAATGCACATGTTGAATGCACACAACCCAATTGTGCAGGTGTTTCGAACTGCCCGTGAAAGATTGCGTAATCAGTCAGATGACAATTATTGTATACAACTATTCGCCGTCCCCAAGCAGCATGGTAGTGTCTACATTGCTCCGGTTGCATCCGAAGTAGTTGGGTTGGTTGTTAATGACTTGGGGACAACTGATAATGGTCGTGATTTGATAATCCAGGACCATGCATCACAGCTACAAAAGGTACATGAATCTCACCGGAAGTTCATGGCTATGCAGTATCCACTATTATTTCCCTATGGTGAAGATGGCTTTCATAAAGACCTCAAATATCGATGGCATGGCCGAGCAAGAGCTATTAAACGTGACGTTGTGACCATCATGGAATACTTTGCCTACAGATTACATGATAGAAATGATGACTTCAATACACCCTTACGATGTCGAAGACTAACACAGGCATATATTGTTGATGCCTACTGCTGCGTTGAGGATAAATGCCTAAGGCATTACAGGAAAGAATCATTCCAGCTCAAATATAGAACTGCTAAGTACAAGTCTGTGGTTGAGGCAGTCAATAATGGTATCTCCCAAGCGTCATCTATAGGACAAGGATGCATTCTACCGTCCACATTTACCGGAGGCCCACGCTATTATTACCAGAATTATCAGGATTGTGTGGCACTTTGTCGGAGATTTGGATGTCCAGACCTTTTTATCACTTTCACATGTAATGCTTCGTGGCCAGATATAGAACAGGCCCTAGCATCCATACCAGGTCAACATCCCTCTGATCGGGCTGATATTGTAGATCGTGTTTTTAGCATGAAGCTCAGGTTATTAATGGATGATATCACAAAGCACAAATTTTTCGGAGCAATACTAGGAGGTGCGTCTTCTATCTTCTTTCCGTTCACAATCCTGTATACATCTCCTTAATAAGTATTATTAATTCTTTGTTTTCATGTAGTGGTCTACACAATTGAATTTCAAAAGAGAGGCCTTCCACTTGTACATCTGATATTATGGCTCCAGAAGGATAAGCCTTTCGAAACTGAACAGATAGATATCTGCTCAGTTGCCAAACCCATCTATTGACCCAATAGGCCACGAGGTTGTCTCAAGGCTTATGATACATGGTCCATGCGGGCCTCTAAATCCATATTCTCCTTGCATGGCTGATGGAAAATGTACAAAGTTCTATCCCAAAGATTTCTTAAACAACACTACAGTTCTTCCAAATGGCCATATACGATATGCTCGGCCACAAAATGGCATTACTACTACTAAGAATGGTATTGAGATTGACAACCGGTTCGTGGTACCTCACAATGTTGACTTACTGGTGAAATATCAAGCACACATAAATGTGGAAAGTGTTAATCGTAATGGCATGGAGAAGTACCTTTTCAAGTACACAAACAAAGGGCCAGATTGTTCTAAAGTTGGAATTAAAAGGAAACGGTCGGACAGTGACCATTCTGTTGACCACGTTGATGAGATACAAGCGTACCTTGATTGCAGAACTATAACACCCAGCGAGGCAGCATGGAGACTACTCCAGTTTGATATTCACCACACCAATCCACCTGTGGAACGTTTGCCTTGCCACCTTCCCTTGGAAAACAATGTCCTGATAACTGAGGATGACCATCTTGAGCAAATAATTGAAGACCCACGTCATACTGTCACCAAATTGACAGCATGGTTCCATGCTAACAGAGTGTACCCACAGGCTCGACAATACACATATGTTGACTTCCCCCAGCACTTCACTTGGCATGCCAATGGCAAATTCTGGGCTCCACGTCACAATAATCGTATCAAGGTTGGTCGAGTAGCTAATGTTGGACCTAACCAGGGAGAAGGCTTCTACTTGCGCATGTTACTACATATAGTAAAGGGAGCAAGATCCTATTCTGAGAGACGAACTATTGGTGACACCCGCTACCAGACATTTCGTGACGCATGTGATGCATTGGGACTGCTAGGTGATGATCGTGAATGGTCCCATGCTATGGCAGATGCAGCACGTTGGGCACTTCCCCATCAGCTAAGGCAGTTGTATGTCACCCTACTTTTATTTTGCCAAGTAGCAAATCCAACCAAATTATTTGATGAGCATGTGCAGGCAATGGGAGACGATATGAGGTACCACATCAGTCAGCAAGCAATGGGCATTTCCATACCACAAATCGAGCTGCATCTTAGATCTTATGTCCTACTAGAGTTACAAAAGCTGTTAAACAATCAGGGATATACATTGGATCGTTTTAAATTGCCACAGCCAGATCATCGTGCTCCCTCAATACTCGAGAACAATCTCATATTGGATGAGCTTGCCTATGCCTCTACTGCTACGCTCCAAAAGGCAACAGAACAGCTCAGCAAACTAAATGATACCCAGAAAAGGATTTATCATATCATAGATCAATCCGTAAAAAACAATTCCGGCCAAACTTTCTTTGTTTATGGATTTGGAGGCACTGGCAAAACATTTCTGTGGACTACTTTGCTCAATAATATAAGAGCCCGAGGCCAAATTGCTTTAGCAGTTGCATCTTCAGGTATAGCATCTTTGTTACTGCCTGGTGGTCGTACGCCACATTCAAGGTTTCGAATTCCTTTAGACGTCCAACAAAACTCCATATGTGGCATCGAAAAAGGCACAAAGCTATCTGCACTGATTCAACAGACATCACTGATAATATGGGATGAAGCACCAGTGAATCATAAGTATTTGTTCTTATGTCATCACACAAACAATTTGGAGGTATAACAGTTGTTTTGGGCGGTGATTTTCGGCAAACTCTTCCTGTCATCCCAAATGCAAAAAAAGACCAGATACTCAATGCTTCCATCACCAGCTCCTATTTATGGCACAACTGCATGCTTCTTGAACTAACTGAAAACATGAGGCTACAGTGTCCAAGTCTCTCAGACTCCGACAGATCTGAGCTTCAGCAGTTTGCCCACTGGCTCCTCTCTGTTGGTGATGGCACTATCCCAGGCTACACCACCGTCGAAAATCCAAATATTTCCTGGATTGAAATCCCTGAATACCTCATGCTACCTATGGAACAGAGAAACCTAACGGGTTTAATTTCGTTTGTCTATGGATCGGGGCCATATACACATGCAACACCAGATTTTCTATGTGAAAGAGCAATTCTAGCACCAACAAACGAGATAGCTTCCACCATAAATGCACATATCATCAGCCAAATTGTGACTGAAGAAATGTCTTACTACAGCTGTGATAGCATCGATGATAACGTAGCGAACAACTGCACTGTTGAATCCCTCTACCCTACTGAATTTCTCAACACAATATCCATGGGTGGTCTTCCTGATCATGAGCTTCGGCTTAAAGTTGGTGTGCCTATAATGCTTCTTAGAAACTTGGATCCATCAAAAGGCTTATGCAATGGAACAAGGCTCATTGTCACACAATTAACTCATCGTATTATAGAGGCACAAATAATCACAGGAAAGGCTACACGATCCAAGGCTTATATTCCAAGGATAATTTCAGTCTCGACTGATCCAAAATGGCCTTTCAAGATTAAACGAAGACAATTCCCGGTTCGTGTTTCGTATGCCATGACAATAAACAAGAGCCAGGGACAAACACTTAGTAAAGTTGGTGTATACCTGCCAAGTCAAATATTCTCCAATGGACAGCTCTATGTGGCACTGTCCTGTGTTACATCACCAAAAGGACTTCGGCTACTCATTGAAAACAACCCACCCGGCCTTGAAACAAAGGTACATAACGTAATGTACAAGGAAATTTTCCAAGACATATCAACCTGCCGATGTTAGTCCTGCTCCAATGTATTCATGCTACACTACCTATGCCTCACTTGACTTATCTTACATATTATTATTCCTAATATATGTTTCTGCATAAAACAAGTACAGAAAAATTAGCTTCTTAACTGGTATCTATACAAATGGCATACTACCAGCTCTGATTACACCTCTCCCTAATACCCGCAGCAACGCGCGGGAGGCTCACTAGTTATAGTCCCAAATTCAGATGATGTTTTCAGCATTTTGGAAGGAATTCAATGTCAGATTCAGACTCCATCTTCATAGAAATCATAATTACTATGTGCTGGGCAATACAATTGAGCCACTCTATCCCAAGACACAGAGAAGCTTTCAGAAGAGAATTTGCCTTAGTTGTGCTAAGAGCAAACAGTTCGCTACATGGTTTAGCTAAGCATGCTTTCGTTTCTAATACGTCTTGTATTTGGCTTGATGAAACCCCACATTTCATTGTGGGCGATGTAGCGCGAGATGTAACTATTCTACATGATCAATAAAGCTGCCATATGGTGTTCAAAAAAAAAGAGCAAAAAGTTCGCTACACCTTGCAATTGATTAATGGCTAGACAACTTTGTATAATTTTGTCGATTTTCTTTGTTTCGTTTTTTTATCTCATGAGACAGACCTTTGTAACTTTTGTAAACTTGTTTATTCAATAAAATTCCAGTAGGGGCTCCTAGCCCCTCCTATTCCATCAAAAAAAAAAAAGTCAAAGTGTAGCTACGTGGGACGACAACTTTGTTAGATGTCAAGCTAAGTATACCTTGTCCACTAAACAAAAGAAGGCCTTTTGTGAATTTTTATCGGTGGTCAAATTTCTAATTGATTTGCTTCCAATTCTTAAGATGTTTAATTGCTGAGGGAACAACAATAGAAGGGCTAAAAACAATTGATTGTCATATTCTTTTGCACCTGCATTGATTTTAGACATGGTTTAGGAACCATGTTAGTGTCATTGGCAACTTCTATATTGCACATATGGTAACTTCTATATTCGATATATGTGTGTTTCATTCATGTGGCAGATCATAAGGTTGTGAAATACTAATGAAGAAGAGGTAGACACTGATGTCTTTTCCTCGGCATGTGGTCTTGATTTAAGACTCACAAAGTACTATGAAATGACATTAGTATATTATTATATGTATAATTTTCTGATTTGGTTTTGTACAAACTAACAAATGTTGGTCAGATTTTTCATTCAGGTTTTTTCTACACTGTTCGATGTCCAACATTCATAGCTAGCTAGTGCTTGACATGGCAAATTACTATAACTACCTAGTTCTTGACATGCCAAAAATACCACAGCTAATAACTTCTTGACACGCCAAAATACGATACCTAGCTACTGAAGCACATAATCTGTCAAATAAAAATGTTGTTGACTTTTTTATGTCCATTCAACTTTAATAACAACTCAAATCCGATCAGAGAACTTATATTAGATATTTAGATAAGAAAACAATTTTAAAGGTTACCTTGATCTGACATGATGCAAAAAAGTTATGAATTTTTGTACAAAGCATTCTATCGCTACCTGTTGTAGCCACAAACCTGCAGTGATAATGTGCCTTTTTATGCAAATTCATTCTAGGAAGAATTTCATTCCCCACGTCCTGGAAACAATTCCGCTCTTATGATATAAAAAATTCTAAAACTATGACACAATGTTCCTCGTTCCTATTGTTCTAGGAACATGGATACTTGCAGGATGCAGCGAAGTTACACTAGGATCATATCCGGGCGACCAAGCAGTATGCAACGAAGTTACAGGAGATACTGCAGATTTATGAAGCCTACTCTGGACAGGTCATTAACAAAGACAAGTCTGCAATTTTTTTCCAGTAAAAACACTAGCAATGCTTGCAAGTCAGCAGTGATGGGGGAATTACAGTTAAACTAAGAAACTTAAGTATCTGATCGGTTGTTCTGATTTAACAAAAATGCTATGTGATCAGAATCAGGTCTCTCATATGTAAATTTTGGTGGAGCCAACAAGATAATGAAAAGAAGATGCACTGGGTCAGCCAGGAAAAGATGAAAAAGACAAAGAAGGAAGGTGGGATGGAATTTGGAGATATTCATTGTTTCAACATGGCAATGCTTGCCAAGCAGGGTTGACGATTTCTACAGAATCCATCTTCCCTGTGTGCATGAGTCCTTAAAGCTAAATATTATCCAGAGTGTGTGATTTGCTGCAAGCTGCCAAGAAACAGGAGATGTCTTATACCTGGAGAAGGTATCCTACGTGGACTAAGGGTGCTAAAATGGAGAAGTATCCTACGTGGACTAAGGGTGCTAAAAGAATGGATTATATGGAGTGTAGGAAATGGAGAGAGTGATTATACGCAGACCCATGATCCTACGGGGCCAAACTATTCTTACAAATGAAAAGGACCTCATTGATCTGGTTGCTGGACAGTGGGATAAAATTCTGGTTTTTTTTTTTTGAAAGATCAATAAAATTCTGGTATCATTTCTGTGTAGAGGATGCAAGCGTCGTTCTGTCATTACCAATCCATATCGAGATCGATGATTTGGTGGCATGGCCCTTTGACCCGAAAGGAATTTTTTCTGTGAAGTCTGCTTCCCAGGTTTACTGCAACAAGTTACAGAGAGAAAGCATGCAAGACTCTGCATCATCGAGTTCGAGACCGATGATGGGGGCTGTGGGAAATGACCTGCAGCTTGAAATGTCCCAACAGAGTGAAACACTTTATCTGGCGCTTTGCAAACAATTCGCTAGCACTTTTTTGAGCGTGGAACAGTAGGTGCTCTGCCTTTTCATTATAGAGTCGGAAAGAAATATTTACGTACTTGTCTCAGGGTTTAGAACAACCAAGACAAAAAAAAAAAAAAGCAGAGGGAATTAAAAACAAAGCTGTACAGAACTCTAAGCGGCTTCCCAGCCTGCTAGATGTGCAGCCTCTCTGTGGCATGCCTGAACGCTGCCACTTCCTGCCGTATCAAGGCCACGAGTTCTGTTTTTGGCATCGCCTTGTTATGGTACACTCGGCGACATCGTTCTTTTCAAATTTCCATGTTGTGTCGGAGATAACCTTGTTTCTGTATTCTGGATCAGGGGGCACCATGGCCACAAGATCAGACCACCATGATTTCAAGTTGGTGATGTATTGTCGCGGATGAATGTTTTGCTGACCGCTCTATTAGT
The DNA here is from genome assembly GCA_018135685.1 of Themeda triandra. Taxonomy (NCBI): domain Eukaryota; kingdom Viridiplantae; phylum Streptophyta; class Magnoliopsida; order Poales; family Poaceae; genus Themeda; species Themeda triandra. The sequence continues at coordinate 499,027 of JAENPR010000170.1, read as the reverse complement.
TGCCATATCTCTTGGAGTAGGAGCAGTTCGCCACCATGAGAGTCATCGATTCATTCACTGTCCTGCACAGTTGGCATACCAGATTCGCTTTTCCTCCCTGCTTAATTATTCGATCCGCCGTTAGAAGTTTTTAGTAGTAAGAGCATCTTCAAGGGCCTCTCCAAATGAGTTTTGCATTTGATAATTTGCAAAAAACCTCAAAAAGAGGGCTCCAACGGTTTTGTATATGACTTTTGTATTTGGGCAAACTTTGCAATTCTCAGGTTTGGTTATGCATTTATGCAGAGTCCCGCTCGATTGGCAAATCGACTCCCGCGCGACTCTCGGCCCCGGTCCTCCCCTCGCGCGTGCAATATCCGTAGGAGATGCTCTATTTTTAGACTTTGCAAAGTCCAAATGCAAAGTCCCTTGGAGTTGGCCTATTTTTAGACTTTGCATTTTGGTTTGGGACTTTGCAAACAACAACAAATGCAAAACTCATTTGGAGAGGCCCTTGGAGATGCTCTAACCAGAGGAAGAGCTTGCATTTATTTCCCACCTTTGTTTCCAAATTTTATCCCATGTATAGTCCTGTATAAACCCTCTGAACTGCATCATATTCATATATGCTGATCTTGAGGAGTATGATCTGAAACACAATCTGAAAAGGAGGGGGATGGGATGGAGATAGACACAAGATGTATGATCTGCCAGCGATCGGGCATTCAGCCTGTTGCCAGACGTTAAACAGTAAACATCCTCTCCTTCTGAAACCTGAACAGCAAGGAACTACGGCTCTACTACTGAATAATTGGTGCTGGGAGAGGAATATCGTCAGGGATTGGGACTGCGTGAGAGATGGCCTAAGAGCTCGCCTGGGTCACTAGAATACAGTATGATGAATTTGGCTCACTGCCCAAGCCGAAGCTCCCTGCACGGCAAGAAGAACAAAGACACAGTTGGAACCGTCCTCCAAACGGTATAATGAAGGTACACGTGGATGGCAGCTTTGTCAAAGATTTTGCCCAAGGAAACTGGGGCTTTATTGTCGGAGATGATGATGGGATAGTGATACAAGGGCTTGAAAGATGTTGTACGTGCAGGAAGCATGGCAAGCTGAATTGGTGGCCTGTATCAAAGGAGCTAATATAAGGCGGCCATGCAGCTGGGCATTGCAAAAATGATCTTGGAAACTGATGCCCTGGCAATTACAAAAGCGTGGAAATCTATGAATACAGGCTTTCGATCATGGGTGGTCTAGTATACGAGTTGAAAGAGTTTATTATTCAGGATGAATTCATAGAAGCAAGAGTTTCTTTTGTCCCTCGCGACTGTAACAAAATAGAACAGGAATTGGCTAGAACTGGTAGCTCTTGTGTCAGTATCAAATTGTGTATATGGTCCTGTGGAGACCTACCAGGTTGTATTCGTGTGATGGTGGGCAGCGATTTAGGTGGTTCATAGGTTTAATGGAATCGTGTGGTTCCCTAAAAAAAGGAACTTGGGATGCTACTCACAAAATCAAGAAAAGCAGACAAAAAAACCAAGGCTGGGTGAATATATATATTATTATACATAAAAGGAAAATGGTTTTCCTTTTATGGAGACTCACAAACTTCCAACAGAACGACTTTTGATCACAAACAAAAAAAATCAAACACTCTAATCTAAACTACCAAAATAAACCATGTAGTGGCATGTATACATTCAAGAATCAATGTGACCCATGGTTCATTAATTTAATTTAGAATGTAATAATTTTTGTGAACAAAAGGTCCAAGCTATTTAGTACAGATCTAATAACTTTCTTTAGATACCATATAAATTTTACAGTGGCGGAGCCAGGAGTTTTAGAGAGCCCGGGCGGGACAATACATATGCTTAATATTGACAAGCCACACATATAAATATAAAAAATATTAGGTGAGGATAAGATTTCTTCGCATGCAAAAAATTAAATATTGCGTCCTTTTTGTCAGCATTAAGGTAGAGTGCTTGTTAATTTAGGTAACTATATGAGAAAATAAAAACAGATTTTTATGAGAAAAATTTTACTAGCAGCTAATTTAGTAAAAAGTTTTAAACTAACATTCAACAAACATATATTGGAGGGTATGTTTTGCTTCACTACTCTTTGATAATAATGACGGGTCAAACTGGTTTGTTAAGTTCCCACGAGAAAGACTCCCGACCGATCCCTCCAGGATTGCTCGGGGGCTATACCCAACGGGTACGCTCGTGCATACCCTCCGGTCAAAGACTGTGGTGAATCGAAGCTCGTCGACTTGCTTAACTCAGGGCTCGGCAAAGACACAATCTCCCAACGATGGAAGGCAGAGCCACCTCCATCCCAACCCGAGCTAGTGGTGGTTAGACCAACAATTAGTGCCCTCAGGCGTCGGCCAGCTATTGAGCACTAGCTAGCCATCCCGCCAATGAGCACCCTCTTGGTGCTAACTCGACCATGCATGCGATGCTATCACCTAGTCCACTGATAGTGTCACGCAGGTGGTGTGACACAATAGGACAAACCATTCCACCGGCTTAGGGCGTGGTGCTCCCAAGCCCGCTCACCAGCCTTGGATTCATGGCACCTTCGCCACCAAGGAAGCCTCTAGAAGGCTCATTTGATGCAGGCCGATCCTCATCAAATAGCCCCTTACGGTTAAGCGCCAAGGCTACTCCCTAATTAAATGACAATGCTACCGACCATCCACGCTACAGTAGCACCCTCCTAAACCCTGGTGCACAAAGGCTATAGACTATTGCCCCAATCCAATTATTACCTAACCTTCCCTAACAAATAAGGGGAAGGTCGGCTGCCATAAACAAGGGGATCCAACCTTTCCCTCATTCTCTAGAAGCTAGGCTAAGAAACCAAAAGGTACAACATAGTGTTCCTCCCCACGGCTAACAAAGCAAGTGTGAGGAGTGTTTCCCTAGCTCACCGGGGAAGAAGCAATCTCACCGCCCAAGCGACTTAGGTAGCACTAGCGATTCCCCGCCAAACTCTCTTTCTATTTTGTTTAGAACCCCGATTTGGGTGCTCTCGAGTACAATGAACTACGCACTACTAATAGGATCCTGGAAGCCTAAACTAAAATTCATCATCGTGTCTTCTCGCATGTTCTTAAGTACCCAAACCACCAGACACCCACACTCCTGACATCCAATGAACAACAATGCATGCTACAGTGACGAACCAGTGACACATAGTATTATGCATGGTTTGGACTGTGAAGATGCAAAGACCTATTGTGGGATCCACAAAACCTATTATCTTATGAAGGCTCATGCATATTAATTAGATGCATCATCATGTAAAAGCAACAGGACAAAACCATATAAAATTAAATCACCTAAAACAAATGTTGTAGCGTCGATCCACAAAAACCCTAGCCACATGAAATGATCACAACAAATAGATCATAGGGATAGAGAATAGCCAAAAAAATAGATCAAATAGAAAAATAGAAAAAATCCAATAGGACAACTATAGTTAGGGTTCAAAGGAGTATATGGAAGGTAACAGTTATTCTTTCAACCTACTAGATGGTTAAGAAAATCTTCAAGCACCAGGGAACAAAGCCCTTTGAGAAATCTTCTATCACATGCCGACCATGTGCTTACTCTACTGTACTAGAGTAGATCAGAAATGGATGTGATAAGAGAGGGAGAGAGAGAGAGAGAGAGAGAGAGAGAGAGAGAGAGAGAGAGAGAGAGAGAGAGAGAGAGAGAGAGAGAGAGAGAGAGAGAGAGAGGTGACACGACTAAGGGAACAAACAATAATCATCCTAGTGGGTGGCAAAGAGGGTGTATATTATATATAGATGAGTTGGGCTTCCTAAAGCATCGAGTACTGAAGCCAAGGCATGTTCATACAACAAGGTTGCACACGACTACATAGTGTAGCTTGACTTTATGCCTCCATTTACACTATTTAGGGTATGGTTATGGTCTAGTGGTCCATCTAACCAAAACATCAAGATGTTCCATTACACAAGATTACCTAGAGGTATCTAGCTAGCTAAAAACCAATCACAAAAGTGATCATCCTATAAACAAAAGAAAATCATCTAAGACCTCATTCTAGACCACGTAAAAGTACTACCATAGAAAAATCATATAACGACGCAAATAATTTGGGGGACTTATCGTTTCCATTCCACCACCTAATGTTGAAGTTCTAGATGATAACAATGCTCAACAAGGGTTAGACTATAGTTTGCATTAGTTCTTAGTTAAATACTACAATGTACCTACTATTACCAAAACCAAATCTAGATCTTAGTTAAATCCAAGCATTAGTTCTGATAGGTACATCAAAATTCTTCAATTGTGATGAGTACATGGGCCCAAACACCCTCACCATGGCTATTACTAGCTCCCTAGGACAATAGGATCGGCCAATATGTTGATGATGAGGATGAAGCCAACTTACTGGTATCTTAATTATTTATTTGTTGGACAAGGAACAGAGGTGGTCGGAGTTCTTTGGTAACGACCAGCTAAATCAATATGCACACCCATCAGAACTCTATATCGGTATCCTAAACCATATAGGAGAGGTACAGAGCTTCCGATAGAGACCTTAAATCCCTACATGCATATTAGCATACAACACACAAGCAATACAAGATAAACATCATTATACATTGGACATATGCATCCTCTATTGAACTTGTATAAATCTATGTCTCTTGTGTGTTTCCCATTTGAGATCTAGTACACATGATATTGAGATTACTTGCCGATGGTATGACACCCGACAAGATTATTCTTAAATGTATTATAGTTTTAGTCCAATGTTTATACTAATTAGTGCCTTGGCATTTAATCTGTTCTGCGAGATGTATGGGAAATCATGACATTCAATCAACGAAACAAATCCATCTTGTGCAAATCAGCATTTCTCAGAGCAATCATGCCAAATGGATGAATTGAACTTAATGATTCTTATCAATTAATTGATCTTCATCATATGTGTAACGGCAAAATAAACCATCATCTAAAATAGTGCCAACCCACTTAACTATGGCCTATGCTTGCTCCTTCATATATAGCACATGACATCCGCAAGTGCTAGAGAAATGTGTTGTCTCCTATGATGGTCCACCAATTGGCAATGTTTCAATAAGTGTATGTACTAGTAAATTTGCTTCCCTAAGAAGAAGATGCAACGATTTGTTCTCGGTTTGTGGTCACATAAATTGTTTCACGTAATTAGAGAGCTAAAGCTATCACTAGCCTAACAATTCCAAAATTTCACCTAATGAAACCTTGAATTAAAAAGATAATTTTCTGTAGGCAACTATCCAATGTTGTTTTTTTGTCATGAACACCACTCAATGTTTGTTTGCTAATGAAGAATTCTTTACTAAATATTTGTTGGTGGACATGAAAGGAAATAGAATATTCATATTTTCCTCATGATGAGAGAGAACAAGTGTGAAATGTCATTTTCAAAATTATGGTTTAGGTGTTAGTTTTCCCTTCCATATATGTTCTTCTCCATAGGTTGGCTACAAAGCTCGGGTATATCTTCATTGATGCGCCAGCGTGAGCATCAGGAGCACTGACCTATGAACCCTACTTGAACGTAGGGAAAATTGGACTTTTCAAATGTTTTATCCCTCCTCTGAAATAGCAAATTAAAATTGTTCCATTGGTGTTAAGTAGAAAATTTACAATTGAGTAGTTCCTGTCAGTAAAACCACAGTTGAATGGTGTTCTGAAGCAAATATTGCGATTGAAGACTTCCCTAGAGCGCATTTATGGAACTAGAAGAAACAATATTGCATGGAAGTGTCTAAAAGGAGCTTTCTCATCATGTGGTTTCGTAGGCAGTAAAGATAAGAATGATATTCCCTACAATATATGATATAATAAAACAAAGAAATGCTACCTAAGAAGGTATCACCTAGAGGATATCACCTAGAGGAATGATGTCATGAAACCTGAACACTAAAATGAACAAGTGGTTGAAGGAATTGCTGCTGGTGTCTCTTGATCTCGAATTACATATGTAATATCCGGACCATGCAAGGCGAGTTTTGCTTATTTGGGAAAGGGTCATCCCTTCACAAAGGTCTAGATAATGCTAATTGATCACTTATTATATATTTCTAAAAAATCTTTTAATTAGTCCAAATACAAAGAAATCAAGCAAAATAACTAAATATGGAACCTTGCTGCATATATCTTACTATATATGTTTTTAGACTATTATAAGGGCAATGGATATTACACTTTTTAATATTTAGTACTACACCTTAAATATACTAAACCAAGTTGCTTGTTTCCTTGTACTGATCATACTTAAAATTCACAATGATACTACTAATTTAACCAATTTTAAATAACAGTGATCCCTTTTGTTGCTGAAGAAACAACATATTATATATCGCATGGAGGCGTGTTCTCCAAACGTTGTAAAGTACAACCATCGGTAGAAATATATGATTAATAATCAATGTAAAATATAAACATATAAAAACTTAGGGCTATCGAACTATAAGATTATTGTGAACTCAGTATTATGATTGTCATCCATAAATAATTGGCCATTATAACGAAATGGACCGCAACCACAATTACATGTAGCATTTGACATTGAGCATTATACAATACCAGAAAAACATGGAATTATCTAACAAACGAAACATTATTAAGTTTTCCAAAGCATCCTTGTAGCCACAAAGTGCTTCGTTTGCACACTAAACTTTCACTCCATTGTGGCCAGACGATTGATGAAGACATTGAAGGCTTTGTCTGTATCAACCATACTAACTCTCACAACCCTCCCGTCCATTCCAAACTTTGTGCCACCTCGAGTGATTATCTTTTTCTGGCGTAGAAAGCCCTCCAAATCATCAATATCATCCTTCTTGCAGCGAAGCCATGCAAATGCTAACAAAGGAAAATAATAAATAAATTTGTACCTAATGGTAGTTACAGAAGTACAAAAAACAATAATATACTAGTAGATGTAAGAACAAAAATTTAAAATGTGTGATTTCTTACGAGGATTGGCGGAGACGGTCTCCTTGGAAAAAGTACAATAGCCAGACACCTCATTTGGTAGAGTAAAGATGTCTGAGGCCGCCACAGCTGCACGGAGTCTAATCCAACGTTCCGCCATTTTTGCCTTAGCAAAATGGAAGAGGTTGTGGCTTGTTTTAGGAGAGGATAATTGCTCATAGCTATTACAGACTGCCCCAATAATCTTAGAGGCACGAAGTTGAGAGTCCTTGGATACACCAATTGTGTTGAGCTCTATAAACTTGATCATTTTTTGAGCAACTTCAGTATCCTTCACCAATGCCCACCTACAACAACCATCCATGCAACAAAACCGCACTTTATATCTCGTAATTACATTTGGTTAATATATAAATTATGTCATATGCCAGTATTGATGTAGAAAATTTTGAACATAAAATTAACAATTGTTAAAAAAAATTGCTTACCCCAGTCTGGTGCCGGCATGGCCGGTGCATTTGGAGACAGTGAATAACATAATATCATGGCTAGCGGTCCTAGTGATGGGTGTGTACTGTGGCCAGTAGTAGGCGAAGTCATAAACAGCCTTGCTAGACTTGGATTTGACGACAGCTTTTCGGATGCCACCATCAGGGTTGTTTGGCGAGCAGATCAGCTCAATACAGGTGTCACCATCAAATGTATTGGCATCACCACCCCAACGGTAAAGCCCAGAGTTCAGATAGTTCGTCACCGACGGGTAAGACTGCACACGTTCAAAATCAACCGATTATATTATAATCAATGATAAACAAGAACATAACAATGTACTGTAAAAATTGAAGTAGTTTCCTTTTTTGAGATAATGCAATTTACTTATAAATAAACCAAACCTAAATTTTAAAATTTTGAAGCGTGAATTCTTGATCTGACTATATTTTTACCGAGTAGTAAGGTGCCGGTGAGACGACGTTCATGGATGTGCCGTCGCTTCCAGGTGAGAGCGCATACAGCACGGCCTGAAAGAGCTGCGTGGATCCTGTCCCGACGAGCACATGGTACCCGTCGACCATGGCGTTCCCCACGAGCCGGTGGAGACGCCGCACCTCGCGCTCGAAGCCAGGCTCAACGAACCAACAAATGCCGCCGAGGTTCGAGAAGTAGCTCATTGTCTGCCAACCGGGGATGAAGATGGAGGCGGCATCTCCAGTCCCGCGCCAGAACTCCTCATACATGGTCGGGTCGCCACTGCAAAACAACAAAGAGAAAGAAGTTAAACTCATGACATGCATGGACAATGCATCGATATGGATACGCAAGTAAATCGCATGGATTTTTACATGGTCTAGGAGACGAAATCGAATTAAGGTATAGAAAAATTATTAGCATATAGAGAACAGACAACAATGTAGACAACAATGTAATATTCAGATTAGAGAAATCTATACATATATGCTATATGTACAAGGTTGCTAAGTGCAACCTGTACTGTTCTGTGTCAAAACAACAATATCAACTTTTTAGTTTTATGAAACAGTACCAACTTTTTAGTTGTTTAGGCACCATCTTTGCCATTTCTTTACCATTCCGTCTCTACTTCCACTCTGTATACTATTTCCTAAATTATCCAACCAATACGGGTTAAACAAATACAACAAAACAGATGAACAGACAAGATAAACAAATATACTACTAATCAAGAATTAATCAGGCAAAATAAATAAATACAATAGTTGGGTCGTCACTGCAACAACGAGAGAAACAAGTTAAACACATGTATGTACAGTGGCATGCATGGACAATGGATGTTGGATGTCTTCATAATGCATGGAGATGGACTCGCAAAGTATACACGTGTAGGCATGTATTTTGATATGGATTAGGAGGAAATCAAATTAATAAGCTGCATATAGAGAAGAGACAACTATTAAATAAGACTCAAGTTAAAGTACTCTACACATTTATATATATGTATAATATGATATGCACTCTGGTCAACCAATTAAACAAATAGAACAAAAGTAGTTATCACAGACGAAGTAAACAAATACAACTGATCATCAACAGTTAATAATCAGGCAACATAAACAAATACTACTGATCAACAACTAATCAGACAACCAGATACATACTATGTCCTTCCCAGATGGAGAGGGCCAGGGGCCTTCACGGATGATGTATTTGTAGCTGTTCCAGAGTCCAGACTCAATAAGCTGCCTCACTCACATAGTGAAACAGCATGGCTGGGACCGGCACTCCAGATTGGAGCACAGTGATTTGCACACCGCAAAGACACTATAGATGGTTACACCAAATGTCCCCAACAATCAGCCCATCGTTACTAACAACTGTTTGCTAAGCCCGATCCAATATACAATAACTATCGTCTTCCTAATGCTCAAAAAAAAAGAACTATCGTCTTCCTCATGCGAATCATTTTTATCAGCAACAACCCTAAAAACCAGCAGCAAAACGCAGTCCGTCCGTGCGGACTGCAACGCCGGACGGCGACGAACGCCCGGGCAGCACTGGCGATCCATTGACGGGCAGTAAGCCGGACGGCGGGAGAGACCAATACGAATACGAATTAACAAAAAAGAAGCGGAATAAACAACAAAAACAAAAATAGAAGGCGAATACTCAAAAATAGAAAGTAACGAGATCCAGTGATGGATCTGAAGTCTGAACACTTACTGATCAAGGTTCACGATTGAGTCTGAGGTCACCGGAGGTTTTCCCTTGGACGGCTCGACCGCCGCGGCGGCCTCCGCGCGGACGCCGCCGAAGAAGCGACGCCGGATGTACGTGGCGATAACCACGATGTTCATGGCCACGGAGGCCACTACGCCGATCCGGCCGGCGGCGCACTTCACCGCCACCATGCCGCTGCCAACCCTAGCCGCCATATCTCCTCTCCCAAAGCTCACCGGCCGTCGTCCGTGCCCTGCGGAGACGGAAACAAACAAAAGGCAAGGAACGAACCCGAGGTGAGTGAGATCGAGCGCTGTGTGTTTGTGTTGTGCATCTCTCCGTAGGGGGATCTGCCGGTTTTATAGCGGGTGTGGGCGAGCCCGGCACGGCGCCTTGCCACGCCGGCCGGTGGCGTCTAGTGCCCGTCGTGCGTCAGCTCACCTTTCGGCGCGCCTGGCGTGGCACGCGCGATGGATCGATCGACCAGCAACGGCGGCGAGGTGGAAAGCCGGGATCCCCGCGTAACCGACGGCGAGCGAGGACGGACGGACGTGGATGCGTGTGGCCGGAGGCCTCTGCAGGGTTGTTAGAGCTCGCCGGCGTGGAGCAGCCCGGTGGATCTGGCCACTAGGGGAGGATGTGGCTGCGGGAGGAGGACGGCGCGCGTGAGGGTTTATGGATGCATGTATGTGAGTGCGGGGTGATTCATAGGTCTGTTGGCGGCGCCCTAAAAGGAAGGAAACGCATGCATCTATGGGAACTCGACCGCGTCGCCGGGCGCGCTACCTGGGCACGGTGGTTGTTTCGTGGATTGGATCGGTGCTGGCCTGGCTGGCAGGCCGGCCGGCTGGCCGGGACGACGACGCAGCCAGCCTGGGTGGGGAGAAGGTGGCCGGGCCGGGCGTCGCCTGCATGGCGATGGCATGGACGGCCACCGTGAAGCCAGGGCAGCCTAGCTCGATCGTCATCGGGGGGTGGGGGGGGGTGGTGGTGAATTCTGTTCAGACTGTTCAGCACCATGCGCGTGGGACTTGTGTTTGCGATTAACTGAGCTGTAACACACTCGATAAAAAATTAATTTTGCTGACTGCTACTAGTGGACAGAATTTAACAGACAGATACTAGTAGACAGAAAACAATGATGTGATATATAACAGGATCGCGCTGTCACCAAAGCTGCAGTGGTTGGTGAGAGATGCCAACGGGTTTATACCTGATGTATCACGTTCATACATACACATATTTAATTAGATTTTTTTTTTACACACGAAAAAACTCATACAATGTGTGGGTACCTATCGTACCCAGTATTCTAGTTGGACAATATTTTAGAGTACGTTATTAGTTTGGAACGGAGGTGGCTTTGGGCCTACAAATGCTCATGGGTTTATGGATTCGGGTTGTCCAAAGCCATATTTGAACCCATGAACATAATGGTTAAAGTGTTCTAGCCCATTAACATATCCATGGCTAGGTAAATTAGCCACAACAATGCTCTAATGGGTTAAAAAATCATTAGGTTTGAAGCCATTGCCGGTGTGCAACGACAAAGGAACCTTGCGTCATGTTTCGAGGTTGGGACTTAGAGTTGGATCATTTCGCATGTGCACGTGTCATAAATCCGCGGTAGCTAGGTGTCCATGGCTACCCTTCGCGAGGACCATCTTCACTAATTTTTATCATTATTATTATTTGCTTCTTCTCTCTTTCAGGTTGGCAAAGAAAAATTGCATCACCTTGTTTTGAGACTACCATTAGATGCGTCCTAATGTAGTAACTACCTTTCCTAGGGTTTCTTGCTTTTAGTTTTAAATAAAACAAAATAATGCTTTTGTTTGTCGTTATCGATGCATAATTCATTGTGTAACGTTTATATAGTAACGGTCGGTATCGAATGATGTAGAAACCTCCACATAACTTTCGAATTGAGGAAGCTCGAAACACGACATATCCTTTAGTTGCATTCAAAATACGGTTAGAACATCTTTTCAGAAGGGCAAAGAATGTCACCTAGCTTTGAGACTACCGTTAGATGCGCCCTAATGTAGTAACTACCTTTCCTAGGGTTTCTTGCTTTTAGTTTTAAATAAAACAAAATAAAGCTTTTGTTTGTCGTTATCGATGCATAGTTCATTGTGTAACGTTTATATAGTAACGGTCGGTATCGAATGATGTAGAAACCTCCACGTAACTTTCGAATTGAGGAAACTCGAAACACGACATATCCTTTTGTAGCATTCAAAATACGGTTAGAACATCTTTTCAGAAGGGCAAAGAATGTCACCTAGCTTTGAGACTACCGTTAGATGCGCCCTAATGTAGTAACTACCTTTCCTAGGGTTTCTTGCTTTTAGTTTTAAATAAAACAAAATAATGCTTTTGTTTGTCGTTATCGATGCATTGTTCATTATGTGACGTTTATATAGTAACTGTCGGTATCGAATGATGTAGAAACCTCCACTAACTTTCGGATTGAGGAAACTCGAAACACGACATATCCTTTTGTTGCATTCAAAATATGGTTAGAACATCTTTTCAGAAGGGCAAAGAATGTCACATATATATGTATTATGTTTGCATAATACTCTATGTCGACTATTACTAAAGCTAGAAGTGTGATATTAATTTCTTCTTCTTCTGTTGCCTCTATCTTTGTGTCACATATATTGTCTTCCATTTGTTGTTCCACCAAAAAGGAAAACGACGGGATGTTTTCGAGTCAAAACCCACTATATCTCAAAAGCACTAAAATCTCCCTGATAGATAGCCAAGAGCATACATGCTTGCAAGGGTGGCAACGGTTCCATGGCGAGGGATTTACGTTCAGTAAGCGACCCCTTAATGGATAACTCCAGAGACAAAGATTCATTTCTTTTTTTTTTGTGAGGGTAAAAGATTCATTTCTATTGTCATATCGGTTGCCAAAATGCAACCATCACTAGTCCATGTTCCACCTCCACAACACAAAGGATGTGCTCCCGGTCACCAAACCTTACCATAGCCATGATATTAGACCAGCAAGAGAAAAAAGCCTTATCACACTCATAGATACCTATATTTATTTTATTTCATTTTTTACCCATGAAAAAACATACCATGCATGTGTTGGTATAATTTTGTGTCTATATATACATGTGTTTTATGCGGGTAGAGGATACCCATGGGTTATATATATCACAGGGGAAAAATGTAATATATGCAGTAAATTATTACTATATAAGAAAATGGCTTACTTTTTCCTCATCCCAGTAGTAGTTACTCTCATATTTGTGAGGGTTTTCCCATAATTCACAGATAACAAGAGCTTTTCCAAAAACCACATCTCAAAGTACAGTTCTAAAAGTATTTGAAAATGCACAGCTCAAGATTTTCGGTGACCTACGGCAGCTGCATGCATGTATTTGATTTTTGGTGGAGTTGAAAAATTACTAATAAATGCATACATGTATCAAAATATCTCTTTTAAAAAAATGATTGTATAACATATAATATATGTACATTTATTTATCGAATTCTACCAAGAACACATCAAAATCTATGGATCCATATAAGATTTCCATCCAAGAATGTTTTTAATAAGAAATTAGTAGTTACGCCAGCACAGAAGGGGTCAACAACCCTAGTTGGTTGAAGGAAATTGGTCAAAATTAAAGCAAATCAACGGATAGCCTAGTTAGAAACAACAAAAATATAAAATAATAAACAAGTATAAGGAGATGCTTGAATAAGAAAAGTATTAAGTGATACTATATAATATGAAAAACAACCAAAAAAGTATCTAAACATACTCGATTCAGAAAAAAAGTATCTAAACATATTTAGATCCTGAAAAAAAGGTATTTAAGCATACTTGCTCTGAAACCATTGTGCGTTGATTCCTAAGCTGGAAATCATGTCAAGAGGTACTCAAGTTTGAAAAGAATAAAAAGAGACTTCGATCTCAAGTAAATTGCCATATGGATCGGATTCTTTCATCTGAAAAAAGGCCGGAAAGCAGTATGCTAACAAGCCTATAGGTCGCTGCGTCTTCATGCAGTCACAGATATTAATTCAAAGCTGTGCAAAATGAAGGCCAATTCATCTTCTAAAGTTGTATTCATCTATAGCCCACCTATGCTCTAGTCGGTTAAAAACCATCGGGTTTCGGGTCTCTGTACCAATTACCATCCCTAGGTTGCTGATGTGTAACAACAAAGGAACCTTGCATGTGTTTTCTGGTTGAGAGTTCTTGAAAAACATTCAATGGGGGTGACTGTGGAGGTATAAACTCAATATACCCTCACGGCCTAGTTTGGGCCAGCATGCCATCGCCAGGCCGGCCCATCGAGCTTCAAGACCGATCGGCCCAAGCTGGTCGGGTAGCCTAAAACGGGCAAGTATAACGGACACCGACAAGGAGGACAGACCTAGCTGGGATAGGAAAGTTTAGACTTGTAAAGCATGTAAACTTAGTACCAGATAGGCTAGATCCGACTTGTAACCTTGCTCCCCGTGATATATAAGGAGAGCAAGGACCCCCCCGTTCAGGGGACAGAATCTGGCATAACGCACAGACTCGCACATCCACATCCATAATCGAAACAGAGAGCAGGACTAGGGTTTTACACATCCTTGCGGCCTGAACCTGGGTAAACCTTGTGTGATTCTTCCCTGTTTACATCTCGCTTGCAATCTCGTACGCCTTCCGCCAATCCATTACCGGTCAGGGCATACCCCTGGTCGGACTATCGCCGATATTTCGTCGACAGTGGCGCGCCATGTAGGGGGTGCGCACCGAGATTTCACGTCAAGCAAGATGGTTTCCTTCCCGGCTTCCATGACCTTCGAGGCCGGTCTCACCTTCAACTTCGAACGTTCACCTGGACTTCCAATTCAGCATCCACTGCTACAACTCTCACGCCTCCGGCCATTGCGCCGACAATAGCACCGACAATGGTGGCTACACCAAACCAAATCCAATTCATCCCAGTGACCACCGTTGTAGTCCCAACCAATCCACCGCTAATGGTGGACGACACAGCGCCAACACCTCCGATCGGTTCAAACCCTTCACAAAGGAGACATATCAACAACACGGATCTATTCCGATTGATCCATCAACAGGGCAGGAGGTTGACAGAAACCCAAGCCAACATTGAGTCACTCCGACAACATGTCAGGCGCGATGGACAGCTCACGCGACAGCAACATGCTCCCAATTCATCAACACAAAACCGACGCGATCGTCACAGAGTTACTTTCAGACGTCCCGAACGACCACGTTCACGGCCAACGGATCTACGGCGTCGTATTCATGCAAATCCTCACGGCAACCGCACGCAACAAGGTTGCGGAAGGAACTCGCAATGGCTTCGACCACGACCGGCCATTATTCATAGTGGTCGGAGAAGCCAGCCGAGCAGCATACAACAGAGGATCCTGGCCGACATTCAGGATCTGAGAGAGAGAGCTTCGCAACAGGCTTCACGGAACAACAGTAGTCCAGCCCCAACGGCACAAACTGTTCGGCAAAGTGTACCAAATCGGAGTTACGTGTCAACAGTTCAACGCAGGAACGCACGCCGCAACGAACGGCGAAGACGCCAGCGAGAGATTCGGCGAACCGGTCGAAACCCACCAGCTGCGCCTACTGCCGTAACACAGCAAGAGCGTTCTCCACAAAATAACACATCTAACGCCCGGTTGTTCGCAAAACATACTGAGTTAGCTGCTGCCCTTCGTCGCGGTGACTAATCTCAAAGGGTTGAACAACGAAGGGAAAGGCGACGACAAGAGATTTTAACTGCCATGGCAGCATCAGATGCGACAGAACAAAGGACGGAACAGCCGTCCGAACGTTTGACAAGAAATCCGGCCCAATCCCCTCCGACGACAAGAGCAGCAGCTCATAGAGCCAGAGCACTGGCCGACAAACACCTAGATGCAGAAAGGAAATGGAGGGAAGAGCATCAAAAACACATGGCAGCAGTCAGAGAAAATCGTCGTAGCTTTGGTATGAGCCCATTAAGGAGGAACACAAGGGACTCGCCCAACATTGATGAGCCTCATTGTTGCACTCAACAGCCTACGCAGACGACCACGGTATACAAACGTGCTCAAAGCCCTCCTCCCGGACGGACGGTACCAAGTGTCCAAACAAACCGTAATGGTTTCATTACCCCATTCTTGGACAACTTGCTAACCCGAGAACCAGATTGGAGACTCCCCAGTCCAACACCTCCTGAGGACGGAATACCACCACACACCGAGCATGTGTTTCCTAATCCTACAAACCCAGCCAATCTACGGCGTATCAGAACAGTTCGATCACCAGGGCACAAAACATCAGAAGGAATGTTTATCAATGGCAAATGGTACGAAGTGGTACAAAAAGGAAGCCAATTTGAGAAGAATTCAAGCTCCTTGGATTCTTTTACAGATGTACCTTTTCCAAAAAAGGACAACCTCAATACCACTCGGAACGGAATAAGTATCTCCGACCACGCCAGAAGCAGAGACGATCAAGCCCTGGATGATGACGACCTACTGCTCTGCACCGAAGAAGATCCACTCATGATCCATGACTTAGAAGAAGAAGGCAAAGCAGAGCCAGAAAGCTAAAAAGAATAAGAGATGCGTTTCTCTCTTTTATCAAAACAAGTTTTTTTTCTAGGCAATTTCCCTTTCAAGTATGTTCAAAGTTAGCGTCAGTCGTACACATCATTGTAAGTCATTCTGATGACAAAAGCAATCTAATGTGTACTATCTTATAATGAGAAGTCAAGTTTCGTGTCAAATACTTGAGCATATGGATTTTTCTTGCGTGCCAAAGAAAAATTGTCCCTCAATCAGACGCATCACGACATCCTCTGACGCAAAGAATACAAGGCTCACGGCCTTAAACAAATTCCTACGGCCTAAACGCGGCACAACCATGGATCAAAAATAAGGGGATAATAAAAAGGAACCTCGATGGATTCCGCCACAAGACACATCTCAAAAGATCCACTTTTCTTCATTAAAAATATAAAAATTTTTACAAACGGGGGACTAATTGCATCTGAAGCAATCTAGTCATCCCCGAAGAGCTTGCCGACCACCAGGTCGACAGGAGTCGCGGCGACAACAGCCTCCGCCGCCCCGGCAAACTCGACGGCGCCGCCCTCCATGGCGTCGTGCGCCGCCACCGACAGCTCCATGCCACGCACATCAACGCCAGAGATGGCATCGACGATGGCATAGGCGGCAGCAGCACCATGGCGGACGCCATGGACCGCCACCGCGGCCACCTGGCCGGGGATCGCCGCCAACCGGGCAACCACGTCGCCGCCATGGGCATTCACCGCGTCCGCCGCGGCGTGCGCGGCCTCCTGCAGCTGCTCCAGCTGCTCCGTCAGCTCTGCAAAGACAAATTAAAAATTAAAACGGCAGGGTATGAACAAAACAGGGAGTACGAACAGCAAAGAACAGAGTACTCACCGCCAACCTTGATGTCGGCAGCTTCGCGTTGCCGAAGCAACGTGTCCACCTGCACCCGGCGGGCCAGCCTCTCGTCCGCCGCCTCATTGACGGCGGCATTGGCCTCGGCGTCAAAGTCGGCGGCCCACTGCTTCTGCGCCTCCAGCTCCTCCTGGGCGGAGGAGAGTGCCTTCAGGAACAGGTCCACGTCCTGTTCTGCCTGCCCGAGCCTCTTGGTGGCGTCGGAATAGAGATCCCTGACGTTCTCCAGCTCCGCCCTGCAGCGGTCGAGCGCAGACGCCAGGGAGTTCACCGAGGCACTGCTCAGCGAACGCGGCGTCGAGACACTGGCGGCCGCCGCCGCCTCCTCCGCCGCGACGGGAGCCGCATGCTCCGCCGCGGCAACGGCAGCTCCGGCCTCCATGACCGGAGCCACCTGCTCGGAGGCCGCAACCTCCGGCACATCCTGCCGCCTCTCCGCCGCCATCCTCGCCGCCTCGGCGGCGCCCGCGGCAGAGGTGCCTGGCGCACCTCCAATCGTAAGGAGCGTGTACCTACAATGCAAACAAAAGAACCGCGGTTACATCAAGAGAAGAAAACCCCAGAGATCAATCAAAGAAAAAACCCATTCAAAGCTCACCTCCTCCTCGGCCTCACCTCCCGAGGGGAGTTCACAAACTCCTCCTCCGCCGGGCGCTTGCCGTCACGACGATCCATCTCGAGACGGCGGCGAGCAAGTTGAGATCTAGAACCCTAGGTTTCGGAATAGAAGGAGAGGAGCAAGAACAGAGAATGCGCTGCGAGTAGAACTCCCAGCGCAGGCGCCAATTTATAGAAGTCTCGGAGGATTCGAGAAGGAAACCGACGGGATCGTGGGTAATCAAACCCCACAGCCCTCTCGTTCCCCGAGAGCACGAAGCGACGAAAAACCGCTCCACTAATGCGATGAGCATTTATACGTTTCCCTCATATCGGGAACCCCCGCGCTCCCCGGTTTGAACCGCCAAGAAGATGGAAGGATTGAGTCACTGACACCTTGGTCCCACAACAACAGGGAGCATTGACCCGACCGAAGTCCAAAAGTGAACACCGGATTGACGAGACAACTCGGTTGCTGACACACGGTTGCATCAGCAAGCGAATATTTCCGTTTTAGACGCGATCAAGACGTGACACAACGAATGAAAGGTGTAAGCGCAACCCACCTCACAGGAACGGTGTTTCGCTGCAGAAAACAGATAAGTGCCTTCTCAATTAAACAAACATATCTTTACCAATCTTTTCTCACAAAAGATTTCTCTTGCACGAACTACTTCAAAGTACGTTCGAAAAACCTTTACAAAGTTAAAAACATCTTTTTTCTTCGTACCAAATGGCCAAGTACGTTACCCTTCCAACAGAAAACAATCAGCATGCACTGTCTCTGATCAACCCCGTTACGTGTTAACAGCTCCAACGCTATACAACACAGGTGTGTCAGCGGTCGCTTCCAATGGAAATAGGGTCCTAAGTGATTCGGCAACGCGCTATTCACTATAGGTCATCTACACACCTGAGGACTGATTAACTCTAAGGAAGGGCGACTACAAAAAACCATTTCCAAATAATTCATCTTAATACAAAAATTGTGTTATAGATCATATCATATGAATACAACTCAATCTAGCTCATTGAGCCACATACTCATACCTCAACTTTCCTTTGCAGTGACAACTCGAAGAAGCCGTTCCAACCCGCTGCAACGAAGTTGCAGTATAGCATCAACATTTCGACCCACACAGTCCGTCAGCTGAGCTGGGACTTTTTCACCAATGATACCGGTTATTCTGGCACACAAATAGCAAAGCTATTTCATGGGTTTAGATTCAAAACCATGGTCTCACAGCCACGCTGGGACTGAATTAAGTAGCAAAGCTATCTTAATTTAATCATGATGAAGTCATGGCATGGTTCAAACCATCCAGCCCAAATGAAATTTGGCCTGCTCGGTCTCACTCAAAGAGTGGTCGGAAACACATAGAGCACGATACCACGGGCAGGTCGTCTTTTTTAGACCCTGACATAACGTGTTCCACCTCATCTCAGGCTCGGGGACTACGTGGGCCCACGTCACCTCAGAGGTGACATGGGCTAGACCCTTCTTTTAGAGCTTGCTGCAACATATACTATCTTACAGCAACCTCGGGGACTATGTGGGCCCACGTCATTTGCATGACTCGGCCTGATCTTTTCTCTTTACAAACAAGAGTTTAGTTTCAAACTAAGCTACAGCAATGACCGCAGATACCATGTGATGGCAGGCATCACACACTAACGTGGGCCCACGTCTCCAGATTGGGACCCTTTCAAATTTCTTTTTTCTTTTCAGGAGCATCATAAATCTCTTGATCAAAACCAAAACGTCAAACTAAGTGTGAGGCAAACTGGTCGGAAACACAATATGGTCTTCCAGCACTGCTCGGACCATATGTCGAACGTGTGTCCGACCATTCGCTTCTCACTTGACCAAATGAAGACGAAGTTTTTCCCTCAAGATCCATGATGCTCGGGGACTAGCTGTGGAGGTATAAACTCCATATACCCTCATGGCCTAGTTTGGGCCAGCATGCCATCGCCAGGCCGGCCCATCGAGCTTCAAGACCGATCGGCCCGAGCTGGTCGGGTAGCCTAAAACGGGCAAGTATAACGGACACCGACAAGGAGGACAGACCTAGCTGGGATAGGAAAGTTTAGACTTGTAAAGCATGTAAACTTAGTACCAGATAGGCTAGATCCGACTTGTAACCTTGCTCCCCGTGATATATAAGGAGAGCAAGGACCCCCGTTCAGGGGACAGAATCTGGCATAACGCACAGACTTGCACATCCACATCCATAATCGAAACAGAGAGCAGGACTAGGGTTTTACGCATCCTTGCGGCCTGAACCTGGGTAAACCTTGTGTGATTGTTCCCTGTTTACATCTCGCTTGCAATCTCGTACGCCTTCCGCCAATCCATTACCGGTCAGGGCATACCCCTGGTCGGACTATCGCCGATATTTCGTCGACAGCGACCTCTACCGTGAATTCTTGGGCTTGTGGTGTCAATCCATAGTCGGTGTCCATGGCTATAATTTAAGGTTCTCCCCTATTGAAATTCCCCTTTTTTGCTTCTCCTCTCTCTTTCGGCCTAGCATAAAAACATTTGCACAATCGAGCTTTGAGACTACAACTGGAGGCACCCTAAAGGTGTAAATTCCTCTCCTAGAGTTTCACGCTTTTAGTTTTATATGCAATAAAATAATGCTTCTACTCACCATTCTCGATGCACAACTCGGTTTGCAATATTTAAATAGTAGAGATCAATACGAAAGGTACAAACATGACCTCATACCTTTCAATTTGAGGAAACTTGAAACACAAGATTTCTTTTTGTCGCATTCTAAATATGGCTTGAATATCTATTCATAAATGTAAAAAGTAGTTTATGTGTTTATTTTCTCTATCTCTACTATTATTAAAGTGAGAAGTGTGATATTACTTTCTTCTCCTCTATTCCCTCTCTCTTTGTGTACCCATCTGTCTTTTCATTTCTTATTTCACATAAAAGAGGAAATCTATGATATTTTCGAGTTAAAATCCTCCATCCCCTAAGGCACTTATTTTTCTCTCGGTAAAAAGCCAATAGCTAGCATGCTTGCTTGCTTGTATGGCAGTGGTTCAATGCCAAGAGCATTAGTTTTGGTAGGTGAGTATTTAGTGGCTAGCTCTTGTAGGGGAAGATTAATTTGTCCCATGGTAACTGTTGCCAAAATGCACCCCTATCCTTATTGGAGCTCCACAAAGGATGTTCTTCTAGTCACCAAGCTTTATCCTGGTCATGGCGTTGGGAAAGACAAAAAAGTTGCCACCAACCAAGAGAAGTGCGAAGACAATAATGCTCACTACTTGTCGCTCGACTCTCTCGCTCACCAAGGTGTTGTCCATTAGCTATTGAGCTTCTCTACCATATGGGTATCTTAATGCCTAGCATAGTTAGTCACCACACTCCCCGTCCACACCAAGCTTTGAGGGGTTACATTTCCAAAATGACACCAAGACATCAAGTGCCTATTAGGCTCAACTACAAAGGCACAATTGAGCTCTCGAGATCTAAGTCCTATAACCCTCACGAAGAAGACCAACAATGTGTATCCTATTCATGGATGTCATATTTATGAACATGAGAAGTGCATGCAGTGTAGAATAGGCTTGCTCTAGCTTCAATAGCCTTGAGATACTCCCACCATAAAAGGCATGCCATGGGAACCCTATATAGCAACAATCTCTTCAGCTAGCTAGCCACTAGGAGCAAACTGCAAATTTACTAGACCACCATTTAGAGTTTGTATTGTTGTCATCCTAATTATTAAAACCACACATGATCATGCATACAATACATGTTGAGTAAAATCTCCCCTTTTGGTGATGATGACAAAAAAATTAAAGAAAGCATAAAGTTGCACATAATTTAAACAATTAAATAGCACATGCACTAAGATTGTATATATTTTAACAATTAAAATTTACATGCACTAATATTACTAGAATCTTTATTGGATGATTTACTACCATCTAACCTATCAAAACTTTTGTCCTAATTCTATAGTGTGTGCCCATGGCTACAACTTGGGGATCATGCCCACTTCACTTTTCCTAATTTTTCAGCTGTTCTCTCTCTCTCTTGTACGATAGCAAAGGAATATTTACACGACCCAGATCTGAGACTATAGTTGAGGTTCCCTAAAGGAGAAACTACCTCTCTTAGAGTTTCTTGCTTTTAATTTCTAAAACCAAAGATAATGTTTCTATTCACTATTTCTGATGCATAGCTCCTTTGCAATGTTTCCATAGAAACGACCCATGGAATAGCATAGACAACCCCCTGTAATTTTCCAAGTGAGGAAACTAGAAATGCAACATTTCCTTTTGTCGCATTCCAAACATGCAACATTTCCTGGTGATATTACTTTATTCTTCTTCCATTGCCTCTATCAATGTATCCCATCTGTCTTTTGTTTCCTATTCCATTAAAAAGAGAAATGCTCCTACCTTTTCGAGTCTAAATCCTCCATCCCCAAAACTGTACAAACTTAAATCTCCTATGGCATAGATCTAGTAGCATGCATGCTTTGCATGGTTGGCTAGAGTGTTTAATTAGTGGATAACTCCCAAAAATGAACATTAATTTATCCTATGGTGTTAGTTCCAAAATGCAACTCCTAGTATATGTCGGAGCTTCACAAAGGATGTTGTACATATTAGATGCCAAGCCCTATATCTGCCTTGGTGTAAGTCTCATTACTTGTCACTTGACTCTACTGGTCATTAAGGTGTCATCCAGTGCTATTGAGCTTAACAGCCATATGGGTATCCTCATGCCCACCACAATGAGTCACAGTGCTGCCTGTCCACAACAAGCTTGGAGGTTGACATTTACCAGATCTCAAGTATTTTGGCTTGGTTACAATGGCACACGAACCAACTCACTTGAGCTCTCAAAATCTAAGACCTAACCCTCACAAACACATACAAGGACTTCTATATCATCCTAGCCATGGATGTGATCTTATGCACATGAGAGGTGGACAGGGTGTAAAACAGTTTTCCCTAAATTAAATTTACTGAGTCACCAATCAGAGTCTATGTAACACATCATGACACTAATGTTAGTCCTAGTGCTTAAGTTGTCATTTAAATCACCAAAGCCATACTTAATTTCATAGCCCACTGCAAGATACATGGACTTGGATAATAGATAGAATGAATTTCGTTAGGATAGCTCTCTGACAGCAGTGTTCAATATCCTTGTCCATGTAGCTAGGCAACCTCACCACTACCGAGTCCATGAGTGGCCTTTCGATCCCGCGGCTTAGCCTGTAAGGGCACCCGTAATGGGTGCTAGTAAGGGGATAAGAAGCATTCAATGTAGCCTTACTACTGGAAGGATACATTTATTGTGGGGACAAATAGTAAGAAATACTAGGTAGTGGCACTACTTCCGGTTGCAAAATAATAAACAACAATATATATACTATTTCTAATATACAGGATCTGAAGGTCCTCTCTCCCCATCTCATAAAAAGGGCTGCAAGATGTTGGGGTATCTTATTTTGTTTGTTTGTTGTCCCCACCTTATACGGGATAGATATTGTGCACAAGTTTGATCGTTACTACCAACCTGTCTCTTAGACCCATGCTATTACCCAGTCTGGTAGTATACATTGCGTCTGCTCTAATAGAAAAGTCGTGTCCACAAGTATCTGCAGGAACTCCAAGTCGGCATGGGAATTCGTTATGTACTATTGGAATGTCTCTAGGAGATCACCATCATGAACAGTGCCTTGGCCTAGCCTTGATAAGGCTAGATTGTGGGCGCGGACTTGCTTGGCAACATCACAAACAATGCCCTTGAACTCGTTGACCTTTTTGGACAGTGCTGCATAATGCTGTAAAAACAGGAGGCAAAATTGGCAAAAGGCTTGTTGTGCTCATCAAATTTCTAAAGCGGTGGGTTGTGCTATTGGACCTACACCTAGAGCAATTTGATACCAGATGTAATGTAATGGCGATATATTGTAGGTATGAGTAGCCTTACGTGAGCCTTAAGTCCCGGCCACAAGGGATTTTGCCCGTGATGGCGGAAGCGCAAACACGCGACCGTGATAGCACAGGGGAGGAAATACAGATCGATCTATTACTTGAATCTGAACTAATTACATCCAAAAATATCCAAAGGCCAATAAGCAATACAACTAAGGCAAAATATCCTAATAACATCCAGAGCCTAATACCCAATATGACAACTTACAAAACGATAGAAATATTTGACGCCAATATCGCAACGTCTGTGGCAGCTAGTCTTACTTCTCTAGTGCACGGTCAGGACTCCTCTTTGTGGTCGTGCCTTCTTGCCGAGTCGTGTATATGTGCAAGGCCACACTTGACAGTTTCAAGGCTAATAATTGGTTCCTCGCTGCTGCCAACCATGAAGGTTGTGATGCCACCACAAAAGGGTAGTAGCGGAGAAAATAGCCGCCCCAAGTGTGTCATATTTCTCTATATAAGTGAACTATATGAGATTAAGGGGCTGCCTCAGTTTATTTAGAAACCAAACAGCAGCCAATGTACCTGTTGCAACCACATGTAAAGTGCGGCTAAAGTGCCGTCACGAACCAAACACCCCCGTTGATGATGTCCTATAAATGTTAATACTCTTCGCTTCTATATAAAAACATGATCAAAACTTAGAGTGGTTTGACAAGGACAAACTCAAATACATTATACAACGATGAGTAGAATATACACGTGCATCCGGGGAACCGAGTGAACCTTTCTTTGCACAAGAACCCAGACATCATGCATGAAGCTCAAGTTGTTAAATAAACTCTGGCCCTAAATGGAGGCGAGTCCTTGTCCTTGAGAAACCGGAAATATTCCTTTCGCACCATCTCCTTGCCGCCATTTACTGGGTCAAAGCTGCATCTATAGAAACTGAAAAATGGCAAAAATAAATAGAGTATACAAGTGACAGAGACCTTCATCGTTTCAAAGAACGATAAAAAAACAAACAGTTCTTAGATAATTTTGTTATTACATTCTTTGTTGGATCTCTAGTATATAAATTAGAAGTCTGTCCGTACCTGCCATCCATCCCGATAATCATCACAGTGTTTTTTTCTCCAAATGCTGCAACGTAAGTTGTGGTTTCTTGTAAACGGAACTGAGCGAATGACCATTCCGAACTGAAGTAACCCGGCAGAATCACTGAAGAACACAGATAGTGTGTACAATAATCAGAAGAAATTTCAGGTACTAATGCGGAACAAAGAAAAACATTATATATTGCCCATTTGATAGAGTGAATCACTCAGAGCGTGATTCGATTGCGAGATCTAGTAACTACTCCATCCATTTCAAATTGTAAGTCGTTCTTTTTTTTATCTCAGTCATTCTGGTTTTTAAGATACATGTGCAGAATGACTTATAATTTGAAACTGAGAGAATACTAACAATAAAACTAACTCTAGTTACTCACATGTATATATATATTAAATTAATGATTGAGTAGATTACATGTGACTGACTACGTCATATCCTCTTTCGGTAATTGTAACGACCTACACCAACTGACTTGAGAAGAACAAAACTACACCAGCGAAAACTACACGACGATGTAAATAACAAGTCATATAATGCATGGATTTAAAAGAGCAGCAAACCCACTATCATGAGAAAAGAAAAAGAAAAAGGAAAAGAAAATTTTAAAAAGGTTTTTTGTTACCTTTCATGAAAGACAAGGATGATCTTGCATTAGATGCAGTTTTTATTGCTTTTACGACAGAACGTGCTGCTGGATCAGCAGATTGCTTGTGACCAGCTGCATCTTTGGAAATCCCCCCAGCTCTAACTCTCAAGCTGAAAACATGCAGGGTTCCTTTGTCGCTGCACACTGCCAACCACTGCAGGTTTCGTGACAGCGCAATGCTATGTATCTCAGCTGGATCAATCCCTCTACGCACCTGCAGATTCATTCAAAAGAGACATCATCGCATTATTGTTTACAGTCTAACTTCAGTAAAAATTAAAAATAAATTTGAAGTCTTACAGCTAAACTGATTGTTTGAAATCAAATCAATTAATCTCACCTGCTGCAAGCAGGTCCCATCCATGGTGCTGAACACCCTGACGAGGGTGCCCTTGACACTGGCCGTGGCGAGCACGGCGCCGTCGACGGACATGGCCATGCACGCGACGTGCGAGCTATGCGCGTTGATGAACATCGTCTCGGGCTTCTTCCCGAACGACCTGTCGACGCGGACCTCCCCTCTCGCCTCGCCGAGGCATGCCAGCACGTCGACGCCCACGTGGCAGGAGAGGCAGCAGAGCCCCCGGCGGTTGAGCGCCGTGGCGATCCTCAAGATCGGCCGCGCCGTAGCTCGCAGGCCGTAGACCCTGACCGCCCGGTCTAGGACGACAGCGAGGTAATCCTTGGACAGCCGGACGGCGCGGACAACGTCGGACGGGAACTCGAGCACGTCGGAGACGGGCCGGTTCTCGTGGTCGTCCATGACCACGACCCGGCTGCTGCCGCCGCCGTCGGCGCCCGGGGACTCGAAGACGATCGCGAAGATTTCGCTGCGGAACAGCATCTCCACGCCCACCATGGCGTACCCGTCGCCGGCGCCCTGCGACAGCGTGCGGCGTAGCCTCTCGTGGAATACGGAACCGCTGCA
The DNA here is from genome assembly GCA_018135685.1 of Themeda triandra. NCBI lineage: Eukaryota > Viridiplantae > Streptophyta > Magnoliopsida > Poales > Poaceae > Themeda > Themeda triandra. Next base: position 472,685 of record JAENPR010000170.1, on the reverse strand, counting down.
GTCGAACACGCGGAAGTCGTCAGCGGTCGTCACCGCCCCGAAGTGGGTGCTGTCCTGGTTCCAGGACACCGATACCAGCTGGACGCCGCCGCCGCCGTCGGTCTTGGCATTGGCGCCGCCTGCTACAGCGCGGCCCATCGACGGATCAGTAGTTGCCGGCCTCGACGATCGACAAACAGAGATGGCTTTCCTACCAACAGCTGGTGGTTTGGTCGGTGGCAAGGCTGACGCCGCCGTTGCGCCGCGAGAAAACGCGATCCAGGCCAGGCGGCGAGGTGTCCGAAGGGAAGACGTGATATGGCTGGAGACCTCGCCGCAGGCCTTGATATTATCGGCTACTTACGTACTGTATGGATATCGGGCTCTGACTCTATGGGCTTTTTGGGATACAGTTTCGGTTCGGTCAGGCTCAGGCCTGTCATCGTTTTGCTTCTCGACTCCGAACCCATGCAGCTCGATCATGCAAAGAACCGACGAAACGTATAATAGCGCCATGGAAAAAATGATCGCAACATGAACATGGATTTTATCTGTAATTTTCAGTCTCCCACTATCGACGATCCAATATGATCACGACAAATGCATTATGAAGTTAAAATATAATGCGGATTTGCATGATGAAGTCTCAACTCTCAACGCACGATAATGGCGTTACAAGCATCAAAAACGCCTCTCACGCACGCACACAGAGTTTCACCTGTGCACCGGCAGCTATCGCCGGGAATCAAGTGCTCGTGGCCACTGGCGGCGGCGGCGGATCGCTTGTTATGTTGCTAGGTCCGGTGAGAACCTTCCTTAGCACCGGGAGCTCGACAGCGGGGCTCTTGGCCACTCGAGACGGTGGCGGCGGCGGATCGCTGGTATCGTTGTTTGGTCCCGTGGGAACCTTCCTCAGCAACGGGAGGTCGACGACGGGGCTCTTGGTCGCTTGAGATGCCGGCGGCGGTGGCGGGTCGCTGGTCTCGTTGCTTGGTTCCGTGGGAACCTTCCTCAGCACCGGGAGGTCGACGACAGGGCTCTTGGCCACCTGAGACGGTGGCGGCGGCGGATCGCTGGTCTCTTTGTTTGGTCCTGTGGGAACCTTCCTTAGCACCGGGAGCTCGACGACGGGGCTCATGGCCACTTGAGACGGTGCGGCGGCAGATCGCTGGTGTCGTTGTTTGGTCCCGTTGGAACCTTCCTCAGCACCGCGAAGCCCTCGGCGCTCACCACTGCCGGTGAGCGGCGCTTGGCCGACGCCATGGAAGAGAGCATCGTCAGCAGCAGGAGGATGACCAGAGGGAACATCGTCAGCTGGGCCATAGCTGCTTGTTGCTAATTCTATCTACCACGAGTCCACGAGAGAGCTCGATTTCTTCAAAAAAAACGAGAGAGCTCGATGTCATGCTGTGCTTCTGTTGGTGTGTGTGGTAGCAAACGATACGCATGGGCACGTATTTATAGGTCGGGTCTCTCCACTCGATTACAAACCTGTGAAATGAGTAATTGGTAGGTGAGCATGCATGAAGCGCGAGATTTCCTCTGGGTAAATGCAGTGTATTACTTTGGAAAGAAAAATCTGCGGGCAGGATTATTAGCACAAATTGATCCCTAATTACAGACTGCGGAATATTCTCCTTTATCTTCGGTTTCCTTGTTTGTAGCTCCGTTGCATTATGTTGCACCAAACCAAATCAAAATTCAGATTTATTTTGTCTCTACCTATTTTCAAAGCTCTTTGCCCACGCCCTGGCATTTGAAAACCGGTGTTTTGCACGTGTGTCCGGAAGTTCAGTTTTGATTATCTTTATTTTTTTCAACTTTGTGATTTTACTCTTATTATTCTGAAACAATAAAGCCATTTGCCAAGGTTTGGATGCCCATAATTTGAACAGGAATGACCAACTACCCTTATACAAGCTATCGGATTAGAGTACTAATAGATCTATAGTTGGCCATGCAGCCCAAGGCCCGGTATTTTAGCCCGGCCCGAGCACGACAATGCAGTGTGTACCTGATAATTTAAGGGTATTGACTAGAAAGACAACTCCTTTGCATGCCGTGAATAAACAGTAAATAATATGATAAAACGGCGTAAAATATTCATGTGATAAGCAATTCATTCAGCCGATCTAACTTAGTCGATACGATGTAAAAAAGGGTAGATCATGTATACAAATCTAGCCCAAACCCCAAACGAACAACGATCTACTATAAGACGGTATAACGGACGGCGGTCTTAGCAAACCTTTTTTGCTAAGCATGTCAAATCTGCATTCATCTGGTGTAACGGCCAGCGGGCTTCAACAAACCTAATGAACAAAGCCAGATCACTTGGCGTCTAGATAGATCTATATACACGCGCTACTTGTGGAAGCATAACTGCATCGGCTATTTAGTCGATACAGGGTCTCTAAACACGATTAAACTGTCGAATCAAAGTAGAACTGGTCTAAAAGTCCGGCGGCTCTAAGTCAACCCTTAAATCTACTCGCATCTAGATAAACATCGAACCCACAATACGTGACGATCAAGATTGATAGGATTTAGCCGATATGCGCAAGAAGACAATCGTCATCGCAAGATAAACATGGATAATCGTAAAGACGATTGAATTCATAAAAATCTAAGGCCAAATCTACCAATCTTGGTCAGGCAAAGATGTTGTTATAATAATTAAATCATTAAAAATAAACAACATTATAACTTCATGAATCTACTAGATCGCCACATCTAGTAGAGCCGATAACTTAAATCGATCACGATAGCGAGGACGTCACCCGAAAGCAGCAGTCAGCATACCCTTACTATTACAATCGACTCGCATCAACCAGAGCTAGTAAACATGTCACCCAAAAGCAGCAACACATCATTCTACATTATATCAATTAACCTCGGAATCTAACCAAGATAAATAAAGACAATCTACCCGAAAGCAGCAGTAGATTGCTCTAGATAACTCAATTAGTCCGAACCTATACCAATTTCACAGTGGGGTTGTCAGATACAGTCATACGAATCGTCGGTCTAGCCGATGCAGCCCTACTCGTCGAATCTACTCTACTACTACTCAGAAGGGTTTGATGGCCGGTGGCCAGAAAGGGTTTGTTGTATTGACTGATTGATTGATTGATATCTTTTTACAATGGCGAGGGCTCAATATTTATAGCCCGGGGCTTGACATGAGTCCTAGCAAAATGCAACTTATAACAAAATAAGGAAAATATTATGTGATAACTTGGACCCTAATCTTCCCATTCTCAATAGGCTTCAGTCGTTTTCTGAGCATCTATGTCGTGAATGGTCAATCCTCTTGTCGATGCAATGATCTCGTTATGTGAATAGCCGATCTAGAAAAATGACCCTTTCTTCTTTCTTGGGCTCATGGACCTCCATTTCTCGACCAAATGCAGTGTCAACAGCTGCTCGCCTCAATAAGTTTGGGGTAGTTGGTGCCGAAATAGTATAAAAGCACCGAGGGGCTCGTTTCGACTCAATTTGCCCCTCTTCTCAAAATGTTTTGGGGGAGTTTGTGCCAAAATAGTACAATAAAAGTGTCGACGGGCTCGTTTCACCTCTTGCCTCAAAAATCATGTGGGAGTTGGTGCCAGGATAGCATAAAAGCATTGAGGGGCTTGTTTTGCCTCTATTCGCCCCCTCGCCTCAAAACATTTGGGGGATTGGTGCCGAGATAGCATAAAAGCGTCGAGGGGCTCGTTTCACTCATATTCGCCCCTTGCCTAAATAATTGGGGGGGGGGGGGGGACTCGGCGCTGAAATATTATAAAAGCGCCGAGGGGCTTGTTTTGCCTCTATTCGCATGTCGCTTCAAAAGATAATACGGGGGTTGGTGCCATAATAATATAAAATCAACGATGGGCTCAGTTGCCTTCATGTGCACCATCATAAAAAGATAGCCTATTACTTGCAAAAAATAATACATGATTAATAAGAAAATGAAACCCAACAATTCAATAGCCGAAACAACATTTTTTTGTAAAAGGTCCCCATAGTCATCGTCAACGCTCGCACCAACAATTCAGCTTTGAGGAGCCATCCTCGGCATCTTTGACTTGTCCATCACCGTCTCAAAATAATATCATAGGCGCCAACCAAGGGGAGTTGGCGCAAGGCACATTGGACAAGCATTCTACACGATGACAGAAGCTTCGCCTTGCGCCTGAGGTCTAAGACACGCCATGATCATCTATGACAACTTCGCGAACATCAATCGCTTCACTTGCCTCAATGGTGATGCGACAAGCAATCTGCCAAGGATGTGATCGAGAGGCGCGGGCAAAGGGATCCATTGAAGACAAGTTGAAGCCCGTCGAGAGATAAAGTAGTTTTGAAGCTATATCCACGTGTAGACAAAAAGAATGCACCAGATCTGAGATGCAATTGGGATTGCCACACCTTGTTATATTCAGCTATTGGGTTTTAGTCCTTCGTTTATGTTGGTAAACCCTCCCCCCCCCCCCCCCCCCTCGCCCGATGTGCTGTTGGCATTTCTTAGCGCGATTACCAAAATAGACTTAGAGCCCAATTCGATAACAAGCGCGAAACGCTAAATGGCTTTACTCGGCATAATTACTAGAAACTGGTTCTAGCAACTACGCGAGTGTTGCCAAAGATAGATCACATCCTAGTAGATAAATATCCGCAAGCGCACGGATCTATCGTCGCAAAGATTTCACCCGGAAGTATTCGGGGTATCGTTATTTATATTTTCCCAAAGGAAGGCATGGGGTAGTTAAGTAATCTAGCATGGGTATGAATACGATATCTAGCATGAGGAGAAACCGACCAATGTGCTATACGGGGTAAGCATACGGTAGTTGGGATAGTGGACACACACTTAGAGCAACCTCAAAGGAATAAAGATAAAATAAAGAATAAAGAATAATCTACGCGAGCGAGCGGGTCCTATACGAGTCAATGCTAGAACAGCTAATTCCACATGTTATACAAGTCAAGACTCGACTATGGACTAGGAATATGGGGAGACCGCGGCAACCTGATCCAGCCGATGGCGGCATTTACGAACTCCTACTCAACACGCGAACGTGGGGGATTACAAAGGACGGACAGGGCTGTCACCACCTGCCGCCTACCACCTCAACCGTGGCATGCCGTCATATCCGAAGGTTCCCTCGCAACCGGACACCACGTCCGCATACTAAGGAGCTACCTACGTCCCCCCAGGACTCCCACCCTACGGATGGACATGCTAGAACATAGGCAAGCCCGAAGGCACATCGAACCGCTATTCCTCTCCTACAATCTAATCTAAACAAGTAAAACATATGAACAATGAAGAACAATGTAGAACACGATGAACAACTCTCACAAGAACTATGGCCTAGTTCTTGATCATAGAATATATCGTGTACTAGACTATACTCTAGTTCATATGCATGACTATATAAATGTAATGAGAACTCGACTAAGGAAGAACGCTCCATAGATTTATACCAAGAGTGTAGCTTTTCTTCCTGGAGACAAGATCTCCAAGTAGCTTTGCCTAGCTCCAAAGGACTAATGCTAAGACTAATGAATAAGTGAGAAGTGTAGAGATGGCTCCAAATGGTGTGTGTCTAGGTGGGGGGGCCTCTCCTCTTCATTTATAGGGCACTGGAGGCGGTTCAGGGGCATGGAGGTAAAATAACCAGTGAAACCGTCATGCCCTGGATGGAAGGAGGCCACCGCCTTTGGCCGGGCCTGGTCGGTCGGGCGCGGCGGCCCGCCCGCGCGCGCCGCGCCGGGTGGCGCCTCCCCACGACCGCCTTTGGCGTGCGGGCGGGGCCGTCCTCCGGGGCCGCTTTTCTTGGTGATTTGGCCCACTTCGACCACGAGGTGGGCTGCCTTGTTTTCCTTGCCATTTTACGCCTTCCGGAAAGCGCCTTTTTATTCCGACAATTCCTGTACTTGGTCTATATTCTGCAAAACAAAATTTTCTCCAGGCACAGGTGGAACTAGGTCAATAGTAAAGATATATGTGACATAAAACATTTATTTCCCCATAATGACCTATAGTTGGTCGGAATAAATCTGAGTTAAAGACCGCCAACAAGATCCCCCAAGCTTACCCCTTGCTCGTCCCGAGCAAGTCTTTGCTTTGGGTTGTTGATCAGGGGTTGCTACGATGCCGATTATATCTCAAGTGTACAAACTAAAAGAGAGTGTTCTCTTTGCTATTTGGATAAATCGGCAATTGTATCTACTCTATGATTCCTGATGGAGTGGGGCTTCTAATTTCCTCAAGTCTTGGGCGATTGCAAAATAGAACAGTTCCAAAGACCGGTGCTTTTCATTCGTCCCAAGATCAACTTTCAGTCCGGAGGTTTTGTAAGTTTTTATAAATAAACCAAGTTCCTCAAATGACCCACTCGATCGCAAAAAATGTATAGTAACCTCACCAAAGGTATTTTCAGATTGCCTTCTTCCTACCACTAAAGCTGAGAGTGGAGTTTTGGGTAGGTATGTAAGTGAGCATACTTGTATCACATGTGTTGTAAGGTCAAGGATTGAACCTTACGGAGATTAAGCTATACACCTTGATTGAGATGTGCAAGTGTGTGGATGGAATGAAAGATGATTCCTAATTTTTGTGGTATTTTTGGGTCTCCATGCATCATGACATGCTCTCTTTTATTGATGAACGAGATGAAGAAATGATGGGCTATCAAAGAATAACTAAATTTATTCTCTCATATTTTTTTTTTTGAACGGGGATCTTAAGACTTTTCCCGTTTGCCTATAAGAGTGATAAAATCTTCTAACTATAAATACATCTCTTCTCTTTTTTTTTTTTCTTTTCTCTCATTTTTTTCTGACTAAGAACATAGCCCCAAAACTTTATTGATGGAAAGGATGAGGTGGAGAGAGATGTCATGATGAACAATGCATGGGGAATTTTGCAAACTACATGAGAGGGGTCGGCATTTTTATTTGGTGGAAAAAATGGTGCGCAACTCTCAGTGTAAGAGTCGGCGGATGGTGAAGGGTGCATGTTGTGCGTGACTCTCAGTGTAAGAGTTGGCTTTTATTTGGTGGGTGCAAGTGGATCTCAATCATGGGTGTAGAGTCATAATCTCACGTCGGTAACAATCCGACCGAACTCAATGTACGAACAAGTAGCGTATGAAAGTACAAACGAGACACAAAACAGAGCAATCAATCATTTCAACAAGGGTGGAACTAAACATTTCATAGCACATATATGGAATGGAATTAAAAAATAATAATTATTTTTTTTGTTCATGCAAGAAACTTGAATTTAAACATGCTAAAAATAAAAATAAAATTACTAGAATTTAAATATGCAATGCAGGTACTTAATGGGGGTCCTCCCCCAAACTTATCCTGAAGCTCATGGCCCAGGGTTGTATCCCTGGGACCTCTAGTAGGCCCTCTGCTCCTCCTGCTGGATGCGGAGACTCTCAGCAAGAGCGTCGAACCTCTGCCCGTGCTACTGCTGCCACTGGGTTGTTGATTGCATGAAGCCGCCCAGGGTGTTCCGGATGTCGTTCGTCTGGATCTGCAGCTGTCCAATGCAGGCGTTGACTGAGGCCAACGTCGGCTCCTGCTCTGGTGGTGGTGAGTCGACAGTGTACTGCCTCTGTCGCTCCCACTCGTCGGCCCCTACCTCGGGCCATGTCCCCTCAGCGGTCTGTGCCGGTTGGGGGTACTGCTCCCACCCCGAGTAGCCTACGTAGCCCTGCTAGGCCTCCCATGGTTCTTATTCTACAAAATAGATCATATGGCTCTGGTGGGTATTCCGTGATCACTGAGGAACTATTGTTTTTCAAATTTTTGAAACAAAGACTCCGGACATCAGGTTTTCTCAAAGGGACGTTTCATTGCTGTGGTCTAAGTCACTATATCATATCGCGCAATAACCTAGGTGAGAGTAATTGTATGCAACCCACTAAATCAAGTTTCTAGAGCATGATAATGTAAAGCCGATAAACTCAAATATTAGAGAAAACTCTATTTTAGACAAGTACAAACGAGACATAAAACGAGCAACCAATCATTTCAACAAGGGTGGAACTAAACATTTCATAGCACATATATGGAATGGAATTATAAAAATAATTATTATTTTTTTTTTGTTCATGCAAGAAACTTGAATTTAAACATGCTAAAAATAAAAATAAAAATAAAATTACGAGAATTTAAATATGCAATGCAGGTACCTTAATGGGGGTCCTCCCCCAAGCTTATCCTGAAGCTCATGGCCCAGGGTTGTATCCCTGGGACCTCCAGTAGGCCCTCTGCTCCTCCTGCTGGATGCGGAGGCTCTCAGCAAGAGCGTCGAACCTCTGCCCGTGCTGCTGCTGCCACTGGGTTGTTGATTGCATGAAGCCGCCCAGGGTGTTCCGGATGTCGTTCGTCTGGATCTGCAGCTGTCCAATGCGGGCGTTGACTGAGGCCAACATCGGCTCCTGCTCTGGTGGTGGTGAGTCGACAGTGTACTGCCTCTGTCGCTCCCACTCGTCGGCCCCTACCTCGGGCCATGTCCCCTCAGCGGTCTGTGCCGGCTGGGGGTACTGCTCCCACCCCGAGTAGCCTGCGTAGCCCTGGTAGGCCTCCCATGGTTCTTATTCTACAAAATAGATCATATGGCTCGGTGGGTATTCCGCAATCACCGAGGAACTACTTGTTTTTAAATTTTTGAAACAAAGACTCCGGACATCGGGTTTTCTCAAAGGGACGTTTCATTCTTTGTGGTCTAAGTCACTATATCATATCGCGCAATAACCTAGGTGAGAGTAATTGTATGCAACCCACTAAATCAAGTTTCTAGAGCATGATAATGTAAAGCCGATAAACCCAAATATTAGAGAAAACTCTATTTTAGACAAGTACAAACGAGACACAAAACGAGCAACCAATCATTTCAACAAGGGTGGAACTAAACATTTCATAGCACATATATGGAATGGAATTATAAAAATAATTATTTTTATTTTTGTTCATGCAAGAAACTTGAATTTAAACATGCTAAAAATAAAAATAAAAATAAAATTTTGAGAATTTAAATATGCAATGCGGTACCTTAATGGGGTCCTCCCCCAAGCTTATCCTAAGCTCATGGCCCGGGGTTGTATCCACAGGGACCTCCGATGAGGCCCTCTGCTCCTCCTGCTGGATGCGGAGGCTCTCGGCAAGAGCGTCGAACCTGCGCCGTCTTTGCTGCTGCCACTGGGTTGTTGATTGCATGAAGCCGCCCAGGGTGTTCCGGATGTCGTTCGTCTGGATCTGCAGCTGTCCAATGCGGGCGTTGACTGAGGCCAACGTCGGCTCCTGCTCTGGTGGTGGTGAGTCGACAGTGTACTGCCTCTGTCGCTCCCACTCGTCGGCCCCTACCTCGGGCCATGTCCCCTCAGCGGTATGTGCCGGCTGGGGGTACTGCTCCCACCCCGAGTAGCCTGCGTAGCCCTGGTAGGCCTCCCATGGTTCTTATTCTACAAAATAGATCATATGGCTCTGGTGGGTATTCCGCAATCACTGAGGAACTACTGTTTTTGAAATTTTTGAAATAAAGACTCCGGACATCAGGTTTTCTCAAAGGGACGTTTCATTGCTGTGGTCTAAGTCACTATATCATATCGCGCAATAACCTAGGTGAGAGTAATTGTATGCAACCCACTAAATCAAGTTTCTAGAGCATGATAATGTAAAGCCGATAAACCCAAATATTAGAGAAAACTCTATTTTAGACAAGTACAAACGAGACACAAAACAGAGCAACCAATCATTTCAACAAGGGTGGAACTAAACATTTCATAGCACATATATGGAATGGAATTATAAAAATAATTATTTTTATTTTTGTTCATGCAAGAAACTTGAATTTAAACATGCTAAAAATAAAAATAAAAATAAAATTACGAGAATTTAAATATGCAATGCGAGGTACCTTAATGGGGGTCCTCCCCCAAGCTTATCCTAAGCTCATGGCCCAGGGTTGTATCCACAGGACCTCCGATAGGCCCTCTGCTCCTCCTGCTGGATGCGGAGACTCTCAGCAAGAGCGTCGAACCTCTGCCCGTGCTGCTGCTGCCACTGGGTTGTTGATTGCATGAAGACACCCAGTGTGTTCCGGATGTCGTTCGTCTGGATCTGCAGCTGTCCAATGCGGGCGTTGACTAAGGCCAACGTCGGCTCCTGCTCTGGTGGTGGTGAGTCGACAGTGTACTGCCTCTGTCGCTCCCACTCGTCGGCCCCTACCTCGGGCCATGTCCCCTCAGCGGTCTGTGCCGGCTGGGGGTACTGCTCCCACCCCGAGTAGCCTGCGTAGTCCTGGTAGGCCTCCCATCCACCATAGCCATATTGCTGGGGAGGCTGTACAGGGGCATTTGGCTGAGCAGGGGAGTCAAGCTGTGCATAAGCCTCAGCTCCTCCTCTAGTGGCTCTCGGGATCTGTTCTTCCCTGCGTGCTTCTTCTGTAGTCTTCAAATCAAAGGTGTGCACATCACAGTTATATAAATAGAGATCCGGGTTAGGTAACCGGATCTTATTTACATAACCGGCAAAGAAGAAACAGATATGATCTTTCCCATCGGCCTTCAAAGTGTGTCCTTGGGTTAGGGCACGCAAATCACAAATCGGCCGATCAAGGGGAATGTACTCAACATCATTACCATCTAGTGCTCCTACGGCATTGGCAATGCGAGTAACAAGAGAGGTGCAATCGATAGCATAAGACTTCTTAATCATATCTTGCCAGTGGAGGCACATCTCCCATACAGGAGCGACCTTGAACTTGTGAACTATGGCATAGAGAAGCTTAAGTTCTACAGAATGCACCCATCTAGTCCTGCCAGCAGGAAACAAAGTCATGGAAATCCAGCGATGCATGAGTCTAAGAGTAGGGTGTTGTATCTGAGTGTTCTGGGGTTTGAAAGGTCCAACTTCTACCCTGCCCGAAATCTTCTCCCAAAAAGAATTGCGATCAAAACCAGGGATAGATGCATCTAGTTTAAGTGCACACTTATAGTGAAAGCCTAGATGATGAGCGAGCTCCCAAGTAAGAGAATAATCCATGCCAAAAAAATGGAAGAAAATACGCTCATCATCATAATCAAGTGTGCAAAGAAACTGGATGGTCAAGAGACGCGAACCTTGCTCATCGATGGGCTCGAAGTTTTCCCAACCAACCGCCTTCCAAATGGTTTCGAAGTCGGTGTCCATACCTATTTTCTCGATGAGGTTGGCATCGTAGATCATCGTGTGGTTGAAGAGCCGATCCTTGAGGTGATGGTACCTCTGCAGCTCCTGCTCTCCCTCCAGGTCGAGGTACGGGGCCTCGACCGCGTAGATCCCCTCGGGCTCGGGGGTTGCGGGCGCCGCCTCCTCGGCTGCTTCTGGCTCGTAGGGGCACCTTGGTAAGAGCTCGAGGCCTCACCGTACCCCCACGAACTGTAGTCGCTCATGGCGGACTACGCCGGTGGCTAGCTCTCGGGTGCAAAAGAACTGGTGGAGGTTGATTTTCCACACCCGAGACTAGCTCTAACTCTTGCTCTCTTGCTCAAAGATTGCTAGTGGAAACTTGTTGTGTGAGGAATGGAGGTGGAAGAGAGTGAGAAAGTGAGGATGTGAGGTGGTTTGACAACCCCGGCCACTCCCCTCCTTTTATAGCCGAATCACCAGCATGGATGGGGGAGGAAAACGGCTAGGAGCCGTTGGGCGCTGGCGCGGGCCCCACCTCGGCAGGACTGGCGCGGCCGCGCCTCGGGCGCGCTCGCGCCCAGGCGGGTCCCACTGCCGTCCTGCTTCGGCCGTTGGGCGCCAACGGCTAGCCCTTGGCGCTAGCCGTTGGTGATTTTACCCGGCCATTCAAAAAAAAAAAAATATTTTTTTTTCTTCTAAAATAAAATCTTCTCTTTTTTTCGGAGAAGAAATTTTATTTTATTCTCTTCTTTTTTTTTCATCTACTCTTTCTTTCTCTTTTTTTCATCTACTCTCTCTCTTTTTTTCATATATATATATATATATATATATATATATATATATATATATATATATATATATATATATATATATATATATATATATATATATATATATATATATTATTTATTTATTTATTTATTTTTCGAGTAGCAAGAAAGTACTTACCGACCTGCTTTTGTCGGTGCTCTTATTTCTTCCCCCCAAGCTTGCTTGGCTTGATAGGGGTGACCAAACCCTGTCGCGATCATGTTTACTGACTCGGGCGGGACCTCAGGTTGCCCCGGGATCCTGCTTGTGTCAGCGTTTGTCGGGATCGCTGCGGCAATTTGGGCGAGCTGGGTCTCTATCATCTTGTTGAAGCTCAGCTGTTTCTTGACTGCTGATGATAGGCCCTCTATCTTGTTATTCATATTCTCCAAGATCTTGTCATTTTGGATCATCTTTTTGGTGAGATTTTCGTTGATCTTGGCTTGGCCGTAAACCAGGTCCTTTAATGAAGGTTGATTCGAATTAAACCCGTAGGCGTAATTCGAATTACCTTGGAATGGAGGACGGGACTGGTTATTCCAGCCATTCCCTCCTCCTTGCTGCTGGCGGAACCCATTGTTGAGGTAGGCGGCCTCTTCACGGGTCTCGGGGCAGTCATTCCCCGAATGTCCAGCTTCACCACAGACCTCGCACGTCATGCGAGCGTCCATGGCGTTGACGGCGCCGGATGCATCAGTGATGGCACCACCGTCAATCTTCTTCAGGAGTAGGTCTATTTTTGCGGCAAGCATATCCGCCTCCTTCACGGTATGCATGCCTTTTTGTCCCTTGGTGGGAGCGCGGTCCTCCCCCAAGCTTGGTTTTCTACCATTTTGTTGATCAGTGCCGTAGCACTGTCAACAGTCAATGATAGGAAGGCGCCGCCAGCTGCGGCGTCCAGGTGCCCCTTCGACATGGGTGTTAACCCATTGTAGAAGTTCTGGAGCACCAGCCAACTTTCCATCCCATGGTGAGGGCATTCCTGGATGTACTCCCGGAGCCTCTCCCATGCCTCGGGGATAGGTTCCAGGCTGAATTGGCTGGAAGTTTGCGATTCTTCCCCGCAGGGCATTGGTTTTGCCCATGGGGAAGAACTTAGCGAGGAACGCGGTGGAGCACTTTCTCCATGTGTCAACAGCGGCCTTGTCCTTGTAGAACCAGGTCTTCGCCTTTCCCACTAGGGAGAAAGGGAAGAGCCTGAGCCTAATTGCATCAGGTGCGACATCCTTGATGACGATGGTGTCGCATATCTCCAAGAAACGCTGAAGGTGGGCGTTGGCGTCCTCACTAGGCAGTCCACAGAATGAACTTGCCTGCACCATGGTAATGAGCCCAGTCCTGAGCTCGAAGTTCTTGTCTCCCAAGTTAACAGCGGGCCCAGTGGGCACGTTGGCAACATTGGGGACAGAGAACTCGCGCAGGGACTTGGCCATGGAGTGCGGCGTAGTAGGTGCGGTGTTGACTGGTTTATCTGTCGGCGGAGTAGCAGAAGAGGAAATGGCATGAGTCCTCTTCCTCCTTAGGAGTGCCTCCGGATTTGAATTGAAATTTTCCGGCAGGGAGAAACCGGTCGTGCACTATCCTGTTTTCATCCACAACAGGAGAAAACATAAAAGTTAGCCTGTATAGACATTGTCGTTTCTCATTTTATATATCATATGCATATCCATGCTGCTAGATTCTTTAACTTCCATGCCTTTCCCGGCAACGACGCCAGAAATGCTTGTTGGCATTTCTTAGCGCGATTACCAAAATAGACTTAGAGCCCAATTCTGATAACAGCGCCGAAACGCTAAATGGCTTTACTCGGCATAATTACTAGAACCGGTTCTAGCAACTACGCGAGTGTTGCCGAGATAGATCACATCCTAGTAGATAAATATCCGCAAGCGCACGGATCTATCATCGCAGCATTTCACCCGGAAGTATTCAGGGTATCGTTATTTATATTTTCCCAAAGGAAGGCATGGGGTAGTTAAGTAATCTAGCATGGGTATGAATACGATATCTAGCATGAGGAGAAACCGACCAATGTGCTATACAGGGGTAAGCATACGGTAGTTGGGATAGTGGACACACACTTAGAGCAACCTCAAAGGAATAAAGATAAAATAAAGAATAAAGAATAATCTACGCGGAGTAGGCAGGTCCTATACAGTCAATGCTAGAACAGCTAATTCCACATGTTATACAAGTCAAGACTCGACTATAGACTAGTAATATGGGGAGACCGCGGCAACTGGTCTGCCAGTCGATGGCGGCATTTACGAACTCCTACTCAACACGAACGTGGGGGATTACAAAGGACGGACAGGGCTGTCACCACCTACTGCCTACCACCTCAACCGTGCATGCCGTCATATCCGAAGGTTCCCTCGCACCCGGACACCACGTTCGCATACTAAGGAGCTACCTACGTCCCCCAGGACTCCCACCCTACGGATGGACGAGCTAGAACATAGGCAAGCCCGAAGGCACATCGAACCGCTATTCCTCTCCTACAATCTAATCTAAACAAGTAAAACATATGAACGATGAAGAACAATGTAGAACATGATGAACAACTCTCACAAGAACTATGGCCTAGTTCTTGATCATGGAATATATCGTGTACTAGACTATACTCTAGTTCATATGCATGACTATATAAATGTAATGAGAACTCGACTAAGGAAGAACGCTCCATAGATTTATACCAAGAGTGTAGCTTTTCTTCCTGGAGACAAGCTCTCCAAGTAGCTTTGCCTAGCTCCAAAGGACTAATGCTAAGACTAATGAACAAGTGAGAAGTGTAGAGATGGCTCCAAATGGTGTGTGTCTAGGTGGCGGCGGGGGCTCTCCTCTTCATTTATAGGGCACTAGAGGCGGTTCAGGGGCATGGAGGTAAAATAACCAGTGAAACCGTCATGCCCTGGATGGAAGGAGGCCACCGCCTTTGGCCGGGCCCACAGGTCGGTCAGGGGGGCGCGGCCGCGCCCCAGGCGCGCCCGCGCCTGGGTGGCGCCTCCCCCTGACCGCCTTTGGCGTGCGGGCCAGGGCCGTCCTCTGGGCCGCGCTTTTGCTGGTGATTTGGCCCACTTCGACCCTGAGGTGGGCTGCCTTGTTTTCCTTGCCATTTTACGCCTTCCGGAAAGCGCCTTTTTATTCCGACAATTCCTGTACTTGGTCTATATTCTGCAAAACAATATTTTCTCCAGGCACAGGTGGAACTAGGTCAATAGTAAAGATATATGTGACATAAAACATTTATTTCCCCCATAATGACCTATAGTTGGCGGGAATAAATCTGAGTTAAAGACCGCCAACAGTGCCTTAGTTGGGAAGATTTTCATATGATGTGTAGGCCCATTTGTAGCCCTTAATTAGTGGTATTTTATAAATACCAGTCTTTTGGGTAATAAATAGAACAACTTCACTCACCTTTCCTATAAAAGGGAGAGAGGAGGAAGAGGAGAGGCTGATCAGTTAGCTCTCTCATCTCTCTTGTTCATTCTTTCTCTATTTGTCATTTCATTGTTTCTCTGTTTGTCATTAAAATTAAGTTGGCCACATCAACAAGTAGCGAGTTGAGTATGGGCCTACGAGCCTTTTTCCTGGCGGTCTTGTCCATTTACTAAACCATATAGGTCCTAGTGTGCTTCTAGTCCCATGGCATCAAATAGAACTATAACCTGAACCCATCGTATTCTAACTTCCATCTAGTCTAAGAACCCCCTTGTTGTTTTTGCTTCTTCTTCCTCTGATTTCATGTTTTAGTCCTGTTAGAACCTTGCACGGCGCTGCGAAGCCCTTGCCGCTCGCCGCTGTCGGCGAGTGGCGCGTGGCCGACACCATGGAGGAGAGCATTGTTAGCAGCAAGAGTATGAGAAGCACTGCGATGATCTGGGGCACGGCCATAGCTTCTTACCACGAGAGCTCGATCTCAAGGTTGTGTGCTTTTGTTGGTGTGGTGGCAACGATACGCATGGGCACGTATTTATAGGTTCTCCGCTCGATTCAAAACTGGGAAATCAGTGATTTAATTTGATTAGTGAGCGAGATTTGCTCTCTCTCTCTATGGCAGTGTATATTTTGATTAGTGAGCGAGATTTGCTCTCTCTTTATGGCAGTGTGAAATGTAACTGAAATCTGCTCGCATGGTTATTATTAGCACCCATCAATCCCATAATCACTAGCGGAATTTTCTCCTGGCTTCCATTTTCGTGTTTGTCTACATTACGTTGCACCAAACCAAATGAAAATACAGAATTATTTTGTTTCTAGTTTCTACGCTCGTCTACGGCCTAGCATCTGAAAAAGGGTGTTTTGGGCAAGTCTAGAAGTTCAATTGTGATTTTATTTTTTCAACTTTGTAATTTTACTTTCGTTATTTTGAAACAAACTGAGTTATTTGCTGCTGATTTGATTGTCCATAATTTAGAAGGGAATGACGAATTATCATTGTCCTAGCTATCCCACCAGAGTATTAGATAAACCAATCCAAAACGTGTTCTTTCGTGCCTTTTCATATTTCTCTAGGTCACATGCTAACCACGGGTCGTATTTCCCGGCGGAGAATTCGGGCCAAATTAAGTCTCGACAGGGAGCACCACCACTCTCGCCACGCAACATGGGCCCAAGGAGGAACCCTAGGCCATGCACGCATAGGAGGAGAGGCACGCATGCCCCCCGCGTTCAGTGCAACTACCTTAATAAGGAAGAAAAGGGTGAAAGCTAAACTAGGTCTCTCTCTCTCTCTCTACCCCCCCCCCACACACACACACGCACCGGCTGGCCTAGGCCGCGTGTGACGTCGCCCATGCCGCTGCCGCGCAGCCCGTCCTAGGCCGCGCCGCGCCCCCATGCCATCGTCCTCCGCCTTCCCCGTCCACGACAGGGCCTCTAGCAAAAACCCTGACACTCCCGAAAGCCAAACCCTAGGGCACTGTGCGCATGTGCGGGAAGGCGCGGCAGGTCGGGGCGGGATGGGTGCACTTTGATGGGCACGACAGTCGAGGACGTGTGGTAGGCGACGCAAGTCCTAGCATGTTTGTCGAACCCTTCTTGCCATGTGAAAGAGATGTCCCAAACCTATGGTATTTGGGATGGCTAGGAAAGGCAACGAACATGTAAGAACCATATGAGGGGTTTTAAAATCGACAACCAAGAAAATCGCAACGGTTGTTTGTACAAGTGAGGAAGAGCAAAGCACAATCACCGCTTGTCAATGACTCGACACTCAACATACATGGTAACATATCCACCATGTGTCCACATATTTCATAGCTTTGTTGCATAGATTGCATCAAAAAGGACAGAGAACACGATTTTAAGGTATGAAAACCCGTCCTGAACAATAACTTTATAAGTGACTTATAAATCTAAATAAAAAATGATATTATCTTTCGTTCCTGATTATATCAATCTGTAAGCTTTTTTCACTATCGGGATATAGCCCTTTTTTATTAAGGAGAAGAGAATGGTCAATAGACCTACACATAGATGATATATAAGGATCCGAAGATAATCCATGGATTACTAATGAAATTCTCAACACAAACACAAAGCAAGAAACATGATGGGGGGGAGACCTCCACCAAACAACCCCCACAATCTGAACCTAAAACAAAGATCTCGACACCCTAGTAGCCAGCAGCGAGCCGAGCCGTAAAGAAGAGCGGCAAAGCAACCGCTAGAACAACGACGGTGGCAAAGCATCCACCGGAAGCACCTTGGCGGCAAAGTATCCGCCAGAACACCCACAGAACCTCGAACTCCACCCACTCGTTCGAATCACTAAGGGACAACACCCTCAGGACCAGCGCGAGGAGTGCTTACCTGCAGAAGCACCTCGGCGGCAAAGCATCCACCAGAAATAAAACTCCCGTGACCTCGGCGGCATCCGCCAGAAACGCGACCACGGTAGCAAAACATCCACCAGAAACCCCTCGGCGGCAAAGCATCCACCGGAAAACACCTCAGTGGCAAAGCATCCACCGGAAAAGACCCCAACTACGGCTACAACACTTACTAACTGGATAACTAGGTGAGGAGAAACATGAAGCCCAAATAGGTGCAGCTCAAGGACCAAACCGAGACGATGACGATGACCCGTGCAACACCGAAGAGGAAGACAGCCACACACGCATGCTTGCTTGAAACTTCAGAGACAATGCCTTCAAGAAGGATTGCGACGCAGAGAGCGCTGCCGTCGCCCGCCCGCATGGGCAAGGTTTTCACCTAGAAGGTCTGCACCGGTCGTAGGGGGGCGCAACGACAGATGCCTCCAAGGAGGAGAACGGTGCCAACGGCGTCGCCATCGTCGGCTGAAGCAAGGCTTCCACCAAGCACCCCCCAACCAAGTGCAGAGAGCCCGCCTGCCCAATGGCAGCTCCACCACCGACGAAGCGGAAACATGGACAAGCAAGGCTGCGCCATCCACGCCACCATGGCGTCGATGACGCACCGCCAACACAGTTGCCCACACCACCACGGTGCGGGGTAGCGCACGTTGAAGCCTCTACACCAACCACTCGCGGGAATGGGTGGTGGCACAGACGAAGCAAGGGCCACTGGTGTCGTTGAGGATCCAGGCGACTCCAGACCACCTTAGTCGTCGAGGAGCCGACGGACTTGGAGCCCGCTAGCCAGTCTTGCAGCGTCGACCGGCGAGGCCATCCCGGCGTCGGAGTCGAAGATTCGGGGGAGGGGGAGGCTGATCCGGTGCTAGGGCCGCAGGATCCGCCCCGCTGGTGGCCGGTCCGCCGAGGAGGAGGTGAGAGGTGGAGGATGGCTTAGAAGGGGGATGTGGGAGGAAGGGGGCATCGTCGGACGCCGCATTTGCGGGCCATCGCGGGCCGCCGCCGCTGCACGCCGAAGGGCGGCAACGGCGGCCGGAGAGGAGGCAGGAGGGGTGGCTGGGCCGGCACCGGCGGTCGCCCCCCGAGTCGCCCGTTTCGAGCACTCGGGGGTCGGTGATGGGATGCTCGAATTGACGCAAAATGATGCCTGATCACATCAATCTGTAAGCTAAAAGTTATTCCCAAATCCAGAGTTCGTTGGCATGTCCAAGATTTAACAACCACTAGCTCAAAATTAGATAAGACCTCATTTGGACCATCGAGTTAACATTCTGACTAATTTATTATCCCACTATAAGACGGATTATCCTTGGTAGCCAACAATTTGCAGAATTGAGCACTCAGGGAATATATTATTACCTTAGGGGTTGTTTAAAAAAACATCGAGGTAATTCAGTAAGTTTTTTACTACTATTTTTTCATGGTGAGGTCTCCTGAGATTAAAATTTCTATTTTCTATTTTTAGGTTCTTAGATTTATATGGTTTTAAAAAACGATTTGTAGAGACGGCTTATTTTTTTAGCTGCCGCTAGAAATCATGAGCCTAGGGCAGCTGGCCTAGCTGCCTCTGTACAACCATCCAGGTGAAGATACCATCACTACTACAAGTTAGATTTCAGAACATATAAGGGCATCGTCTCTAGAAATATAGAGGGATGCCAGGGGAAAGGCCCACATCTCTATTAATTCATAATAAGCTGCCCGTTGCAGCCAGAGATCAAATCATGGTTCAAAATCGTGGGCTATGGCAAATAGTGTAGCATATTTTGTTTAAGGAGCTATGAAGCTATACTACTCCTATGACAGGTAGTGGTTTTCTAAAAATTAAGAAAATTCAAGTAATTGATGCACAAGAACATGAAAATTATGAGATCTAAAATATATGTTTCTACGGTTCCAAAAATCTAGAGAACATCATTCAATATGAATTCCATCATGATTCATGAAACTGTAACATATTTGTATCAGTTGTGAAGTAGATATGTTGCTATGGCACACATATCGCTGTAACATATCGGTACTTAATCAACGTGAAAGATTGTACAAAAACACAGTGGCATGTAGAAAAACAACACCGCCATCTCTAGAAACCTTTTGTGTAGTAGTGCAAGATACCATCACTCCTGCATATTAGATTTCAACATAGCCCTATGGATTAACAGGGATTGGACATAACGGGGCGGTGCCAGGGGAAAGACCCACCTCAGATTAATCATGGTTTAAAATCTCGTGGACTTTCGCAAATAGAGGCATTTTTTTTCAAGAGCTATGAAGCTGTATTACTGCTATATATGACAAATAGCGCTTCGCTAAGAATTATAGAATTTAAGTAATTGATGAACAAAAACATAAAAATTATGCGATTCCTTGGATAGAAATATATTTCTATGGTTCCAAGAGTGTCGAGAGCATCACTTAATACGAACATCATGATTCATGAAACTGTAACATATTAGTATCAGTTGTGAACTGGATAGGTAGCTGCTGCACATATCGGTACTTAATCAAGATTGTAACAAAAAAAAAAAACACTCACGACAAGAACTTAGAAAACACTACCTGCTGGAATATATGCATGCGTCGTCTCCATCGTCTCCTACATCTGACGTATATATTCCTCTTCGCCGGAACCGGCTTGAGCTTTGGGATCAGAAGTGCCCTTTCGCCGCCACCGTGAGCCGGCGTTTTGGCCCAAGCTCAGGCAGCCCAAACTCCTGCCGTGCCCCTGCGATGCGACTGCGACGACGTCAGTTTGAATCTGTGCGAATTCGGAGGACGAAGTGGGTTTCCGGCAGGAGTGTCCTGACTTCTTATCTATCGATCCATGCAAAGAAAGAACAAACGCGAACGCAAAGCATATATATATCTAGCAGCATGGAAAAAATAATCACAAAATAAACTCAGGGATCATATCTTATTTCTTCTGAACTTCAAAGGAAATGTGACGATCACGGCATGCGCATTATGTCAGTACAAATGCGAGTACAAGCATCAAAATCGCCTCTCAAGCACACACAGCTTCACCTACAAGCAGCGCCAGGAATCAAGCACTCGTGGCCACTGAAGATGGCGGCGGTGGTGGGTCGCTGGTCTCGTTGCTTGGTCCCGTGGGAACCTTTCTCAGCACCAGGAGGTCGACTTCGGCGCTCGTGGTCGCTTGAGACGACGGCGGCGGTGGCGGGTCGCTGGTCTCGTTGCTTGGTCCCGTGGGAACCTTTCTCAACACCGGAAGTTCGACGACGGGACTCTTGGCCAGTTGAGACGACGGTGGCGGCGGTGGGTCGCTGGTCTCATTGTTAGGTCCCGTGGGAACCTTCCTCAGCACCCGTAGGTCGACGACGGGGCTCTTGGCCACCTGAGACGGTGGCGGCGGCGGATTGCTGGTGTCCTTGTTTGGTCCCGTGGGAACCTTCCTTAGCACCGGGAGCTCGGCAACGGGTGACTTGGCCACTTGAGACGGCGGCGGCGGCGGATCGCTGGTGTCGTTGTTTGGTCCCGTTGGAACCTTCCTCAGCACCGCGAAGCCCTCGGCGCTCACCGCTGCTGGCGAGCGGCGCGAGGCCGACGCCATGGAAGAGAGCATCGTCAGCGGCAGGAGGATGACCAGAGGGAACATCGTCAGCTGGACCATAGCTGCTTGTTGCTAATTCTATCTACCACGAGTCCACGAGAGAGCTCGATGCCAAGCTGTGCTTCTGTTGGTGTGTGTGGTAGCAAACGATACGCATCGGCACGTATTTATAGGTCGGGTCTCTCCACTCGATTACAAACCTGTGAAATGAGTAATTGGTAGGTGAGCATGCATGAAGCGCGAGATTTCCTCTGGGTAAATGCAGTGTATTACTTTGGAAAGAAAAATCTGCGGGCAGGATTACTAGCACAAATTGATCCCTAATTACAGACTGCGGAATATTCTCCTTTATCTTCGGTTTCCATGTTTGTAGCTCCGTTGCATTATGTTGCACCAAACCAAATCAAAAATCAGATTTATTTTGTGTCTACCTATTTTCAAAGCTCTTTGCCCCCTGGCATTTCAAAACCGGTGTTTTGCACGTGTGTCCGGAAGATCAATTTTGATTATCTTTTTTTTTCAACTTTGTGATTTTAATCATGTTATTCACAAACAATAAAGCTATTTACCTTGGTTTGGATGCCCATAATTTAAACAGACCCTTATACAAGCTATCGGATCAGAGTACTAGTAGATCAATAGTTGGCCACGCAGCCCGAGGCCCGGTGTTTTGGCCCGGCTTGGGCACGACAAGGCCCGGTGGCCACCGAGCCTGGCTGGCATGACCCGAGGGACCAGACCGTGCTTGGGCCACCACCCAGGCCCGTGGCACGGCACGGGCACGACCCAGTCAAAGAGGCGTCCCGGTAACGGCTCAACCTGCTAACTCCGTTACGTTTTTTTAAGTTTTCGCTGCATTACGTTGCACCAAACCAAATCAAAATTCAAAATTCTTTTGTTTTCTAGTTTATATACGCTCTTGTCCAGTCCAAGGTTTTTTTACCGACCGGTCGCCCAAAACCGACGCCCTCCAGTTCCGGTTTACCAGAGCGGTTTACCGGTAACCGGCCGGAAACCGGACGATTTTGAATTTGAATTCAAAGTCCGCAGTGGTTCGTTCGGCGGCCGATATACCGAGCGGTTTGGTCCGGTAACCGCTCGGTTTGAGCGGTTTTTTCAAAATTCAAATTTGATTTTTTTTAAAAAAATGCTAAAAAAATTCCTAAAAATACTTTATGGTTTATAGAATCCAATGATGTCAAAATTTTTCAAATTTGAGTGCGTTTAGTATATTTTTCGACCTTCATGATTTAATGGGCCTTAATGGGCTGGCTGTGTATTTTTCTTTTTCTTTTTTTTTTAAACTTCTAAACGTCTAAGTAAATACTAAACGAAATCAAATTTGAAAAAATTTTACACCATTGGCTTCTATAAATCATGAACTATTTTTAGGAATTTTTTCAGCATTTTTTTTCAAATTTTCAATTTAAATCTGGGCCTTACCGAACCGGACCGAACCGTTACCGGTCCGGCCCGGTAAGGCCGGTTACCGCGGTAAACCGTGGTTTACCGAGCGGTAAGAAAAACCTTGGTCTAGTCTATCATTTGAAAATGGGAGTTTTTTTAGAATTACACAGGACAATGCAGACGCCCATAACATGCACGCACACTCATCTCTATAAATACACGTACGCAAACCCTATCCCTATGGGCACCCCCGAAGGACTAGGCGGCCGGCAAAGGTGGGAGCACCAAGATTTGAACCCTGGTGGATAGCGTCCCACTGGACCGTCCTACCATTGGACTACAAGTCCATTTGCTGAAAATGGGAGCTTTTGCCCATGGCTAGAAGTTTAATTTTGATTTTATCTTTATTTTTTCAACTTTGTGATTCTATGTTCATTATTCTTGGAACGAAGGAGTTGTTTGCCCCAGGTTTGGATGACCATAATTTGGAGGGAAATGACCGAACTACCTTTATGCTAGCTATCACACACTAGAGTAGTCACAACAGAGTACTAGAACCATCCAAACCGTGTTCACCCTTGCCTTTTTAGATTTCTCCCCAAAGCCAAACCATATGGCATTGCAGCGTGCGCGATGGGCAAGTGCGACAATTAGGGGCAAGATAGGTGCGATTTTGGGCGCACACGGTGTCGAGGGCATGCGCATTAGCA
Organism: Themeda triandra; assembly: GCA_018135685.1. Taxonomy (NCBI): domain Eukaryota; kingdom Viridiplantae; phylum Streptophyta; class Magnoliopsida; order Poales; family Poaceae; genus Themeda; species Themeda triandra. The sequence goes on along the minus strand of JAENPR010000170.1, from coordinate 449,187 downwards.
GTGCAAGTCCTTTTAGGTATGTTGAGCCCTTCTCTCCATTCTTAACATGTGAAATGGATTCCCAAACCCTAAGCTAAGTTATTAGGATGGTAGGAAAGGCAAGGAAGATGTAGGCTTGATGGGGCTGAGCAATGGTTGTTCGTGGAAGGAAGAGCAAAGTTCGATCATCTCTTGACTATCACTCGTTACTTAACACACATGGCCACATTTCCACCATGTGTCTACACATTTCATAACTTGGATTTGTAGCTTTTGTTACATCGCGGAAAAAGGACTCAGAGCATTTAATGTTTTAAAATCCAAACAATATGGTTCACTATCGTATCAAGGACATATTCCTCCTCCTAACGACAACTTTATAAATGACTTAATAACTACTACTGGCTAAAAGATGGACAAGGTCTCATTTGGACCTCGAGTTAATAGTCTGACTAATGCCTTATTATCACACGGTAAGAAAATGGATTATCCTTTTCAGGCAACAATTTGAAAAATTGAACCCGAAAAGGAATATATTATTACCTCCGGGTTGTCAAGAACCACCAAGGTAATTCCATAATTCCTTAACTGCTATATTATTTTGCTCGGTTAGAGTCTTCCTAGATTTTTTCATATATTTTTAGGTTTAGGTTTGTGATTTCTAGTAATGATTTGTAGAGACAATCATTTTTTTAGCCACTCCTATGAATATCCAACCGGATCTAGAAATAGTTTATTTCTAAAGATAGTGGCGACTAGCCCGACACTCCTACAAACATCTGTAGCCGCCTCTAGAAATCCTGTGTTAGCAGTAGTAGTGCAAGATACCATATCACTTCTATATATTAGAGATTTAGCCCTATAATGTGTATTAGCAGTAGTAGTGCAAGATACCATCACTACTATATATTAGAGATTTAGCCCTATGAATTAACAGGGGTGAATATAAAAGGCCAAAAAAGGACATCGTCCATAGAAATGTATATAGGGGTGCGCCAGGGGAAAAGGCCCGCCTCTATTAATTCCCCGTTGCAGCTAGATTAATCATCGTTTAAATTAGTGACGACTATGGCAAATAATGGTATTTATTTCAGGAGCTATGAAGCTATATTACTGCTATGACAAATAGCGGGTTTCCAAAAATTATTAAAATATGAAAAATATGAGATTTGATGATCCGAAATATGTTTTCTCGTGGTTCCAAGAATTCAGAGAACCTCACTTAATATGAATTACATCATGATTCATGAAACTGTAACATATTGGCTTGCAGAAAACTAACAACAGAAGAACTTAGGAAGACACTACCGCTGCTGCCACGAACGGGGATTATCCATGCATCGTCTCTATTGTTTTTTTTTTCTCGGACGTGTGTATATATGATCCAGCGCGCTGCAGGTAAATACAAAAGTATGGTCTCTCTCTCCGACTCCAGCCGTGCCGCAGCGAGCCTGCGACTGTGTGAACTCACGTGTTTATCGAAAAAATAAAAATAATCAAAAGATAAACTCAGGGATCATATCTGTAATGTTTTGCTCCCACTATCGATCCAAAGGAAATGTTACGATCAATGCATTATGTCAGTATAAAATGCGAGTTCGCATGATGAACTAAATGCATGATAACGGCAGTACAAGCTAGCATATCAAAATGGCCTCTCATGCACACACAGCTTCACCGCCATGCATGCAGCGCCGGGAATCAAGCACTCGTGGCCACTGAAGATGGCGGCGGTGGTGGGTCGCTGGTATCGTGGCTTGGTCCCGTGGGAACCTTCCTCAGCACCGGGAGGTCGACGACGGGGCTCTTGGTCGCCTGAGACGCCGGCGGTGGTGGCGGGTCGCTGGTCCCCGTAGGAACCTTCCTCAACACCGGGAGGTCGACGACCGGGCTCTTGGCCACCAGAGACGCCGGCGGTGGTGGCGGGTCGCTGGTCTCGTTGCTTGGTCCCGTGGGAACCTTCCTCAGCACCGGGAGGTCGACGACGGGGCTCTTGGCCACCTGAGATGGCGGAGGCGGTGGTGGGTCACTGGTCTCCTTGTTTGGTCCCGTGGGAACCTTCCTTAGCACCGGAAGCTCCGCGGCGGGGCTCTTCGCCACTTGAGACGGTGGCGGCGGCGGGTCACTGGTCTGGTTGTTTGGTCCAGTTGGGACCTTCCTCAGCACCGCGAAGCCGTGGCTGGTCACCACTGCCGGCGAGCGGCGCGTGGCCGATGCCATGGAAAACAGCATCGACAGCGGCAAGAGGATGAGCAGAGGCAACAACGCCACCGCGATGATCTTGCATCCCTGCCCCGCCATAGCTGTTTGCTGCTAATTCTATCTACCACGAGAGAGCTCGATCTGAAGCTGTGATTTTGTTGGTGTGGTAGCAACGATACACATGGGCACGTATTTATAGGGTCTCCTCCACTCGATTCAAACCTGTGAAATAAATGAGTATAATTGGTAGGTGAGCACTGATCAAGCGCGAGATTTTCTCTTTGTAGATTAATGCAGTGTGTATCGCTTTGAAATGGAAATATATATCCTGATAGGGTTATTAGCACGTATTAATCCCCTACTCACACAATCGCGGAATTTTCTCATATGGCATCGATTTCCCTGTTTGTAATATATTGCACCAAACCAAATCAAAATTCGGATTTGTATCGTTCTAGTTTCTACTCTTGTCTAGTACGGCCTAACGTTGAAAAAGGATATTTCGCGCATGTCTAGAAGTTGAGTTGTGATTTTTTTTTTATTTTTTATTCTGTGATTTTAGCCTCATTATTTTAAAACAAAGGATTTGATTGCCCTAGTTTGGATACACATATCCACCGTGTATTCGCTCAATTCATTTGGGTTTGCAGTTTTTTTTCTACATCGTGGCAAAAAAGGACTGAGCATGATTTTAAGGTATCAAAATCCAAACAATATGGTCCAGTATCGTATCAACGACGTACCTCTGTCTCAACGACAACTTTACAAGTGACTTATAGATAAATATACCAAAGAATATGCACTATAATAAAAATGCTATTCTTTTGCTCCTCCTTAATTAAATCAATTTCAAAAAAATTCCCAAATAATAAAGAGATTGTTCCCGAGCTAATAACTACGGCCTACAGGCTCAAAATTAGATGTAGAGTACCTCATTTGTAGGGAAACGAATTATCCTAGGCAACCAACAATTTGCAAAATCGAACCCCCAAAAAATATATTATTACCTTGCGGGATGTAAAAAATCACCAAGGTAAATCCCTAATCTTTTGACTTATTTTCTTTTACTCATCGGGGTTTTTTTTGGTTATTTTTAGGTTCAGATTTATGACTTCTGAAAAATTAGTTGCCCCTACAACCCATCTATAGCCATCTCTAGAAACCCTTTGTGTAATAGTGCAAGATACCATCACTAAAATATACACCAGTACAGAAATCGATAACAGTAATGACACCAATTTCTAGCAGAGACGGTTGACATAGCACATTGTCACTAACTTTCGTGGGAGGAACTGTAGATATACAACCGTTGCTACAAAATAGTTTTTAGAGGCGGATCCATTAAGAAATCCGCCATTAAAAAGTGTGATTTTGAGAGGCGGTTCCCTTAAAATAACCGTCTTTGAAAATCGGTTTTCAGAGGCGGCTCTCCTAAGATACCCGCCTCTGAAAATGAGTGATTTTAAAGGGTTAAAATCAATTTTAGAGACGGACATTTTAAGAGTGTCGACTCTAAACTAATTACGTGTGCATGCAGTTCAAAAATTTTGTTTTGAATTTCTAGTCTGCCTCTCTCTCTCCCCTTGCATAGGGGATGAAAAAAAGTACGTGCGCATGGGTTACAAATTTTTAGTCTTTGGATTCCTAGCACCCACCCATGTGCATGGGACCCACCCAAGTGCATCCTTAACTTCAAAGCCAGAGCAATCTTATCCTCTAGCATTCTATATCTTCGGCTCTCTAAGTCTCAACTCTTCATCTTCTTCTTCCTCTCTCTCTCTCTTGAACAACAATGGCAAATAAAGTCGAGCGCGCCAAACGGTGTGGTGAGGCTAGCGCTGCAAGCAGCACGGGATGGAGCACTGGCGTGGGTAGGAGCGGCTGCGCGACGACGCGGGATGGAGCAGCTGCGCGACGACGCGGGATGGAGCAGCGATGCCAGCGTAGGCTGGAGCAGCGGCGCAAAGACGCGGGACGGAGTAACGACGCCAGCGCGGCTGAAAGCTCCGGTTTGGTTTTGATAATTAATGACACTCAACGTTGCTAATGCTTTGCTCTAAGTGTGGTTAGACACATAGCAACGTAACGATGGATGATGGAGCTTGGTGATCACGGTGACGAACATGGTGGACATGTGAGGTGATCGAGCTCCGACGGAGGCCCATGGAGATCAAGGCGAAGGTATACTTGATAGGGCTTTTCAGTTTAGTGGTCGAGACACTTAGCGAGTGTGACCACATTTAGGATCGATAACCGACTATCAAGAGGGGTTTCCTCGGTTTCATTCACGGTCCTAAGTGCTCTAGGTTTAACTCGGCATGATGCATGAGAGGCTAACTAGAGTGCTAACACTTGTCGACGTGATCATGAGATGATACGCTAACTCCGGTGCTTGAGTTGTGATCTACTCTGTGGAGTTGGCACTTGAGACAAGTGGTTTGGACATTGGATCGACGACGGCGCGACATCGAAGATCAAAACAACAAGAGGAGGTGCTCAGTGGGCGCCGGACGCAGGCGCCGGACGCCAGGCCAGGCGGGCCGGACGCGTCCGGCGCATACTGAGCCGGCTCAGGCGGGCGGCCGAGTGCTGCTGAGCGCCGGACGCTGGAGAAGCGCGTCCGACACGCGCCGGACTCGGACCAGAAAGTTCTGGGGACGAGGCTCGCGCGCGTGCCAGGGACGCCGGACGCGTCCGGCGTGAGGCGGCGGACTAGGGCGGCGGACGCGCCACGTCAGCAGGATTCAAAGGCAACGGTCGGCTCCGGCGGCGCGCTGAAGAGCGCCGGACGCGTCCGGCGGGCAACGGCGGACGCGTCCGGCGCATGTTGAAGCTCCAGCCCGAGGGGGTAACGGCTATTTTTCGAGGGGGCTCTATAAATAGACCATTGGCCGGTCTTGGGGAGCTCTCTTCGCCATTTCTTCATACTTGAGCATACTTTGAGCAAGAGAGACACTCCCCCACTCATCTCTTTGATTCCTTTGCTAATCTTGAGAGAGATTTGAGTGAGAACAAGTGATTTGCATTGAGAGTTGCATCTAGAGGCACTTGTTCATCGAGTGAGCTGCGGATTCTTGTTACTCTTCGGTGATTCCCGTCACCGTAGACGGTTTGGAGCAGCGGGTGGTGGTTGAGCTCGACTTGGTGATTGTTCGAGGCCACACCGGGTTCTTGTGAGGGGTTCTTGATCCTTCCCCGCGGGAGTTCGCGAAAGGATACTCTAGTGGATTGCTCATGGCTTGTGGATCCTTGTCTTGTGTGGAGATTGCGGCTCCCCATTGGGGTCTTTGGCACCGAGCCAATGGAGCGGGCAGCTCACCAAGCAAGTGTATCGCCACAACTAGGACTAGCTTGCTGGGAAGCAAGTGAACCTCGGTAAAAAATCATTGTGTCGATTTGTGATTGCCGAGGCTTCGACCTCCTTGTGCTTGTGCTTGAGTTCTCTAGGTGATTGGCTACTACACCGGTGATTGGCCATCTTCTACTCTTCGCGGCGGTATAAACTTCCATCACCTCCTTACTTTCCGCAAAGTAGAATTGCTTGTTGTGGTCGGTCGGGAACCACTCTTTGAGTAGTTTAAATCCCGTGGGTAGAACTACTTGTTGTGGTCGGTCGGGAACCACTCATTGTGTAGAGTAAATCCCGTGGGTAGAATTGCTTGGTTGGTTTCGGTGAACCGACATTGTGTAGCTTTATCGCCGTGGTTGTTGTGCATTGGATTGAGTAGCCTTGCTTTGTTTAGGACGGCTTGCATAGAGTAGTCGAAGCTTTAGCTTTGCGCATTTGCCACCTTGCTATCTAATTTGGTGTCTAGTGTTATTGCTAGAAATTTTATTAGGCTATTCACCCCCCCCCCCCCTAGCCATTGTGACCTTTCACGTGGTATCAAAGCCGGGCACCGTTTGTTTGAGTTGGATTAACATCCTACGGTGAAGCAATGGCATTGGTTATGCATATCAACAACACCAAGAAGGCACCATCATTCCGGGGTGATGACTATGCCAAATGGAAGCTCAAGATGAAGAGTCATCTCAAGTCAATCAACCTTGAGGTGTGGAAAGTGGTGGAAACAAAGTTTGAGCTTGTTGAGGGTGCGGTGCCAACACCGGCCGAAGAGAAGAAGCAACAAGCAAATGACATTGCCGTGAGTGCTTTCCATGAGGCGCTTGATGATAAAGCTTTTGAGCTCATCAAGAACCTTGAGGTGGCTCATGACATTTGGAAGAAGCTAGAAGAAGCTTATGAAGGGCACCGAAAGTGTCAAGACCGCAAGAGCCTACATGTTGCAAGAGAAGTTTGCAAGCTTCTCAATGAAGGAGGATGAGAGTGTGCCGGAGATGTTCCATAGGCTCCAAGTCATTGTCAATGAGCTCAAGGGACTTGGGGAAGAGATCAAGGACTCTCAGTTCTCCACCAAGTTCATGAGGTGTCTTCCCAAGAGATTTGACATGTTGAAGACCGTCATGGTGAAGACAACCATGAAGGAGAAGCCAACACCCAACCAAGTCCTTCAAGAGATCATGGCCGATGATGAGTTTAGAGAAGATCATGAGAAGGAAGAGTTGGTGAAGAAGAAGAAGGAGAATGAGAAGAAGGATGATGACAAGAAGAGCGTGGCATTCAAGGCCACATCATCCAAGAGCAAGGGCAAGAAGAAGAAAGAAGAGTCTTCAAGTGAAGATGAACCATGCTCTAGCTCAAGTGGACAAGAAGAAGAAGTGAGTGAACAAATGGCACTCCTTGTGAAGAGAATGGGGAAGCTCATGAAGAAGGGGTACCGGTCCAAGAGCAAGAGAAGCTCATCCAAGTCTAGTGACCGTCCCATGAAGTGCTTCCGGTGCAATGGCAAGGATCATCTCATTGCCAAGTGTCCCTATGCAAGTGATGATGAAGATGCCATGAGGAAGGAGAGGAAGAAGCAAGAGAAGAAGAAGGAGGAGAAAGACTCCTCCCATCACAAGAAGAAGGGTGAATCTCATGTGGCAACTTGGGAGAGTGATTCATCTTTCTCAAGTGATGATGATGATGATTCCAAGAAGAAGAAGAAGAAGAAGGGGCACGCAAGCATTGCCATACAAGAGAAGCTTTCTCTATTTGGTGCTCCATCATCTTGCTTCATGGCCAAGGCCACTAAGGTAAAACCTCCACTCGATAGTGATGATGAGAGTGATGATGATGATGAGACCACAAAAGAAGAACTCTTTGTCATGCTTGAGGATTGCAAGGGTGCTTTCAATGACTCTAGAAAGGAATGTAGGGGCTTGCGCAAGGATAAATAAAACCTTGAGTAAGAACTTATGGAGTTGAGGGCTTTTTATGAGAGTCTAAAGGTAGACCATGAGAAGCTAGAGATTGCTCACTCCAAGCTTGAAAAAGCTCATTCTTCTCTAGTTGAGAAGCAAGATAAAGTGCAATCACAAGTGGTGATCATAGAGAAGAAAAGTGTGTCAACATCATTGTTGACACTAGATACGCACACGAAAGAATCAAAGAGAAATAATCCACAAGCGCACGGACATCGGTGAGCACTTCACCCGGGAGATATTCCAGAGTATCGTTATTTATTTATCCGCTAGGAGAAAACGTGCATCTGACTAACCCAAGTCTATACCTAACCGCTGACCTACAAACAAGGTAATGAGCGATATAGAGAGGATTACTACCACAGTCTTCTTCCAACCTATGGCAAGCTTTGCGACTACTGCTCTAAGGGAGCACCTAAGAAAAGACACCACAGAGGATGCTTAACCTAGCACTTTTGGACCTACCTTACCTACTGACGGGAAGTGGGCTACAAAGATAACAAAGGGACTGTCACTTCCCTCGATACTACCACGGTTCCGGCCAGATAGGGAGCATCTACGAGTTAACCTAGCCCAAGCACCACGCTTACGCTATGAACGATTACTCTATTCCCAACCGGAAGCGAATAAAGTAAACTCGTAAACCAAAGAGCAATAATAAAAGAACTTACTAGTATTAGAAGTTGAATTGCAGAATGATCCTAGAACCAAGCCTCGGGTTAGGAGACTTGATCCCGCAGGTACAACCGGAGAGGAGACACCGACATGCCGGGCTTCCTCCAACTCTACATCCACCCTATACTCTCTCTATCTATCTTGAATGCTAGGCTCTAGGGAGGAGATCCATTCAAGGGACCCCTCTCACCTCATCCTCTCTGGAAATAATGAATTAGGGTTTCAAGGGATGCCTCCTCCAGGGTCAGGGGCCCTGTTTATATAGCCCCCTAGGATGCACCGCAGCCCTCGGATCAAACCGACCTAAATGGACGATTATTATTCATCCTCAAAGGCGGTGGAATAGGGATCCGCGAGGCTGATGCTGATTGGTTGAAGTGCCGGGGCGGCCGACTTCATGCCCGGGGCGGCCGCCCCGTCACCAAGCCGGTTTGGGCTCCCGTTTAGTCCAGAGCCTTCTCGAACCTTCCTGATTACAGAATTTTGGTCGGTTCCCGATTATCTCTATGTAAACCTGACATGTGGGCCTTCCTTGGGTATTTTCAGCTGACACCCTGCAAAAACAGACATTCACCAAAACTCGTGGAATTCCATTAGTGTAAGCCCTATATCTAGAAGGTAATTATGTTTAGGTCCTTTTTCATGTCTAGTTGATGGTAAAAATTGACACTTATCGATCGTCAACAATCATGTGATTCACTTGATGACTCAATTGTTGTTGCATCACTTGGCCCTTCATGCTCTTATGCCTTTACTTCATCTAGTAGTGTTGGTCATGCATGTGATTCTACACTAGTAGTTGAGAATGAGTCTCTTAAGAAGGAAGTCAAGGAGCTCAATCACACCTTGGCTAAGGCTTATGGTGGTGAGGACCACTTGCTTATGTGCTTGGGTAGCCAAAGAGCTTCTCTCTACAAAGAGGGATTGGGCTATACCCCAAGAAAGGCAAGGCCGCTTTTGCTCCTCACAAGACTTGTTTTGTGAAGAACAATGGTAGCTATTGCAAGAGTTGCAAGCAAGTGGGTCATTTAGAGCATGCATGCAAGAACAAGAACACTAGTGCCTCCTCTTACAAGTTGAATGCTTCCTACATGCTTGTTAAGAGTGAGTGTGGTGTGAGTGCTAGATTCATTGGTACACCATGGATGATCTCAAAGAAGAAAGCTATTTGGGTGCCAAAGACTCTAGTGACTAACCTTCAAGGACCCAAGCAAAAGTGAGTACCTAAAGCTTAATGTCTTCTTGTAGGTCAATTACAAAGCCGGAGGGAGGCATTGGGTGCTTGATAGTGGTGCATCAAATCATATGACCGGTGAAGATAGTATGTTCAAATCACTTGACAAGAATGACAATGGTGGATTCAACTCCATCACATTTGGTGACAATAGCAAGGGTGTGTCATGGGGCTAGGAAAGGTTGCAATTTCCAATGACAAGGATCTCTCCAATGTGTTGCTAGTTGATACTTTGAACTTCAATCTTTTGTCGGTGGCACAATTGTGTGATCTTGGCTACAAGTGCATATTTGATGACAAGCATGTTGAGGTAGTGAGCAAGGATCAAGCAAATATCATCTTCAAGGGGTTTAGGCATGGAAGCTTGTACTTGGTTGATTTCAATGCTAGTGAAGCTCAACTTTCATCATGTTTGATTGGCAAGTCAAGCAAGGGGTGGCTATGGCATAGGCACCTTGGACATGTTGGCATGAAGCAATTGAACAAATTGGTGAAGCATGATCTAGTGAGAGGCTTGAATGATGTCACATTTGAGATGGATAGACCTTGTAGTGCATGTCAAGCCGGCAAGCAACATGGGAACTCACATCCCAAGAAGAATGAGATGTCAACTTCAAGAGCATTTGAGTTGTTGCATATGGACTTGTTTGGCCCAACCCACTACACATCAATTGGGGGCAACAAGTATGGATTTGTGATTGTGGATGACTACACAAGATACACTTGGGTGTTCTTCCTCTATGACAAAAGTGAAGTCTATGATCCATTCAAGTCTTTTGTCAAGAGGGTGCAAAATGAGTTTGACACTACCATCAAGAAGATTAGAAGTGACAATGGGAGTGAATTCAAGAACACAAGAGTTGAAGAGTTGTGTGATGAGCTTGGAATTGTGCATCAATTCTCACCAACCTACACTCCCCAATCCAATGGTGTAGTTGAGAGAAAGAATAGGACCTTGATTGAAATGGCAAGAACTATGCTACTTGAGTACAATGTGAGTGAGAAGTTTTGGAGCGATGCTATCAACACAGCTTGCTATTATAGCAACCGCCTCTATTGCCATGGGAAGTTAGAAAAGACTTCATATGAGATTTTGAATGGAAGAAAGCCCAACATTGCTTACTTCCGGGTCTTTGGTTGCAAGTGCTACATACTCAAGAAGGGGCAAAGACTTGGCAAGTTTGACAAGAGGTGTGATGAGGGATTTCTTCTTGGATACTCTACTTCTAGCAAGACCTATAGAGTGTGGAACTTGGCTAGTGGGCTAATGGAAGAGGTTCATGATGTTGAATTTGATGAAACCCAAGGCTCTCAAGTTGGAGATCAAAATCAAGAAGATATGGGTGGAGATCAATTGAGCAATGCAATGAGACACATGGACATTGGTGACATTAGGCCAAGGCAAGTGGATGATGGTGATGAAGTGCAAGTGCCAACTCAAGTTGTAATTGATGATTCCAATGAGGCAAGCACAAGTGGTACTCAACATCAAGATCAAGATCAAGGTCAAGCAAGCAATGCAAATGAGCTAGTTCTTCAACCTTCAAACATTGCAAGAGATCATCCTCTAGATCGTATCATTGGTGACTTTCAAAGAGGTGTACAAACAAGATCAAGATTGGCTAGCATATGTGAGCACTACTCCTTTGTGTCATTCATTGAGCCAACTAAGATTGATGAAGCATTGAAGGATCCGGATTGGATAAATGCCATGCATGAGGAATTGAACAACTTCACAAGAAATGAAGTTTGGGAGCTTATTGAGAGGCCGAAGAAGCATAATGTGATTGGAACCAAGTGGGTCTTCAAGAATAAGCAAGATCAAGACGGTTTGGTTGTGAGAAACAAAGCAAGACTAGTGGCACAAGGGTACACACAAGTTGAGGGTCTTGACTTTGGATAAACTTATGCACCGGTGGCAAGATTGGAGGAAATTAGAATCCTATTGGCCTATGCTTGTGCTCACAACATCAAGCTCTATCAAATGGATGTGAAGAGTGCATTTCTCAATGGCTTCATCAATGAGGAAGTGTATGTTGCACAACCTCCCGGTTTTGAGGATGACAAGAAGCCCAACCATGTCTACAAGCTCAAGAAGGCATTGTATGGATTGAAGCAAGCTCCAAGGGCATGGTATGAAAGATTGAGAGATTTTCTCATCTCCAAAGGCTTCAAGATGGGTAAAGTGGACACCACTCTCTTCACCAAGAAGATAGAAGATGATTTGTTTGTGTTGCAAATCTATGTGGATGATATCATCTTTGGATCAACCAATCAATTCTTTTGTGAAGAGTTTGCTAAGATGATGGCTAGTGAGTTTGAAATGTCAATGCTTGGAGAGTTGAGTTACTTCCTTGGTCTCCAAATCAAGCAAATAAAGAATGGCACCTTTGTGAGTCAAGGCAAGTACATCAAGGACATGATCAAGAAGTTTGGGTTGCAAGATGCTAAGGCCATTAGCACACCAATGGGAACCAATGGTGGCTTGGACATTGATGATAGTGGCAAAATGATTGAGCAAAAGCTATATAGATCAATGATTGGAAGCTTGCTATATGTGACCGCTTGAAGGCCGGATGTCATGTTTAGTGTGTGCATGTGTGCAAGATTTCAAGCTTCTCCAAAGGGCACTCAAGATGTTGGTCTATGGTATCCCAAGGGGTCAAGTTTTGAGTTGATTGGATACTCCGACATCAGGAGGGGAACATGGAGAAGAAATCTTGATCGACACAAACACCGACGTAGGCTTACTGCTTCTGGAGGAGTACCATCAGCGTCGTGACCTTCTGGTTCGACTATGCCGTACATTGTACGAGTGTTTAATAAAACTTGAATAAATTAGAGTTGTCACAATACCAGCCCAGGACCCATTGGATTATGGGATAGAAAATACTCCCTCTGTCAATATATAAAAAGTACTACATTCTTTATAAAAAATAAGTTTCATTAGAATATAAATAGAATATATTTTTATAATAAATTTATTTGGAAACGTAAATGTTAATACTATTCATAGTAGTTTTGATCAAACTTTAAAAAATTTGACTGACGCTAATCTCGTAATTGTATGTTTTAATTGATGGAGCGGGTATATAAGAATAGAAATTCATAGTTGCAAGATTGATAGAAAGAGCACAAGTGGAACAGCACAAGTGGAACATGCCAAGTGCTAGGAAGATCTCTAGTGTCATGGTCTTCAAAGAAGCAAAATAGTGTGGCACTTTCCACCGCCGAAGCCGAATATATTAGTGCGGGGAATTGTTGTGCACACTTGCTATGGATGAAAGCCACCTTGAAGGACTATGGGATCAAGTTCAAGCATGTGCCTTTGTTTTGTGACAATGAAAGTGCAATCAAGATGACAAACAATCCGGTTCAACATTCAAGAACCAAGCACATTGATGTGAGGTACCACTTCATTAGAGATCATCAACAAAAGGGAGATGTGAGCATTGAAAGCATTGGCACCGAAGATCAACTAGCCGACATATTCACCAAGCCTCTTGATGAGAAAAGATTTTGCAAGTTGAGGAATGAGTTGAACATACTTAGCTTCTCCAACATGGATTGATGCACCCCATATATGACATGCCTCTCCTCCAACATAGCAAGGTAAAGTTGGTTGTTGCATCTCATGCATCCTTTGCTAGTTGTGTAGACATGTATACATGTGCATCTTGCTAGGCTCATTCATTGCAAATCAAATGAATTTGAAGGATATATGGCACCACTATTGTTTCTATGCTTGATTTGATGTAGTGGTGGCATATGACTTGTTTGTGAGCTTGTGAACCTAGTGTTGAATCTTTAGCACTTGCTCATGATGTGTATCTCAACATGGTCAAGATAACCCTTATTCTTATGAGGTGTGAAGAAGCTTTCCCTTGGTTCAAACCGAGATACATTTTCTAGGCATGTGGTTTAGATTTGGCCATAGTTGATTGACTTGTTTCTCTCATCTTATGCACCCTTGTTGGTGATTGTTGACAAAAGGAGAGAAATAAGTCACAAAGAGCAATGGAAGGGGATCAATTTTTATGATATGACCCAACCATGAGCACACAAATAGGGGGAGCAAGCTCATAGACTATTTGTTGCATATTGTGTGTGCATACATGATGATATGGAGCATTGCAAGCTAAATTCAATTTTCATGCTTGTTTGGTGTATTGCTAGTATAGAACTTGATTGATGAAATGAAGTACTAACATGCATAGGTGGTTTCTAGACATAGAGTTTCTCTTGTTCAAGTACCTTGCTTATAATGTGATCTCATGAGGTATTTTGAGTCTTGATGGATGTCTAGATTCCCATGGTGCTAAGGAAGGTTTATTATCGCACTCCGATTGGTATCACGCTTCAAAGGTCAATTCTATAAACCTTAGTACCATTTTGGTTGTGGTAACTCTCACACAAGTTTCATCTATGCATGTGTGCTTGAAAATCGACCAAACATTTGATGCACACATGTAGGGGGAGCTACCACTACCAAAACCGGAATTGAAATGCTTGTCCAATCCAAGATTCATGATCAAAATGTCTTGGGCAAGCAATTCAATTTCATATTGAATTCAATTTCCAAATCTTTGTGAGCTTTGTGAAGGGTTGTCATCAATTACCAAAAAGGGGAAGATTGAAAGCACCGGTTTGGTTTTGATAATTAATGACACTCAACGTTGCTAATGCTTTGCTCTAAGTGTGGTTAGACACATAGCAACGTAACGATGGATGATGGAGCTTGGTGATCACGGTGACGAACATGGTGGACATGTGAGGTGATCGAGCTCCGACGGAGGCCCATGGAGATCAAGGCGAAGGTATACTTGATAAGGCTTTTCAGTTTAGTGGTCGAGACACTTAGCGAGTGTGACCACATTTAGAATCGATAACCGACTATCAAGAGGGGTTTCCTCGGTTTCATTCGCGGTCCTAAGTGCCTCTAGGTTTAACTCGGCATGATGCATGAGAGGCTAACTAGAGTGCTAACACTTGTCGACGTGATCATGAGATGATACGCTAACTCCGGTGCTTGAGTTGTGATCTACTCTGTGGAGTTGGCACTTGAGACAAGTGGTTTGGACATTGGATCGATGACGGCGCGACATCGAAGATCAAAACAACAAGAGGAGGTGCTCAGTGGGCGCCGGACGCCAGGCCAGGCGGGCCGGACGCGTCCGGCGCGTACTGAGCCGGCTCGGGCGGGCGGCCGAGTGCTGCTGAGCGCCGGACGCTGGAGAAGCGCGTCCGACGCGCGCCGGACTCAGACCAGAAAGTTCTGGGGACGAGGCTCGCGCGCGTGCCAGGGACGCCAGACGCGTCCGGCGTGAGGCGGCGGACTCGGGCGGCGGACGCGCCACGTCAGCAGGATTCAAAGGCAACGGTCGGCTCCGGCGGCGCGCTGAAGAGCGCCGGACGCGTCCGGTGGGCAGCGGCGGACGCATCCGGCGCGTGTTGAAGCTCCAGCCCGAGGGGGTAACGGCTATTTTCGAGGGGGCTCTATAAATAGACCATTGGCCGGTCTTGGGGAGCTCTCTTCGCCATTTCTTCATACTTGAGCATACTTTGAGCAAGAGAGACACTCCCCCACTCATCTCTTTGATTTCTTTGCTAATCTTGAGAGAGATTTGAGTGAGAACAAGTGATTTGCATTGAGAGTTGCATCTAGAGGCACTTGTTCATCGAGTGAGCTGCAGATTCTTGTTACTCTTCGGTGATTCCCGTCACCGTAGACGGTTTGGAGCAGCGGGTGGTGGTTGAGCTCGACTTGGTAATTGTTCGAGGCCACACCAGATTCTTGATCCTTCCCCGCGGGAGTTCGCGAAAGGATACTCTAGTGGATTGCTCATGGCTTGTGGATCCTTGTCTTGTGTGGAGATTGCGGCTCCCCATTGGGGTCTTTGGCACCAAGCCAATTGAGCGGGCAACTCACCAAGCAAGTGTATCGCCACAACGAGGACTAGCTTGCCGGGAAGCAAGTGAACCTCGGTAAAAAATCATTGTGTCGATTTGTGATTGCCGAGGCTTCGACCTCCTTGTGCTTGTGCTTGAGTTCTCTAGGTGATTGGCTACTAGATCGGTGATTGGCCATCTTCTACTCTTCGCGGCGGTATAAACTTCCATCACCTCCTTACTTTCCGCAAAGTAGAATTGCTTGTTGTGGTCGGTCGGGAACCACTCTTTGAGTAGTTTAAATCCCGTGGGTAGAACTACTTGTTGTGGTCGGGCGGGAACCACTCATTGTGTAGAGTAAATCCCGTGGGTAGAATTGCTTGGTTGGTTTCGGTGAACCGACATTGTGTAGCTTGATCACCGTGGTTGTTGTGCATTGGATTGAGTAGCCTTGCTTTGTTTAGGACGGCTTGCATAGAGTAGTCGAAGCTTTAGCTTTGCACATTTGCCGCCTTGCTATCTAATTTGGTGTCTAGTGTTATTGCTAGAAATTTTATTAGGCTATCCCCCCCTCTAGCCATTGTGACCTTTCAGCGGCATTGCAGGCTAGAGCAACAGCGCGGGCTGGAGCGGCGGCGCGCATGGCGCGCGACGACACGGGATGGAGCAACGACGCCAACGCTACGCGACGACACGGGATGGAGCAGCGCCGCCAGCACAGGCTGGAGCAGCGGCGCGCGCTTTGCACAGCGCGGCTGCATGACGACATGAGGTAGAGCGTCAGCATGGGCTTGTCCGTGTGCGGCGAGCTGGTCCATTCCTGTGGGGCAGCTGCCGACAAGCTTTTTTTTTTATTATTATCAAGAATTATCTTTAGAGGCGGCAGTCTTAAGTCAACCGCCTCTGACGATCGAAATTCAGAGCCGGTGTCTTAACGGAACCGCCTCTGAAGATTGATCTCCAAGGACGGTTAAAAGTCTGTTGTTGCAGTTGTCTCATCTTTAGAGTCGATGGTTTAGTATCGGTCAAATTACCCTCGGTTAAATTACCCACGGCTAAAGATACATTTTAGCTGCTTCTAATGTCACTTTCTATACTAGTGATATCCTATAGATTAACAGGGATGGACATAAAGGGGCGTCGTCTGTAGAAATGTAGAGCCGTGCCACGGGAAAGACCCACACGCACCTCAGATTAATCATGATTTAAAATCTCGTGGACTAGAGCAAATAGAGACATCTTTTTTTCAAGAGCTATGACGCTGTACTACTGCGCTATGACAGATAGCGCTTTTCTAAAATTATAAAATATAAGTAACTGAATATTATGAGATTCCATGAACAGAAATATGTTTCTATGATTCCAAAGAGTGTATCACTTTTACGAACATCATGACTCATGAAACTGTAACATATTTAGTATATCAACGTGACAGATTGTAAATAAACACTCACGACAAGAACTTAATTAGGAAAACACTGCCTCTATCTCCTGCCCCGGGCGGGGATTATATATATGCATTCGTCGTCTCCATCGTCTCCTTCTGTGACGTATATATTCCTCTTCGCCGGAACCGGCTTGAGCTCTGGATCAGAGCCATTTTGCTGCCACCGTGACAGCGAGCCGGCGTTTCTGGCCCAAGACTAGACAACGCTGCCGCAGGTCTCTCTGGCTTCTGCCGCTGCGACATCGATCGGTTTGATTCTGTGCGACTCGGAGGACGAGGGTGTGGGTTTCCGGCCGGCAGCTGGAGTGCGTGATCCTGACGATGAAGGTCGAATTGAACTTATGAGTGAGAGTCAGATGTGTGATATTTTAGGCTTGACAGATGAGGGCACACCAAATATACCTACACAGGGATTTGATGGTCGAATGGATGAACAATTGGATGGTTGGAAGGTTGTAGGCCTCATTTGAGCGTAGATGCTACAGCACTTATGGGAGGTGGAATGGTCACTTGGCAGCAGCTGTAGCAGTTGATGGTCACAATTGGATGTATCCAGTTGCTTATGGCTTCATAGCTTCAGAAACAACAGCCAATTGGACTTGGTTCATGGAACAATTGAAGAAAGCTATAGGTGATCCTCCGCTCCTTGCTATTGTTTCTGATGCTTGCAAAGGCTTGGAGAACGCAGTGAAGAATGTATTCCCTAAGGCTTGGAGAAAGCTATAGGTAATCTATTGTATAGGTGTGGTTTCAATCCAGAAATTAAGTGTGACTACATAACTAGTAACATTGTTGAGTCATGTAATAACTGGATTAGAGATCATAAGGACTTACCGGTTGCTGAACTTGCTGATAAGATCAGAGAAATGATCATGGTACTATGGAATAAGAGAAGAATTATTGCATCTAGGCTACCTGAAGGAAGGATACTCCCAGCTATTATGGTTCAGTTAAGAGCAAACACTCTAGGTTTGGGACACTTGAAAATTGTGCACACTGGTAAGCCATGTCAACATGTATTGGCCTATGTAACCCGTGAAAGGGGAGTGAATCTAGAACAGTTTGTGCATGACTACTACTCTGTGAATAGATTCAGGGCTGCTTATGGTAGAGAAATTGAGCCGATGACGCATAAAACACAATGGCCACAAGTTGACCTACCATTCTTAGTTGGTGCACCTCTGGCTATATTACCTGTTGGGAGACAGAGGAAACTAAGAATGAAGGGATGGGACAAAGGTGAACACAAGAAGAAAGGTATATATACCAATGAGGATGAATGTGAGAAGGGATGTGACAACGATATTGTTCCAACAAATGCAAATGGACAGAAGATGATTAGAGGACCTATGACTTGCAAAAGATGCGGAGAAAAAGGACACAGGGCAACCAGCCCCAAGTGCCCTTTCAATGGGACTGCAAAAAAAGAGGTAATAAGTGATTTTCTTTATCAAGGAACAAAAATGAACATGCCTATACTAATTTAATTTATTACTTATATCAAGCGTAGGCAACCTAGGAAGAATGTGACAAAAGAAAGGCCCACAGAACCTAGCACCCCACGAAGGCCGACTAGGGAAGAAATCCTACGGGATAGTCTAGGAAGGGTCACTAGAAGATAAGGAATATTAACACATTTAACATACACTCTTTTTTTCATACATCTAATTGTTAATCTTATTTTTGTGCAGCAACTTGCGATGTTATTAGGAGAGGGTACATCTTCACAAGCTGACATCATCACTAGCCCCGTGAAGATGCCTACCGTGGTGCCGCCAAAAAGGATGACTCCAAAAAGAAAGCTCCACATCGGATGATGGGTTAATTTAGTTGTGATGAGATGTAAACTCAAAATTTACTGTTGGCTTGCCTCCTACCGTGGTGCCGCCAAAAAATATTTATTTCATGACTTTGATGTCGTTTGGAACTACATTATTGTTTTCTGAGATGAACTTATCTATGTTATTTATGCTACAAACATGGTTTTATGAGATGAACTCGTTTGTGCTAAATTCTTATTGTTATATAAATATTACCTGTTGTGTATGAATCACTGTTAATTCATGCTGTTATATAAATATACATGGCGGCAAGCCAGCCATGGTCATGCCCAGCCAGCAGGCCAACCATGACCACAGCCAGTGATTCACCCATGCCAGGCCGGCCAACAGCCACCACGGCAGCAAGCAAGCCGGCCAGCACGGGAACTAGGCAATTAAGCCCAGGCGCCAGCCAAGTAGCGGCAGGCCGACAGCTAGCAAAGGCCAAGCCACGTACCGTAGGGTGTTCTTTTTTCCGTAAACGGAGTGAACAATCATGTCTAATGAAACTCAGGGGTAAGATAGTCACTTTAGGGAACAAATACATGTATTTAGATAAGAAAACATATTAAAAAGGCTAAATATCATGAAAATCAAGAAGCAAACGTTTGGAGTGTCATTTGGAAGAAACAAACGTTAGCATTCCTATTTTAGCGAAGCCACCTTCTTTGGTGTCCTATAATAACAATTTTCTTCTATCGATCAATGCAAAGAAAGAACCGACAGTCCGACACGAAGCGACACTAAGCATATACTGTAGTAGCATGGAAAACAATAATCACAACATACACGAGATCATATCTGTAATATTTCGTTTCCACTACCGATCCAAAGGAAATATTTTTCTTCTAAACTTCAAAGGAAATATGTTACTACGATCACGCCATATGCATTATGTCGTCAGTACAAAAGCTAGTTTGCCTGATGAAATCTCAATGCGTGATAACGGCAGTACAAGCATCAAAATCGCCTCTCACGCACACACACAGCTTCACCCTGCAGCGCCAGGAATCAAGCACTCGTAGCCACTGCCGGCGGCGGTTGTCACGTTGCTTGGCCCAGTGGGAACCTTCCTCAGCACCGAGAAGTCGACGTGGGCGCTTGTGGCCATTGCCGGCGGCGGTGGCGGGTCACTGGTCTCGTTATTAGGCCCCATGGGAGCCTTCCTCAGCACCGGGATGTCGACGACAGGATTTGTGGCCACCTGAGACGGCGGTGGCAGCGGATCGATGGTCTTTGTTTGGTCCTGTGGGAACCTTCCTTAGCACCGGGAGGTCGACGACGGCGGGGCTCTTGGCAACTTGAGACGAGGGTGGCGGCGGCGGGTCGCTGGTAATGTTGCTCGGCCCAGTTGGGACCTTCCTCAGCACCGCAAAGCCGCCCTCGCCCTCACCAGTCACTGCTGCCGGCGAGTGGCGTGTGGCCAACGTCATGGAAGAGAGCATCGCCAGCAGCAGCAAGACGATGAATAGCGCCATTGTGGTGATCTTGTTCTTGTGCCCGGCCATAGCTGCTTGCCAATTCTCTCTCTTCCATGAGCAACGAGCTCGATCTACCTCGACTTGTGGTGCTTGATGGTGTGGTAGCAATGGGTATGCACGGGCATGAATTTAGTTAAAGATTACTCCCTCCATTATAAATTGTAGTTCACTTTGACTTTTTAGTGCATACATTTTGCTATGTATCTGGATACTATATTTTAGATACTATATTATGTCTAGATACATAGCAAAATGCATGCACCAAAAAAGTCAAAATGAACTATAATTTGGAATAGAGGAAGTAGGTTATAATTTTTTTTTTGTGTTAGAATAGTCACACTTTATCAATCTTATTAATAAATTTGCCTAAGTGAGTGTTTATTATTTGGTAAGCATAAAAACAGTGAGGCACATAGTGGCGTTTAAGTCCATGGAAAAACTCGAACCAAAAACAAGGGTATGCAAGTTGAAAATATAGACATTATTATGAGGCAAGAACAAAAGAAAGCTTACATGACACGACAGGAATAGAAATAGTTTGACCCGAAAAACAGCTATGCATTCAAAAATGTACTTGCATAACTAATAAATTAGGAATGTTACTACTCTTACATGACACCCTTTGTCCTGTATGGACCAAATGGTTTTTTCTACACATAGAACATATTTTTACTTACCCCTTTGTAGTAAAATATATTTTCAAGTTAGAAACAACTTCTTGATTAGAAAAATAGTATTTTATAAAGAGGAAAGAAATATTATCATACTAGAAAAATAAAATGCTAGGAGGTGCGACGCATTTGCGGTCCTAGTGTCTTATGGAGCTAGAAACTTCTACATGAGAAACTTTCTAGATAAAATGGAGTATGCATGAGGCATAAATGTCATACATTAGACAATACAATACTCAATATCTAGATATTTTGCATGAAAAATGAAACAAAATTCTATATGGAATACTCTAGATCTAGATATTTTGTGTAATGAGAAATATATAGACAATAAATATGGAGAGATATTTTAAAATATAGAAAAGTGTAGGAGGTTGTCACCATAAAGTTATAAATATACACATAGAGGGTTGCCACCATAAAGTTATAAATAAACATGCACTTCAATCCATACATAGTCACCAAGCAAGTTATCAAAAAGTTACAAAAATAGTTATCATATGTTTAGTTTCAAAATACTCCATGTTTATCCTGAATTTTATGTGTGAAAGTTTGTTTATAATAAGTTAGACATTATTATGCATAAAAATAAAAACAAAACTATTTTTCACACTCAATGTTATAATATTTTAATTAATTTGGTTGGTAAGTTATAAATAAAACGAAATTTGCTCCGTGTAATAATTCAGAATATAAATTGCATTGATACTCAAGCCTTTGATAGTAAACCTGGCGGGGTTATTGCACTAATTAATCCCCTGATGACCATGCACAATTTTCTCCTCTGGGATGGTACGTATCACTCTATTTATTTTTGTCCAGCGATAGAATGATTCAGTTTCGGTGCCTATTGCTCTGATCCTCTGCACCAAACCAAATCAAAAATCAGAACGATTTTGTTTCTGGTTTCTACGCTCTTGCATTGTCTACATACAAGCATTTGAACTTAATTTGAGTCATATACTAGTAAACTACTATGCAAATGTCCCTCAAACATGTCCAGGCCAAGATGAGACATCAGTAGTTGAGAAATAGTTTGTGGGAAAACGAAATAGGTAGGGCCTGTTTGGATTATAGGAATTCCAAAGGAATTTTAAAGGAATTCAGTTTCTCCATTTTGCTGACGTTATGTATCGTTTGGAACAAAGGAATTTGACTTGCCGTTCCTCCGGAAAGGAAAGCTTCCTTTCACAAAATAGAGGATCTCCCTCTCTCGCTTGCTAATCTCCTTTTCCTTTTTCGCTTCGATGAAAGGATAACAGACAAGTGAGGTTCCTAAGGTGCTTGGGTGTGAAATGGCAGAGAAAGAAAAGGAAGCAAAAGATCGAAATCTAACTAGGTTAGTCCAAAAGAAAATAAAAGCGTTAAGGCTCATTTCGCCTCTATTCGCTCCTCGCCTAAAAAGTTTGGGGAAGTTGGCGCCGAAATAGCATAAAAGCGTCGAGGGGCTGCTTTCGCTTTTATTCGCACCTTGCCTCAAAAAGTTTGGGGGCGGTGTTGAGGGATTGGCTTTCTATTTTTTAATCTTGTTGTCATGTTTATTTGCTTCCACCTCATCAAGCTTGGATTAAACAGAAGCAATATGAAACACCCTCAACATCTCGACCGAACGGCGCTTGTGGAGGCAGCAGCTCGGCAAGCAGGTGCATAATTAACAGGCTATTGTGTGGGCTCGGCGCTGGATGGAGTCCACAGTCCAGGCTCCAGAGTAGACGAAATAGCGTGTCATTACCGTGGCCTATCGGCATTGCACGATGGATGGGATGGCGAGCAAATGTCACTCGCTTCTTCTAATGAGTGACCAAACCGGGACCGACAAAAACGGGGATGACGAGTTTGTTATTCCTGAAATCTACTAGTTGACGAGTTTGTCAGAGTGTATTTTCCTATAATTTTACCAAAGGTGAATAGAACAGCTAGCCTGCAGATCTACTACTAGCTATCAGAGTCAAGTCTATTCATGCAAAAGAAGTAGCTTCCCTTGACGATGGGATGCATGAAAATTGAGACAGCTGTAATGAAGGTGTTTGCAAGAAACGATGGAACATTTATTAATAGTATTATAGTTTAGATGTTACTTTGAGAGACTTTTCCTCTTTCATTTATGGTTCAAAACTTTGTGTTTGAGATTGCATGGACTTTTTAGCTTCAATGTGTAATAAGAAACAACTACATGTATTAGTCGATGCAAAAGTTAGGATATCAATATATTCCCTTTTCTAAGCTTTTGGCATGGTGGAGACCTTATCCTACGATGCATGGATGTGCATGCTCTAGATAAATTCGATAAAAGAATCTAGATTAATCTATTTTTTTATATATAGCTAACATGGACCAATGACACTAGTACAAGACGACATCACTATTATAATAGCAAAATAAAGAGTAGAGCATCGCGTTACACATGACATGATACAACAATACTGAGAGAAAAACAGTGAGAGAGGGTATCGGGTCATGACGTATTGGGTTGAAAGAGAAAACAGGTATATGAGTGGAGGGTGGTTGGAGAGCGGCTGCGCATGATCCTGATCGGAAGGGAATTGCGGGTGGGTTGGAGGCTGTTGACGGTCGATAAGTATCAATTTTATACCGTCAACGCAGCTAGTGAAAGGACTGAAATATGTTTACCTATTAGATATAGGGGTAACACTGACAGAATTCCACGAGTTTTGGTGAATCTATGTTTTACAGGGACTAAACTGGAAAAGTACCAGAATCATCAAATAGAAGTATGTCAAATGACAGAATAAAGTGCACCATTACATAGAGCTCATCGAGACACATGAAATAGAGTTTTGGTTCACCCAAATCGAGTCCGGACGACAAAGTTACGCCTTTCGAAAGATTGCAATTGGGCTCCAAGAGCATCCGGAGTATAACGGGCATATCTCTCTCATACGAACTCCGATTCAGGTGATCCACGCGGCGAATCGAAGCTAACGAAGAGATCCATCAGCCCACAAAATATGAGCCCATTTGGGCCCAGCCAAGGGTCGGCCGCCTCCACCCTAGGGGCGGCCGCCTCCTGAGGTCGACCAATCAGGCTCCGCCTCGCGGATCCTGCCTCCACCGCCTTTGAGGATGAATAAAAACCGTCCATTTAGGTCGGTTTGATCCGAGGGCTGTGGTGCATCCTAGGGGGCTATATAAACAGAGCCCCTGGCCCCTGGAGGAGGCATCCCTTAAACCCTAATTTCATTTGCACCGGCGGGATCGGTGCGAGAGGGTCCCTTGAATGGATCTCCTCGCTAAACCTAGCCATCAAGAGAAGATTAGTCCTCGTTAGGATCTAGTCTTAGCATAATAGAGAGATAGAGAGCGAGGAAGAGTTGGAGGTGGTGCCGGCATGTCGGTGCTCCTCCTCGGGCTTGTACTTCGGCGGATTCGAGGCTTCTCCAAGCCCGTATCCGGGATACTTCAGTAATTGATCTTTATTCAAGTATTTATTTTACTCTTTTGTTCATTGGTTCACAGTTCTTATGATTGCTCTAGTTCTTGTTAGCGCTCCGAATTAGAGTAGTAATTGTTAGCATAAGCGTGGTGCTTAGGCATCGGTTACCGTGTTTGCGCCCTATTCTCTGGTTGTGTGGTAGTTATGGGAGGTGACAGCCCCGTCCACACCGAATTGAGTAGGTTCTTAAATTAGTAGGACCGTAGTCGCGTCGGTAGAGTTATCCTTTGTGGTGCTTTCCCGTCTAATGGCGTCCCGAAGTGAACATTAGAAGGACAATTGCTTCATAACCTTGAATTGCATAGGATCATTACCATAGGAATCCTCTTTACCCATCATATCTTAAACCTTGATTGCTACCCATAGATAAACTAGTTGTTTGGTGACCCACACACGTTTCCCTGTGGATACGATATTTAAAACCCTCCGGGTGAAAGCTACAACGATATCCGTGTGCTTGCGGATTTATCTGTGTGCGTTAAAAATACCAACAAGCTTTCTGGCGCCGTTGCCGGGGAAACGGTTGCTGTGATTCATCAAATCATTTTTTGTTCTTATATCTTACCTTGTCAAGCATGGATAATATCACTCCTATCAATCAATATGCTGCTCCCACGGGCGCACAACTAGAGCCACAGGAATCTTCCAAACCTATCCTCACACCTGTCTATGACTTGCGTCCGTCTTTGATAAAGATGGTCAAGGACCATTCATTCTCAGGAGAAGACGATGAAAACCCATACACACATATGCGGGAATTTGAGCTAATTTGTGCATGCTTGCAAATTGAAGGCATGTCACATGAAACCTTAAGGTGGAAGCTATTTTCGTTCTCTTTAACGAGGAAAGCTAGACACTGGTATTCCCAAACCGTAGGGAGTGTGCAGGGAGACTGGGGAACTCTATGCTCTAGATTTTTCTTAAATTTCTTTCCCGTCCTCTCTGTTGTTAAACTTCGAACAGAGATTCTAACTTTTAAACAAAAAGAAAAAGAATCTCTTGGTGTGGCTTGGGCATGTTTTAATGACCTAGTCAATTCTGGCCCTAACCTTTCCATTCAAGACCAAATGCTCTTGCAACACTTTTATGTGGGTCTTAGTGGAGAAACCAAACAAATTCTTGACACATCCTCTAGAGGTTCTTTCTTGCATCTCTCTGCTAGTGAAGCGAGAGAAATCCTTACAAAAATTCTTGAAAACACTCCGTACACTTGAAAGGTCACAATGGCTAGAGGGAGGGGGTGAATAGCCTAATAAAATTTCTAACAATAAAACTAGACAACCCAATTAGATAGCAAGGCGGCAAATGTGCAAAGCAAGTGCTTCGACTACTCTATGCAAGCCGTTCTATCATGCAAGGCTACTCAATTCAAATGCGCACACAACAACGGTGATCAAGCTACACAATGTCGGCTCACCAAAACCAACCAAGCAATTCTACCCACGGGATTTAAGCTACACAAAGAGTGGTTCCCGACCGACCACAACAAGCAATTCTACTTTGCGGAAAGTAAAGAGATGATCGAAGATTATACCGCGAAGAGTAGAAGATAGCCAATCACCTAGGGAGCTCAAGCACAAGCACAAGGAGGTCGAAGCCTCGGCAATCACAAATCAACACAATAATTTTTTACCGAGGTTCACTTGCTTCCCGGCAAGCTACTCCTCGTTGTGGCGATGCACTTGCTTGGTGAGTTGCCCGCTCAATTGGCTCGGTGCCAAAGACCCCAATGGGGAGCCGCAATCTCCACACAAGATAAGGATCCACAAGCCACGAGCAATCCACTAGAGTATCCTTTCACGAACTCCCGCGGGAAGGATCAAGAACCCTCACAAGAACCCGGTGTGGCCTCGAACAATCACCAAGTCGAGCTCAACCACCACCCGCCGCTCCAAACCGTCTACGGTGACGGAATCACCAAAGAGTAACAAGAATCCGCAGCCCACTCGAAGAACAAGTGCCTCTAGATGCAACTCTCAATGCAAATCACTTGTCTTGCCACTCAAATCTCACAAGAGATGCTCAACAATGAAAGAGATGAGTGGGAGAGGGAGTCTCTTGCTCACAATAGCTCAGGAATGAATGAAAATGGCCAAGAGAAGCTCCCCCAACTGACCACCCTTCTATTTATAGCCGCAACCACAAATAGAGCCGTTGCCCCCCACGGGCAGCTGCGCAGTACGCGCCGGACGCGTCCGCTCGGGACCGCCGGACGCGTCCGGCGCCTTTCGCCGCGCCGCGCGAGACGACCGTTGGGAAATGAAATGCGCCACGTCACCACGCGTCGGACGATCAACGCTGATCCGCCGCCGTCCGGCGCGCGCGTCCGCCACGCGTCCGGCCGAGTCCTCGCCGCCGCCCCCGAGCCGTAAAGTTTCGGGTCGGCGTCGAGGGTCGCCGGACGCGCCTGCCGCGTCCGCCGCAGCCGCCGCTGCCCGCACGCCACGCCGAAGTCCAAGGCTGCGGACGCTGCTCGGACCGAGTCCGGCGCACGCAACGGTGGCCAAGCCACGCGCGCGCCCGGCGCTCAAGCCGCCGGGACGCGTCTCGCCCGAGTCCGGCGCCCTTGCCACTCGCGTCCGGCGCCTTTTGATCGTCATTTCATGCGCCAAACTTGCTCCAAGTTGATCCAAATCAATTCCCTTGCCTTGTGCACTAACTCCACCATGTGATGATCCAATCTCAAGCCTTGGAGTTAGTATTTCACTCATGAAATA
Source organism: Themeda triandra (assembly GCA_018135685.1). NCBI lineage: Eukaryota > Viridiplantae > Streptophyta > Magnoliopsida > Poales > Poaceae > Themeda > Themeda triandra. The sequence continues at coordinate 422,314 of JAENPR010000170.1, read as the reverse complement.
TCGCGCAAGGGTTAGCTCTCTAGTTAACCTCTCATGCATCATGCAAAGTCACAACTAGAGGCACTTAGGACCGCGAATGAATCGAGGAAACCCCTCTTGATAGTCGGTTAACGATCCTAAATGTGGTCACACTCGCTAAGTGTCTCGACCACTAAACCGGAAAGCCCTATCAAGTATACCTTCGCCTTGATCTCCATGGGCGTTTCCATCCATCACCGGAGCTTGATCACTTCACATGTCCACCATGTTCGTCATCGTGATCACCATGCTCCATCATCCATCGTCACGTTGCTATGTGTCTAACCACACTTAGAGCAAAGCATTAGCAACGTTTGAGGGTCATTAATTACCAAAACCAAACCGGAGCTTTCAATCTCCCCCTTTTTGGTAATTGATGACAACCCCTCGACAAACTCATAAAGATATAGAAATTGAATTCAATATGAAATTGAATTGCTTGCCCAAGACATTTTGATCATGAATCTTGGATTGGACAAGCATTTCAATTTCGGTTTTGGTAGTGGTAGCTCCCCTACATGTGTGCATCAAATGTTTGGTCGATTTTCAAACACACATGCATAGATGAAACTTTTGTGAGAGTTACCACAACCAAAATGGTACTAAGGTTTATAGAATTGACCTTTGAAGCGTGATACCAATCGGAGTGCGATAATAAACCTTCCTTAGCACCATGGGAATCTAGACATCCATCAACTCAAAATACCTCATGAGATCACATTAGTAGCAAGGTACTTTGCACAAGAGAAACTCTATGTCTAGAAATCCCCTAAGCATGCTAGTACTTCATTTCACCAATCAAGTTCTATACTAGCAATACACCAAATAAGCAAGAATATTGAATTTAGCTTGCAATGCTCCATATCATCATGAATGCACACACAATATGCAACAAATAGTCTATGAGCTTGCTCCCCCTATTTGTGTGCTCATGGTTGGGTCATATCATAAAAATTGATCCCCTTCCATTGCTCTTTGTGACTTATTTCTCCCTTGTAAACTTCTAGGTGTATACTTACTTCTCCCCTTTGTCATCAATGACCAAGAAGGGTGCATAAGATGAGAGAAACAAGTCAATCAACTATGGCCAAATCTAAATCACATGCCTAGAAAATGTATCTCGGTTTGAACCAAGGGCAAGCTTCTTCACACCTCATAAGAATAAGGGTTATCTTGACCATGTTGAGATACACATCATGAGCAAGTGCTAAAGATTCAACACTAGGTTCACAAGCTCACAAACAAGTCATATGCCACCACTAGATCAAATCAAGCATAGAAACAATAGTGGTGCCATAAATCCTTCAAAATCATTTGATTTGCAATGAATGAGCCTAGCAAGATGCACATGTATACATGTCTACACAACTAGCAAAGGATGCATGAAATGCAACAACCAACTTTACCTTGCTATGTTGGAGGAGAGGCATGTCATATATGGGGTGCATCAATCCATGTTGGAGAAGCTAAGTATGTTCAACTCATTCCTCAACTTGCAATATCTCTTCTCATCAAGAGGCTTGGTGAATATGTCGGCTAGTTGATCTTCGGTGCCAATGCTTTCAATGCTAATATCACCCTTTTGTTGATGATCTCTAATGAAGTGGTGCCTCACATCAATGTGCTTGGTTCTTGAATGTTGAACCGGATTGTTTGTCATCTTAATTGCACTTTCATTGTCACAAAACAAGGGCACATGCTTGAACTTGATCCCATAGTCCTTCAAGGTGGCTTTCATCCATAGCAATTGTGCACAACAATTCCCCGCACTAATATATTCGGCTTCGGCGGTGGAAAGTGCCACACTATTTTGCTTCTTTGAAGACCATGACACAAGAGATCTTCCTAGCACTTGGCATGTTCCACTTGTGCTCTTCCTATCAATCTTGCAACCGGCATAGTCGGAGTCGGAGTATCCAATCAACTCAAAGCTTGACCCCTTGGGATACCATAGACCAACATCTTGAGTACCCTTCAAGTATCTCAACACCCGCTTCGTTGCCGTCAAGTGACTCTCTCTTGGAGAAGCTTGAAATCTTGCACACATGCATACACTAAACATGACATCCGGCCTTGAAGCGGTCACATATAGTAAGCTTCCAATCATTGATCTATATAGCTTTTGCTCAATCATCTTGCCACTATCATCAATGTCCAAGCCACCATTGGTTCCCATAGGTGTACTAATGGCCTTAGCATCTTGCAACCCAAACTTCTTGATCATGTCCTTGATGTACTTGCCTTGACTCACAAAGGTGCCATTCTTTATTTGCTTGATTTGAAGACCAAGGAAGTAGCTCAACTCTCCAAGCATTGACATCTCAAACTCACTAGCCATCATCTTAGCAAACTCTTCACAAAAGAATTGATTTGTTGATCCAAAGATGATATCGTCCACATAGATTTGCAACACAAACAAGTCATCTTCTATCTTCTTAGTGAAGAGAGTGGTGTCAACTTTGCCCATTTTGAAACCTTTGGATATGAGAAAGTCCCTCAATCTTTCATACCATGCCCTTGGAGCTTGCTTCAAGCCATACAATGCCTTCTTGAGCTTGTAGACATGGTTGGGCTTCTTGTCATCTTCAAAACCGGAGGTTGTGCAACATACACTTCCTCATTGATGAAGCCATTGAGGAATGCACTCTTCACATCCATTTGATAGAGCTTGATGTTGTGAGCACAAGCATAGGCTAATAGGATTCTAATTGCCTCCAATCTTGCCACCGGTGCATATGTTTCTCCAAAGTCAAGACCCTCAACTTGTGTGTAACCTTGTGCCACTAGTCTTGCTTTGTTTCTCACTACCAAGCCATCTTGATCTTGCTTGTTCTTGAAGACCCACTTGGTTCCAATCACATTGTGCTTCTTCGGCCTTTCAACAAGCTCCCACACATCATTTCTAGTGAAGTTGTTCAATTCCTCATGCATGGCATTTATCCAATCCGGATCCTTCAATGCCTCATCAATCTTGGTTGGCTCAATGAATGACACAAAGGAGTAGTGCTCACATATGCTAGCCAATCTTGATCTTGTTTGCACACCTCTTCAAATGTCACCAATGATATGATCTAGAGGATGATCTCTTGCATTGTGAGAAGGTTGAAGAACTAGCTCATTTGCATTGCTTGCTTGACCTTGATCTTGATCTTCATGTTGAGTACCACTTGAGCTTGCCTCATTGGAATCTTCTATCACCACTTGAGTTGGCACTTGCACTTCATCACCATCATCCACTTGCCTCGGCCTAATGTCACCAATGTCCATGTGTCTCATTGCATTGCTCAATTGATCTCCACCAACATCTTCTTGATTTTGATCTCCAACTTGAGAGCCTTGGGTTTCATCAAATTCAACATCATGAACCTCTTCAACTAGCCCACTAGCCAAGTTCCACACTCTATAAGCCTTGCTAGAAGTAGAGTAGCCAAGAAGAAATCCCTCATCACACCTCTTGTCAAACTTTCCAAGTCTTTGCCCCTTCTTGAGAATGTAGCACTTGCAACCAAAGACCCGGAAGTAAGCAATGTTGGGCTTCCTTCCATTCAAGATTTCATATGGAGTCTTCTCTAACTTCCCATGGCAATAGAGGCGGTTGCTATAGTAGCAAGCCGTGTTGATGGCATCACTCCAAAACTTCTCACTCACTTTGTACTCAAGTAGCATGGTTCTTGCCATCTCAATCAAGGTTCTATTCTTCCTCTCAACTACACCATTGGATTGGGGAGTGTAGGTTGGTGAGAATTGATGCACAATTCCAAGCTCATCACACAATTCTTCAACTCTTGTGTTCTTGAATTCACTCCCATTGTCACTTCTTATCTTCTTGATGGTAGTGTCAAACTCATTTTGCACCCTCTTGACAAATGACTTGAATAGATCATAGACTTCACTCTTGTCATAGAGGAAGAACACCCAAGTGTATCTTGTGTAATCATCCACAATCACAAAACCATACTTGTTGCCCCCAATTGATGTGTAGTGAGTTGGGCCAAACAAGTCCATATGCAACAACTCAAACGCTCTTGAAGTTGACATCTCATTCTTCTTGGGATGTGAGTTCCCATGTTGCTTGCCGGCTTGACATGCACTACAAGGTCTATCCTTCTCAAATGTGACATCATTCAAGTCTCTCACTAGATCAAGCTTCACCAACTTGTTCAATTGCTTCATGCCAACATGTCCAAGGCGCCTATGCCATAGCCATCCCTTGCTTGACTTGCCAATCAAACATGATGAAAGTTGAGCTTCACTAGCATTGAAATCCACCAAGTACAAGCTTCCATGCCTAAACCCCTTGAAGATGATATTTGATTGATCCTTGCTCACTACCTCAACATGCTTGTCATCAAATATGCACTTGTAGCCAAGATCACACAATTGTGCCACCGACAAAAGATTGAAGTTCAAAGTATCAACTAGCAACACATTGGAGAGATCCTTGTCATTGGAAATTTCAACCTTTCCAAGCCCCATGACATCACCCTTGCTATTGTCACCAAATGTGATGGAGTTGAATCCACCATTGTCATTCTTGTCAAGTGATTTGAACATACTATCTTCACCGGTCATATGATTTGATGCACCACTATCAAGCACCCAATGCCTCCCTCCGGCTTTGTAATTTACCTACAAGAAGACATCAAGCTTTAGGTACCCATTTTTGCTTGGGTCCTTGAAGGTTAGTCACTAGAGTCTTTGGCACCCAAATAGCTTTCTTCTTTGAGCTCATCCATGGTGTACCAATGAATCTAGCACTCACACCACACTCACTCTTAACAAGCATGTAGGAAGCATTTATCTTGTAAGAGGAAGCACTAGTGTTCTTGTTCTTGCATGCATGCTCTACATGACCCACTTGCTTGCAACTCTTGCAATAGCTACCAATGTTCTTCACAAAATAAGTCTTGTGAGGAGCAAAGGCGGCTTTGCCTTTCTTGGGGGTATAGCCCAATCCCTCTTTGTAGAGAGAGGCTCTTTGGCTACCCAAGCACATAAGCAAGCGGTCCTCACCACCATAAGCCTTAGCCAAGGTGTGATTGAGCTCCTTGACTTTCTTCTTAAGAGACTCATTTTCAACTACTAGTGTAGAATCACAAGCATGACTAACACTACTAGATGAAGTAGAGGCATAAGATCATGAAGGGCCAAGTGATGCAACAACAATTGAATCATCAAGTGAATCACATGATGTGGACACATTTTTCTTTTCTATGATCACCACTTGTGATTGCACTTTCTCTTGCTTCTCAACTAGAGAAGAATGAGCCTTTTCAAGCTTGGAGTGAGCAATCTCTAGCTTCTTATGGTCTACCTTTAGACTCTCATAAGAAGCCCTCAACTCCATAAGTTCTTGCTCAAGGTTTTGTTTGTCCTTGCGCAAGCCCCTACATTCTTTCCTAGAGTCATTGAAAGCACCTTTGCAATCCTCAAGCATGACCCATAGTTCTTCTTTTGTGGTGTCATCATCATCATCACTCTCATCATCACTATCGGGTGGAGATTGTACCTTAGTGGCCTTGGCCATAAAGCAAGATGATGGAGCACCAAATAGAGAAATCTTCTCTTGAATGGCAATGCTTGTGTGCCCCTTCCTCTTCTTCTTGGAATCATCATCTTCATCACTTGAGGAAGATGAATCACTCTCCCAAGTTGCCACATGGGATTCACCCTTCTTCTTCTTGTGAGAGGAGTCCTTCTCCTCCTTCTTCTTCTCTTGCTTCTTCCTCTCCTTCCTCATGGCATCTTCATCATCACTTGCATATGGGCACTTGGCAATGAGATGATCCTTGCTATTGCATCTAAGCACTTCATGGGACGGTCACTAGGCTTGGATGAGCTTCTCTTGCCCTTGGACCGGTACCCCTTCTTCATGAGCTTCCCCATTCTCTTCACAAGGAGTGCCATTTGTTCACTCACTTCTTCTTCTTGCCCACTTGAGCTAGAGCATGGTTCATCTTCACTTGAAGACTCTTCTTTCTTCTTCTTTGCCCTTGCTCTTGGATGATGTGGCCTTGAATGCCACGCTCTTCTTGTCATCATCCTTCTTCTCATTCTCCTTCTTCTTCTTCTTCACCAACTCTTCCTTCTCATGACCTTCTCTAAACTCATCATCGGCCATAATCTCTTGAAGAACTTGGTTGGGAGTTGGCTTCTCCTTCATGGTTGTCTTCACCATGACGGTCTTCAACATGTCAAATCTCTTGGGAAGACACCTCATGAACTTGGTGGAGAATTGGGAGTCCTTGATTTCTTCTCCAAGTCCCTTGAGCTCATTGACAATGACTTGGAGCCTATGGAACATCTCCGGCACACTCTCATCCTCCTTCATTGAGAAGCTAGCAAACTTCTCTTGCAACATGTAGGCTCTTTCGGTCTTGACACTTTCGGTGCCCTCATAAGCTTCTTCTAGCTTCTTCCAAATGTCATGAGCCACTTCAAGGTTCTTGATGAGCTCAAAAGCTTTATCATCAAGTGCCTCATGGAAAGCACTCACGGCAATGTCATTTGCTTGTTGCTTCTTCTCTTCGGCCGGTGTTGGCACCGCACTCTCAACAAGCTCAAACTTTGTCTCCACTACTTTCCACACTTCAAGGTTGATTGACTTGAGATGACTCTTCATCTTGAGCTTCCATTTGGCATAGTCATCACCTCGAAATGATGGTGCCTTCTTGGTGTTGTTGATATGCATAACCAATGCCATTGCTTCACCGTAGGATGTTAATCCAACTCAAACAAACGGTGCCCGGCTTTGATACCACGTGAAAGGTCACAATGGCTAGAGGGGGGGTGAATAGCCTAATAAAATTTCTAGCAATAAAACTAGACAACCCAATTAGATAGCAAGGCAGCAAATGTGCAAAGCAAGTGCTTCGACTACTCTATGCAAGCCGTTCTATCATGCAAGGCTACTCAATTCATATGCGCACACAACAACGGTGATCAAGCTACACAATGTCGGTTCACCGAAACCAACCAAGCAATTCTACCCACGGGATTTAAGCTACACAAAGAGTGGTTCCCGACCGACCACAACAAGCAATTCTACTTTGCGGAAAGTAAAGAGATGATCGAAGATTATACCGCCGCGAAGAGTAGAAGATAGCCAATCACCTAGGGAGCTCAAGCACAAGCACAAGGAGGTCGAAGCCTCGGCAATCACAAATCAACACAATGATTTTTTACCGAGGTTCACTTGCTTCCCGGCAAGCTACTACTCGTTGTGGCGATGCACTTGCTTGGTGAGTTGCCCGCTCAATTGGCTCGGTGCCAAAGACCCCAATGGGGAGCCGCAATCTCCACACAAGACAAGGATCCACAAGCCACGAGCAATCCACTAGAGTATCCTTTCACGAACTCCCGCGGGAAGGATCAAGAACCCTCACAAGAACCCGGTGTGGCCTCGAACAATCACCAAGTCGAGCTCAACCACCACCCGCCGCTCCAAACCGTCTACGGTGACGGGAATCACCGAAGAGTAACAAGAATCCGCAGCCCACTCAAAGAACAAGTGCCTCTAGATGCAACTCTCAATGCATATCACTTGTCTTGCCACTCAAATCTCACAAGAGATGCTCAACAATGAAAGAGATGAGTGGGAGAGGGAGTCTCTTGCGCACAATAGCTCAGGAATGAATGAAAATGGCCAAGAGAAGCTCCCCAAACCGACCACCCTTCTATTTATAGCCGCAGCCACAAATAGAGCCGTTGCCCCCCACGGGCAGCCGCGCAAGACGCGCGCGTCCGGGGACCGCCGGACGCCGGCGCCTTCGCCGCGCGCGCGAGACGACCGTTGGGAAATGAAATGCGCCACGTCACCACGCGTCGGACGATCAACGTGATCCGCCGCCGTCCGGCGCTCGCGTCCGCCACGCGTCCGGCCGAGTCCTCGCGCCGCCCCCCAGCGTAAAGTTTCGGTCGGCGTCCGGGGTCGCCGGACGTGCCTGCCGCGTCCGCCGCGCGCTAGCCGCGTGCCAAGCACGCCACGCCGAAGTCCAAGGCTGCCGGACGCTGCCGGACCGAGTCCGGCGCACGCAACGGTGGCCAAGCCACGCGCGCGCCGGCGCTCAAGCCGCCGGACGCGTCTCGCCCGAGTCCGGCGCCCTTGCCACTCGGCCCGGCGCCTTTTTGATCGTCATTTCATGCGCCAAACTTGCTCCAAGTTGATCCAAATCAATTCCTTGCCTTGTGCACTAACTCCACCATGTGATGATCCAATCTCAAGCCTTGGAGTTAGTATTTCACTCATGAAATATCGCGCAAGGGTTAGCTCTCTAGTTAACCTCTCATGCATCATGCAAAGTCACAACTAGAGGCACTTAGGACCGCGAATGAATCGAGGAAACCCTCTTTGATAGTCGGTTAACGATCCTAAATGTGGTCACACTCGCTAAGTGTCTCGACCACTAAACCGGAAAGCCCTATCAAGTATACCTTCGCCTTGATCTCCATGGGCGTTTCCATCCATCACCGGAGCTTGATCACTTCACATGTCCACCATGTTCGTCATCGTGATCACCATGCTCCATCATCCATCGTCACGTTGCTATGTGTCTAACCACACTTAGAGCAAAGCATTAGCAACGTTTGAGGGTCATTAATTACCAAAACCAAACCGGAGCTTTCAACACTAGCATTTCAGATGATCCCCCAGAAGATATAGTTGAGATAGCTCCTGAGGAAGAACCTATGATAGTTGAGCCTGAACCTTTAGCTACTCCACTTTTAGCCTTAACTATCCTCCAAGTTCCCCGAACCGCCGAAGGAGGAAGAAATTCCACTTTCGGAAGACATGTTTAATTTCGAGGAGGATCTTTTCTCGAATTATGGAAACACCTCGAATTATTCTGCAATTAGGAAGTCTTCGGCACCATCTCGCACCCAACCAAGACCTTTCGATCCAACCGAAGATAAATTCCTTAAAGATACCATGAAGGAGTTGACAACAATCGTAAGCAATGAATGGTTAAGAGAATCCGAGCTTTCTCATGAAGTCATTCGTCTAGATTCTCCTTCTACCTCTATTAGTTGTTAGATTCATCAAACCTCCTTCGATGGTCTTTACAATCCAGTTGTAGGTGTAAATATCATGTCTGAGTCTCTTGCACAGACACTTTTTGACGACATGATTTTAATTCCAACGACTAGGCTTCTAAAAAGTCTCTCAGGCCAAATCCTTCCTAGTGAAGGAATCTTCCACCTCATCCCTATCAAAGTAGACGAAACCAAACTGTACCTTAGTTTCTATATTTTCAATACTAGGGAATTCGACCTTTTAATTGGGCATCCAATAAAGAGACTTGTCCATGAAGGAAGAAAGGGGAGTATAAATATACATCTCAGGAAAAACTTAAACCTTTCCATTAACATCACTCATTCACTCCATGCCAAGGTAGAGCTAAGTCCTGAGCAAGAACCAATGGAAGAGATAATGGCGATGTCTCTCCTAGAATCATCCGACAAAGATCTCGAAGAAGTCGCCAAAGATTTCATCGAAGAAGTAGAACAACCACGAGATCCTTTACCCTTGGATGAAACTCGGGAACCTCCAAAATCCCCCATTGAGCTAAAACCCTTCCTCCAGATTGAAATATGCTTTCCTAAATGACAACAAGGAGTCTCCTGTCATAATTAGTGATAAACTTTCTGAATATGAGACCTTCCGACTCCTTACTATTTTAGAAAAGCATTGTTCTGCTTTTGGCTACTCACTCGAAGACCTCAAGAGAGTTAGTCCAGCCCTTTGCACTCATCGCATTCCAATAGACCCGCCTTATACACCTTCTAGGGAGCCCCAAAGAAGGCTCAACAATGCGTTGAGGGATGTTGTTAAGAAAGAGGTTTTGAAACTCTTGCGAGCTAGGATAATCTATCCCGTACCACATAGTGAGTGGGTAAGCCCTAGTACAAGTTGTACCCAAGAAAGGGGGTATGACTGTGGTAAGAAATGAGAGAAATGAATTGATTCCACAACAAACCGTCATCCTTGGATGGAGAATGTGCATTGATTATCGAAAACTTAATAAGGCAACAAAGAAAGATCACTTCCCATTACCCTTCATCGATGAGATGCTGGAATGGCTTGCAAAGCACTCTTTCTTTTGTTTCCTTGATGGATATTCTGGTTACCATCAACTCCCAATCCATCCTGATGACCAAAGCAAAACCACTTTTACTTGTCCCTATGGAACTTTTGCCTATCGTAGGATGTCTTTCGGTCTCCCGTGCAATGTGCCGGCCGTTCCAAAGGTGCATGATGTCTATATTTTCAGATATGATAGAAAAGATCATGGAAGTTTTCATGGATGACTTTTCTATATATGGAAAAACTTTTGATGACTCGCTAGAAAACTTAGACAAGGTTTTGTAAAGATGTATGGAAAAGCACTTAGTTCTTAATTGGAAAAAATGCCATTTCATGGTTAGAGAAGGCATAGTGCTTGGACACTTAGTGTCTGAACGTGGGATCGAGGAAGACCGTGCAAAGATAGAAGTAATAGAGAAGTTGCCTCCTCCCACAAATGTCAAAGGGTTTCGAAGTTTTCTTGGCCATGCGGGGTTCTATAGACGTTTTATAAAAGACTTTTCTTATATTGCTAGACCCCTTACAAGTTTGCTAGCCAAGGATGCTCCCTTTGAGTTTGATGATGAGTGTTTAGATGCTTTTCATATTCTTAAGAAAGCACTCATCTCTGCACCAATCATTCAACCCCCTCATTGGTCGCTACCTTTTGAAATCATGCATGATGCTAGTGATTATGTCAGTGGGGGCGCTTTTGGGTCAAACAAAGGATAGAAAGCATCATGCAATTGCTTATGCTAGTAAAACTCGTCAGACCTCAACTTAATTATGCAACAACCGAAAAAGAGCTCCTAGCTATTGTTTTTGCTGTTGACAAGTTTAGAACTTACTTAGTAGGAGCTAAGGTGATTGTTCATACTGATCATGCTGCTTTGAAATACCTACTTACTAAGAAAGATGCTAAATCACGACTTATAAGATGGATCTTGTTACTCCAAGAATTTGACTTAGAAATAAAAGATAGAAAGGGAGTAGAAAATTCTATAGCAGATCACTTGTCCAGATGCGGTTGAAAAACCACAGATTTGCCCATCAATGACTACCTCCGAGACGACATGCTCTACAAGGTCATGAGCGTCGACCCCTGGTACGCAAATATTATCAATTTTATGGTTGCAGGTTATGTACCACCAGGGGAGAACAAACGGAAGCTCATCCAAGAGAGTCGTCAACACATATGGGATGAACCGTACCTCTTCCGAGTCTGCTCTGATGGTCTACTCAGGAGGTGTGTACCAACCGAAGAAGGAATCAAGATCATTGAAAGATGCCATTCATCACCATATGTAGGACATTATGGGGTATTCTGCACTCATGCAAAAATCTGGCAATGTGGATTTTTCTGGCCAACCATGTATGAAGACATGAAAGATTTCATCCGGAGATGTGGAGCATGTCAGAGGCATGGGAACATAAATACACGAGATGCCATGCCACTCACCAACAACCTCCGAGATAGAACTCTTTGATGTCTGGGGAATAGACTACATGGGACCATTTCCTAAGTCCAAGCAAGGTGAATACATCTTAGTGGCAAGGACTATGTTTCAAAGTGGGTTGAAGCTCTACCATGTCGAGCCGATTCCAATCACGCCAAAAGGATGTTTGCGAAACTATCTTTCCACGCTTTGGAGTTCCACGCATGGTGATTAGTGATGGAGGCTCTCACTTCATTGATAGGAAGTTTCAACGCTTCTTACACAATCATGGGGTCCGTCACAATGTTGCGACGCCATACCATCCTCAAACAAGTGGGCAAGTAGAAACATCAAACAAGCAAATCAAGAATATTCTACAAAAGACTGTCAATGAAATGGGGACAGCCTGGAAGGACAAGCTTCATGGAGCATTATGGGCTTACAGAACAGCCTACAAAACACCTCTTGGAATGTCACCATACCAACTGGTCTATGGGAAGACATGCCACTTGCCAGTCGAACTAGAATTCAAGGCACACCGGGCCATAGAAATGGAACATGGACTTTGAAGCAAATTTGGGAGAAAAGAAAGATGCAACTCTCCGAGCTTGAAGAATGGCGAGAAAAAGCATATCATAATGCAAAGATCTACAAAGAGAGGACAAAGAGGTGGCATGACAAAAGACTCCGAAGAAGAAGGAATTCAAACCAGGTGACAAGGTGTTACTATTCAACTCTAGAGTAAAGCTGTTTGGACATGGGAAACTACGAAGTAAATGGGAAGGACCATTCAAGGTAATTGAAATAGCATCACATGGAGCAGTCACTCTTCAAAATGATGAAGGCAAACTTTTCAAGGTAAATGGTCAATGGTCAACGTCTAAAAATTTTCTTTGATGCACAACCACCAGAAGAAGAATTGGACATAATTAATTATATAGAATTTGAAGTTACTAAAAGAAAGAAAAAGGGTATCCCGCTTTGTCCCGCATAGAAATCATGGGCAACTCTCTAGACAAGTAATGCTTAATTTACTAACCCTTAACTGCTCCACGAGTTTTGTTGTCTATTTGAATTGAGCAGAGATATCAAGAAGAGCTAAACGGGCGTAAGGACGTCCTCTCCCCTGCCGGAGTGCTTTGTCTTCAACAATCATAGTGTTGTCTTTACAAACCATCATCCCCGACACTCCAGGAAGAGCAAGTACACCTTCACCGCGCCGCAACATCAACAGGACTACGTCAACATTCGGCTTGGGGGAGAGCACCTCCGTGTATCCAAAGCTAAGTATCACTAGCTTACTTTTTTTCATTCATCTATCTACTTATCAACCGTGCTAAAGTTCGTCTTGCTAAAATGAACCCCTAGAATAAACTCTTATATGGAAATGATGAATAGTTGCTCTGTCGTAGTTCCTTTCAAGTACATAGTTTTCAACCTTGAACTCTCCCGAGTTTTAGACACAACTGTTTAGATTTGAGATTTGCTCTGAACCTGAAGCTTGTGGGTAGCGAATGCTTGATCTAAGTCTAGGTGGTTGCTGGGTATGATATGGGAAGGTTTTGAGCTGCTATCCATCTTGTTCCTAGAGATACTAGAGTTCTGGAGAATTTATCTGTGAAAATATTAAATTTCTGCATGATGAGTTCCTTTATGATGAGAGTTTAAATTCCTACCACAGCCATATATTCATGCTTACTAGATTAGGAAGACCCAGCTATTTGTATAGATCATTTTGTAGGCTTTGAGTGTAGTCTTTATAGGCATTGAGTGTAGTTATGCTATGGACCCGTAAGGAATCAGTCATGCAGTTTAAATCAATAATATGTGCTCTCTATCCATTGATCTATGCTACTTCTGTCCTCAGAAGCATGCACTCATTTCATAAATACTACATTCATTCTGTGCTACTTCTGTCCCTAGAGGTACCACCCACATATAGATCCATATCCACCACGTAATGTGCTATCTCTACCCTGGAGATACGCACTTATGCTGCTCCTACTCTAGGAGTACGCATTCCCTCATATAATGAGCTGTCTCTACCCTGGAGATACGCACCTATGCTGCTCCTACCCTGGGAGTACGCATCCATCCATCCACATATACATACGCCATTCATTCCATTCCATCCTGAAAAGGTTCTACTCCTATCGTGAGTGTGAACATCTAGAAATAATCATCGCCATCCCCTTTGCCTACATAAAAGCTCCAGTCATTATCATTTCAAAGTTATACACTCCCCGTTGCTAAATTTTCCTTGCAAAGGATTGGTTGCTCTAAAGTAAAAAGAAAAAGAAAAAAAAAAGAGAGAAAAGAAAGAAAAAAAAGAGAAAAAAAAGAGAAGAAAGAAAAAAAACAGAGAAAGAGAGTAGCCAAGTCCTTCCCTAAGTTTCAAAGTTTCCGAATAAAGGGAGTTATGTTATCCCCAAAGGAGCGAGTGTAGAAGTAGATGTTCACCAAGTGATCACCCCTCATAATCATTTCCTTATCATCATCATCCTATCATTCATCCCATTCCCTCATTCACATGCACATATGACTTTATTATTATTTTAGTTCCTTTGGATCCATGGCTTAACTATGCAATATATGCAAGTGAGTTTGAGTGTCTCCCCACCTATGAGCTCCACATAAGCCTATTAGAAAGTAGGGTGAGAGAGAGAAGGCACTTTCCACTATGCCTTAGTTCCACAAATACTACATATTCTGAGAGAAGAGAGAAGGCATACGCTACTCATGCCTTGGAGAGGATCCAAATACCACAAATGAGAGACCTGAAAGGTTCATACAAGGAACTCGAGTTTTATTTGAAAATCTTGCAAAAACTCGGAATAATAGTTGATCAAAGAGCGAGAAACATGACGCTTGACTTGACCGTTCTGTCTTTCAACTGCTCAAGACCCAAGTGACGGTTACAAGCCCCATGGTAAAAGGTAATATGAGTAAGTTTTGAGTCAGAATAGTTCACTCTAATTCGGAGGAGAGTTCTTGTTTGAATGCATGTGTACTTTTGAGGCGTGAAAGCATTGTAGCAACTCCTGATCCACACTGAGTTTATCTTTGCTCAGGGACGAGCAAAAGGTAAGCTTGGGGGAGTTGTTGACGGTCGATAAGTACCAATTTTATACCGTCAACGCAGCTAGAGAAAGGACTAAAATATGTTTACCTATTAGATATAGGGGTAACACTGACAGAATTCCACGAGTTTTGGTGAATCTATGTTTTACAGGGACTAAACTGGAAAAGTACCAGAATCATCAAATAGAAGTATGTCAAATGATGGAATAAAGTGCACCATTACATAGAGCTCATCGAGACACATGAAATAGAGTTTTGGTTCACCCAAATCGGAGTCCAGACGATAAAGTTACGCCTTTCAGAAGATTGCAATTGGGCTCCAAGAGCTGTCCGGAGTATAACGGGCATATCTCCCTCATACGAACTCCGATTCAGGAGATCCATGCAGCGAATCGAAGCTAACGAAGAGATCCATCAGCCCACAAAATATGAGCCCATTTGGGCCCAGCCAAGGGTCGGCCGCCTCCACCCTAGGGGCGGCCGCCTCCTGAGGTCGACCAATCAGGCTCCGCCTCACGGATCCTGCCTCCACCGCATTTGAGGATGAATAAAAACCGTCCATTTAGGTCGGTTTGATTCGAGGGCTGCGGTGCATCCTAGGGGGCTATATAAACAGAGCCCCTGGCCCCTGGAGGAGGCATCCCTTAAACCCTAATTTCATTTGCTCCAGCCGGGATCAGCTGAGAGGGGTCCCTTGAATGGATCTCCTCGCTAAACCTAGCCATCAAGAGAAGATTAGTCCTCGTTAGGATCTAGTCTTAGCATAATAGGGAGATAGAGAGCGAGGGAAGAGTTGGAGGTGGTGCCGGCATGTCGGTGCTCCCCCTCGGGCTTGTACTTCGGCGGATTCAGCTTCCAAGCCTCGCATCCGGGATACTTCGTAATTGATCTTTATTCAAGTATTTATTTTACTCTTTTGTTCATTGGTTCACAGTTCTTATGATTGCTCTAGTTCTTGTTAGCGCTCGAATTAGAGTAGTAATTGTTAGCATAAGCGTGGTGCTTAGGGCCGTCGGTTACCTGTGTTTGCGCCCTATTCTCTGGTTGTGTGGTAGTTACGGGAGGTGACAGCCCCGTCCACACCGAATTGAGTAGGTTCTTAAATTAGTAGGACCGTAGTCGCGTCGGTAGAGTTATCCTTTGTGGTGCTTTCCCGTCTAGTGGCGTCCCGAAGTGAACATTAGAAGGACAATTGCTTCATAACCTTGCCTTGCATAGGATCATTACCATAGGAATCCTCTTTACCCATCATATCTTAAACCTTGATTGCTACCCATAGATAAACTAGTTGTTTGGCGACCCACACACGTTTCCCTGTGGATACGATATTTAAAACCCTCCGGGTGAAAGCTACAACGATATCCGTGCGCTTGCGGATTTATCTGTGTGCGTTAAAAATACCAATAGAGGCGGCGCTCGAAGGTGCCGAATGGCCGGCCAGATAGGGTTGCGTTACTGTTCGACTTGGTCGAAGAGGAGTAGCCTTTCGAGCAGGCTTGGAATCCCACCTGGCCCACGACGACTAGGTTTCTGCTCCCGCACATGGGCTGGCCACTTCCCACAGACTCCGCTCCCACCCATGGGCTGGCCCTAATACTGAATATATAGGAACGGAATATATATTAGGAAATAGATATAGTGGAATGCAAAAATAGTGCGTGAGCACGGATCAGAAGTACGTGCGGGAAGTAGCTTTCCACCACTGCACTACGCACATGCTTAATTTAAGTAAAGAAACTTATATTAATAAATCAGTGAGACTGTTTAAGTTAATAAAGAAAAAACAGCCTGCTCTTTCCGAAATAGATTGCTAGACCAACATATGACATTTTATGAAATATAGAAAAGCCTACATAGTTGAAAAGAAGGATAAAAAAATCAAAATAGAATAAAATATAGAATAAAAATTAAAACATACAACAAAGTACAATATCCTATGTTTTTAAAGTTGAAAAATCATAGTTCCGAATCAAATATCCAAATCAAAATCCGATTGCATCGTCGTATTCCTTAAAATAAACCCTTTAAAACAAGATCCCACAAGTATATATTTTGATAATTTTTTTAAATGACACTCATCTCATGATAAACCTATATTTAAAGATAATCGTCAAACATCGCTAAACACATTAAATGTGTCCTAGAACATCATATGTATATTGAGTGAATATCTGTGTACACAATATAACATCATATGTATACTAGTGAACATCTCTAAAATACACTATAGAACATCACATGCATACCAAGTGAACATCTCTAAAAACACCATAGAACATCAGATGTGTACTAAGAAAACATTGTTGGATACACCATAGAACATCGTATGTATACAAAGTAAACATCCCTAGATATATCATAGAATATCACATGCATACTAAGTACACCACAAAAAATCAAATGTGTACTAAGGGAACATCCCTAGAACACCATAGAGCATCATATGTATACTAATCGAACATCTCCAAATATACAATAGAACATTACATATGCATCAAAGAACATCACACGGCCTTAAGTGAACATCCCTAGATACACCACAAAATAAAACTAAGATATATTATAAAACATCCATATATAGTACGTGAAAAACACTAAATACATCCTAAAACAGCACATGTATATTAAATGAACATTCTCAATGTAACCAAAATAAATAAATATAAGAAAATGAAGAAAAATAAAAATAATAAAACTAAAAAATAGATGAAAAAAGAAACATGGAAACCAAAATATAAAATATAAAATAATTTGGTAGAAGAGAAAATGTAAAAAAGTAAATAGAAGAGAAAGAAAAAATATTAAACTAAAAATGACAGAAAAAAATAAAACTAACATAATAAAGTAAAACAATAAAGAAAATGAAAAAATGAAAAAGGCACAAAAAGTAAAATAAATGAATTAAAGGAATGAAAAAGAAAATAAAATTATACAAATGAAAATAGAAACAAAAAAACAAAAATAATTGTAAAGATCAAAGATAATAAGAAAAGAAAAGAAAAGAGAAAAAGGGAAACATAGAATCTATATCTACTCCGAAAAAATGAAAAAGGCACAAAAAGTAAAATAAATGAATTAAAGGAAAGAAAAAGAAAATAAAATTATACAAATGAAAATAGAAACAGAAAACAAAAATAATTGTAAAGACCAAAGATAATAAGAAAAGAAAAGAAAAGAAAAAAGAAACATAGAATCTATATCTACTCCCTCCATTACTTGAAAAGATGACGTTTTGGACAGCATTTAGCATATCAAAGAGTGATTAATTAGGATAGAGTTTTCCCTATTTGCCCCTATTAAATACGGTTGCGGGTGCATGCTATACACGAACATCCATTAGCTCGAACGGTTAGCGCAGCGTGGTGCCATGACTGAGGTCCTGGGATCAAAGCTTGGTGGCGAGCGTGAATAGGATTGGCGAGGGGAGCGGCGTGCATGGGAATCGAGGAGGGCCTATTTGCTGCGGCTAACGAAGCGTTGCCGTACTCATCTAATGCAGCATTGAACGGTTAGAAGGGGCAGGGGCAAAAACGTCCGGATTAGGAGGTGCTAAGCTAAAATGACATCTAATTGCATTCTCACCTATAGGCCTCAAAATGTCATCTTTTCAAGTAATGGAGGGAGTATATCTATATCTATACCTACTAATAAAGAGGCGAAATTTCCGCTGCGTTTTTTCGTCCATCCTCGATCTCTATTAGGATTTTTTTGGCAAAATTTCTACAACCAATATTCTTTTGTCCAACTTAGTACTAAGATGACTCAGTCTCGGTCATCAGTTCCTAAAAACCTCTCTGTTGCGCTAACATCCAAGAAGTTTTAAACAGAAACGACATTTATTGCTACCTATTTAATTCGTTTGTGTGTATTGTCCGAGATGCCAAAACCTAAAAGGCTAGCAATTAATGTCTCACACGCATGTCAAGTCTAAGGAGCAACCATCAGCACAATACACAAATTGGCCAGCCATGAATTTGATGAATTTTATTATACGAACAAGGTAAAGAGCTGGAGGCTATATTGAATTTTTCGTTTTCATATTTTTCATAGCCATTGGAACTATGCAACGTTTCTTTTATATTTTATTTGTTTGCCCAAGTCTAATTATAAAATGAATAAACTAATGTCTCTAATAATAAAAGCAAAATTTCATGCATGCTTTTTTCGTCCAACCTACCACTCCCGTATTCGATAATAAGGAGGTTTCGATTTCAACCGTCCTCCTGTTCTTTGTTCCGTGTCCATATCCTCTACATTCCATTCCAAATATGATACTTGTGTCTATATCTCTACTACTCTTTCTTTGGGGACCAATTACAATGGAATGAAACACCCAACCAATATATCAAATTACTCGAGCGAATCAGAAACTCGATCAAATCGACCGCACTGGCCTCAAATAGAGCATGGTAAGGGCGGCGACTGTGAGCATGGAGCCCATAAAGAGTAGGCCGAACACAGCGTCATATATGACAGCGAGCGTGGTGCCCATGGAGAGCAGGACAAACATGGAGCCGCACATGATGCAAGCGTAGAGCGTGGTGGGCCCGGCGGGCACCGCCAAGGTGGTGGCGGAGCCGCGAAGGAGGCGACACAGTGCTAGGCGTGGGTGGAGGAGCATGGACTAGACAACACTACAAGAAATCCTCTAATCTGTGACGAATTGTCCGTGATGAATTTTGAGATCGTCACCATCGTTACAGCATCACCAGCAATCCATGATTGAACCGGGTGGATGCAAGATGATTCAGTTTTTGAGTTGGCCTTACATCCTGACATTGAAAATGTGTCCCTGACCTGATTTATATCTTACCTGCACAGTGCTTAATTTGTGATTCCAAACTAACAAACACACTGTGTATCTAAGCTGATTTTAACTTGACCATGTTCCAATTCCAGTGCAACAACAAGAAGCAACAATGAGGGAAGCCGGAGGCATGAGCTGTGCTGATTCTCGACTGGGTATGCATACTAAACAATAAGTTGTAGGTGTTGTGCTCATGATTGTCACAATGTGGTTAGAATATATTTTGATAGTTCCCAATGAATGCCATAGTAATGTGACTTGTCATCAGATGAACACCATAATATATGCAACTGCATGCTTGCATGAATGTTCTTGAATCCATTGGAGTATGATTCTTTCTGGTCCGTCTAATGATAGCAGGTCCTTTTTCCTGTCAGCAATTTCCTTATGAGAATCACGTGATGCAGACTATGGTGCTTGGGCCCTTTTTTGTTTGGCTCATTTTAATGGAATCTAGGACTCGTGTTGCATGCAGTACTTATTTTTGGTCTAAAGAACCTGAATGTCTTTGATCTGTAACTACAAACTCATTAAATTTTCTAATTGTTCAGCTTTGTTCTTGACTCTGGGTTTGTTCATTGTTCTGTGAATATGATCGTAGCAGCCCTGAACAAATGCTATGTTTCTATGCACATGATAGATAAATGGAAATGACTTATGTATTCATATTTTTGTTGTCTTTTGCTGTAGGGTGACCAATCAAATGAAATTATAGTGCAGTTTGGAGGATGGAGAACTGGGGTTTTCTTGCAGCTGCCTAGCTCAAGCTCTCAAACAAACAACCCCATGTAGTGGATGAGGATAGGACAAATGTTACATATTGTGTCGACTAATTCTTGTAATTTGAACTGGATGAAAATTTTTATGTGATGTATTGTTGGATGAGCCGTGAGACTTTGTATTTGGTTAGTGTGTGAAAATTTGATATTGCACGTAATCGTGTTATGTCATTACGTGATTTTAAAAATCGAAAAACTGCCTAGAATGATGACAACATCTATGGTACACGTTAGCACTGTTCATATCAGTGCTCATCAGAGTCCATGTCATTGCTGACTCAATGTCCACACAAGCATCCATGTCAGCGCAATCGATGAGGTGGCTGTTTAATCGGTGACGTTTATTTTTCGTCACAGCAAATGGACTTGGAATGGGCTAACTAGGCCTCGAGCTCAACCGTGACGATTTTAAATCGTCACCGATTCTGTTTAGCGGTGACGATTTTTGACAAAACGTCACGGAGGTTAATTGGTGACGCTCAATCGGTGATGATATGTAAAATCGTCACCAAAGTTGTTTGCCGACGTTTTTTTGGTGATGCGTGACGAAAAATTTTCATCACGGATTAACAGGATTCTTGTAGTGCAAGCAGCATGACGTACACGATAAGGAAAAGAGCTACCCAAGTCCATCGTCGGCTCGACCGCCCGCCATCGGATCCATGGATGGGTGGGAAGTGAGGATTAGAGCTCAACTAAGCAACGAGATTCACGACCTCAAATCGGGTTCAACATGAGCATCTTGTGTGAAGTGAGTCAAGAGTGTCGGCAAAAGACGTACCATGGAAGCTTTACTTTCTCAACAATCTTATTCTTGTTTTCAGGAATATTGTAGCTTATTTGCTCCCATTGCAACGCACGGGCATATTTACTAGTATAAATAAATAAAATAGAGAAAAGGAAACCTATCGTACTTTGGAAAGCTATATACGCCGCTGCGGAACCACGTCTCGCACGGAAAAGCCGAAGGCCAACATTACCGGACCACCTCCCACGCTAATGGGCCGAGCAAGGTGGGCCAAAGAAAATAAAAGGAAAACGCAGAAGGAAACAGTTCACGCACTGGAGGCGGGTGGTCGACGCGCGACTCGGCCAAGATTTCCGGGCCAGGTAGGGTAGATAGTTGGAGGATTTATTGAGCTTATTGGGCCACGGAGGTGGGCTCTACGATAGCAGCATCTATTCGCTTACTGGGCCAAGTATAGGAAGGAAATGCACCATTTGCTAAAAAAAAAAAAAAAAAAAAAAAGGAAATGTACCAACTTTTGAGTCCTCGAAAAACCAATGGTCCATTCTCTCCTCCCCTCAAAAAAAAAAAAAAAAAAAAAAAAATCAATGCTTCATGTTCACTTCCTTCCTTCGAAGAAAAGAAGGCGGCGCATCGCAATAATAAAGGGTAGGAAAGGAAAACGGAAGCAAAATTTCGCAGGCGGAGGAAAGGAACGAGAGGCAACAACGGTGGCCGGTGCGAACGCGTGGGGTCACGCCTGCGCCTGGCCTGACGCGGGAAGCCGGCCGGAACCATCCAACTCCGCCGCGTCGCCGTCGACTACCCCGTCGTCGCCTTCGTCTGTCTCTCTCGCGTGCCCACCAAGAACAAAACAACGCGAGCTAGCCGCCTAGAATTCCACGTCCGCGGTCCGCCCAATCTCCGTCTCCTCCATCCACGCGGTCTCCATCTTCCTCTCCTGTAATCCCGTCACACGGGCCGGCGGCGGCGGCCGCCGCGAATCAGATCCCCCGACCCGCGGCGCCGGTCCGGAATTGGCGCCGGACGGGTTCCTCGCTCTGAATTTGGCGCCGGCTCCCCGCGCCGGCCGGACTCCTCTCTCTCTGTCTCAGGTAATCGTTTGCTTTCTTGGTTCTTGGTTCGTCGCTGATTCGGGGGTGCGGCTTCTGGCGTATCCATTTATATTAGAGATATACATATTTGGGGATCCAAAGGTTGCGATTCCTCGTCTCGAACGATAGATAGATGATGGGAGGTTTCAGGAATTTCGCTGCGGTGCGTTGTCACAAGGAAACGCTCCGTGGAAGCATAAGCTGTTCTATATGCTGGGAGGTATCGGGAATTTAGCTGTCACAAGGAAACGCTTCGTCCAAGCATAAGCTGTTCTATATGCTGGGAGTTGGGGTGGGTTGTCACAAATTTGGTGAAATACACAACAAAAGGCTTTGTTGTGCTTTGTCATGTTGACTTGTTGATTTGTCCATAGACAATGTTTTCGAGCTGGGAATAGCTGCATCGTTGTTTTCAGATATACTAGCAGCATAATTGCTGAATGTTAGAACAATTTACTGGCCTGTTATGAGCAACATACATAGGTGTGATAGTGTTTCCCTTTCCTATTGAACCATATCCATTGTTGCAGTTTACCACTAGTAGTTTCTCAGTTATGATACGACAATACTGTTTGCCCAATTTTAGATGACTAATGCACCTCATTCAAATTCAGTGTTTGACGTTTATAATTTTCTAGTGCCACAAATTCCTTTTGGATACGAATTGACAGGTATGTCATTGTTCAGGCAGCATTCTGTTCACTGGTGTGCTTGCTAGCTTTGTTGGTTGGAGCGCGCAATGGGAGGCTGTGCGGGAAAGGTGAGCCTTCTCAAAGGATACCAGTCTTGAAAGTGCAAGCGTTTTTTTTTTCCCTTGGAAGTTAATAACATTCTTTGTTCTCTGTTCAGGCACGTCGTGATGATGACGACGACATGCTCAATTTCAAAGGCGGGAATGTGCATGTTATAACGACTAAAGAGGGCTGGGAGCAGAAGCTTGCAGAAGCAAACAGGGATGGGAAAACCGTAAGTAAAAGTTAAAAGGACTGGAGATGTCCTTAGTGTATTGTGATTTTGGTTACGCGTTATGTGGTGTTTAATTCTATCACTTTGCAATGTGGGTGCTTTGCTATGGCGCTAATAGGTTCAAGAAATCAGCCTGCATAAACTGCCTGGTATCAATCATGGCCAATTTGTTAAATGAAACACTGAGAGAGTTTGAGGTGTGGATGAGATGATGAAGTTCGTGCTTCCAATAGCCCAATAGCCCAATAGCCAGTTAACAAGTTACAAGATTGTCCGCAAAAAGTTGGTTTCCTGCTGCTTTTGTTGTCTGAACATGATTCACTAATTCATATCTTTCAGAAAACTTCTGGTTGAAAACTTTTTTTTAAAAAAAAAACAAGGAGGATCACATGAAGTGTTTATGTGCTAGAACTTTGACATGCATGGTAATCCTACAAAAGGGACTATTTCAGTTTCTGAGATGCACCTTTGGTCTTGAACTTTTTTAATTTTGTTCTGACTTGTAAAGCCTGAAACCTTCTGAATAATATGCTGGAGCGCATGGAGTTTTGCTAATTTATGAACCGGAACTTCTGCTGGCATGGTCATCCTATAAAAATGGACCATATCATTTTATTAGAGCTATCTTATGGTGTTCTTGAACTTTTAAGTTTCTTTAGACTTCTGGAGTCTGAACTCTTGATTTCTTGTAAGGTCACTTTGTTATGTGAACTAACAGATGGGGATTTGGCACACAAGTTGTTGAATTATATTTGTTAGACTCACAAGTTTAATTTTGTAGGTTGTGGCAAATTTCAGCGCTTCCTGGTGTGGGCCATGCCGTGTCATTGCTCCTGTCTATGCTGAGATGTCAAAGACTTATCCTCAACTCATGTTCTTGACAATAGACGTCGACGACCTGATGGTAATTCAATCATACATATGTCAAATCAGTTCTTGGAAATATACATGGCTTTGACTTCTTTGTGATCAAGCAATGCATCTAGTCTTGATGATGTATTGGTACTATTATCTGTGCCGGTTGATCCTGCTAGGTTCTTGCATTAAATTCCTTAAGGTTGTTTGGGCAGATAGCTCTATGTTTCAGCCCCATTGAATAACCTAGGTGTACTCTAAATGTTCGCTTTTGCATTCTTCTGAGAATCACCGTGCGAATTACTGCGAAAGTTTTGAAGTAGGCCAGAGAATAAGTCTATCTACAGTTACAGTTTCTTCTTTGAGCATATAATCTAAGGATGGAACATCAATTTTGCATACAAGTGCTATACTTATAGTGATAAGCCAAAACATGCTATCAGTTTTTATGTACTAAAAATAACTAAATAGATACATGTGTTACAAGACACTTTACTCAAGTCGTATTAAGTAATATTTCCATCCTGATAGCTCTGTGCTTGATATGTTGCCCTGATGCTTTCATCAACCCCGATTCATCTAATTCCATCTAATTCTTTCGTGTTTGACTATTCCTCTCCAGGAGTTCAGCTCGTCATGGGACATCCGCGCAACCCCGACATTCTTCTTCCTCAAGAACGGGCAGCAGATCGACAAGCTCGTCGGCGCCAACAAACCCGAGCTCGAGCGGAAAGTGCTAGCAGCCGCCGGTGCCAGTTCGTCCTAGTGGGCAGAAGTAGGAGTGGGCAAGCGATATGTGTTCTGTTCTCTCGCCTGTGATGGTTTCCCCGTGTATAGTTCCATGGTTCATTTGTGTGCTACTAGCCCCATGTTTTGCCTGGAGATATGATGACGCTTTACAATTTTGCCAACCCCGGTGCCTGCCTTCGCGCGCACTCGCATGTTTTTGCTCGTGGAAGCTTGTTGTGGACCTGTGCGTGTGACGAATGAATGGAACTTACAAATTGATGAAGGTTTGCTTGGTTGCGTGCATTTGTTCTGTTGTGTCTCCAGTTGTAGACTTCTAGCCTTTTGTAAATTTGCATTTGTTCAGAAAAAAGGCGAGGAAAAACCAGGCGTTTTTCAAATTTCAAAAACAAAAACAGCAGAAGACGGGCTGCCGTTGGCCAGGGGCGCAAGGGCCACAGGCTGAGGAAACGGAGGATCCTATGCTCGGCTGGGGCCCGGCCCTGCACCGCGATCCCAGGCTTTTCCCCGTTTTTCCGGTGTCCCCGCCCTCGTGGGGCCCACCACAGAAAAACCCTCGCAAAAAAATCAAATTAAATGTTTCTCAAAAAAAAATCAGCACCGTTTTGCTAAAAAAAATAGTAATAAATTAGCGCCGTTAAACCCCTTGCATCCCGCCGGTTATTATTAAAAATATATATGAATAACACATTAATTAAATTAATTAATTAAGCTAAATTAAACGGCTCCAGCTGGTGAGGCGGCAGGGGCATTACGGTAACTGCGCTCCGGCGGGTTCTGGGCTTTAGCGCCCGCTCGACTCGAGTGCTCTGCTCCACCACCCCCACAATTCCGCAGTTCCGCGTGCCAAGAACAGGAACCGCTGCTGCCTGCTGCGCTCTGCCATTCCTGCGCTCCAGAACCGCAGCTGCTGGTCTGCGAGCTCCGGTAATGCCCCCTCTTCCTCGCCCTCTTCTGTCGTCGATTGTTGGTGGTGGTGGATTTGTGATGCGGGAGTTTTCGTCTTCTTGGGTCTGCTTCTCGCGGTGTCTTGGAATCTCGCTCTCTCTGGATTGCTGCTGTCGATCTCGGATTTGTGATTTGGTTAGTGCGTAGGAGTGCGGCTTCTGGGGGGTTGCGCGGACGATCGTCGCGTCCGGCTCTGAATCTCTGATGATTCTGTTTTGGTGACGAAATCTTGCTGCCCCCTGGGGACTGATGCCACTGTTGTTTGTTCGTCTTGCGGCGCCTCCGATCTGTTCAGTCTGGGGGGGAATTCGGTCCATCCTGTGCTTCCACGGATGCTTCTGTGCTGTCTTGAATGCTGCTACTGGGATTGTGGCCGGGAGTACGGGCCTTATTTAGATTGCTGTCTAGTCGTAGGTAGCAACCTTTAGGCATCAATCTGGTAGCAATTCATTTAACTTATCTGTGTTCATTCCTTACTTTTGCTATGGAAATCTCCAACAACTTTATCTGAAATGTCGGCAGCACCATTTCCATTTGTGGCCACCTTTTTTTTTTTTTTTTTTTGAGGCATCCATTTGTGGCCACCTTGATACTAGGCAAAGTTATCCGGATCCTTCGCAGGCATGGGCTAGGAATGGCATCAGTTTGTCCCATGTTCCCATGGGTGGGATAACATTTTCTTAGCTTTAAATACCGGTAACGGGGATAGCATTTTCTCAGTTTAAAATCCAGATTTTTCCCTTTCTTTAACCTGATATAAGTGCATTTATTCATGGATTGGGAAGCAGAACAATGCAAGCACGTTACTTCTTCAGTCACGCATTAAAATAATTATTATATTTTGCACAGCTGGAAACGGATACCTTATTGCTCAATGAAACTGTCCACAAATGGCATGAGTCATGCATTAAAATAATTATTAATCAATGAAACTGTTCGTTCAGGATCAGGGATAATGACCATCTGCCTCAGGCTTCCATGTGCCTGCCTAGGTGTGAGCCCTGGCATGTTTGTTTTGTGGATCCCAGATAATTAATTAATAGTATTGAATTGAGTGGTCTCATTTGTTACACCGCTGGACATTGACAAGCACATTTTTGGTCGCGAGTTCGCGGCATCTTGCTTCAGCCCTCAAGTTTTGATCAGTGTGGGGTAGGACTTTGTGATGTCCATTCTTCTTGTCTATCAGTAGTTCATTCCCAGTTCATTGAATCGTGCTCCCTGACCTACCTAACAGCTCTAGAGCTGTAGTTGCTGTGTCTTATGCACTTGGACTTGTCAGTTGTGATAAACAAGTCCCAACCCTTTCATAATGTAAATAATTGATCGTTATACAAGGTCTGACTAATTTCATTGTCATCAAGTTCTAAATGTCCCAAAATACATGTATATTTTTTCAGAAAAGATTGCTCACAAAGCATAAAAAAATATTTGTCGCTGACCCTCTCTTATGTTAATCCTGATATATAATGTATATAATGCACATGTTATCTCTTTTTCAGATGTCTTCTTAAAGTAGTATGATTTCTTTTAGGAAGAAAACATAGTGAAAGGGTCATTGTTATTCAATGCGTATGCTACTGTTCTTTTGGATAGCAGATTATTGCTTCTCCTGGGCTTGATGACAGTGATCCTGATAAGATCATAGTGAAATGATTCCTTGGCTCTGCTTGTTCTTTGTAGCTATTACCTGACATTTTCTAGATCCTGGCGTTTTGCATCTGAATTCTAGACCTGCTACTTGCCATCCTTAATTCTAGGAAAGGCTGCTCTTTTCTCAGACAAATTATTAGTAATTGCCATGTTCTATAGAGCAGGCAAGACCGACTCTGTTGGCTAGAGCATTGCATGTATTTTATTTTGTTTATACAGGTTAGTTATAGTTACTTAATTGGAACTGAAATTAATAGCATAGCTTGTCATGGGCCTGTGGCAGTAGTTACGCAATTCGGTGTCTTAAATATTTATTATGACTGCTGGAACGATTTAGTCGACTGTCTTAAATTTCTTATAGATTAAACAGGGTTCTATTTCTCCTGCACTTGCAACTTTCTTAACAAGGATAGTCATGTTGCTTGCATCATGCACACCCTTTTAACTACTCACAGTTGTTCCTTTTGAATATTAGGTCTGCATATCAGAAGAGATTTTCATATATTTTGGTGAAGATGAAGAGAAAGGCGCAGTCAGGAAAATCCCACTCATGGTGGTGGGACAGTCATATTAGTCCACAAAATTCTAAATGGCTCTCTGAGAATCTAGAAGGTCAGGACTATGATCTTGTATGCTCACCAAACAATCTAACATGTTATTCTTTGCAACACAAGATGGTTTATAGTGCCTCAGGCTTTTTTTCATTTTGATACTTATTACCCACTCTAGTTAGGCATGCCTGGTTGTTTTCTGAATATAAGTGTTCTTTAAATGGACAGAAATGGAGAAGCACGTGAAGCAAATGCTGGGGCTCATTGGTGAAGGAGAGTTCTCTGCAGAAAAAGCGGAGGTGTTTACCGAGAAGCGGCCTTTACTTATTACTCATGTGGAGAACTTCTATCACATGTATCGTGCTCTTGCTGCGCGATATGACAGTGTAACTGGAGAACTGCGCAAAAACATTCCATCATCTCTTCAATCATACGGCTCTTTTGGTGTCTCTGAATCAGATTCTGAGACACAATGTTCCTCATCTCCAAAGTCTGACATGCAAGAAAATATGCCAAAGCAAAAGCCTGCATCAGATTTCCTTGATATTTCCATTGGCTCTGGTGTTAGCTCTGATGTATCAAAGAAGGGTAGTGAAAGGTCTTCATCATCATCAGATTCTGATTCAGAGCATGATGAATCCAAAGAGGAAAATGGCAGTATTTTTTATGCCCTGAGCCAAAAAATTATTGAGCTAGAAGATGAGCTTCAAGAAGCAAGGGGAAAACTTGATGCTTTAGAGGAAAAGCATGCACATTGCCAGAGTGAATTGAGTACCAACTCAAAAATTGCCGAACATGAAGAAAAACTGCATATTTCTGATGTGGAATCCAACAACCTTCAGAAGGGTCCAGAAGAAAGGGATTCTTCTTTAGAGAGCTCAACAGAAGTCAACAGCGAAAAGGAAGCACTGGAAGCTGTGCTGTTTGAGCGCAAAAATGAGATTGAAATGCTGAAAGGTGCAATGGCCTCAGCTGCTAAGCAGTTTGAGGTTGAATTGGCACATCGTGATCTTGAAATTGATAAGTGCAAGAATGAGCTTGGAGTACTCTCAGAGAAGTATTTGCATGATAAGTCAACTCTCGAGGATGAGCTTAGAAAGGTCCATGGAGTCATCAAGAATATGGAAGGTGACCTAGAAAAGGCTTCTCAGGAGAAATTGCAGCTCAAGTCTCAGATTAAAGAACTTGAGCAGGCATCTCACAGCTTAGAATATTCAGCTTCTGAGATAGTTGAGCTGCAAGAAGTAATAAGGAATACGCAAGCAGAATTAAAAAAGGTTGCAGAGGAGAAAGAAATGCTCAAAGAACGCGCTAATGAATTTGAACAACTTTTAAGGGCCCTTGAGGTCTCAGGTACAGAGGTTGCAAAGCTTCCGGAAACTATCAAGAACCTGGAGGCCCAGCTAGAAAGAGCCTTAGAAGAGAAAGCAATACTTCAAGACCAGAAAAAGCAGCTGGAGCAGGTTATGTCTGAATCTTTGGAGAAACATTCACATGAGCAGTCCTCTCTTACTGCGGATCTTATGAATTTATCTGAAGCGAACGCTTCTCTTGAAGGCAAATTGTCCTCTGTGGCAGCAGAGCTTATGCAAGTTTATGCTGACAAGGAAGAAGAATCTCTTGAAAATGAGAAGCAGATTTCAGTCCTCAATCAAGATATTGCTGATCTCAGGAGAAAGCTTGAACTACTGTCATCTGAGAAAGCCACAGTTGATGATGAGTTGACCAAAGTGCTAGCTGATATTACCAGTCGTGACGAAAAGATGAAGCAGATGGATGACCACCTAAATCAGCTTCAGTTTGAGCATGCCAAGCTGATGGCAGAGTTTGACACTGCAAACAGGTCCTTGTCAGAGCTGCGTGCGCAGGTTTCTGAACTGGAAGAACAGGTAGAGAAGCAGAAGCTTGTGATATCCGAGAGTGCAGAGGGAAAACGAGAGGCCATCAGGCAGCTGTGCTTCTCCATTGAACACTACCGCAGCGGGTATCAGCAGCTGAGGCAGCTGTTGCAAGGCCACAGGACGCCAGTTGTGATGGCAACCTGATAAATGAACAATGCCGGTTTGCCAATGAATTGCACAGTTGCTTTCTCTGGGTCTGTTCTATTTTTAGCTTTGTTCTTTCACAACTTGTGCCGTGCAGCCTGTTATTAAGAACTATGTGGTATGTCTGTGGGATGGGATGGGATGGGATGGGATGGGATATTCATGTCGTACCTTTATCCTCCTATGGCTTTTGATATTTTTGTCAACTGTTGAATGTTATGGATGTTATGATGTGCTTGAGCTTTCATCTTTTTTAGCTGTTCAGTCACGACTTTATGTGGTCAATAACTGAACTGCACATGAGAACTCTCTTTTCAGTCTAAGATGTGTTTGGCAGAAGCATAGGTTTGACTCTTCTGAGGGACAGAGGAAGGTATCAGGCTGCAGCATCCCATCTAAACAAGGCCTAAGATGTGTTTGGCAGAAGCATAGGTTTGACTCTTCTGAGGGACAGAGGAAGGTATCAGGCTGCAGCAGTCAGTTCAGATCTTACCGGTGCTCTAGACACAAAGGTGGTGTTGAGGTTGACTGAGTACAATCCTGAGCCGACCTAACTTGTGCACCTGAAGACTCGAGTTTTCTGAACACAAGTTTGGATATGAACCAAAGTTGCTAACATCCAAAGCAATATATAGACATTTTGTTTTTCTTAGAAAAGTGGCTGTTTTTTTTCGAAAAAGAAAAAATAGCTGTTGAAGCCTGGTGGAACTGTTCATGCAGCGGCTACAGGAGAAGGAATAGCAGCAACTGAGGCCTTAGACGCAATCTCCTTTTCCTTTGTAGGAATTGGAAGCCCAATAGCTAAGAACATGGTTTTGGTTTATGATCAAACAAGGCTAACTGAGCCAGCCATGTTAGGAATATAACATCACAATTTGGTCGCCTGTCAGCATGGGTCCTATTGCTATAGTAATGTGAAATCACCAAGAACACACTCCTCGGTTTGTATCAGTTATTGTATATATATGTGCTAGTTAGGTTTGGTAGCAACTTATGCCAAGACCGAAGAAACTAGTCTTTGATGTAGACGACCATTGCCTAGGTACTGGTCAGGATGATACGTTTGTTAGAATCCATCACATCACAACTGTTCATAGATTTCAAATGAAGAGAATAGGAACATCAACTAATTTAGATCTATGTCTAGTAAGTGTGATGCTCAATTGGTTCCTCAACTGAATTTATTCAGTCGGGACCGCGATGGCTACGTAAAATTGACTCAGAAACAACTCAATCAGATTATCAACAATGTATGAAAAGAGAGGAAAAAACGAAAAAGTTACATGAGGGAATGGGAATCAGCTTCCAAGTCATATCTAACATTATTTCGAGTTTTTGTGCTTTCAGCACATGGAAGATGGCCTTTTCCAAGCTGGACAGGGCATCAGCAAGTGAATTGCTCACATGTCAAAAGATGAGCAAAAGCAAAGGGCTCGTGAGCTCGCAACCATATTCATTCACACTGCCACCAAACCTCTCCCTTTCCTGGCAGGCCAGCCAAACCCCATCTCTTTTCTTGAATAAAAGGGACCTTCACCAAACAGCACAAGTAGGGGTAAAGCAAGGAACCTTGTTACCAAAATTATTGATCCTTTGCATCTTGCAAAGGTTGCCATCATGCTAATAATGAGTACTAATGTTCCAACCAAGAAAATAGTGAAAGAGTACTTAGCGTTGTTGCTCTTTGGTCAATGCTCTCTCTATATACAGTAGTCATTCTCTCAATACAGACTTGCAGTAAAGAAACACACTTGACAGTTTACCTAGCTGTGCTACTGGCCTGACCATGGCTAACTTAATTACCAGGCACATGAGCTCTGCTCCGGTAGTATAAACCCAAGTATCATAAAACAAAGAGCAGCATTGGGATCCATGACCAAATTAAGCCCCCATAACTCTGATGGAATTGAGGCCAACAAATAAACTAACCACCAGTAGAACTACACAGGCTAAGCGACATGTCGACCATCGGATCGCACAGGAACGGTGGAGGCATAGTTTTAGTTGTGACACAGCAGGGCACATGGTCAACTGATCCACATGGTATATTGAGTTCTTCTAGCTGGCTGCTCCCTGCCATTTTTTCTTTGCTTCCCCATGGAAATGAAGCCAAGAAGAAGACCACCCACAGTGTCCAGTGAGAGGCTACCTGCCAACCTTTTGTTGGCTTGTGTTCCTCAGCTCTATTATTAGATCCAACTTTGAAGCAACCACTTTAGTCAAACCAACCCATAATACTCTATGGTTACATTAATTGTGTCCGATCATGTTCAAGGAACACCGTCACGTCCGTCCGGTTGTGTGAGTGAGAAAACAATACTATTTGCACGTTTTTTAGTGAAGGTGGTATATTCCACGAATTTCAAATTGGATCCACATGCGATGAAAAGGTAGTTTCAGTTTGAATTTATTTATATGTCTTTTTTTTAAGAGAGACTTTTATATGTCATTGGTGAGAGACCGGAGATCAAGACCATATAAAACAATAGTGGTCATTTGTCACATTTCCAGCTCAACAACATTTTACTTTAGGCTGAGCCAAAGTTGAACATAGTTACATTTGCATGTATATTCAGGGAGTTTTCTAAGGGCAGCTCTAGTGTCTCAGTGATTTTACTCTCCAAAATTGTCAGCATGAGACATGGTTCGATAGCTGTAGTGTTTGATTCGGTTGGTGGACCTCCATTTTAGACTAGAAAAATAAAAAAGCGTCAGCTTTCTCTCATTTGTTGGAGCAAAGCAAAGTGCCGGCTTTAGATATCCATACATCATACATGGCTCTCCATATATGGTTCGAACCGTCTGCAAACTCTTAATCGAAGAAAGATTTGGTATGGCTCGAATGCTCTAGTGTGCAAATCAATCATACTCCTTCCATGGTTCAGTTTTGACATACACTAGAGCTACTCTAACAAATACAAATTTGTAACTATTTTTGCTAAAACGTAAGGTTTGTTTATTCTGATTGGCAAATGTCTTAATTTGTGATTTGAACCACCTTCTATGTCTCTCTTTGTTTGTCTATTGTTCTAGTTGTAACCGATATTTATAGTGGCGTCATCCACCGCCTTATAGCTATAGTCCAACCTTTTTGATTCATGGACACTACATTTGTCACCATCGATTGCCAACTCAATATCCTTGTATGCTAGCGTGTCGAGCATCATCTCATCTGCATCTCATCTGTGATACCTACTATCGTTCTCCATGCATTAAATACAATGTTAATGGATCATACTACTATTATCATAGCATGAATTGTACAAAAATAACAGGTGGTGGACTCTTATTAGGCAGAAAGTACTCATTAAGTCTTTGTATATATTCATAATCTGTTAGATCCTCCAATTGTTAGTTTTCCTATATTTGTTGAGAATACTTCTCAAAGTCTAATCAAGAATAGAAAAAGAGCAAACAAGAAAACATAATAATTTGGTATAGTAAAAATGATCCACTTGGTGGTATACACGAAGGAACAAATACATAACCCCATGTACATGTTTAGTACATAGTGTATTAGTTGCCTTCTCACATTTTGTGCCTTATTTAGCACATTATAGAGTAAACATAAACATAAAAATGCTACCTAACCATGAAGGAGAACTATAATTAAAAAAATGGTAAGTCATGACTTCAACAGTGTCATCAACGTGCTAACATGCTTAACATATATATAGCCAAAAGATAAATGAGTGAGAGGCAATTAACATAGAACAAAATAGTGCTCAACATTGTATTCATCTGAGAAAAAGATGTGCACAATATATTATAGTTCTTTCTAAAAAGTGATTATAATCCTTTTTTTTTGTGTCTTGAATTTCACTTGTAAGACTTTTGCTCATTTTTTAGTTTTTATTAATAAATTTCCCTCCTGTTACATAAAAAAGTGATGGCTACTTAACCTGAGACGGTAAGTACGTAGCATTTAACTTGGCGGAAAATGGCCAAACAAACAAAATAGATCGTGAAAATGACAAAAACAAAAGACAATTCTATGTGTGTCCTGAGTGGGTGGGGCAGGGGAAAGGGTCGTTTTTAGGTTATTTTGGTTAATACATGAGGATATACGAAGGTCTACATTCCGTGTTGCGCACGAAATATATAATTCAAGATAAAAAACCGGTTAATGTTTCTTCACTAAAATCTACATTTTGTATTGCACTTTGCACACGAAATATACAGTTCGAGATAAAAAAAACAAGTAAAGGAATAAGGATAGACACTTTAGGCCTTGTTTGAATGACACCCTTAAGTGGTATATCCTCTTTTGTGAGTCCACCTGCTTTTAGCTAGTTCTCTCCATTCAGCTATGTTTTTGCAATTCGAGGAATGAAGAAGAGAAAGAAGGCT
Source organism: Themeda triandra (assembly GCA_018135685.1). Lineage (NCBI taxonomy): Eukaryota > Viridiplantae > Streptophyta > Magnoliopsida > Poales > Poaceae > Themeda > Themeda triandra. The sequence goes on along the minus strand of JAENPR010000170.1, from coordinate 388,173 downwards.
GGCCCCATGTAAAAAGAATCTTCAACATTAGCAAATAACTTTGTTTATCACGACTAACAAATGTCTTATTTTGTGATTTGATCTACCTTCTATGTCCCTCTTTTATTTTGTCTATGGTTATAGTTGTAACCGATATTTATAGTGGTGTCATCCATCGCCTTATCGCTACAATCCAACCTTAGTGATTCATGGACACTGAATTTGTCACCATCGAATGCCAACTCACTATCCTTGTATGTTAGTGTGTCGAGCGTTGTCTCATCAGTGGTACATATTGTCGTTCTCCATGCATTAAGTATAACGTTGATGGCTGATACAACTATTATCATAGCATGAATTACACAAGACAACGGGTGAGTGGACTCTAAGGCATAGGCATAAAGTACTTCAAATCTTCATATTTATAACCTGTTAGATCTCCAATCATTAGATGTATTGAGTGGACTTCTTAAAGTCTAATCAAGAATAGAAAAGAGAGAAAAGCACAACAATTTAACCACATGTTCAATACATAGTGTATTAGTTGTCTTCACATTTTGTGCCTTCTATAGCCCATTATAGAGTATAAACATAAACATACTATCTGACCATGAAAAGGAACTACAATAAAATGGTAGGTCATGACATCAAGAGTGTCAACGTGCTAACATGGTTAACATATATATAGTAAAAAATGAACGCGAGAGAGAGAGAGAGGCAATCAACCTATAAGAAATTTAGTGCTTAATATTGTTTTCATCCGAGAAAGAGATATGTGCCACAATAGATTATAATTCTTTTCTAAAAGAGATGACAACCTAACTCGATGATGCGGTAAGTAGCAATTCATTTGGTAGAAAATGACCCAACAAACAAAACAGATCGCGAAAACGATAAAAACAAAGACATTTTTATGTGTGCCGTGAGTGGGTGGACAGGGGATGGGGGTCGTTTTTGGGTTATTTTGGTTAATACATTACGATATACGAAGGTCCACATTTCGTGTTGCGCACGAAATATATAATTCAAGATAAAAGAAGACCCGTTAATATATCTTCGCTAAAACCTAAATTTTGTACTGCACTTTGCACACGAAATATACAGTTCGAGATAAAAAAAAACACAAGTTTAAAAATAAAGATAGACACTTTAGTCCTTGTTTGGATAATGCCCTTAAGTGGTATATCCTCCTTAAGTCCACCTGCTTTTAGCTTGTTCTCTAGCTCGCCATGTTTTTGCAATTCGAGGAAAGAAGAAGAGGAAGAAGCCTGGCCCCACATAAGAAACCTTCAAGATTAGCAAAATCAATTGCTGCCACTGCAGAGTCAAATACCAATAGCAAATGGCCTCTGTCTAATACTAATCACAATCAGCATCAGCATCAGCTCTCTTCCCTCACCGACGGCGACCGACCGACCAGCCATATAATAAAGAGAGAAGCTCTCTCACCACCCCCCTGATTCGCGGCGAGACCGGAGGGACACGAGCGCCCGCCACCGCCTCCCTCCCTCGATCCCGCCCAGATCTCCTCGCCATTGCCGCCGCCCCGCCCAGATTCGCGCCGTCCTTGCCCAGATCCGGCCGCGGCCCTGGTTTCTTTCCCAGGCCGGCGGAGGAGCGGTAGGTCTGACCGGGCGCAGTTCTCGTGGGCGCTTGCTGGCGCGGTTCTTGCTGATCAAAATGGGGCCTTTCTTGGCTGCAGGTGCACCGGGCCGCGTGGTTCCGGCGGCTCGATAGGAAATTCGTGATCTTTCATTCAGGGGGGCATTCCCTCCTCGGCTTGGTCTGTCGGTCTGTCGGTGCCGGTGGTGGTGGTGGTGGTGGTGCGTTTCGTCGAGGGCAGCGGCGGAGATGGGCGTCGGCGGGGAGAAGTTCCAGCTGGGGACGGTGGGGGCGCTCAGCCTCTCCGTGGTGTCCTCCGTCTCCATTGTCATCTGCAACAAGGCGCTCATGAGCTCCCTCGGCTTCAACTTCGGTGTGAGATCTGACTGTTTTGTTTCCTGCCTCAGTTTGAGTTTCTTGATTTCTTATGTGTGTGTGTATGTATGTATGCTCGTGCTGGACGTCCGGTGATTCGTTTAGATCTGCGTGCTCCATTGCTGGCTGTAGTTCTGTTCTGGTGCACAAGGTGTGTGCGCGAGGTTCAGCACGTCGGATGGTGTTTGCAGGGCTTAGCTCCAGTGATAACTTTGAGGCAGGAATAGGAGCGCCATTTGGTATCTGTCGAAACTTCAAAGGTCGTTGATTAATTAGTGCCAGTTTGATTGTGAATGGTGAAACATGTGTGACCAGCGACCCTGGAGCTAACTTGCTTTCTGTTGAAGCTTTGGTGGCTCTTGGTGTTCTAGATTAGAGTCCGCTTCACTGTAGTTGGTGAGGGAGGTTGGTTGGGTGTCATGTCCTGGTTGCTTTTCGCATAGTTTGCTTGACACAAGGGAATAGTATCCTTGTCTGTGCTGGTGACACATGTGATTTGCATGAGTTCACGTACCCATGCATCGTATTGAGAACTCGCAACTTCCGTTTTGTTTTTATTTAACGATAATGTAGGTTGACTTGCACTCATAATTTGGCTTAGGTGTGTGCTGCCTTGAATCGCAAGACTTTGTATCACAAAATGCGATAAGATACTACTACTCCCTTTGTCCACGAATGCAAGGACTTGGTTTTCGAAATTTGTCCACAAATGCAAGAATTTCTGGCCTAATCTACCTAAATAGAAATTGTTTAACACTGTCATTTATGTCATTGGTTACCAGAATTTGCAGCATTTAATTGCGTCAATGTGATTTAGGTGCTTGATTGAGGGGTACACGTGTCTTTTCACTCCCTGCCTATGTTATCCTAAAAATCACTGAAGTCCTTACATTTGCTGACCGACAGAGTGCTAGATCTTGTTTTATCAACATGTAGTGGAGTACATAAGTCTGATTTAAATGACTTCTAATGTTTGTGAAATATGTATTTGTCTTGTGCAGCCACTACCTTGACGAGCTGGCATCTGCTGGTTACGTTCTGCTCCCTTCATGTAGCATTATGGATGAAGTTCTTTGAGCATAAGCCTTTCGATTCAAGAACTGTCATGGGATTTGGAGTTCTTAATGGAATCTCCATTGGGCTCCTCAACTTGAGTCTTGGCTTCAACTCTGTTGGGTTTTACCAGGTACATAGCTATCTTCTTAATGTAGTTCTTGCACCAGTCAGAATTTCCTGGATATTTCACCCTGGTTCTGCAATATTACTTGTCTGGTACTGTGGTACTGCGTCAGTAATACTTACTTTCAATATGTGGTAGTGCTCATGTAGATGTCAAGTAAAAGTTATCTTCTCATTGTCATATACCATACACTATTTTTGAGACAATATGTCATCCCCTTTTTTCTTGACACAATGTATGATCCACTTTTTTTCTCTCAACCTTATGTACCATTCACTCCTAACGTTGCCACTCTCCTAACTTTATGAAGAATTTCCTAGAGCTTGCCACATCCAATCTTATTCCCCATGATCTATTTTACACTATCCAAAGTGTGTGTGTGTGTGTGTGTGTGTGTGTGTGTGTCTTCTATTTGAGCAAATAGAAGACACACACACGCGCACACACATGATGCCCAAGCCCAAGATGATGTGTTAGTAGGGTCGGGTGGCAGCAGCAAATCAGCCACTGACAAGAATAGGTTGCTGCCACTACATCCACCAGCACATAAACTTGCCTTGCTTGGGGTCAGGGCCTAGCAAAGTATGAGAATCGTCGTTTACATGAACCATTTAGATGCTGCAGCTCAGAATTGAGCGGAGGGAGAGATATTCTGAGCGGAGGGAGAGAAGGAGTGGCTCTTGGCATAGGAGATGTACACTTCTGCCACTGGCACGACCAGAACAGGCTGATGACGCCGTACACCGGGTTGACGATGCGGCTGCACGCCTCGTAGAGTTGGATAATGCATACCCAATGCATATTACCCTACACTTTTTTTTTTGACACAATATGCCATCATCATACACCCATTTTTTGACACAATATGTCATCCCCTTTTTTCTTGACACAATGTACGATGCACTTTTTTCTCTCAACTTTATGTACCATCCACTCTCCTTGTTAACAGTCCAAACCCAAACCCGTACCCATGTTATTTGGGGAGGGTATGTCTACAGGAATGAGTAGGATAATATAGGCGTGACCATTTAGATGCTGCAGCTCAGAACTAAGAGGAGGGAGAGAAGGAAGGAGAGGTACACTTCTGCCACTGGCGCGACCAGAACAGGCCGACGATGCCATACACCGGGTTGATGATGCGGTCGCATGCCTCGTAGAGCAGGGAATGGAAGATCGCCGGGAGCTTGGCATTGTCGGTCGTGGCGGCTATCAGGTTGAGCAGGCCTGCCCGACCGTAGAACTTGGCGAGGAAGACAGTGGCGTTGGCGCCTTGGGGTCCTCCATCCACTGCAGGCAGGGACGGATGGTGCAGTCATCGCTGCAGCCCTTGCAGCTCACGATTCCACCGAAAGTTTTTTACTCATTGGATAATCCACACCCAATGGATATTACCCTGTGGGTAATTGCAGGATGGATAATCAACGGATATGGGTTTGGGTTACCCATAATCTTCCTCACCGGCATCGTTACTCCTTGTGCTAGACACATTTTGTAGATTATTTTATTAGATTTGCAAGGTCTTTTGTAAGTATTTATTATGGTTGAATAATTGGTGTTCCTCTTCCTTAGACAATAATCAATCCACCTAACTGATGCTGAAATGCCTTTATATCTAGATGACTAAGCTGGCGATCATCCCTTGCACTGTCATTCTAGAGACACTTTTCTTCAGGAAGAAGTTCAGGTTTGTGTTTGATACATTTTGTGCATTTTTTCTATAACATCTTCAGCTATCATTTTCTTTCCTTTTTTTTTAAATCAACTAACATGTTTCTTACTTCACTCTGCAGTCGGACTATCCAGATGTCCCTTTCTGTGCTCCTTCTTGGTGTTGGTGTTGCAACTGTCACTGATCTGCAACTCAATGCTGTTGGATCCATACTGTCCTTGCTGGCAATTATCACGACTTGCATTGCTCAAATTGTATCCTTTCAGCAGCAGCTCTTATTTATTTTCCGCAAACTGGAGTTGAAGTGCCTGATAATGTTTTTTCTTTATTTAGTAGGATTTGCACATATTTTCAATAGCATCTCCTATTTTCATATGGCCAGCCTTGGTTTTCTAGTATTCTAGAAGTCAAAGGAAAGCTAGTTTTCATTCACATCAAACCATGAGATCAAACTGCTGTTATTTCTCTTTACACTGCTCACTTATACATAAGAAGAAGGTTGTCATGATTTAAACACAAGAACTTTACATGCTTGTATTTTGTCGTAATACCGAGTGCTTTCTTCCTCTTGCTTGCTGTATACTCTAATGCATTTGAGTTTCTGTTTTGTGGTCTGTTTCTGTAAGCCTTAATCGTTTATCAGATGACAAACACCATCCAGAAGAAGTTCAAGGTCTCGTCAACTCAACTGCTGTACCAGTCTTGCCCTTACCAATCACTGACCCTGTTTCTCATTGGCCCCTTCCTTGATGGCTTTTTGACTAACCAAAATGTCTTTGCTTTTAATTATACATCTCAAGTTGTGGTGAGTAGTAAAACATCTTTGGTGCACATATCCTAACAGTTCTCAGCATATTCTTACTTTTCTCTTATCTCATGTGCAGTTTTTCATCGTGTTGTCGTGCTTGATATCGGTCTCAGTGAACTTCAGCACTTTTCTTGTGATCGGAAAGACATCTCCTGTTACTTACCAAGTCCTGGGCCATCTTAAAACATGCCTTGTTCTTACCTTCGGTTATGTTTTGCTTCATGATCCGTTTAGCTGGAGAAACATACTTGGAATCCTAATTGCAGTAGTTGGAATGGTCTTGTATTCATACTTCTGCACAGTGGAGACCCAGCAAAAGAACACTGAAGTCTCCCCACAGCAGGTACCTTTCTCATGAACTGGAGAAATTTCATTGTGCATCATTAAGTTATGTTGCCCTTTCAGAATTTGTCACCTACCTGTCAGTTTCAGTGACCCAGTGTGTAAATATGATATACGAGTAGCCAATACTGAAAGGTGTGCTATTTTAGTGGCGAATGTCGAATTTTCTGTTTTTTTCTTCATTTTTACAAATTTTTCTTATATATGGCACAAACTAGGCTCACCTCTCCTAGAAACTGGTGGTGTGTGTGTGTGAGGTATTGTTTGGGTTCTTGCCCTTTACTCTCCTAATATAATGAGGCGCACCTCTCCTGCGTTTTCGAGAAAAAAAAAAACTAGGCTCTTCATACTTTTGTCGTTATAAAAGTGGGATAATAGAGATTTCGATAAAATTCGACATGTACCAACTATGTATCATAGATTATTTTGTTCCTGTCTCTCGTTTGTAATCGCAACTGTTTTTTGTTGCAGGTGAAAGAAAGCGAGGCAGTCCCTTTGATCTCAGACTCTTTGAGCAAAGTTGAAAATGGGGGTGGTGTTGTTGATGACGAGCCTTTGAAGGTACCCATGTGGAGCTCAAAGTATTCACGGGAGTGAAAACTTCTACCTCTTGACGGTGGCATCATACAGGATTCAATTTAGTAGGCAGATAGTAGGGTTGGAAGCCAACCCAGAGTGTATTGAACACATTTCAGTTACATTTTTGGGCTTCTGTAGCATCACAATCTACTAGCGGCAAAAGGATCTGTTTCTTGTGAGGATGTTACTTTCAGGGTTCTCAGATATACCTTGAAACTAGACAGCAGATATTGTATGATTGTATCTGGATATGCTCCACATCCTCTTACTGTAACTTCAGACTGGGACATTGCATGCCTATATCCAAAGATAGACTTCATTCTTTTTGTATCAAAAAGATCCGGATGAGACTTGTGCAAGATTTGAAGCATTTCTAGGTTCAAGTTTGTTGCTTTCAGTTCATGTTCATTTTTTTTTTTAAAAAATGTACATTAGAAGCCAACGCCTATTTTTTCTGGGACCTATTTTAGCGATTATTGATTCCTTCATGATCCGAAAAAATGGTTTGCTACTAGATGTGAATCTCCAATGAATCTTGTGAAAATTTAGGCATTACACGATGTTCAGATCAATTTGGTATTCTGCTTATCTAATTGAGTAAGAGAGCGGCAAGGCAAATCATACAGGTTTGGCACAGCTGTTTTACATTTCTCACAACAAGCTTCTGCAAAATCACAAACCAAAAAACCTATCCAGTCTCAAATTCTCACCGGAGATTGTAAGCACCAAACTCCAGTCTGGAAATGAAATTATGTGGAGGATCCGCTCCTTCATCTTTCTTCACTTTTACCATATAAGCATAGTTGGTTTCAGAGCATGCACAAGAAATAATTAAATAAACCACTGGCTCTTCATATGTATGTTCTGTTGTGTCACATATGTTACACATCCAAGAAACTTGGCTGTTGCGAATCTCTTGATGTTCTGATCGGTGTAGAAATTAGTGGGCAATATGACAGTTCACAGTTCATTGTAGATGGGTCACTCGACCTTCGCAACTCCTCCCTCTGGGAGGCTACTATCTGCAACTGCTTCTCGCACAAACCTGCAAAGCAATCAATGTCAACACCTAAACATTCATCAAGTTCTTCTGCCCAACAGAATCAAGTTCCTTGCTCATAAAAACAATATAGAAGATCACAAATGAGTTAATTTTAATTAAACTAGCTAAAACATTTTCAAACTTGTTATCTTGATAAGCCCCAGATTCATAAGTGTGTGCCTGACTTTTATAGTAGTTTTGCCATAAGAGATTATTTGGATACAAATCACCAGCCTTTAGTTCAAATCACAATAAAATCCCATAAACAAAATAAATGTGGCAAGCATTGTACCTTGTCAACTTCTCTTGAGACGACTGTAGGACATATATTGCAAGGATGAAGGACAAAACAAGCCCTGCATGTGTGAATGCCAAAGTAATTAGGATCTGAAAAATTAAGCCTTTGTTATATCAGAACAAAAACACCGTAAATTGTGTTCAGTTGTCCATTGGATAAGATAGGCTCCAATTCAAAGGGTAAGAGAGAAACTAAAATCAACACAACTTAGGGACTTAGTTACACGAAAGCTATCTGAATTCGCGAATGGACTCACCGGATCCAAATAACACATAAAATCCACCAGCAACATCTATCTCTGATTGCTCCTCCCTGAATATGAATTCAAATGTTAACAGTGTTCTTCAAAGTTGGCAATGTTTACTCAGAAGGTTACATTTATGCTCATTCACAATAAAGCAGAAAAAAATTCTACCATGTATATCTAACAAGAACATATTTTGGCCAATTCTCTGGATCCCAGAAATTCTTCTTTATGTCAGGATGAACTTCCACGTCTGCCAGTGGATAAAATGGTCAGTTGGTAGGGTACTAGATCAGCCATGTAAGACACATGTATATCATAATATCTATCTTAATATGAAAATTACTGCTCACATAGGACAAAGGGGAAAAAAGGGAACAGGTGTAGCAAATAAGATGATGCATTTCATTTTGCAAACCTTGGAATTTGACATGTTTATAGCATATTGGAGTTCAAAACATGCCCAGTAGACATCATATAGAGCGCTCCATCATAAAAGGCTCAAGAATTGTTAAAGCAAGCCAGTTGTATTCTTGAATCTTGATTGAGAGGGAATTCATGTGCGATTAGTGAAGAACTGAATATTCTCAAATACGCTAGCGCACATAGTGGGTTAATCGTAGTAAAAGACAACTCTACACTGACATAAGTACTGAAAAGCAGCAGCAATACGCGAATATGATGAAAGCCCTCATCACTGGCATTTTAGTTGGCAGATGTAGAACCTAGACATAATTCTAGTGGACACGAACTTTATAAGTGAGTATAAATGGCATGCACCAAAATAAATGTAATAAGGACAGACAGTAAATTACGTACAGTGGTGAGGCATGTCCACAACTTTAGCTGTTACCCCAAGTATATCATTTCCAGAGTACTTCTGTGAAATCCACAGCAAATGCTATTAATTAAACAAAAGAAGGTAAAATACAAACTAGGATTGTTTAGACAAAAAGTCAAACAAGGAGTGCATTCCTCACCAAATGGAAATCGATCAGTGGAACTTCAGAGGTCTTGCGATTTATAACATAAAGCCAAGGAACATGGAACTTTTCATGTCCAATTTGAAATGTTCTGCATAGTTATAAGGTAAGACACATACTTCTGCAAAGATGGCCTTGTCATAAAATATTAATTGAACAAAAAGCATACAAAGTGATGCAACCTTATCAGATTCGTTTATTGTCATTTATCTGATCAAATTCCTTTTTTTTCCAAAAGCGTGCTCGCGCATGTACTGCTTTAAGAGAAATTAGAGTTCTTACAAAGAGCTCCTCATTGAAAGGGCGAAGTGCCGTTCCCCCGAAGAGCTACGACAAGCACACACTAGACAAATGGCACCGGCTTCAACAGTGGAGCTGTAGGGATGTACTAACTAGGAAACACACCCGCAGATAGGTCTCTGATCAAATTCAGTTAATTTTAAGATAAGAATGCCAAGTTCTACAATGTGCACTTTCAGAGGAGTTACAGCCATAACCCTTATAGGCCTTGGTATTGGATTAAGGTTTCATAAGGTATAGTTATATATTGCAAATCATTTCTATCACATCCATCCAGTAGTGTGTTGTTAATTAGTTCCAGAATTTAAATCCTCCGCAATCAAAATAAACATGAGGTAAAAGGACCTAAACACCTTTTACTCACAGGCACATCACATCTACGACCATGCTATCATTGAGAAAGAACAAGATGAAACTTCATTTCTCATCCAGAGAAAAAAAAAACACATGCACAACATCTAACAATTCTAGCATCTTGCATTTTTAAAAACTACTAGTCAACTCGACAAGACCTAAATAACCCTGATAAAATTGAACAATTCCCACAACCACAATAAGCATCGTATGATATTACTAATGCATAATTCAGAAGGTTCAGTCTCAGACATGTTCATATACTGCGATATCTAGAGAGATGTCAACTCACATCTTGTAAGGATCAGCACCAGTGAACCCCGTCGGCTTCGGGATCGGCATCAGCACCTGCACAAAAACCTCAATCAAACCAAAAAACCTCCCCACAAGAAGCAAGCCCAGAGATGGAGCCTTCGATTCGATCTGTTCCAAGAAAGCCTCACCTCCCGGTTGACCGCGAAGGCCGGGCAGTGGCGGCCCACCACGTCGAACCACACCGTCCTCGACTGCAAACCCACGCCAAAAGAACGCACAGATCAGACACACACGAAGCGGCACAGCTCCATACTCGCTGCCTCGGGTGAGGGCTGAGGTCGACTGGATTGGAATTACCCCGTGGTACTGTCCCGAGCGGAGCATCGGGACGATGTCGCCTGGGCGGTATGCGGCGGCGAGGGGCGGGAGGGACGAGCAGAGGATGAGGAGGAGGGCGGGAAGGAGGGCAAGCCGGGTGGAGGTGGTGCTCCGGCGAGCGGCCATGGCGGGGGCGCGGCAGTCGCCGGCGTTGGGAGTTGGGGCGGGGCAGTCGAGGGAGGTACCCACGAATGAGGGAGTTCAGATCTGGCGAGACTTGTTGGGCTTTGTTTGAGTAATCGTGCCGGGCCCAGTCAGTTTGGGCCTTCCAAGTTTCAGCCCAGTTTACGAATATTAAGCCCATAAAAATAAGGTAACTGGATTCCAAGTTTTTTCTCAAAAAAAAAAAAAAAAAAAAAAAAAACTGGATTCCAAGTTCATCCTGATATAAAAGGCACATGAAACAACAAGAACAAACCCTAAGTTAGCTTGGAACCATGGAACAAACTCTCCTATGGGCACAAACATGTAACAACCACTTTGAGTAGAGGGTTTGGGGTTAATGTTCCAAGGATCACTAACGGATGTAGAAGAGGGTTTTGGAGGCAGTGGGCGTGGTTGTCGCCAGAGCTGCAAGCAGCAAGAGGGTGGTGGATGGGGTTTGTGCTAGGGGTATCGCGGCGCGAGCATTCATAGGTGGCCCTTTGATTATGGGGGAGAATTGGGGGTTGAGGCATCAGCGATGAAAGACGGAAGGGGTGATGAGGGGGTTGGAGCCCCTGACCTCTAGAGGTGCAAGAGATGGGTGGGGTGATGGAGAAAGAGTGCACCAGGGAGAGACAAGGATGACACTTAGGATAGGAGTTGCACACCACTCAAAGTCACAATGAGTAGAAAAGTGGCTGGAAAATGTTGTGTTTGGGGCACGTGGCAAAATATGGTCACCACAACATATCTATAAGAATATATACGATCCCTGCACGTAAAAATGGGGCGTGGAAAATGTTGTTTTGGGGCACGTGGCAAAATATGGTTACCACAACATATAATTTGTGTTTTTTTCCAAGAACACATGTTACCTATGATAGCCTACTTTGTCCATCAATCACTAGTGGTGGACGAAAAAGAAATTATGACATATATGTTGTTTTTAGATAGGTGCAACAAATCACTCATGAGTTCTCGAAAGGCATTCCACTAAATTCTAATAATGTAAAGCCACTTTGTTATTTGCATTAGAAGAGATGGTAATTATGAAGTAAGCAAATCACAAATTACCAGAGTTTGTTAGCTAGCTTGGTAATGTCAAGGAAGATTTTCATGTTACGAGCTCTATGAACATCAATCAATTCAAGGTTGCACAGATAGTTGGCAATATGTATAGTCAATTCAACATTTTTTTCTTTATTACAAAGGTGTTAACTTTTTGAGGCAGGTCAATGGATGTTAAAACAACGCGTATAAAACCGCAAAGAAAGCGAAAGAAGAGAACACAGTCTTGTATGAGATATTTTACCCCCAAAGAACTCAACACGTTATACAAATATATACTACGAAGAATCAAACAAATACTAAAGCTATACTTAGATGAGAGGCCTAAAAAAAAATACGAAGAAAAAGGCCAACAATACTAGCATTATCCAAAAGGAAAATACATAGCTATCGAGAACCTTCTATGCCTCAATTCACCAGCGAAAAAAGAAGAAAATTCTCCTGTATTCCGGTATTCTACGGCCAGAAAAATCGTATAAAAAAATAAATAGGAAATGGGGAAAAACTCTAATCTAAAAATAAAACCCCTCCACTACTATCACTCTCTTCCTCTCTCTTCTTTCTTCTTTCCCCTTCCTTCCTTCCAATGGAGTCCTGTAGCTTCCGCGCCGCAACAGCGCCTTCTCCCTTCCCCTCCGCGCCCTCCTCCTCCTCCTCATCTTCGTCCCCGCGCGCCCCGTGCCCCGTGCTCCGATTTCCCGTAGGCACCTTCCTCCTCCGCGCGTACATATAACCCTAACTAATTTGTCGGGCTTTCTTTCGTTCTTGATTTTTTTTCTGATTTTTATGGATGTTATTGTGCAGAGACCAAGAAAAGGGAGGCGGGTTGGGGTGCGGAGGCGGGCGTCCGGATTTGACGCCTTCCCGCCCCTCCCCGGCAAGGTCTTCGTCGATGAGGTGCGTGCTTTCTATATCCTCTTGTTTGCCCTGCCCTATTTCCATTTCTTGGACAAAGAATGCGTGTTCTTGGGCTGTGTTGGGTTGGTTTGAAGAAATCCGTCCTGCTCTAGGCGCAACAAATGTGTCGAATCGACTGCGGTAGTACAGTTGGTGGCGGATTAGCTCCGTGCGAGACTGCGAGCTCTGAAGTACAATTTGTGCTCCTGTTTTGAAAAGCAATACCGTTGTATTGTTCTTCGGTAGAAGATGGTACTAACTAGCTCTGATTATTTGAAGTGCCTTCAGATTAGATCCTTTCTTTCGTCCCAGTACATTAGTTAGCAAACCATTGAGGGTATGAGAGTTTCAGTAGATGTGACTCATATTTGGTTTCATGTATCCTACCCCAAACTTTGCTTGGGACTGAAAGAGTTTGTTGGGGTTAGATATGTTTTCTTAGGCTTCTTGTGTGAGCGGCCTATTGAGTAAAATCTTAGCCCTGTTTGGAGCACATGGATTTCTCTTAGGAATCAAACTGTTTCTTGTAAATCTCGTGCATTCCAAACTGGCACTTATATTTTTATATAAATATGTGCTGGAGCAGTTACTTAGACTGTGACTGTGACTGTGTAACCGGTTAGCTGCTGGAGGGCTCAGAGTTGGCAGTTAGTAATTTATTCCTGACCTCCTTGTTTGTTGTGTTGCATGGATATTATCCATAACTTGATTGGTTTTGTGCTGTAAAATTGAAACCACCTAAAGCCACATCCAATATTGATCCATGCTGTTCTTTTAGGGTAGGGATTTTGCTATCATTTTTAAAGTTACAGGGTTAAAGAATAACCTTTTCCCCCTTTTACATGCTTAATTAGGCAATTGGAGCGGAGTACGGGGAAGGCTTTGAAACATTTCGGATGGATGGACCACTCAAGGTTGATGTGGTAAGTATACATCATCATAAGTTTGATTCCCATATCAAATATATCCATTTGGTGTCCAGTAACATCTCTTTAATGTTAACTTTTGTTATAAATTTTCTACATGTTTCAGGACTATCTGAATGAAAAATTGCAAGAAAGCTTCCTTCAAAGGATAAGGCATGCTATGAAGCCGGATGAGGCGTTTGGTCTAATTTTTTCATGGGACAATGTTATTGTAAGTTTTTTCTTTTCGTGTTAGTGTTCCAATTTTAAATGGCATTCTGGAGTTTTCTTTTCTACAATTATGGACTGAGATAATGAAAACAAAGTTTAGCTTACACTGGACATATTTCAACCCTTATCTGGTTCGATGCATCTCTGAGTGTTATTGACAGTTTCAGTTGTACATGCTTGTATGTATCTTGCAAAATATTTTTATTATATGTTGTGCCATTGGCTGACTGACATATGATGTCCATCTTTATTCAATTAGGCTGATACAGACCCGCTAAAGTTGAATGCTTGGAGACAGCTTGCTCTGGAGGAAGGTATGTTTATAAGCAAAGCCATGTATTTATGTAGGACACTACTGCCATGTGACCAGTCCAGCGCCTTGTTGCAACAATGGAAAGTGCAGGGACCATTTTCTGTTTACACTTTACATGGATTTATTATGTCTCCCTTTTCATATTCTCAGTAATGATATCGTCTAGTATAAGCACACAAAAAGTTTACTATCTTCTGGACTGAATTTTTGGGATGAAAGGAAGGGCTGTTGTATGAACAACACCTGTTCTTTTGTCATCTTAATAGTTAATAGGCTTTCAGCCTTTCTTTGCATTAAAAAGTGACCCATGCTATCAATCGGAGGTAATCGCCCTTGGTTGGTTATGCCCTGCAAATCTATTTTGCTCTACAAGGGCTCAGTTCTCACCTTGGCTTTCCTACAGTGTTGAGTTAGGTTGGATTCACGAAGCTATATTTTAAGTTTACCCGCACTTTGTTCAGTTGTGGGCATTTACTTGAGCTTACTGCACTCGAAAAACAAAATTTCTCTTATTAACTTCTCATAAGTCATTGAATTGATGCTCATCAATGTTCTTGGATGCTACCTTGATATAGTGTTAAGGTTCTTTGTTTTGTGCAGGTAAGGATATCCCAAGTGCTGCTCATGTCCAGAAGAGCATTCTTCATGGTGCTGCTGACCATGTTCTTAGAAAGGTGTGAGTTTGTTGCATATGACCATATTACGTATCACTGAATTTGTCACCATTCCTTCATGATCAATTGATGTATCTCTTTGCAACTCGAATTTGCCACCTAATTTCTCAACAGAAAATTAAGAGGGCAAAAATAAAAAAATGCATGCTCTCTCACTTGGTATCTCCATTTCATTTTGTTTGGCACTCACTAGAAATTCTACCTTACCCATCCAGGTTCTGTACTGGGCAAAAGAGGAAGATAAAATGGAAAAATTGAAGGCACGCCTTATAGAGTTGTACTATGAGAACCTCTTCAAAGTATGATCTGTGCTGCTTTTTGTTAATTTTGCTGCTTAGTTTAAAGTATTATCACCTATAACTAATTGCTCATTTCATTCAGCTCGATAGACCTGTAGAAGGATTGAGAGAATGGCTGGATGCTGTTCAGACAGCAGGGATACCTTGTGCTGTTGCATCATCCCTTGACAGGAGATGTATGATCGAAGCTTTGGATCGGATGGCACTAAGCAAATATTTCAAGGTGATTTTAGCTACCGTTTGAGCTTTCTAAGTTTATTGAATTATTGTTTCCTGAAAAGCATGCTGCTTAGTGAAGTTCATTTGATTCACTTCAGTTTTTGACCGCAGGCGATTGTGACTGACGAAGATGATATGGACTCTATAGCAAATAGGTTTCTGTCAGCTGCTATGAAGGCATGCTCCTGCCCCACTACTAGTCGCTATACATTATGTTAGGATACCTTGCTCACACTTTTGCTGTTTTTTTCCCTTCCCCATAGTTGGATCGTAAGCCCTCAAAGTGTGTGGTGTTCGAGGATGACCCGAGGGGCGTCACAGCTGCCCACAACTGTACTATGATGGCAGTTGCATTGATTGGTGCTCATCCAGCGTATGGATCTGTTTGTTGAAGCCCTCATTTCCCCCGATACTCGCATCTTTAGCTAACACTGCCTAATCACTTGCAGGTATGAGTTGGTACAGGCCGACATTGCCATTGCAAAGTACAGCGAGCTCTCAGTTATCAACCTGAGAAGGTTATTTGCGAACAAGGGAATCAGCTTCATGGACTTGCAGAAGCAGATAATCGAGAAGTCACCTCCCAAGAGGAGGCTGACAGTTGACACCATTTTCTGATTCATCTCTGTGTCTGCCTGTTCTTCTTGAGTAGCCAACCACCTTTGACATTGTGCGGTGGTGCTGTATATAAGATAAGATAGTGCTGATGTTAGGTGATGATGTGTCCCTCCTTGTGAATGCAATGCAGTAGTTCCATCAAGGTACCATGAAGAAGACTGCTGCATCAATGTTGCTGTTGATGTAAGCTGATATTATTCAAATTTATTCATATTTCATAGTCGATATCTAGCTCATCAACATCTATTCTGACCAGGCTTGCTGTCTCCAGAGTCCAAATACCCCAGCAGGAAAAAAAACATCTTTTTCCTCCTAACTATTGTTGGAATCTAGGTTTCTCCTTCTCAACTCTAAGATCAGTCAAACCGTTTTTGGAGAATCGCCTGGTTTTTATATACTTGCCAGCCACACGCACACATACATCAGCAGCCCAGGGGCTAGGGTCCAATACAGCCAGAATATCACGGCCTTGTCTCCTCCATGCTATCTCGCGAGGCTCGCCTTCAGCTTTGTGTCATGATAGTCGTGACAAAATTCACTAGGCACTTGAACCTTTTCTCAAAAAAAAAAAAAAAAAAAAAAGCGAATTCACCAATAAATACACACTACTCCCCATATGCTTTCAAGCACCACATGGCATTAGCTGACCAACATCACCATATGCTTTATTTGGCCTTCCCCCTGTGGTGAAGACCTCCTGCATGACTTGGCGTCATCTCGAGGTATATCCTGTTCCCATTGGCGGATCAAATGGTTGGCGCGCTCAGGCCCCTACCACCGCTGGTATCGTGAAGCCTCCACCCCTTTTTCCTCCATGGATGTAGTTGAAATGAGTGGATGAATTCCATTTATTTATGCTTGGACCGTTGGCGAGGGCTTCAACAACCATGTACTAATATAAGAATTCTAGATATTTTCTCACAAGGGGGAAGCACACATCCGCCAAGGTACTAGCTGGAGAAGGTGTTGATAGGCTTGTTACTCCTCCAAATTGTCCCTCACTCTTCCTATTTTCTACACTTTAGAAGGGCTTCACCTTTAGCTTGGAATGAGTGTTTCACCTTGTGTCTTTTCAAAATTCAACGTGAGATGGACACAACTATTTATAGAACCAGTGGTCAAGCTATAGCAAATTAGAGGGTGATGCACTTGTCTTGTGGGTGCATAGACTTGGATTATAGGTGGTGCATATATGGTGATTTTTTTTTTTAAAAATCATTGTTTTCATCAATTTTGGGTGGTGCATTTGCACCCACTACCATCTATCTACCTTCGCCCGTATAGGACACTATGGGGGGGGGGGGGGGGGGGGGGTGGAAGGTGAGGTGTTCAGAACCAAACTAGTTGGATGATCATGAGATCCATCGACTTATTGTAGCATTGGTAAGAAGGTACTCGAGGAGTTTTAGGTGATTTGGAGCATGACGGTCGGCCAACCTACTCGGCAGACGCTTGACCCCTCACTAACACCTCTAGCCTCCAGCTTTCGCGTGTGCATTGATCCTTAGTGGGTGTAACTTCTATATATGGTATGCGAGTAACATCGTTAGGATGCCATTTCTTATGTCAAGTAGGCCCTTAGATCCAAGTACCTCCCTTGTAAGCCATTTGATCATCCCAATGTGTTTCTTTTGTGGAATCCATGGTCTACAACACTACGGTGGGTGGGCCCGGGGGAGGGGGGGGGGGGGTCTTTCCTTGCTTGTGTGGGAGTTTGGCGGATCGAAATGGGGCAGACCCATGGTCAACCAACCACAGGGTAGTTCAAACACCCCATTTGGGTCCCAATAAGCCCAATTTTAGGTGATCACTTGCATACACATAGTCACCAGAACTTGTGGAGTTGATTAGAAATAAATCCTATGACTATGGTTCGTGGTTCATGTGCTTTCATCTTATGTAGGAGATAATGATCAAATTATGAGGTTAATGAGCATCAACAGGCTTCTCTTGGCATGCCCCAAATTTGCAACGCAATGGTCAACATAAGGCTTTAGGCTTCAAAGTTTGCCTTCGATGTCCTCATCTCGACCGTGAACTTCTTCGAGAACATGGTGACACTCTTGTTGTGTTCTCACTGAACATGGTGAGGATTATCTATGCCTAGATTGAGTCTCCGTTTTCATTATGATGAATTGTTGCAGGGTGAGATGCAAGACCAAGACCAAGGTCGAACATGTATAGAGAAGTGAATAGAATTGGATATAATTTTGCAACCTAGCTGCATCCATCTCTCCTCCTTTGCTTGCAATGAGAGCTTGGTCGGTTCAAAGTATCATCCAACACTATATATCATTCTCCATGCAGAGAGAGTGATATAAATCAGCTATGCACCATAAATAAAAAATGGACCACATATAGGGAGGCCTTACAGGGGCTAAACCATGTCCACTTGTGGATTGGGGCCTCTTCATACTCATGGTCCACCTCTCTTCTTCTTCTCCGTTGGATTTTGAAATTATAAGGCCAGTGTATCAACAATTTGGTTAGTGTTGATGGTGACACACTGACGCCGTCCATTTTATTGTTGATACTGGTTCATTAAAACAGTTTCATTAGGTGTGAGGTGACATATGTATATTTCAATAGTAGAATTTAAATGAACCAATTAATGGCATGCGGCATCGACAAAGAGGTGCATATATATGTAGCCTTAATTAATGAACCGAATGACCAGTCATATACTATACTATACTATAGCTTTGGAAATGACATCGACCACAATAGCTAAAAATTTGAACGAATCAGATGCACATTTTAGTTACTCTTCCTTTGCAACAAATTGCAATCAAACTGAATACACATCCTTGAATGAAAAGTACATGCATGAATAAAAAAGGGCAAGATGACATAGACCACGACTACTTAATTTGACACGACGACAGGTGCATGCATGCATGCATGCAGCAGAGACACACGTTCCATTAAGTCGATGACGAGGTACCAACTTAACCGCTGCCGCCGAGCACACTCTTGAGCTTCTTGACCTGCGCGTCGTCCAAGAAGGTGACCTTCTCCACGACGGCGGACGGGAGGTTGTTGGCGAAGAGCGCGAAGTCGGTGATCTGCAGGCCGGGGTTGGAGCTGCTGAAGGCGACGAGGCCGACGGCGGGGCCGGTGCCGGCGTTGTACTGGTAGTGGAGCAGGCCCTGCGGGAACACCATGACGTCGCCGGCGTAGAGCGTCTTGGTGTAGACGGTGTTGGAGCCGGAGCTGATGAACCCCGCGGCGACGGTGCCCTGGGTCACGAAGAGGAGCTCGGAGCCCGCCGGGTGGGTGTGCAGCGGCACCACGCCGCCCACCTCAATGTCGAGCCTCGCCGCGGAGATGCCCAGCCCGTTCACGCCCGGGAACTGCCCCACGAAGGCCGGCGTCACGGCGGCCTTGATGAGCGTGTTGATCTTGCCCTTCCCCGCCAGGCCGTGGTAGTAGAAGTCGTCGGCGGTGACGCTGGACTTGCACGGGTACCCCGACGGCGTGTCGCTGCAGGTCAGGTCGGCGACGCAGAAGTCCTGCGTCAGGGCGTGGGAGGCCAATGGTAGGAGGAGGAAGGAGAGGAGCACGGGGAGCAACACCGTCGTGGCCATGGCAACACCTTAATTACAGCTCAAGAGATATAGCTTTACCTAGTGTGTGTAAGTTTGCTTTGCTGCATTGTAGGCTTGAAGCTAGGGCCTCTTTATATAGGAACAACGGCGTAGTGTATCATCAGTGTATGTATAATTGTACATGTATATCAGTATATGCACATAGAGAAAAAATGACAGCAGGGTACATTAACAGCTGTGAATGTGAGTGAAGTTTTGGATTAGGATGAGAGGCATGCGGCTAGGGTTCGTCATGTGCACGGGCATGGCGCTGGTAGGAGCACGAGTATTTGGACACCAAAGGAGCCAGTACGTAGACAAGCGTTGCCAGCTGTGCATGCATGCATATTGGTCCAGGATGAACAAATGGGACCAGCTTTGATGAACAAAAGGCCTCGTCATATTGTTAGATTGATCGGGATGGGAAATGGATAGGACAAGCGATACATTTTTTTACAAAGATAACGATGCCTGCTCTATTTTCGGAAGCGGTTTGGTGTAGGAACATCCACCTATGGAAATCGTCCCTACTAAAGAAAATGGTTTTTTTTATAAAGTATACCTTTATTAATTAATAAAAATAAACACGTCCAAATACAAGTATACCGAATAAGAATACGTAGGATAACTGTCCAACCTATATTCTACGAGAAAAAAAGTCGGTCCGCATCCGCTGCCGATGAAGACCGCCGACACCAGCCAATGTCGCCAAACCTGAATCACCAGAAGCCGTAGGAAACCACCGACGTTGATGTGGACTGCAGCAGATGCTCAATCTCGCGGAGGCGAAGAAGTCTTTGAGCGCCCATCCGTCAGGATCACAATCCAGGTTGGAACGGCGAGAGCGGCGCTGACGATGGCATCCATCGTTGCGGTGAAGCCAAGCTCGCTCAATCTCGATCCGTGCCGCCGGCAGATCGAGTTCGATCCACCGCATTCCATCTTGCCACCATGCCCTCAGCCGTCACCGTAGCCTTGACCTAAAACATGGCACGAGCACCGCCGCTCCGCCACGACGACGAAACAGCAGCCGCCGCAGACTCCTACACCGCCTCACAAGCCTCCCATCATCACCGGAGCCGGCAACGACGAGGTGGACGAAGACCAGGAGGACCTTATTCCACCATGGCTGCGCTGCCACCTCCACCAAGCTCACGCCGCCGGAAACTCTAACACTAGAAAAGGGACCTAATCTATACCGCCGGTCATGGTCACGCGGTTCCCCACACATCCGAGGCCCCAAGGGCCGCCGGAGGCGGAAGGGACCGGCGACCTCACCGGCGGGAGCACAAATCGCTAGTGGCGGCGCCTTGGTGGAGCTCTCCGTGTCTAAACCCTATGTAATATAAATATTAATAAATGGTTTTCCTATTACAGATAGCCTTAGCCTTTGTAGTGGGATGTTTAGAAAAGCTTTGCTCGCCTCTCGACCCGCTCCTCCCCCTCGGAGACGCTGGCGGCGCCGCACACCCACCGCCGCCGATCTCCCAGCTCGCTCCTCTGCTGCCCCACCCAAGCTCGGATCTGCCTTCCCCACAGCCTGATCTACTCCCTGGTAGGTGGGATGGAGCCGCGACGTCCTCGCCTGGCTCTCCCCTCCACCCATCCCTTCCACTGCCATGCCTACCGGCCGAGGTGGTGCTCGATTCGCCGGAGCTTAGCGCCGCCGCCGCCGCCGAGTCCGGAGCTCCGGCCTCTCCCTGCCATGGGACGGGCGCACGCGCGGCCCCGACCAGCGCGGTGCCGCCGCCGCCTCCGGTGGCGCTCGCGGGAGGGCCAGGGTCGGCCGCGCACACGGCCTCCTCCAGCGCCATCGGCAGCGGCTTGCCCTGCTCGCCGGCTGCGGCGCTGGCCTTGGGCGCTGAGTCGGGCACGGACGCGGGCGCCGCCGGCAGCGGCCTGCCCGGCTTGCCGGTCGTGGAGCCGGCCTCGGCCGCCGGGGTGCTGTCCCCGGCTTTCGTCCCCTTGGCCACGGACGCGGGCGCCACCGGCAGCGGCCTGCCGCCCACCTCGCCGGCCGCGTCGCCGGCCTTGACTGCAGGGGTATCCGACGACGACGAGGATGAGTTGGAGGAGGGCGAGATTGCGGCTCCTGCGTCGGCAACCGTCACTGTCGCCGGGGCAGCCATCCCCCCCTCCACGCTACAGCCGCCGCCTTCTGCTGTTGCCGATGTTGTGGGCGCCGGCCCCGAGCCCGCCACTCCGTCCTCGTGTCGGCCTCCCCCGGCATCGGGGCCTGAAGTCGCCCCCTGCTCATCGCCATCCTCCCGGCTCCCTCGGGACGGCCCCCTCGCCGCCTCAGCCGGGGCCGCGGCGGCCGCCCTCGTGTCGCCCTCGCCGGCTCTGGCGCCCAGCTCACCGGGACGGT
The DNA here is from genome assembly GCA_018135685.1 of Themeda triandra. Taxonomy (NCBI): domain Eukaryota; kingdom Viridiplantae; phylum Streptophyta; class Magnoliopsida; order Poales; family Poaceae; genus Themeda; species Themeda triandra. The sequence continues at coordinate 366,462 of JAENPR010000170.1, read as the reverse complement.
CGGAGGCTGAGGTCGCTCTCGTGCGCCCTTCCGCCCCGAGCGCGTTGCCATCTCCTTCCTCCGGAGACGCTGTTGAACCTGCTATGGTGGATGTCGTCACAGTCGAGGATGCTTCCGACGACGACGAAGTTCCGGACTCGACCCTCATCCCCTCCATGGGCAGGCCCAAGCACCGACGCTGGTGCGACTCTTCCGATGATGACGACGAGGAGGTGCACGACTTCCTGACCTCGTGCCGTGCCACCTCGCCCCTGAGGCCGGACGCGGGTGCTGTTGCCACCTCCGCCAACACGGTGCCCGCCTTGGCGTTGGTGCGCGTTCCGGCGCCGCGACGCCTTGGCCCTCGACGTCCTCCGACGCCCAGGCTGCACGTCCCTCGTGCGGCGGCGCGCACAGATGCTGATGGCTTCACCCTCGTCGAAAGCCGCCGGCGAAGGCGCCGTCGTGCCCCGCGCCGCCGACGGTCCGTTGTTTCAACTGCCTGGCGGGGGGTCACGTCGCCGCCCAGTGTACCTCCCCATCGCGCTGTCTCCTCTGCCTAAGCACAAGGCATCAGGCGCGGAACTGCAATCGCCAGCGTCGTCCGCGTCGTCCGCCCCAACGCACACAAGACCCCTGCCTTCGCCGCCCGGCAAGGATGCACCATGGGCGTGCTGGTGGGGGTAGCGGGGGCGCTCCCAAGTCACTCGCGCCCCCTATCCTCATCGGACAGATTCTTTGTCCAGTCCCTTCGACAGCTGCTTGCGGCCCGCGGCCCGTTGCCCGTCATCGACGTCGGCGGCGCCGGGGCAAACGACCGAGGGTCAACATCGCCAACGACACCGACGCCGCCACCTCCGGCGAGGACGAGGGGCCCCCGCTTCGGGCAGACCCGATGGATGACGAGCTCGTAGCCTGCCTCGTCACGCGTCCGTGTCCTTCGCCTCCTGTGTCTCTACAGGCACAGGCAGAGCTGTTGGTGCCCCTGTCGCCGCCGCGTCCGACCAGACTATGCTTCGCAGTGGACGACGCTAGCGAGGATGCCGTGGCAGGGGCCTCTCCGGCTGCCACCGCTGTTGAGGCGCCTTCGGTGACCCCGGTGGCCGACGCCGGAGGGCAGCCACCCGAACTGGAGGCGCCCGCACCCGGGTCGAAGGGCCAGGACGCCGTGACAGTGGCCTCCCCGGCCACTACCGCTGTTGGGGCCCCTTCTGTGGCCCCGGTGGGCGACGTCGGGGGCAACCACCCGAGCCGGGAGGCGCTGCGCCCGGTGGGCGACACCGGACGACTTCTTCGACGCTTTGTGTCTCCCGCTGGAGGAGCCTCTCATCCCCAACACGCCACGCCCGCATGTGCCGAGAACGCGTGACGACGATTGGTTGCCACGACGGAGCACCCGTCTGGCGGCAAAATCGGCATATCGCGACCCGAACCCGGAACGGCAGGCAAAGCGGATCATGCTGAGCAGGTGGACTAAGCGGCCCTCCAATGACGTGCCAGACTCCTCCGTCGACGACGAGTTCGCCAAAGCCTACGCTGCAGCAAGCCTGTCTGCCAGGAAGGAGGCAATGGCGGTTATGTTTCCTCAGCGCGGTGCGGCGCGCCGAGGACCGAAGTCGGGCATCGGTCCGAAGCCGTAAGACGGGTGTCTTTGGCTTCTCTGTCGCTCAATTGTCTTAGTAGTTAGTACAACCCTCGAAGCTCCGCTGTTAGAGCCGGCGTCTTTTGTGAGTGTTCTGTCCGTCTAATCCTCTTGGCACCTCGCCTCTAGGATAGCCGGAATGTAAAAACAATTCTATCTTCTTTTTAATGCGGTACGTGCAGCGCACGTTTTCGAAAAAAGAGACAGCGCAGAAGCACAAGAATGATGAAAGCCCAACAAGAAGTACGCAGAGGCGAATGGGTCACAGGCTCACAGCGTTATGGCCCAAGACCATATCTCGCTTCTGTGCTGATGACAGGATTATCCGCTGAATTGAATGATCACGTGAATATTCCGATCAACTGGCGCATTATTTCCAAAAGTACTTTTTGATAATCTCCCCACTACAAAATAACATTTGCATTTATTTACAAAAACGGTCTAAAACTGTCCCTATCTTCTAAAATAGCTAGTGGACATCGAAGAGGACGTACGGGTCCATTTTGGGAGGCAGTCCAAAAATAAGTGTATTTACAAACGCGGGTTTGCAAATATTAGAAGTTTTGGGCTATGGTCCAAATAATAATTCCAAATAAATAAATCATTATTAAAATATCATATTGAGATCGACTTGGTGACTCACGAGTCATGACACCTGCCTTTGGTTGGCGTTGGCCTTAATTAGTGATTTGAACACTGTGATCGGAAGCGACTTGGTGATCAAGAGTGGACCACAGGTTGTGTTTTAGCAACTATCTATATATATATATATATATATGAGATAATCAAATCGCCTCTCATATGGTTCGTAACACTAAACGCTCCTGAAAATGGCCTCCTTTTGTAGTGATGTTATGTCCGCAGCTCTATGGAACAAAACAAACGGAGCGGTTCCGGGCCGGTTCGGTTCCGGTCCGGAGCGGTTCGGACCGGCCCAAATTTGAATTCGAACTTAAAAAAAAAATGCTGAAAAAATTCCTAAAAATAGCTCATGAATTATGGAACCCAATGGTGTAAAAATTTCTCAAATTTGAGCTCGTTTGATATGAAAAAAAAATTCAAATTTCAGTTGGTTTAAAAAAATAAAAAAAGCCGCCTGGCCCGTTAAGGCCCATTAGGCCCCGAGGGCGCATAACACGCCAGGGCTCGCGGGGGGGGGGCCTCCCGCTCTCTGTCCGCTCCCCGCCGCCGCGCTCCGCCGCCCAGCCCGCCGAACCGCCGCGGACGGGCGGTTTCCCGGGCGGGAAGCTCGGTTTACCGCCCCGGCCACGCGACGTCCGCTTCCCGCCCGGATCCACCGGCTAACCGCTCGGTTTTGGCGGTTAGCCCGGGGACCGCCGGGTTAGGTAAGTTTGGTATTTTTTTTGGTTTAGAGTACTTTTAGCTTTAGGATTTAGTTAGGAAATGCTTGTAGGGTATGATTTAGGGCCCGATCTATGATTTAGGTAGGATTTTAAAGTGTAGGGTATAATTTAGGTAGGATTTGTGGTAGGATGGATGTATTTTTTTGTTATATATTGTTGAGATACATTGTATTTAGGTGTGACTTAGTGACTTAGGCACTTAATACATATTCTTTACATACATTTTGTGCACTTGGTGTATTTATATATTGGTATGTCTATGTTGTTGTTCGTTTATGCAGGTAGACATTGTTGGGCAGAAACAGAGATTCTGTATGGGAGCATGGTGAAAATCTTGCTCCTGGATGGTATTGCAATTATTGTAAAGCGACGAAACATGGCGGTGGTTGCACTAGATTTAAGCAGCATTTGGCAGGGCGCGGGGCGGATGTCGTGCATTGCAACAGAGTGCCACCAGATGTGCGTGACTTCTATCGGCGAGAGCTTGACAGAGCTACGCAAAGAACCAATAAGCGGGCTCGAGTAAAGCTGGCACAGGAGGCGGCTGCACAAGAGGGAAACCAGCCCCTTGGTGATGAGGAATATGAGGCTCAGATGCAGGCAGCAATGAACATGTCGAGAACACAATATGAGTACGAACAAAGTGTTCGACAGAGAGGAGGTCATTATGAGCGTGGAGGGGGTAGTGGTAGTGGCGGTGGTGGTGGTGGTGGTGGTTCGCGTGGGGGAATCCTATTCGAGGATGTTTAGTAGAAGAGCAGATCGCGAGGAGACTCTGTGGTGGTGGAGGACTATAATGTGGCGGTCGGTGGGAGTAGAGAATGTACCAACCAAGGATTGATACCGGCAAGTGGACACGAAGGGGAAAAATGCAAAGGAAGCAATTGGTAAAGCTTGGTCAAAGTGGTTCCATTACACAGAATCCTGTAGAAATGCAGACAATCCCTACTTTATCGGTGCGGTACGAGAGATACAGAAGCATGGTAACTACCTATACTTGCAGATTCTGGCCTTTTGTATCTTTCCATATTCTCATTATTTGTCTATGGTTTCAGGTGAAGGCATCATGTCACCCACTGGTAGGGAGATTGATGGCAAGTACCTAGATCAGAATGAGAAAGACTTGAAGATTAGGTACGCAAAGTTTAAGAACGAGTGGCCCAACTTTGGCGTCACGTTGATGTGAGAATGAGTGTCATAAACTTTCTGATATATTGCAATGGGATCACATGGTTTCACAAATCTATTGATGCAACTGGATTAAGTCAAGATGCGAACTATCTGTACTCGGTACCTCCTAAATATTGTTGTCTTCTTATCTTTTTTTCCTGTATATACGTACAAGAGGCTAATATGTTGTGCTTCTTTTTCAGGAGATTCGCAAGGTGGTGCTTGAGATTGGCCCCGAGCATATTGTCCATGTGGTCACCGACAATGGTTCCAACTTCAAGAAAGCTTGCAACGATCTGAAAGATGAGTTTGAATACATTGTTTGGACATCTTGTCTAGCACACACCATCAACTTGATGTTGAAGGATATTGGTGAAAGGCCCGATCATGCAGGTATGATCAAATCATGCAAGCGAATTTCAAATTGGTTGCACAACCATAATAAGTTGAATGCAATGATGAGGAAAGCAATCGGCGGTGAGTTGGTCAAGTGGTGTGCCACTAGATTTGGGACCAACTACATGTTTCTAGAGAGCTTTTATCGTAAACGTGTAGAGTTCATACAGTGGATGGCATCTCCTGAGTTTCTGCAAAGCAAGTGGGCAAATACAGATGAAGGTCGGTATGCTCAGTCAAGGATGTCAAACGTGCAGTGGTAGGATGGATTAGGATACATCATCGCCACAGTTGCACCTATTTACAGGTTCCTTCGCTTCGCCGATAAAGACAAGGAGGCCAACATGTGTCAAGTGGTGTACGAGTACCAGAACTGCAAACGTGAGTTGCAGTCGTTCTTTGGAAGAAATGTGCAGACATGGAATGAGTATCTTGCTATAATGGACCGAAGGATTCATGACGTGTACATAGGGACGTATGTGGGTCCAGGTATGATATAAATGACTTATATTTATTTAGCCCGCTATATATATTCAACATGTTGCTTATTTGAATCAATATGTTGCAGCTGCTGTACTAAATCCAAGGCTTGCATACACTATGGAACCAACTGCACAGATGTTTTCTGGCCTCAAGGAGGCTTTTCTGAAAATGACGGATGTGAACACCGCCATGCAGGCATTGCAGGAGGCAGAGGTTTTTCGACAAAAGGTTGGTAAGTTTTCCACAGAACTGGCGTCTAAAATGGCAATGGATTACAGGACCTCCCCATGTAAGAGTACTCTCGACACCTTGTTGGTTTCCTATATTGGGATATATAGCTAACATGCTTTGTTCCACTTGCAGCGTCCTGGTGGATGTTATTTGGTAAAGATACTCCTAATTTGCAGCGCCTTGCTTTGCGGCTTGTTTCACAATGTATCTCCTCAAGTGGATGCGAGCGGAACTGGAGTACTTTTGCCTTGCTGCATACGAAGGTTCGCAATAGGTTGTCCCATAAGAAACTAAACAAGCTTGTTTATGTCCAGTACAACCTTCGGCTGCGACTTGCGGATGTGACCCCACAAAGGCATGATCAAGTAGATTTTATTGACCGGTTCACGAAATCTCGCCTCTATGACCGTAGCAATCCGATTAGGGAATGGATGGAGTATGGTAGATCCAACAGTGATCCAGTTCTTGATGAGGATTCTCGACGAAGTCGACGTCCCTCTCGCCATCACATGTTGTCGTACGTTATATATATATACAAAAGTCTGTGTTGGGTATATATGACGTCTTGGATTTTGACTTGCGTGACTGATTTGTTTGTGTTGGCAGTGACCAAATAGACACAGACGATCTACGTCGGGCTACAGGGCATGATAACATCAGTGATTGGGCCCGACACAATGTGGGTTCAAGTCACCTCGGGAAGAGAAAGATGCACATGTCGCCTCCTAAGGGTCAACAGAAAAGAAAAAAAGGAAAAGGAAAGCCAGTGACCAGCGACACAGAGACTGAGGATGAGCAACGGACCCCGCCTTACTATTCTGAGGATAGCCAGGCTCGTGATAGTGGTGACTCTGACAGTACTGACGATGACAGTGACGGTGGCGGTGGTGGTGGGTATGAAGGTGGTGGTGGTGGCTATGAAGGTGGTGGTGGTGGTGGTAGTGGCGTTGGTGGTTCTGGTTATGCAGGTCTTCATTTCACAGGTATCTATTGCACCTACATTCGCACATTTTTTTCTGTCCATGACTACTAATTATGGTTGATTGCAGGCGAGACCGACTTCACACATGCTACTCAAGACCATGACCATGGGCAACCGACATCGCAGAGGAGATCATATGCACCGACGGACTACGACACCCCATAGTACTCTTCTTCCTCCTACAGCGATACCTCACAGTCTACTTATAGCTATCCCATTCCTGACACGACCGTGCAGCCTGTTACTAGATGGGTGTATGAATGGGAAGACCCCAATTTTTACAGAATATTAGTTCAGGGTTAGGAGACAACAGCAGCATGGACGGGCCAAACTTGGCAACAATACAAGGTTGAACTGCTTAGAGTGAGAGGTATCTCTCTTATGTCCACCGCCGAATATGAAGTGTCGTGCCAACATGGGGTCTTCCCATACATCCTCCGGAGTGAATGAGATGAGACTATGTGGTTGTGTTTGTATATGAGACTATGTATTTGTATGCGACGATTTATTGTTACTTCGGAGACTATGTATTGGTTTGTAGTTGTAACCGACTATGTATTTGTATTCGACTAAATATTGTTGCTTTCGTGACTTATGCTATTTACTACCACATTGTGTTGTCTGTGAACATTAATAGGTGAAAAAAACTACCCAAAAAATGTGTTTATTCAAGCAAAAAAAAAAAAAAAAACTCGGTTTGCAGCGGTTACTGACCAAACCGGCCGGTAACCGCTGCAAACCGGCCGGTAAACCGGCGGCGAACCGAGCAACTGCGACATTCAAATTCAAAATCTGAACCGGCCGGTTACCGGGCGGTTTCCGTACAAACCGCCCGGTAAACCGCGTCCGGAGGCCGGCGGTCGGGACGCCTCGGTCGGTAAAAAAAACCGAGCATGCACGTCCATATCACGTCCCACTGGCACACTGGCCGGTGTGTTGCATGGCACGGGATCGACGACGGGAATATCCGGCCGGCCCTCTTGCCGTGTACACATCTTGACAGGGCGTGGCGTGCGTCAACGTCTGGTCCAGCTAGCGCGCCTCCGGTCCAGTCGCGCTCACTGTCCACACGCGCGCGTAGCTAGCTAGCTAGCGACACCGGCCGTCACATGGGTCGCGGGTCGGCGGCCACGCCACGACGACGAATGCGAGAGCTAGCGTGGGTGGCAACGACGACGACGACGACTCCGGCAGGCGCAGCAGCTGAAACGCCCAGCCGCGCGCGCGCGCGGTCCCTAGCTAGCGCTTGCATGCAGGCCGGTTTTCGAGCTTTCTCGATCTGCATATGGGCGCGCAGCAGCCAGCAGGCTGGCTAGCTAGCACCCACGGCGCACTTGCCGATCCGCCACGGCAAATGATGAGCTGGATATATGCCCCGGGGGCCGGCCAGAGGCACCCAGGCACGCAGCACGAACCTGGAGAGCGCGCCTTGTCAGCATGAAGACGTGGGCGGATTCGCGGGAACAAGACTGGGACATATCCGGGCCGGCCGGGTGCCCTGTTCCGTCGGGTACGTGCACGTGAGGGATCGCCGGATGCACGGATCTGATGTGTTCCAATCGACGACGGAGGATTTCATTTATACGACTGGGACCGTGAGTTGGCATGTCTTGAAATTACTATTTTGCTAGCAAACATGCTGCAACGGGACACAATATTATCAGACCTTGTTTAGATTCAGGTGAAAAGTTAAAAATTTTTCACTCTCTCCATCACATCAATCTTTGCATGCATGCATCAAGCACTAATATAGATAAAATAAATAAATAATTGCATTTAGTTATAAATTATGAGACAAATTTTTTAGCATAATTAGTTTATTATTGGACACTAATCGTCAAATACAAACGAAAGTGGTACAGTAAAAAAAATTCTAACTTTAAATGATCTAAACAAGGCCTAGACATGAGGCATTTGTACTCATATAAACCTAGGTTATAGGTCCGCATCATATATGAGACATAGAAGAACACACTATATTTTAGGGAAAAAAAATAGACCAGATCGGAAGAAACCGTTAGCTTTTAAATATTACTAGCAAATATGCCCGTGCGTTGCAACGGAAAGTATAACGTACAGAGTCACTTATATAAATTGTGACTTGAAAGTTTATTCAGTAATTGTCTCGTGCAGTTGAAATTCATCTTGGAGTTAGATTTCGTACACTGTTGGATGTTCAACACATCAGGGAGATTTAACAAATAATCATGTCATACATTACAATTCTTTTTGGTTAGATTTAAACCGTGCACTATAAAAAAAATTAGATTGTAGAGGATATTCCCTAAGCATTCACATTAAAACAGAGGATTCCTCACCCTGTCCGAGAAAATCCTCAAACCTCGTACCTAGCCGCACAAAGGGTTTTATTGCTCTATAAGTGTGCCGGTGCCACAAACCGGTGCTTTGAATATTGTGGGGTAGATGAGGAATTTTTTTTTTACCTCTGACACTACTATTAGCCCTCATGGAGGATCGAACCCAGGTCCTGTAGTGCTTGACATTGTGTCTATAACCATATCATGTATTCCAATCTATTACACATGTTTTTTTTTTATAAAATTAGGACGCGTGTGCTACTCTAACTCGTATAGTCATATAGAGATAGAAATGGGCTCGGAGATTTATCCAATTATCACATTATATGCGATCTAATTCATATGACGTTCAAACTGCATCCTACCTAGAAGATCCAGAGGTGTACGTATCCCACTAACTAATAAATAAAAACTTTTGTCTACAATAATATAAAATATGATATGAAAATAAATAGGAACGTGTGTGCATCGATCAACTGGAATCATGTTTTTTTTTTATAAAAGAAAAAGAAAAATCCTGTTATGTGTAAATGAAGCCCCCATGAAGACTTGCATATCATACCCATGTGAAATCAGAAATCCTACACAAACACGTTTGTATCTTACTTGCATGTACGTGTACAAAATATCCAGATATGCGGGCAGTTGATGTGCCTAAGACATGTTAGACATGGATTCGTATTGATTTTTTTAAAGGAATCAGTCAGAAAAAAGAATAGGTGTTTTTCTAAAAACACAAAAATAAAATATAATCTGAACAGAGATCGGAGATGGACGAAAAAACGCGGCGGAAATTTTGCCTCTTTATTAGTAGGTATAGATATAGATATAGATATAGATATAGATATAGATATAGATATAGATATAGATATAGATATAGATATATATAGGTAGAGTAGATTTTGCAAAAAAAAAAAAAAAAGGTGCAGTAGAGTAGACAGATAGAGAGTAGAGATTAAGATATTGGGTTTCCATCCCCTATGCTTGGGCGGCTGTGAGAAAATTGCGATGCCATACCGCTCGTCCGATCAGGACTCATGTATAACCATCCTCATCCCTGTACAAAAATAATATTTAGATCTAGATCCACATACATACTTATTCTGCACAGAATTCTATTGAGCTCCCCCATTTTCCAAGAAAATAATGTAATCAATTATTGCAAAATTAATATTACTAGCCCATATAAAATGAAAATTGTAGCACAACAAATCCATTTTTAGCATGTACATTATTCAAGAGCAATTATGTGACTCCATGCCCAGAAAAAATGACGACACTAATTTATAGTACACCTAACATTGCAGATATAATCATGAACAACAACGTAGTTCCAAACAATATTTTGGTCATCAAGATTGTAAAACAACCTACTCCCTACTCAGACATGAACTATTTATCATCAAATCCACCATGTAATTAATAAGGTACAAAACTGAATGAGTCCATAAAAACCGACCTCTAGGAAGATCGATTCACCGCAACTTTGCATAGATGTCTTCCTCAAAATCAAACAGAAAGTAGTTCAAGCATAAAATGGAGAAACAATCCACAATGACCATGAAGCAATATAGCCATCATAGCTACCGTAATTAAGCAACAAACTTCATGCATTGTTAGTTGCTACTAACCTTACAGCAAGAAGGTCCTGCCCATGCTTCCAAATCCAAGAGCTTCACGAGGAAGAGCGGCCGTAACAATGGAGGACTGGAGCAAAACGTGAGCCCGGCTCCCTGACTGTGTGCTCTATACTGGAGAGAGGAGGGAGCAGAGCATATGTAGTAGCACTGATTAGTGGTGGTTTGCAATACAAGCCGCCACTGATACATACACCATGGCGGGTGGTGACACAAGCCAGTAGTAGTAACAACACATTGGTGCCGATTTGTGTCACCACCTGGCATAGGTCGAGGGTCAAGGTCACTTCACTGTTGGATCATAACACAGCCCGACAGTGATGTGTTCCATCGGTTCTTGGATAGCCCCCATTATTTTCGGATTTTGAAGCCAAGAACCGGCACTAAAAGGTAGTCAGTGGCGGTTCCATCATTTTCGCCACTAATTACCCCGACAGTGATCCATGAATCTGGCGTAGTGGGAAAAAGAGTATCGATTCATCAAACACATGGAACATGATCGATAAGCTTACCTCCTAGAGAACGTTCATGACATTTTTCATATGTGGTACAAACAAGGGTCTCAAGAAAAGTTATGTTGTTGAGATAAGAAGTGCAGTCATTTGTTGGATAATATGGCTAATAAGAAATGAAACTGTTTTGGACACATATCGATCCAAAACTTTATTGTAGGTTCAGTGGAAGAAGCGCATCATCCAAACTAGTCGATTTCTTAACACGCTTGCAATGCATTTTCTTCCTTTAGCTAGATGGCCAAACTACGCTTAAATTGAGTTATGAAATGATTTTTCTATTAGATTTTTTTGCTGTAATAAGTAGTTTAAATTGGTCTCCTAGCAACAAGAGATGAACCTAGATTTAATCCTTTATCTATAAGTTTTCAAAACCATGCCCAGTTCCATTATGACATAAAAAAAAGCATTGCGAATATAAAGCTAAGACATTTAGCGGAGCCTATGAAATATGCTAAGCAACCTATAACGGCTTTAAGCATTTAGCGTTTTTTCTTAAAAAACATGCATGTTATTGCTTGGTGTTTGTTGACTTGCATCTGTCTCCACTGCCGGGTGTCACAGCAAAAATTGACCTAGTGTGATGTCGACAAGCCGGACTTTCCTATAGATGTGATGGCATCGATTGGTGGCGACTCGACGCTCATGATCTAGGCTTCGAACCAAGACTGATTTGGACCCCCACAACTGCAAAACCACCACTACGTTGGTTATCAACCACGCGCAACACGATTGACCTTGCCGGGAAGGCTTTCCTGCGAGTGAATCAAGAACACAAGTAAGAACGGATAAACACAATCTAAAATTGCAAATAAATATAATGCTTATGAATCTGAAGAGGTGTTCTAGTATTTATTGAAAAGGACTTTTCGCCATAGGCGAACAAGACTAATAAGAACACGGACCCTGGTTTCACAACAACCAATCTTGGTGGTACAGTTGCAGCAACCACTGTCTGTTTCATGAGGAAAACAAACGAGAGTGATGGTGGCTAACTATAGAGTCTTGGGCATTACCATGCACCCCCTAATGAGCTCTACGACGACCAATGGACAAAAAATATGGTGTCACAACACCCTGACAGATTCTAGAAGCTGACTTGTTTAAACAATTTCTTTATCAAATTTTCTTTCCATGGATAGCTGGATCATAAAAAACATAGTCCACATGCGCTAGATCTGGATGTTGGTTTTACCCGGGATCGCTCTTGGAATCCAAGGTTGATGAACTCCTACTTTAGTTGGACTAGGCCTCCACCATGATGATGAAGAAGAGTTGGACACCCACGTTGGACCTCCTCTGTTCCTTGGTTTGTACGTAACGGAGTGATATCCTCATAACAATGGACCATTATGTTGGATTTTTGTGTTTGAGGAACAACATGACCATTTGGACTAATATTGTTTGCTAGTATACAAAATGCTATGTCAAAATGGATTCAAAGTATACTTGGACTTAGGCAAAGTGGTGCCCAAATGGTCAAAACCTCAAGTACAACATTAGAAGAAATGTTCAATACCTACACAACATGTAGGAACTCCAAGATACAAAGGTGGAAAAACGACTGAGACTCAAAGGTTATGAAGAAACAAGTCAAATGCATGCTCCGGATTAGTCCGTTGCTCATACCAAGCCAACACTGGATCAAGCATGGGCACTATTCATTAGAGGGACTTAATACTCACCGGATTGACTGGTGTCTATAGTGGACTATCATCGGATCAATATATAGGTTGCAACTTAGAGAGGCTTTAAAGAGGAAAAGCATGCACCGCGTTAGTCCAGTGTCGATCACGGTGACTATTGCATGACTGGAACCGTGAGGAGAAGTACTCATCGATTAGTCCGATTGTACCTAGAGAAGTTGCACCTAACAAAGCCCTTCTCAAATGATCGGCAATGGCTAGTTCCAATGACTGGTTGCAGGATAGGCACCAAATTAGTCTGGTGAGCCTACTAGACTTGGCTGGTGTTGGCGGTCCTTAACTCGATTCTAACCCCGCCAACATTAGCCTAGGCAACACTTGTTTTCACCTAGAATAGGGCTCTACTCTAACTATTTCCACAGTGTGGCGCAGACTTCTCGTTTTGCAGTCAACACCGAAATACATCCGAAATGGGCCAAGAAGTGGAGAAAAACTATGGTATGAGAAGGTGGCCCACTTACCATAATATCTCGGCCATGAACATGGTCCAAAATGCCAAGCATGGACCCGAGAGGTGGAAGCCCAAAGTCTAGACCAATTCTATCTTGGGCTGCAGACCATGTCTCGGTAAATTGGGCGCCACGGATGCATCCGGACTCCGATTTGGACAAATCACCAGCCGAATCGAAGCCAGCTGAAAGGCCCACGCACTGGCAGTGAAAGCGGAGGCCCAGAGGGCCCACAATGGGCGCGCGCGCCTGAGGCGCGAGCGCGCCTCCTGGGCTGGCTCTGGGGCCCATCTTTGGTCGGTCGGTTGCAGATTACGTGAGGATGTTGATTTCGGTGGTGGTTCTGGTATGGAAGGTCTGAAACCGCCTATGGAGGTCGGTTTTGGCCTTTCCATGTGGGGATGGCATATTTCCAAGGAGCCCCCTCTTCTCCACCTATAAAAGGAGGCCATTCCCCCTCCTCTCAAGACACAATTCAGCCAAGGAGCAGCATACACAAGAGAAATAGAGAGGAGAGCAAGCCACATTCCAACACTAGCTTCTAGCTAGACTAGTATAGGGAGAGTGAGGAGAAGTAGAAGGAATCCCGGAGTGCCGGATTCCTCTACCTCTTGTACTTGGCTTGCCTTGCCTTGTACATCGGGCGTGGGCGGAGTGCCGGCTTGTCGGCATCCTCCACACTTGTACCTCGACGGACATCTTGCTAATTGGAGTAAGAGTTCGTGTTTACCCTATGGTTCTAAGTTCTTAAGTAAGTTATCTTTGTTCGCTTTATACTTGCGGGTTCGTCGTTCGTCCTTGTGACGGGTACTCTAGTAGAAGGACCCCGAGACGGGTAAGCCTTGAGCTCACGCTAGAGTAGTAGTTATAGCATAGACGTGGTGTCTAGGCTAGATACTACCTTCGTTTGCCTCGTGCCCCACGGTTGAGGTGGTAGGCGGCAGGTGGTGACAGCCCTGTCCGTCCCTCGTAATCCCCCACGTTCGGGTTCGACGTAGAGCCGTAGGCCGGCAACGCTTGGTAGACCAAGTGTTAACCGGTGCCCGAAGTAAGTCTATAGCGGCAAAGTTACCTTCACTTAGGATCTTCCCATAGAAAACCTCACTACCCAAGCTACTTTCCATCTCACCTCTTTGGGAGAACTAGTTAGGAGACTTCTTACAGACCGTTCCCTGTGGAAAATACGATACCCTGAATACTTCCAGATGAAGTGCTACAACGGTACTTTCCGTGCGCTTGCGGACTTTTCTGTTTGCGTTAAGAAATACCAACAAGCATTTCTGGCGCCGTTGCCGGGGAACGGTTGTCGTAATTATCTTCGAACCTAGTTCGTCCGTGTATCCTTTCCTTGATTTTTATTTTATTTAAAAAATATAACCTTTTCAATGGAGCAAAATCCTATCCACCAACTTGGTGCTCCAAAGGGCGAGTTCTTAGAGCCACCAAAATCATCAAAGCCAATCACAGCTTCTAGCTATGAACTCCGCCCTGGCTTTATAGCCTTGGTTCGGGAACAAACCTTCTCGGGGTTTGATGATGAAAACCCTTATCACCATTTACGGGAGTTTGAGCAGCTCTGTGCATGCCTAACCATTGCAGGCATGTCACATGATACTTTGCGGTGGAAGTTGTTTCCTTTCTCTCTTGATGAGGGGGCGAAACAATGGTACACCCATAACGTAGGGAAGGTAAACGGAGATTGGGAAAAATTGAGGAACAATTTTTGTCTCACATTCTTCCCTATACCTCGAATCGCTTCCTTGCGTCAAGAGATCCTCAACTTCCAACAAAAAGAGAAGGAAACGTTAGGTGCAGCCTGGGACAGATTTTTAAACCTAAACCGTACTGGCCCAAACTTGTCTATACCAAACCATGTGTTGTTACAACACTTTTGGTTAGGTCTTAGCAAGGAGTCTGCCCTACAGCTCGATACTGCCGCCGGAGGTTCTTTTCAACATAAAACCGTAGCAGAAGGAGAAGCTATTTTAGATCGCATCTTAGAGAACGCTCCTCCGCTAGAACCTCTCCGTGTAGAGCCAGAGCCGAAATATGAGGAAGTCTCTTCGGCCAAGGTCGAACCCATAGCTCCCATTCAGAGACCCTCACCCGAACCGGAATCTTCGAGGGAAGATTTTCAACCCTCAGAAGATCCATACTTCGAGGACGAATTAGAAGATTTTGGGAACACCTCGAAGTATTTACGAGAAAAGAGACCACCGGTTCATGTCACTCCTTGTGATCTCCTAGGCAAAGCATTCCTTAAGAAATCCGTTAGGGAGTTGACTTCTATCCTGAGCACTGAATGGGTAGAAGAAGCAGAGCTTTCTTCTGAAGAAATTCAGATTCGCAACCCTTCTTTTACCATCCAATGCCAACTCTTTAGGAACATGGTGGATGTGCTTTACAGCCCTCTTGTCGGAGCAAATATCATGTCACTATCTTTCATGCTGACCTATTTAGGTGATAAACCCCTTGCTCCGACAAACAAATCTCTCAGAATTGCCCCACGATCCAGCTTAAAAGGATGTGGGATTGTGCACAACATAACAGTGCCTCATGATAATGTCGAAATGTCCCTGGACTTTCATGTCTTTGACATCCAGGATTTCGACATACTAATTGGGCACCCCCTGGAGAAAATTTTTTATAATCCATCAAAAATAGGGGAAATCGACTTAAAACTAGGGAGAGAATCATTCCCGATTCAAGTCACTCGAGCCAGAACTCGGTGGGCCGAACCTCCCCTAGTGTGCCCGTGGAAGTCATGGCGGTTGAGATGTTTGAGTCACCCGAGTCGTCCCTAGAAAAAGATGTCGAATTCTTCATAGAAGAAGAAGACGAATTTGGGGAGACCGTTGACCTTCCCATAGGGGAGAGACCGCCTAGACCTCCAGTTGAGCTTAAACCCCTACCCGAAGGATTGCGGTATGTTTTCTTGAACGGCGACACACAAACTCCTGTCATAATAAGTGATAAACTTAGTGACGAGGAGACAGCCAAACTCATCACGGTTCTAGAAAAACATAGGCCAGTCTTTGGGTACTGTTTAGATGACCTTAAGGGGATAAGCCCAACACTCTGTACCCATCACATTCCCGTAGAACCGACTAGCACACCTACTCGGGAGCCTCAGCGTAGGCTGAACAATGCGATGCGAGAAGTCGTGAAAAAGGAAGTCCTGAAACTTTTTCACGCCGGGATAATCTATCCCGTACCACACAGTGATTGGGTTAGCCCAGTCCAAGTGGTTCCCAAAAAGGGAGGAATGACAGTCATTGAGAACGCTAGAAACGAACTCATACCTCAACGAACTGTCACTGGATGGCGAATGTGTATTGATTACCGAAAACTTAACAAGGCAACAAAGAAGGATCACTTTCCGCTCCCCTTCATTGATGAAATGTTGGAACGGTTAGCGAAACACTCCTTCTTTTGTTTTCTTGATGGGTATTCGGGATATCATCAGATTCCCATCCATCCGGATGATCAATGCAAAACGACCTTCACATGCCCCTATGGAACGTACGCGTACCGTAGGATGTCGTTTGGGCTGTGTAATGCACCCGCGTCATTTCAACGGTGCATGATGTCTATCTTTTCAGACATGATCGAGGAGATCATGGAAGTTTTCATGGACGATTTCACCGTCTATGGAAAAACTTTCGATCATTGTCTTAAAAATTTAGACAGGGTCTTGCAAAGGTGTCAGGACAAGGATTTGGTGCTTAATTGGGAAAAGTGCCATTTCATGGTCCGTGAGGGCATTGTCCTGGGGCACTTAGTGTCCGAGAGGGGAATTGAGGTAGATAAGGCTAAGATAGAGGTTATCGAGCAACTACCTCCCCCGGTAAACATAAAAGTATTTCGCAGCTTCTTAGGTCATGCGGGGTTCTATAGAAGATTTATCAAGAATTTTTCACAAATCTCTAGACCCCTCACGAACTTATTGGCTAAGGATGTTCCTTTCAAGTTTACCAATGAGTGCTTGAAAGCATTTAATAGTCTCAAGCAAGCACTCATCTCTGCACCTATCATCCAACCTCCCGACTGGTCTCTACCATTTGAGATCAGGTGTGATGCGAGCGATTGCACAGTTGGGGTGGCCCTTGGCCAAACCAAAAAAATGAGAAGCATCACACAATATCTTATGCTAGCAAAACTCTGAAAGGAGCACAACTTAACTACACCACATCAGAAAAAGAGCTCCTAGCAGTCGTTTTTGCTATTGAGAAGTTTAGATCTTACTTAGTAGGAGCAAAAGTATTTGTGTACACTGATCATGCTGCGCTGAAATACTTGCTCACTAAGAAAGATGCTAAACCTCAACTTTTAAGATGGATGCTTCTACTCCAAGAATTTGACCTTGAAATAAAAGATAGAAAAGGAGTAGAAGACATCATTGCAAATCCTTTGTCGTGTATGCAAGTCGCTAACCTGCAGGAAAGAAACAACTTCCGACACGACGACATGCTGCTGAAGGTGACAGATGCCAACCTATGGTATGCAAACATCGTGAACTTCATGGTTGCAGGTCATG
Source organism: Themeda triandra (assembly GCA_018135685.1). Lineage (NCBI taxonomy): Eukaryota > Viridiplantae > Streptophyta > Magnoliopsida > Poales > Poaceae > Themeda > Themeda triandra. The sequence continues at coordinate 349,056 of JAENPR010000170.1, read as the reverse complement.
TACCACCAGGGGAGAGCAGGAAGAAGCTCCAAGCTGAGAGAAGATGTCACCTTTGGGATGACCCATACCTGTATGGGTGTGTTCGATGGACTGCCGAGGAGGTGTGTACCAACGGCGAAGGGATGCAAATCATAGAAAAATGTCATGCAAAGACCGTACGGAGGCCACTATGGAGTATTCCGCACACAAGCCAAAATCCGGCGTGTGGATTCTTCCGCCAACGATGTACGAAGACACCAAAGAGTTCATCCGAAGGTGTCGCAAATGCCACCGGTGGGGCAACATTATCAAGCTCGCAATGCAATGCCCCTTCACTACAACCTTCAAATAGAGATATTTGATGTTTGGGGCATTGACTTCATGGGACCATTCCCAAAGTCCCATGATAGCGAGTACATCCTGGTGGCCGTTGACTATGTATCCAAATGGGTGGAGGCATTACCATGCAGAGCTGCCGATGCCAAGCATGCAAGAAGGATGTTCCATGAAGTGATCTTCCCTCGCTTCGGAACACCTAAAATGGTCATAAGTGACGGAGGGTCTCACTTCATTGATAAGACCTTCCGTAGCTTTTTGAAGGAGCTTGGATCAAAGCACAACATAGCCACACCCTATCATCCTCAAACAAGTGGTCAGGCAGAGACGTCAAACAAGCAAATCAAGAACATCCTGCAGAAAACGGTCAATGAGATGGGAAAGGGTTGGAAAGATAAGCTACCTGATGCACTTTGGGCATATAGGACAGCTTACAAAACCCCCATCGGCATGTCACCATACCAGCTCGTTTACGGGAAAAGTTGCCATTTACCGCCGAACCGGAACATAGAGCCTACCGGGCGCAAAGAGCCGGAACATGGACGAAATACTAGCCGGCGTAAATAGGCGTAAGCAAATTTCGAGCTAGAAGAGCGAGAGAGAAGGCTTATCATAGTGCCAAGCTTTACAAAGAAAGAACCAAAAGATGGCACGATCACCGAATCAAGCAAAAAGAGTTCAAGGAGGGAGACAAAGTCCTACTATTCAACTCCAAGATCAAGCTCTTCGGTGAAGGAAAACTTCGGAGCAAATGGAAAGGACCGTACACCGTCATCAGCACATCATCACATGGCGCTATAACTATTCAGGACGACAAAGGTAATACTTTCAAGGTAAATGGTCAACGCTTAAAAGTTTTCTTTGAGCCTTCGTATAATTCTAATGAAATAATTGATGTGATAAAATTAATTGGCTTTGACAAATTTAAATAATTATATCACAATTTTGTTAGAATTTCTACACTTGTTTTTGTATTCTCTCTTTCTGTAAAATAAAAAAAAGCAGGTACAAAAACAAGTGTGGGGGAGGCACCACGCTCCTTGGTGCACAAAAATTTCTTCGACACGATGAAAAACATGGTTTGTGCACTCTCTCACTCCCCGCTAATTCTCTTTATTGCTGAAAATAAAATTTATAAAACTAAAAATGTTGCAAACTCCATCTCCTATTTTCACCAATTGAGAATGAGTTGCATACTTTTTATTCCTTGCTTATCTTGATTGTGTGAACAACTTGTGCCATAGGGACCCCATGCTTTATCTAAGTTATTGGCAGGTGAGATATAGTAGAATGATATGATACTTACCAACTCGTGCAATGGACTTGGGTATTTTTATGCAAAAATTCAAAACTTTTTAGCAAATGCTCCTCATGTGATAAGTGCTATGTCCTACCAGAGCCAAATATCTACGCTTACACTTGTGTAAAACTTGTTTTAGCCACTTTTAGCGATGTTAAGTCTTGAGATTCTTGCTAGAGATGGCCTTATCCCCAAGATCATTGCATTCACCCACCAAATAAACTTGCCGACTCTCACCTGAGAGCCGCGCACAGCATTCACCCGCCAAATAAATTTGCCGACTCTCATATTGAAAGTCGCGCACCATATGCACCCACCATTCCACCAACACGCTCATTTCTTACACTGAGAATTGAGCACATTTTTTCCACATCTTCTCCCTCTTGCACCAAAATACTCCTGTCAATAAGTCATGCATCTCTCTCCATCATTCATTCAAGAAGAGTATGGACCGGTCATCGAAAATTCCTACAAAAAGAGAGCATAGTAAAAAAAAAGAAGAGTTCCTTTTTTTCTCCAAGTAAAGAAGAGTTCTTTTTTCTCCAAAGTTTTGAAAAAAAGAAGAGAAAAAAAAAAAAAAAAGAGAAAAAAAAGAAAAAAAGAAAAAAAAAAGAAAAAAAAAAAGAGCAACGAGAAAGAAAAAGAAATAAAGCAAGTTTTAGAGATATCCTTTGAGTCCATACCTTCTTGCATATTCCTTCATAAAGAGAGAAACATGATCGGAGTCCACAAATATTTCTACACTTGCACTTACACTTGCATCATCTAGGGATATGGCCTTCTCTTCATGAATCCAGTTGGCTTGACATTGGAACCTGTTCATCATCCATACCCAAAACTCCACATATCAGCCTGTAGTAGTAGGATGATCAAGAACACCTGGATAGGACTAGCCACCTGAAAAGAGTGACTTGAGAGTATCACATGAGGAGCTAAGGCTATCTTTGTGAAAATTCCAAAACCCCAAGTCTCAAAGCATGGGTAGTGTGAGTTGACTTGATTTCAAGCTATTCCTCCTTCAATAGCTATAAGATAACTTGGTAGCCACCTTGAATGTTCACAAATGCAGGAAAAAGCTCGGAATACAACCACCTTAGTTCTTCAACCTTTACTCGAGGACGAGCAAAGAGCTAAGTGTGGGGGAGTTTGTTGGCGGTCCTTAACTCGATTCTAACCCCGCCAACATTAGCCTAGGCAACACTTGTTTTCACCTAGAATAGGGCTCTACTCTAACTATTTCCACAGTGTGGCGCAGACTTCTCGTTTTGCAGGTCAACACCGAAATACATCCGAAATGGGCCAAGAAGTGGAGAAAAACTATGGTATGAGAAGGTGGCCCACTTACCATAATATCTCGGGCCATGAACATGGTCCAAAATGCCAAGCATGGACCCGAGAGGTGGAAGCCCAAAGTCTAGACCAATTCTATCTTGGGCTGCAGGACCATGTCTCGGTAAATTGGGCGCCACGGATGCATCCGGACTCCGATTTGGACAAATCACCAGCCGAATCGAAGCCAGCTGAAAGGCCCACGCACCGGGCAAAGGAAAGCAGAGGCCCGAGGGGCCCACAACGGGCGCGCGCACACCTGAGGCGCGAGCGCGCCTCCTGGGCTGGCTCTGGGGCCCATCTTTGGTCGGTCGGTTGCAGATTACGTGAGGATGTTGATTTCGGTGGTGGTTCTGGTATGGAAGGTCTGAAACCGCCTATGGAGGTCGGTTTTGGCCTTTCCATGTGGGGATGGCATATTTCCAAGGAGCCCCTCTTCTCCACCTATAAAAGGAGGCCATTCCCCCTCCTCTCAAGACACAATTCAGCCAAGGAGCAAAGATACACAAGAGAAATAGAGAGGAGAGCAAGCCACATTCCAACACTAGCTTCTAGCTAGACTAGTATAGGGAGTGAGTGAGGAGAAGTAGAAGGAATCCCGGAGTGCCGGATTCCTCTACCTCTTGTACTTGGCTTGCCTTGCCTTGTACATCGGGCGTGGGCGGAGTGCCGGCTTGTCGGCATCCTCCACACTTGTACCTCGACGGACATCTTGCTAATTGGAGTAAGAGTTCGTGTTTACCCTATGGTTCTAAGTTCTTAAGTAAGTTATCTTTGTTCGCTTTATACTTGCGGGTTCGTCGTTCGTCCTTGTGACGGGTACTCTAGTAGAAGGACCCCGGAGATGGGGAAGCCTTGAGCTCACGCTAGAGTAGTAGTTATAGCATAGACGTGGTGTCTAGGCTAGATACTACCTTCGTTTGCCTCGTGCCCCACGGTTGAGGTGGTAGGCGGCAGGTGGTGACAGCCCTGTCCGTCCCTCGTAATCCCCCACGTTCGGGTTCGACGTAGGCCGGCAACGCTTGGCAGACCAAGTGTTAACCGGTGCCCGAAGTAAGTCTATAGCGGCAAAGTTACCTTCACTTAGGATCTTCCCATAGAAAACCTCACTACCCAAGCTACTTTCCATCTCACCTCTTTGGGAGAACTAGTTAGGAGACTTCTTACAGACCGTTCCCTGTGGAAAATACGATACCCTGAATACTTCCGGGTGAAGTGCTACAACGGTACTTTCCGTGCGCTTGCGGACTTTTCTGTTTGCGTTAAGAAATACCAACAGCTGGTGACTACGCAAATGACTACTAGTTCTTGGGTTGGGTTCTATATATCCCTTCGACCATCCATTTGAGGGTTGTGGACGGTTGTTAATGCTCGATTTTATATGTCAATCAGAGAGAGAAAGAGGGATATAATCTGTTCACCATCATAGACTTAGGGTTTAAACTGACAGATTCCACAAGTTTTGGTGAATATGTGTTTTCGCAGGGGATTATCAGGAAAACATCCAAGGAGGCCCACATGTCATGATTACATAGAGAGAAAGACCGAACGGGTAAAATTGTATACTCTAGAAGACTCCGGAAGGCAAACCCAGAAGCGGGGACCCACTCGGGTGTGGTGGGTCAACCGACTCCCTTTTTGGGTCGGCCGATCGTCCACCTCCACCAATCGTGGAGGCTCGCGGATCCTACCTCCACCGCCTTTGAGGATGAATAATTATCGTCCGTTTAGGTCGGTTTGATCCGATGGCCGTGGTGCATCCTAGGGGCTATATATTCGAGCCCCCGGCCCCTCGGGCCGAGGGGGAATTCATTCTAGAATTCATTATTCGTAGGTAGCCATCAAAGAAAGCTAGGGTTTAGAGAGAGATCTCCACCGTAGAATTAGAATAGATACTCTAGATCTTCAAGTTCTACATAGGTTTAGACTAGATAGAGGAAGAATCGGGCGCCTGTGCTCGAAATTCCGGATCTTCATCATCAGAATTGGTATTATCTTGTATCTATTCTTGTGACTTTATTCTAAGAGTAAAATACACCGGCGGCCCTTTAACTTGTCTGCCTGTGCCACTTTGGTCCACGAACTTGCAAACGCGAAAAAGTGGCCCCGAACTTGTCGGTCCCGTGCCACTTTGGCCCATGAACTTGCAAACGCGAAAAAAGTGGCCCCCGAACTTGTCACCGTGCCACTTTGGTCCATGAACTTGTCGGCCCGTGCCACTTTAGTCCATGAACGTGTAAAAAAGCGTTGCATGGCACTGTTCTACTACGTGGCGGCCATCGGTAGGTCGTGCATGGCACTTGTTTGTGTGCCGACGTCAGCCGCTTTCTTTAATTTGTAAAATTGATATCTTTTTATTCGGAGCACCAAATATAGCAAATAATATATCAATTTTGATCGTCTCGACGAGCTCTTTGCAATGGTGTACTTCGTTTTGTTGTTTGAGATAGTTTCATTTCATAAAAAATTAAATATTTCTACAAAACAAGTGAGAATAACAAAAATCGTGGAATTTATTTAAACATTTCAATTTCATCCTAAACTTTTGTACATGTTAATATCATCATAAAACAGCTACAAATAAATTTTTATAACTTTTCAATATTTATTTTGGCCTATAAAAATCATAAAATTTGCATTTATTAATTAAAAGAGATAATTTTAAAACATGCAAAAACTATTTATTTTCTAGGTTTCATATTTTTTCTAGATAGAGTACATCATGAAGAGGCTACATAAAAATTTTCATTAACTTAGCATGCACCAATAATTAGTTATGAAATAAACAAATACAAGACTATGGAAATTATCAAAAGTTACTGTTCACACACTAAAACAGTCTCAAACAACAAAACGGAGTACACCATTACAAAGAGCTCGTCGAGACGATCAAAATTGATATATTATTTGCTATATTTGGAGCTCCGAATAAAAAGATATCAATTTTGCAAATTAAAAAGAAAGCGCTGACGTCAGCACCACAAACAGTGCCATGCACGACCTACCAGTGGCCGCCACGTAGCAGAACAGTGCCATGCAACACTTTTTTACACGTTCATGGACTAAAGTGGCACAGGCCGACAAGTTCATGGACCAAAGTGGCACAGGCTGACAAGTTCAGGGGCCACTTTTTCGCGTTTGCAAGTTCATGGACCAAAGTGGCACAGACTGACAAGTTCAGGGGCCACTTTTTCGCGTTTGCAAGTTCGTGGACCAAAGTGGCACAGGCAGACAAGTTAAAGGGCTTGTATCTATTTTACTTTATTCTAAATATCATTATGTTTCTATTTATTATGTTCCTAGTTTATTCTAGTTCTACATTTGATATGGTTATGATTGGTAATAAGTTTATGTATATGTTTGCAAAGCGCTTAGCTCTCTTCCCGGGGGTTAGGTGGTAGATTTCATGTAAGCATGGTGCTTAGATGCCGTTTACTGCGCAAATGCACCCTATTGGCCGGGTCGTGTGGTAGATCGCGGAAGTGACAGCTTCCGTTGAGTCCTCTCGTATTCCATCCCCCGTTGGTAGGTCTAGCGAACCAAAGTTGCGTAGTAAGTCCCGCTATGTCTTGGCTTGTTATAGCAATGATCCTTATACATAGATGAAGAGTCTTTTGTGCTTTGTATATGATAGTGTAGAGTTGGAGTAGATGAATGACTTAGTAGATTAGAACCTACATAGGATTTATATTTCTTGCACTAATCGATGTCAACCTACCTTTGTGAGTAGTCTATATCTAATCTCCGTGTGATTTATACCCCGAGCTTATTACTTTATATTCCCTTATTTATCATGGTTTACCCCTCTCAAAGTATGTGACTGTGTAATCAATCACTCATAAGTAGTCGTGTTTAGCAAGTTCATCTCATTGTTTAAGTCCGTAGTTCTTTCCTTTGAGCTAAATATAAATAAACGATACCCGGAATACTTCCCGGTAAAATGCTACGATGGTGTATTATCTCGTTCGCTTGCGGATCCCATATTTTTCTTGATTAGAGGAGCAGTTTTTATACCAACACTTCGGCGCCATGCTAGGGATGACAACTTAGCGGGAGTGGTGTTAGAGGTGTCAACAAGCATTTTTGGCGCCGTTGCCGGGGAACGGAATAAACTTTTAGAGAAAAATTGCTTAAGCGAGATACTTAGAAAATGAGTGATTGTCACTAGTCACCTCTACTTTGGCAGTTCACCCCGTTGTTTTTCTTTGTCTATATTTTATACAGGGTATTAGCAGATTGAATCTCGATTCATTCAAAACTCTCGATCATCGAGTCGGTTCAATCAAGAAGGAAGCTCGTCACCAATCAAGATGGCCGAGAAGACCTTACATCGGAGTTCTCTCGCCCAACAATAGAGAACATCCGCACTGTCCAAAGAATACACAATAATATGGAGTTTGAGATCAAGCCAAGTCTCATCAACATGGTGCAAGCTATCCAATTCGGTTGAAAGGTACATGAAGATGCAAGTACACATCTACGGACTTCATGGAGATTGGGAACACCATCGCCATAGATGGAGTTAAAGAAGACCTCATACTTCTTCGCCTCTTTCCATTCTCACTAGTGGGAAAAGCGAAGCAGTGGTTCTATGCAAATAAAGAAGATATCAATACATGGGCGAAGTGTTCCAAGGCCTTTCTAGCAAAATTCTTCCCAATAGGCAAGACCAATGCCTTAAGAGGAAAGATTACCAACTTCCAACAGCAGAAGACGGAGACCATGTCAGAAGCATGGGAGCGTTTGCAAGGATATATCCAAGACTGTCCCCATCATGGAATGGAAGAATGGTTACTCATGCAAGGTTTCTATCACGGATTAACTCCGAAGACACGTGAGCACCTAGATGCAACTGCTGAAGGATCATTCTTATCACTCACTCTTGGGAGAGCTAAAAGACTTATGGAGAAGATAGCGTATAATCAAAGCCGGTCCCAAGACAACATTCAAGATTGTCACCGAGTGAAGAAACAATTGAAGAAGTGAATGCATTATCAACCAAGATGGATGCCTTACTCCACCGGCTTGACCGAGGGCCAAGTACAAGGAAGATCATAGAGCAATTGAAGCAACATATAAGCGAAATTCAAGTCCCATCGTGAGAAAGGTTCCACATTGGGTGCAACCACCCATTAATCAAGGTACTCGATCGGTAATTATGCAAAGCAACCTACTTTAAGAGAGTTGGTTCTACAACAAATGTCCAAGATCAACTCATCTATGGAGGATAGGTTTACCGCTAATAACAAAATCTTGAAAACTTAAGTATTAAAATGGATAGTTTCTCCTCTCGCCATTAATGATCAACTAGAGTTCAATAAAAAGATAGAAGAAAAGATAGCAAAATTGGCCATTGCTTTGCCCGTTGCCACTAACCCCGAGCGGTGAGATCTATTACTACAAGAAGAGGGAGTTCCACCGAGATCCTCCCTATCCAAAAGGAGCAAAAAGGCCAACCGTGCTACCACCAAAGGGAGAAGAAGAAGAGAACTTCCAACCTCAATTAGTAGAACTACCACAGCAGTACAAGATCGGGAAGCAAGACAACAATTTCGAGATACAAACTACCTACCATTCCCTAGGAGGAAGAGAGGACCACAACATGACAGATGAGCAGCTTTGGTAAGTTCGTGGAGGTAATTCAAAAGTTATATGTCAATATACCTCGCTGGATGCCATACAGTCCCCACTTATGCCAAGTACATAAGAGATATTCTTAACAAGAAGAGACCACCGCCATCCAATGAAGTGATCAAGCTAACCGAAGAATGCAAAGGCGGCCATCCTCAACCAACTACCGTAAAAGAAGAAAGATCCAGATGTCCCACTATCGACCGCACAATTGGAGATCAACATTTCAATAACGCACTCGTGATCTTGGAGCAAGTGTCGGTGTGATGCCCGCAGCAGTCTACTATAAGCTCAACCACACCGCACTTGAGCCAACATCAATGTGTCTACAACTAGCCGACCAATCGGTCCGTTATCCGTTGGGTATTGCTGAAAACATCCCGATCAAGATAAGAGAGTTCTTCGTGCCGAGTAGACTTTTTGTAGTACGGATATGCATCCAGACTCAAAGGTATCACTTATACTTGGAAGACCCTTCTTAAGCACCGCCAATGCACACATTGATGTCGGGAAGGGAAAAATCAAGTTCACTATAAATGGGCAAGAAGAGCAATTCGCATTCAAGTCGAAACAAGAGCTCAACAAATCCGCGAAGATGGTAGAAGAAGATCGACAAAGACAACCACCGAGAGACAGAGGATGCATCTCTGGGATCGCAGCGGAATAAATATTTTGGAAGGTCCAATTCGGAGGACTTTAAAAAAATCTGAATCCTCGCCGGAAGGTAACTCGGTATTTATCCGCATTTTAAATTGCATCTCTTATAATTTTCTTAGGAATAATTATTTCCAGCATTGCATTATAAAAATTCTACGCCCACATAAATAATTTTACGGTGTGTAAACAACCCGTCAAAAATATTTTATCGTGGTGGCACAAAAATTTATTATTCCATGCATTTAAATTAGTTTACCTTCATTTAAATTTCTGCATTGTTTATAATTTTTATCATGGCATTTAGTGCTTGGTGGGTCTCTCACCATGGGTCCCACATGTCATAGACTACACCTCACATACATCAAATCACATAATTTCATCCACTTCCACTCACCTCCACTATCCTCTCTTTTCCACCGCCAAAACCACTCAACCGACCAAAATTTCGGATGGAGGAAAGATCACGCAATAGCGAGGTGAAGTGGCAGCCACATTGGCCAACTGGTGGGGCGGCCGACCCCACCATTGGGTCGGCCGACTCCCCCTTCCTCCTCTATAAATAGGCCTCCTCCCATGGCTTCCATGCACCACCCACACTCCAGAATTTTAGCCAAACCTCCTACTCTCGACTTCGTGTTTCCTTGAGAAAGTTAGAGAGAAGAGAAAAAGAGTAGGAAGAGAGAAGAAGTGAGAGAGTGAGCAAGAGTTTAGTAACAAGTGAAGGGAAGGGATAGTGCTGAGTAGATCATCACAAAATTAGTGGAGATGCTGTCCAAATAGGATAAAGAAAATCTAAAATCAAGGGGAGGTTCTCGTCAAAATCAAGACCCGAAGTTTAAAACTTTTTGTCATGAAGAACGACTAACCCCCGGACCGCCGACTGGACGGCTAACCACTAACCTTGTGCTAATCCTTCTCTCCACTAGTGTTTGTTTTTGTTTGTTTTGAGATACTTGCGGATGAAGGGCGTCTTCAAGGGGATCTCGGGAACCATCGGAACATAAGGACAAGAAGTGCATCCCGCCGAGCTCGGTGGTTGGTTCCGACATGAGTGTCGACCCACCACCGAAGCACCGAAGCACTGCGGCAGCCGCCTGTACCACCACCGCATCTCGAGAGTCCTCATGAGAACATCCGATCTCGCCCGAGAACCGCCCGGAGAAGGATGTATACAAGAAGCTCAAGAACAAGCGTTTCATCCACACGCCGCCATCGATCCGACACTTCGCTAGCGACAGTATGGCTCAAGAATTCAACACAATTTTTCCACTAGTTGGTTGGACTTCCTTTGCAAACCTCACCGAGAAGGGGATTAGGCTTTTGACCATAGAGTTCCTTAGCACCCTTCGATACACGTATAATGGAGTTTATTTTAGAATGTTTGCTCGAATATTCTGTCTCTTGGAGAAACCTTAGTGACCTCCTAGGTTTCCCTCAAGATGCCCTCATAGATTTAAATGCAGCACTAGGTGATTTTGATGCACATAGGTTTTGGAGCAAAGCATTTCTAGAGCACCGTACCACTTAGCACACCGCACCGCAGCCATAGAGCATCCTACGCTTAGATTTTTGCACCGTTGGATAGGAGCCACCTTTTTCCCACGATTTGATGAAAGCAAGATCAGAGTAGCCGACTTGCAGTTGCTATACGCGGCTGTCAAGAAACAGAAAGTGTCTCCTGTCCATCTCCTAGTGTACCATTGGATGAGTGTCCCTGGTCACAAAGTAGGAAGTGTGGCCATTTGCTCGCTTATCACTCGCATTGCCACAAGCTTGAAGTTATTAGAGGGAGCTACTTTTGAGTACATTGAACATCATAGAGAATTTTATGACCTCTACACTTTTGGCCAAGGTCACTTACAAGAAAGTGAATGATGTTTATTATGCAAAATATGGTGATGCTGCGATCCGGTTACCTAACCCGGAACCGGCTTTGTATCATGTGCAAAACTATCATGTTGAGTTGCGAAAGCGAGAACCCGGTGAATGAGAGAGCACCTCGAAGAGTTCGCTCGGAGAGGGTGACAGAAATCGTGAACCGGTTGGCGTGGTGCCGAAACCGCCCGAGAAGAACCAAGACATGCTAGTTTCAATGAGTGGAATATACCTCAAGCACCACTCCCTAAACTCATGGGTGTACCCACCACAAAGCCAACCACATCAACCATTCTATGGTTACTACCCATCATACAACACCCCAGGAACATCGAGCCAGACCATCCGAGCCAGACCCTCACAAACCCACCAAGATACTCTTATGACCCCTTTGGTACCACCGATGAAGAAGAAGAACCCCACCATGACTTTGAGCCACGTCGCCACTCCGATGCCACCAGTTTCATTTTCACCCAAAGAAAGACTATGATGAACAAGTAGCCTTCCAAAGACAACACCACCGCCACTCTACGAATCGCCATGATCGAGGTGGAATGACCAGCTCCAAGTGGAACCCGAACACCACCCGCACACCGGGCACCATTCAAGAGAGCCGGAAAAGCCGCTTCCATGCCGCATGGCTTGGTGGACCCGTTGCACATCCACTATCCACCGCCACCGCCGCAAGGCTAGCTTGGGGAGGACCCCCATTATCAAGATAAGTATTTCTTTCCTTTTGTTTCGGTTTGTTTGTTTTCGCTTTGTTTATTTTTCTTTGGTTTGTTTTATGCATTGAAAAAAAAAAATCAGAAAAACTAGAAAAAACCAATAAAAATTTGCTTGCTTTGTTTTAAGAAGTTTACCTTCTCTAAGTGTGTTTACATTTCGAGTTTGCCCTAAGATGAAAACCAAATAAAAAGAGTGTGTAAGTTTGCTTTCAATTTAAGTTTGCTATAAATAAAAAAATGTGTAGACTTGAGGATTGCATGATGGAAATGATGAATAGTTGCTCGCTCTAATTCTTTGCAAGTACCTAGCTTTAAATTTGAGTTCTCCCAAGATTTGGATACACTTGTTTGACAACCGGATTTACTCTATACCTGAAATCAGGAGCATATGCTTAAACTAAGTCTAGGTAGTTGACGGACATGATATGATAATAGTCCGAGCATTTCTCATTGTGTTCCAAAGTGCCACTAAATTCGGAGATTTGTTTGCAAAAATTATAAATGATTCATGATGAGTTCCTTATATGACAGAGAGTTAAAATTCCTACCACAGCCCAAACTTGATTATTAAAATAGGAAGCCTCCTCATTTGTTTAGGGCTCGTCTTTGTCGGCTGTTTGTATCCTTATGAACTCATCATACGCCTAAATCTTGGTTTCACACACTCACATTCACCCCGCTACTTCTACCCCGGAAGTACGCACCACATAAAGCCTATTATCATCCATTGAAATTGTTCTACTCTTACACCGAGAGTGAACACCCAAAAATATTCCCCGTTCATTTCTCGCTAGCCACTTATCCAAAATCAATGCTCCAAGTGTTCCATTTGTTCCCAATGAGAAGTTGTCAAGATTGAGAAGTGTTCCATTCAAGAAGTATTTCATTCCTTTTTGGGCTGCAAGAATTGTAAAAAAAAAAAAAAAAAAAAAAAAAAAAAAATTATGAGCCCAGTCTTTGTCAAGCTTCCAAGTTCAAGTTCCAAGAAGATTCAAGTGTTGAAGTAGTTCCAAGTTCCATCCAAATAAAGGAGCATTGATAATTCCTTTGTGCACCCCTTCTCCTCCCACAAATATTTCTCTCTATTTATATCATCCACATATAAAACCACACATGCACACACCGATTGGTTGTATGTTGAGTTCCTTCGGATCCATGGTTCGATCATGCCAATGCATTAGTTCTCCACACCTATGAGCTCCATATAAACCTTTATTAGAGTAGGGAGAGAGAGAGAGAGTGAAGGCTCATCTATAAATGCCTTGAACCACAAATACTACATATTCTGAGAGTAAGAGAGAAGGCATATCTCCTTTCAATGCCTTAGAGAGGATCCAAAAATACCACATATTGAGAGACTTGAAAGGGTTGTATTAAGGAACTCGAGTTTTATTGAAAATCTTGTAAAAACTCCGAACGAGGCGGAACAACAGAGCATGAGACAACAAGGTGCTTGACTTCATTGTTCTGTCTTTCAACTACTCAAGACCCAAGTGCAGGTGAAAGCCCCATGGTTGAAAGAAACATTAGTAAGTTTGGGAGTTATGATAGTTCACTCTAGTCTGGGGATGAATTCTTGTTTAGAGCATGTGTATTTGTTAAGCATGAAAGCATTGCAGCAACTCCTGATCCATCTTCTGTAGCTATTTGCTCAGGGACGAGCAAAGGGCAAGCTTGGGGGAGTTTGTTGACGGTTGTTAATGCTCGATTTTATATGTCAATCAGAGAGAGAAAGAGGGATATAATCTGTTCACCATCATAGACTTAGGGTTTAAACTGACAGATTCCACAAGTTTTGGTGAATATGTGTTTTCGCAGGGGATTATCAGGAAAACATCCAAGGAGGCCCACATGTCATGATTACATAGAGAGAAAGACCGAACGGGTAAAATTGTATACTCTAGAAGACTCCGGAAGGCAAACCCCGGAAGCGGGGACCCACTGGCGAGTGGTGGGTCGGCCGACTCCCTTTTGGGTCGGCCGACCGGCCACCTCCACCAATCGTGGAGGCTCGCGGATCCCGCCTCCACCGCCTTTGAGGATGAATAATTATCGTCCGTTTAGGTCGGTTTGATCCGATGGCCGTGGTGCATCTTAGGGGGCTATATATTCGAGCCCCGGCCCCGGGCGAGGGGGAATTCATTCTAGAATTCATTATTCGAGGTAGCCATCGGCAAAGCTAGGGTTTAGAGAGAGATCTCCACCGAGAATTAGAATAGATACTCTAGATCTTCAAGTTCTACATAGGTTTAGACTAGATAGAGGAAGAATCGGGCGCCGTGCTCGGAAATTCCGGATCTTCATCATCGAATTGGTATTATCTTGTATCTATTCTTGTGACTTTATTCTAAATATCATTATGTTTCTATTTATTATGTTCCTAGTTTATTCTAGTTCTACATTTGATATGGTTATGATTGGTAATAAGTTTATGTATATGTTTGCAAAGCGCTTAGCTCTCTTCCCGGGGGTTAGGTGGTAGATTTCATGTAAGCATGGTGCTTAGATGCCGTTTACTGCAAATGCACCCTATTGGCCGGGTCGTGTGGTAGATCGCGGAAGTGACAGGTTCCGTTGAGTCCTCTCGTATTCCATCCCCGTTGGTAGGTCTAGCGAGAACCAAAGTTGCGTAGTAAGTCCCGCTATGTCTTGGCTTGTTATAGCAATGGTCCTTATACATAGATGAAGAGTCTTTTTGTGTCTTGTATATGATAGTGTAGAGTTGGAGTAGATGAATGACTTAGTAGATTAGAACCTACATAGGATTTATATTTCTTGCACTAATCGATGTCAACCTACCTTTGTGAGTAGTCTATATCTAATCTCTCGTGTGATTTATACCCCGAGCTTATTACTTTATATTCCCTTATTTATCATGGTTTACCCCTCTCGCAAAGTATGTGACTTGTAATCAATCACTCATAAGTAGTCGTGTTTAGCAAGTTCATCTCATTGTTTAAGTCCGTAGTTCTTTCCTTTGTGCTAAATATAAATAAACGATACCTAGAATACTTCCTGGTAAAATGCTACGATGGTGTATTATCTGTTCGCTTGCGGATCCCATATTTTTCTTGATTAGAGGAGCAATTTCTATACCAACACTTCTGGCGCCATGCTAGGGATGACAACTTAGCGGGAGTGGTGTTAGAGGTGTCAACAAGGGTGTGTGGAGCTCATGGAAGAGTAATGTGAGTTGAAGCTCGTCTCTAGTTGCTTTAGGCAAAGTGGTTGAGAATTCACTCGTTAATTAGTATATGTGCTTTGGAAATTGTTTAGGTTAGTTGGACCACTACTAATGCACTTGATCTAAGTTTAGCCCTAGTGTTAGTTGAGGTTTGCATATCTCATATTATTTGGTGCTTGTGTGGACCATACAAGTTGAAGTGCAACTGAGTCTTGGTTTGGAAGGGTAATTATAGTATGTTTGATTTGGCAGATGAATTCCAGCATCAGGTGAACCTATCAAAACATTATGTTTACAACTAAATCTTCGTGGAAGCACTTGATGACAAACAACCTGATTCCATACTACAAACTAAATATCATTCGGATGATTTTGGATCATCACCTCTGTTGGCATTTCTTAACGCAATCACTAGAATTGTTACATCCCAGTGGTCACGCCAAGAAACGCCAGGGTTGATAGTCGTGTTCTAAAGATATTATTATCCGCAAGCGCACGGATCTATCATTGTAGCATTTCACACGGGGAGTATTCTCAGGGTATCGTTATTTATATTTTCCGTAGGAAGGCATGGTGTAGAGGTGTCTAAACATGGATATGGATACTTGACTTCATGTCATCGAAATGTGACTCTAGTACTATACAGGGGTAAGTATAATGGTTTTGCAAGATAGTGGACACACATTTGGCCAAACTCAAGGATAAAGTATAAAAGAAAGAATAAACGAATGAACGAATAAAGAATAATCCTAAGCGGAGCAGGTAGGTCATTCATAGCAATGTCATGAATAGCTAAGTCATATAGTCTACAGGGTTAGAGATAAGTCAGAGCCTAAAGTAACAGGGAGACCCCCGCAGCTGGTCTGCTAGCCGATAGAGGCATTTACGAACTCCTACACGACATACGGACGTGGGGGATTACAAGGGACGGACAGGGCTATCACCACTTGTCGCCTACCCCTCAACCGTGGCATGCCGTCATATCCGAAGGCTCTCTCGTATCCGGACACCATGTCCGCATATCCGAGAACTACCTATATTCCCCGCGGACTCCCACCCTACGGATGGACGAGCTAGAACATAGGCAAACCCGAAGGAACGACGAACCGTTACTCCATTCTCATCAAGACCTCTAATCCTATAAATCATATGAACAATGAAGAACAACGAAGAACATGCTAAGAAATGATCATAAGAACTTTGGTCTAATTCATATGAATCAGGTTTAGCAAGAACGCAACTATACTCTAGTTCATGAACAAAGCTACATAATAAGAATAAGAACTTGAAGTAGGAGGAACACTCCATAGTATATTACCAAGTGATGATCTTCTTCCTAGGAGACAAGCCCTCCTTGATAGCTCAACCTAGCTCCTAAGCTACTAGACTAGGCTAGAGAACAAGAGTAGAGGAGAATGGCTCAAATGAATGTGTGTGTGTGAAATGGCTTGGATTTCCCCTTTTATATGTTGAGCAGGTCAGTTTGGAGCTATACATGGAAGGAACACCTGCGCACCGCCCTCCTCTGCATTCATTGCACCGCCTCCAGGAAGCAGGGCCCACCTGTCGGTCTGGGGGGGCGCGAGCGCGCCCCTGGCGCGAGCGCGCCAGGTTGGAGCCGCCCCCCAACCGACCTTGGCTGGTGGGTCTCTCCTGTCAGGTGTGTCGAGGTGGTGTGGTGTTTCAGCCCATTTTGGCTCTGATTGGGCCTGTCTCCTTCTTGTGCCTCTTTGCGCTTTGCCGAAAAGCGCCTTTTCTCTGAAAAATCCCTTGTACTTGGTGTATTTCCTGTAAACGTTGCTAAACTCCAGGTACAAGTGGAATTTGGTTAATAGCACAAGTATATGCATATAAGAACATGTAATTCTCGCTTTTCTATCTTAAGTTGGCGGTTAAAATGTGTCAATAAGGACCGCCAACAAGATCCCCCAAGCTTACCCTTTGCTCGTCCCGAGCAAAGCTGGGCTTTTTGGGTTGTTGATCAGGAGCTGCTTCTATGCCGATCGTATTTCTAATATACCATAGTTATACGCATGTTCTCCTCTGAATTTGAATAAACTGACATTTCTATCCACCCTTTTATTATCTCGCTCTAATGGGGCCTTTTGGCTCCCCAGTCTTGGGCGATTGCAAGGTAGAACATCACCTCAGCCTGTGCTTATCATTCGTCCAAAGCTTGACCATTCTTCCGGAGGTTTTAAGAATTTTATAAAATGAAATCCCAAGTTCCTCGAATGATTCTCTCGATCACTCAATGTGTATAGCAACCTCACCAAAGGCATTTTTAAGAATTTGCCTTCTACCTACCACTAAAAAGCTGAGTAGTGGAGTTTTGGGTAGGTATGTAAGTGGGCATACTTGTATCACATATATTGTAGGGTCAAGGATCGAACCTTACGGAGATTAAGCCATACACCTTGATTGAGATTGTGCAAGTGTGTGGGATGGAAGAAATGGTTCCTAACTTTTGGATATTTTTGTGTACTCCATGCATTGTGTCTCTCTTTTATTTGAATGATGATGATGATAAAAGAAGAGTATGGGCTATGAATGGAACAACTTTTTTCTTTTTTGTTTCTCTCTTCTCCTTTTTTTTTGAACGGGGATCTAAAGATTTTCCCGTTGATTTATTGCACTATCCTATCCTTCTTTCTTTCCTTTGCTTCTCTTTCTCTTTTTTTTCGAATGAATGAATAGCCCATCTCTGACGAATGATTAATTAAAATGGAGAGAGACGTAATGGTGAAAATGCAAGGAGTACTTTTTGGTGGCTAATGAATGCGCGATTCTCAGGATAAGCATCGGCATTTTTATTTGGTGGAAAGATGGTGCGCAACTCTCAGTGTAAGAGTTGGCGGATGGAAAGGGGTGCATGTTTGTGCGCAACTCTTAGTGTAAGAGTCGACATTTTATTTGGTGGGTGCAAGTGAAATCTCAATCATGGGTGTAAGGTCATAATCTCGCGTCGGTACCGATCCGACCGAACTCAATGTACGAACAAGCAGCGTATGAAGGTTTTGTACTACAAATAAATCATATGGCTCTGGTGGGTATTTCATAATCATTGAGGAACTTTTCGTTTTTGACCATTTTGCAAATGAAAACTCCGGAATTCAATTCGTACTCTAGAGCAAAGTCATAGCGGTGGCTATAGTACTATATCATACCCAAGAATAACTTAGACAAGAAAACACAAGTGCTCCCACTAAAAAGCAAGTTTTCGGGATGAGACATTTCTAGCCAATAAACCCAAATCTAGAGAAAACAATGTTTATAACTAGGGTACAAAGAAACAAGAGACAGAGCAACCTCATCATTTCAACAAGGGTGAACTACACATTTTTACAAAGACATACTAAGAGGCACAGGGATAAAATATTTTTGGTTTTTTTATTTATGCATGAGAACAAGAATTAAACATGCTAAAGAAAATAAAATTTCTTGGAAATAAATATGCAATGCAAGGTACCTTTGGGGTCCTCCCCCAAGCTAGCATGAAGCTCACTGTCCAGGGTGATATCCCATGAACCTCCAGAACTCCTCATGTTGAGCCTGGTCTTGCTGCATCTGTGCACTCAAGCCGTCCCACCTTTGGTACATGTGTGCCTGCCAATCATGGGTCTCCTGCACAAAGGAGGTGAGAGAGTGCTGTATTTCACCTGTCTGAATCTGCAGCTCTCCGATGTGGGTGCCAAGAGCTTCAATGTCGTGGCTGGACTGGTGGGGGAACATCTTCGTATTGCTGCCTTCGGCGCTCCCACTCGTCCATGCCCACCTCGGCCCACGCATCTGTGGTTGGTGCGGGAGGTACAAACTGGTCCCAGCTCCCACTGCCCTGTGGAGCATACCCCGTGTAGTCCTGGTAGGGGGTCCATTGATGCTGCTCAGGCGCGAGGAACCGGGCCCGCTTCGTCCTCCGTCCCGCCTCGTCGTGTCCTGGCTGGTGAGTTCTTCCCCGCGAATATCTTCACAGCCTCTTGAACACAAAGGTTAGTGATCGGGTAATTACGCAAATAGTAATCCGGCTTAGGTAACCGGATCCTATTTTCGTAGCCGGGGAAAAAGAAGTAGAGCTCATCCTTTGTGCCGTGGGTAGTCAACGTGTGCCCTTGGATCGAGTGGTCAAGTCACGTATGGGTCGAGGAATAGGAATGTACTCAACAACTTCACCCTCCAAAATACCCATCGAACTGGCAACACGAGTGACCAGAGAGGTGCACAAGACCGGGTACTTGTTGCGAACTATGTCTTGCCAATGATGAACGATCTCCCTCACGGGTGACACCTTGATTTTCTTGACAATGGCATAGAGCAACTTAAGTTCGGCCATGCGCACCCATCTAACCACACTAGTGGGGAAGAAAACCATGGACATCCAACGATGCATAAATCTCAAAGTGGGATGATGGATTTGGGTGTTCTGGGGTTTGAAAGATCGGAACTCAACCCTCCCAGAAATCTCTTCCCAAAACTTGTTTCGATCAAAACCGATGGTGGCGAAATTAAGATCGAGGAAGCATCTTCGGTTAAAACCCAAATGAACACTAAGTTCCTTCCAAGTAAGCTCATGCTCCTCGTTGAACAAGCGAAAAATCACACCATCATCGGTTTCTTGCAAAGTGCTGAGGAACTGTATGGTTAGGAGGCGTGAACCTTGTTCCTCGATGGGTTCAACATATTCCCAACCAACAGACCTCCACACAAGATCGAATTCATCATCCATACCTATGCGGCGGAGGAGGTTGGAGTCGTAGACTTGCGTGTGGAGGAAGAGTCGATCCTTGAGATGGAAGTAGGCTTGCATCTCCCGACCTTCTTCCAGGTCGAGGTACAGCTTGTCCTCCTCGTTCATGACTTGCTCTTGTGGCGCTTCCGGCGCCACCTCTTCCTCGCCGGCTCCTTCAACCTCCTCGGGCTGCTGCTCTTCCAGGGGGGCGGGAGCTTGAGAGCTTGACTCGCCAAGGTGACGCTTGGAGCGTCTCCTAAGCAAGTTCCCGAATCCTGCCATGGCTCACAAGTAGAGAGAGCTTCTTGGGTGTGAAGGGTTAGTAGAAAATGAACTTCTACACCCAAGAGTGCTCTTGCTACTTGCTCTACACAAAATATGTTGGAAAATTTGCTTGAAGAATGAAGTGGGGGAGTGAGAGGAGTGAAAGTGTGAGAGTATGAGAGGGATAGAGCTCCACCGCCGGCTCCTCTCCTATTTATAGGCCAAGCACCGGCCCAAGGGGAAGGGAGCAATGACTCCTAGCCGTTGGTGCCCTGGCCGGGTGGCAGAGCCGCCTCGGCTGGCGCGGCCGCGCCCTCGGCGCGCGCGCGCCAGGCCGGGCCCGCCTGCCACCGCCCTTTGGTAGACGCCCCCAACGGCCATTTCAAAAATGTGGCCGTTGGGGGTTGGTTTCCCGGCCCAAAATTTCCCCAAATTTTCGAATTTCCAACAAATTTTGATAAAAAGTATTTTTCAAAAATTATTTTAAAAAATAATTTTTAATAACGAAAAAAATTTATTCCTTCTAACTAACTAATTTTCGAATTTTTGGGATAAAAAGTTTTGAAAATAAAAATTATTTTATTTGCTCACAAAAAAGTGAGTGCAAGAAAAATACTTTTATAAAATAAATAAATATTTTGTAAATAAAGAAAGATTTTTTTCGATAACCGCGGTTTACCCGTCGGCCAGGGCTCACCAATTTTAACTCCGTTGAGCGGGACTTTCTCCCTCATCAATTTTTACTTGATGATTCACCTGGCCCGGGAGAAGTGGGTCCAGATTTCTTCGCCTTGGGTTGCCGCTTCTTTGGCGGGTTCTTCTTCACTTCTGCCGGCTTGGGATAGCCATTGAATCGAAGGTTGATCACCTTCGCATTGAAGTGAAAACTGGCTATTCCCTTCCCAACATATATTGCTGCCTTGGTAGTGTAGAGGAATGGTCGCCCAAGGATGAGTGGTCCCTCGTCTGTGTCTCCTGTATTGAGGACGACAAAGTCCACTGGGACGTACTCATCTTGAATCCTTATTAGGATGTCTTGTGCTATCCCCTCGGGCCGTGTGATAGTCCGATCTGCCATTTGCATCATGAATGCTGGAGGGGACAGAGGTCCTCCCAGCAATTTTTCATATGTTGCCTTGGACATCATGTTTACACTTGCCCCGAGGTCGCAATAGGCATTATCAATGATATGTGGGCCTATTGCGATGGTGATAGTTGGGCGGCCAGGGTCTCCCTTCTTTTCCAAGACAGAGCCCCAATCGGGACATGGCTTACCGTGCCATGTCGAGATCATGTTGATCAAGCTTCCTAGTGAGATCTCGGGCTGCCCGGGTATTCCTCCTGAGCCATTATTGTTTGGGAGAGATGCAGCTATCTGGGCTAACTGAGTTTCTATCATTTTGTTGAAGCCCAGCTGATCTCTAACGGCAGAGAATAAGCCTTCTATTTTATCATTGATGCTTCCAAGAATTTTGTCATTGTCGAGCATCTTTTTGGTCAAATTTTCATTGATCTTGGCTTGCCCAAGGACTAGATCTTTGCATGAAGGCTGATTCGAATTATAATTGGAGTTATAATTCGAATTACCTTGGAATGGTGGTCGTGAATAGCCACTATTTCCTCCTTGTTGTTGGCGGAACCCGTTGTTGATATATGCTTTTCTTCACGGGTCTCGTGCGCCACCTCCCGAGTGGCCAACATTACCACAGACTTCGCAAGTCATGCGAGAGTCCATGGTTTTGACGGAGTCGGGCGTGCTGGCTGTAGCACGCTCCTCCATCTTCTTGAGGAGTAGCTCTATCTTAGCGGCAAGCATATTAGTCTCCTTGACTGTGTGCATGCCCTTCTGTTGCTTGGTTGGGGTCCTATCTTCCCCCCAAGCTTGATTTTCCACCATTTTGTTGACTAAAGCAGTAGCTTTGCCAACTGTAAGTGATAGGAATGCTCCTCCAGCAGCGGCATCAAGGTGCCCTTTTGACATGGGTGTTAACCCATTGTAGAAATTCTGGAGCACCAGCCACTCTTCCATCCCGTGATGAGGGCAATCTTGAATATAGTCTTGAAGTCTCTCCCATGCTTCAGGGATGGGTTCGTGCTGCGTTTGCTGGAAGTTGGTAATTCTTCCTCTTAGGGCATTTGTTTTGCCCATGGGGAAGAATTTGGCGAGGAATGCCGTGGAACACTTGTTCCACGTGCTCACTGCTTCTCTATCCTTGTAAAACCACTGCTTCGCCTTCCCCGAGAGGGAGAAGGGAAATAGACGGAGCTTGATCACGTCAGCGGATATGTCCTTGATGATGACGGTGTCACAAAGCTCCATAAAGCGTTGCAAATGAGCATTTGCATCCTCATTGGGTAGTCCAGAGAATGGACTAGATTGCACCATCGTGATGAGTCCAGTCCTGAGCTCAAAGTTCTTCTCCGCTGCGTCGACAATGGGCCCGTGGGTACATGAGCGACAGCAGGAGCTGAGAACTCGCGGATTGACTTCTGGGCCATCTCTGATGGTGTGGGTGGTACTGGTTCAACCGCCGGCCGGAGCCGCCTCGGATTCGTATCAAAATTCTGGCAAATGAACCGGTCCCGCACTATCCCGTTTTCATCCACAACAGACGAAATCATGAAAGTTAGCCTGCATAGATTATGTCCATTTCTAATGAAGTCAACTCATATCCATGTTTATGCTAGATTCTTTTCAACCAATGCCTTCCCCAAGAACGGCGCCGGAAATGCTTGTTGGCATTTCTTAACGCAATCACTAGAATTGTTACATCCCGGTGATCACGCCAAGAAACGCCGGGGTTGATAGTCGTGTTCTAAAGATATTATTATCCGCAAGCGCACGGATCTATCATTGTAGCATTTCACCCGGGAGTATTCTCGTGGTATCGTTATTTATATTTCCCGTAGGAAGGCATGGTGTAGAGGTGTCTAAACATGGATATGGATACTTGACTTCATGTCATCGAAATGTGACTCTAGTACTATACAAAGGGGGTAAGTATAATGGTTTTGCAAGATAGTGGACACACATTTGGCCAAACTCAAGGATAAAGTATAAAAGAAAGAATAAACGAATGAACGAATAAAGAATAATCCTAAGCGGAGCAGGTAGGTCATTCATAGCAATGTCATGAATAGCTAAGTCATATAGTCTACAGGGTTAGAGATAAGTCAGAGCCTAAAGTAACAGGGAGACCCCCGCAGCTGGTCTGTCAGCCGATAGAGGCATTTACGAACTCCTACACGACATACGGACGTGGGGGATTACAAGGGACGGACAAGGCTGTCACCACCTGCCGCCTACCCCTCAACCGTGGCATGCCGTTATATCCGAAGGCTCTCTCGTATCCGGACACCATGTCCGCATATCCGAGAACTACCTATATTCCCCACGGACTCCCACCCTACGGATGGACGAGCTAGAACATAGGCAAACCCGAAGGAACGACGAACCGTTACTCCATTCTCATCAAGACCTCTAATCCTATAAATCATATGAACAACGAAGAACAACGAAGAACATGCTAAGAAATGATCATAAGAACTTTGGTCTAGCTCATATGAATCAGGTTTAACAAGAACGCAACTATACTCTAGTTCATGAACAAAGCTACATAATAAGAATAAGAACTTGAAGTAGGAAGAACACTCCATTGTATATTACCAAGTGATGATCTTCTTCCTAGGAGACAAGCCCTCCTTGATAGCTCAACCTAGCTCCTAAGCTACTAGACTAGGCTAGAGAACAAGAGTAGAGGAGAATGGCTCAAATGAATGTGTGTGTGTGAAATGGCTTGGATTTCCCCTTTTATATGTTGAGCAGGTCGGTTTGGAGCTATACATGGAAGGAACACCTGTGCACCTCCCTCCTCTGCATTCATTGCACCGCCTCCAGATAGCAGGGCCCACCATGCATGCATGCGGGGGCGCGGAGGGCCCGCGCGAGCGCGCCAGGTTGGAGCCGCCCCCCAACCGACCTTGGCTGGTGGGTCCCTCCTGTTAGGTGTGTCGAGGTGGTGTGGTGTTTCAGCCCATTTTGGCTCTGATTGGGCCTGTCTCCTTCTTGTGCCTCTTTGCGCTTTGCCGGAAAGCGCCTTTTCTCTGAAAAATCCCTTGTACTTGGTGTATTTCCTGTAAACGTTGCTAAACTCCAGGTACAAGTGGGATTCGATTAATAGCACAAGTATATGCGTATAAGAACATGTAATTCTCTCTTTTCTATCTTAAGTTGGCGGTTAAAATGTGTCAATAAGGACCGCCAACAACCTCCCACCACAAACTAATCATGTTCTTGCTAAACCTTGCCGGTAGAACCACATTGGTCACAATAATATTGTTGGTTGTCGAAATAGATAACTTGTTAGGTTTAGGTACATAGAGTTCATGTATTGTATTAGGACTTAAATAGTCCTAACTCTATTTGTAATCGGTCATACCGATAGATATTTTTACCCGTACCTATTCCCTAAGCTGAGCACATCCATCAATCATTGGATGTCTTTTGTACTACTTCTGCTTCAAGTATAGTATTGGTGATTAACCTCTTCCATATATAGCTGCGCGCGATAGTGTCCAACGAGAGCACTCAGGAATGGACATCCAAGTGCTAGCAAGAATATGTTTCAATAAATGAATCCACTAGAAGTTGCACTATACATAATGTTTCACGTTAGTACTAGAGGATTTCTCATGTAATTTAAGATGTTTCGTCCCTTTATTTTAATTTTGATAGCCTATGTTAGGTTTGGGATAATTGATACAACCTAGTGAACTATCTACTCTAAGACTTGTGATTAAGATAGGTTGGTTCAATTCACATCCAAGGTGGAGCTAGATGGCACTCAAGGATGGAGATGGCCAAAAGATGGTTGTTGGGGTGCATTATATGTTGGGGGGACCCCCACTATCATGATTAAGGCCTAATTATATAACCTAGGGCTCACAACATAATATCTGAGGGCCATTTGTAGCCTTCGGTGGCATTTTTTAAATACAAAGCCCCACCAGGGGTCCATTTCTAACATCCCATGGCTTTTGTAAATACAAGCAACATTGTGCGTCATAAAGAGAAGACCTCTCCCACCTCAACTATAAAAGAGGAGAGGGGGAGGTGGTAAGGCACCTTGGTGAGAATGATACACTCTTTCCTTGTCCCTCATTCGCTCTCTCATTTTGTTGGACAAAAATCAACATATGATATATGTCGATGTAGTTGTTCTCCGTGTAGAGGAGTGTTGAAGTTGTTGGAGCATGGAAGACCTTGGTGGAAGTGCAGAGGAGTGTTGAGGTTGTTGGTGCATGGAAGCCTTTGGTGAGACAGTGCATGTTTGTCATTAATTCCTTGAAATGCAAAAAATACTAGATCCACCCTAGAATCTATCCAAACCTTTTCACGCTTCTCCAATATTCGATACCAAGTTAATAATGAAAAAAATAAATTAAAGCATATACCTATGCTTTTGCCATAAACACGTACATACCAACAAAGGATGTATTAGACACCGAAGAGCATATATAAGAGCAATATATATCATAGCATTCTTTTTCAAACCATTGAGATCTAAGAATAATCTAGATCATGACCAATTGATCAAACAATGTTCCACAAGTAGCAATCTAAGAGAAATTAATTAAGAATTTTCTTAATTCATCTTCTAATCCCTTGCTTAGCGGGAGATAGCACTCATCAATGAGGTTATCTCTTTCTTCAAGTATGAAGTCAAACATGGCAAACTGTAGTCCCCACACATGAGATCAATAGTACCAATATCCTCATCAGTCAAACATTCAACATCCTTATAAAAGATATAAAAACATTTGAAATATATTAAACTTGGACTGAACATTACATAAACCAATACAACAAACTCACCAGTTTTGACTCAATTATAGTTTTAGGGTTAGTGGATTGAAAAAACAATAGTTTATTCTTGTATAATCTCAATTAGCTGTCTCAATTTTCCAACATGATTAGTCACGTGTTTCCAAGCAACAGATTGATCACCAAGTTTTATAAAGCCAAGTGTTGGGGGTGTATTATATGAAATGAAGACTGACCCCCACTATAATGTCCAGTGCATAGTTACATATCCTAGGGCTCATAAGATAATATTTTGAGGCCATTTGTAGCCTTTAATGAAATTTTTGTTAATACAAACCCTAACTGGCATCTATTTGTGTTTTTGCAAATACGAACCCGCTAGGGGCATAAAGAGACCCTCCTTTCCCAGCTCCCCTGTAAAAGGGCAAAGAGGGCGAGGTGCAGAGGGATTTTTGGCTGGCTGATAACTCTCGCTTGCTTCCCACTATTCTCTCTATCGCACTCTTAATTAATCTGGTTGGCAAAATCAACAATGGTTGTCAAGTTCTCCACATTTGGAAAAGAAGAAAGACAAACAAAACCCTATGGATACAAGTCAAAGGTATAACATACAACCTTTTGCTTTGCCAGCCAAGACACAATAGAGTGAGCGATTAGGTTTAGGATAGATAGCCATACAAAGAGAGGAAATCTCGAGCGATGAGGTTATGTAAGTGCCACTAGGTAAATAACTCTATGCATGTGCATTTGGGCCTATTAGTGCTAAGAACCCATGAAAAATGATTGTGAAAATGCTAACTCACATACACAGGTGATGGATCACTTTGGCTCTAGAACATTTGCATAAGGGTTGAAGAAATAGAAGTGATGGAGTTGTTGTTCCTACATCAGACAATGACTTCTCATGGGCATCGAAAAATCAGTCTTTGTCCTATGGCTTGCCCTAACTTAGGCACAATGCTAGACTTGCATCGAACATTGGCGTAGAGCTGCATCGTATGTGACATTGGCATTATTTACCCGAAGACTAAGTAAGTCAACATACATTAGACATTGGAGTTTGTCCGATAGGTCCCCATCGAACGTGTTCGATGCCTTCAGGAGCTCTCTAGATGTCATCAGATGCAAACAATACATTTGTTTGTTGTGCATTGGATGATACTACGTAGAGTCAAACGTTGGGCGCCAATAGCTAGCTACTTTCAAATGGTCAGGAGACATGTGGCGGCTTCGTGTGGCATAAAATATTTTTTCTGATGCCCCTATGTCTTGCCCAGTGAGAGGGCAATGACTAATGCTCATTTGGGGTGTATAAAAAGGACATGAACAGATTTGGTTTCCTCTCTTCGCTCCTAAATGCATTGATACACCTCTTGAGCATAATCACTCATGTCCTTCAAAGTGATTAACATCTAAGTGAGTTGGGAGTGATCCAAAGTGCATCTTCATTGAGTTGAGTCATCTTGTGGCATTGAGGATTGGATTCGATGTGAAATTTTTTGTTACTCTTGGTGTTTGCCACCACGTAGATGGCTTGCAGCAATGGTGGTCTAGTGGAATCATGGCTTGGGTAGTGCCTCTCTGGTGGTTCTTGTAGTCCAGTGTGCTGGGCTTGGCCGTTATGCCAATTAATGCGTGAACCACTTAGTTTGGACTCACCACAACATGGACATAGGTTGTCGGCAAGCAACTGAACCACGAGGATAAACTTTGGTGCCTCTTTGGAATTCTTATATATTGTCTCTTGCCCAATTCGGTATATATAAAGCTCTTCACTTGTTCTTTGCATTTCTTGTTTACTTTGTGTAAGAGCTTGTTTGCTTGCTTGGCTAGTAGAATAGCTTCTAGTTGTAATTAGTCTACTTGCTAGCTCTCTAGTGGTAGCCTTAGTTGCTAGGTTGTGTTTTTGTGCGAAACAGTTTTAAAGATCATAGCAACTAGCATTGTATGGGGGCTTGCTTTGTGTTGAAGTAGAGCTAGAGCAAAATTGCTTAGTGTTGTCTTATTGTCTGACCCTTTGCCCTAGTATTTTGCAAGAAATTTTTAAAGCTATTCAACCCTCTCTCCCTCTAGCCATTTAAATCCTGTCAAATGTAGCAGTGATTGATTGTTTGATGTTGCATGTGGGCGATTCAAGATGTCGGGGAATATATTTTCAGTTTTTTTTATTTTCTTTTTTGGGAAGCTGGTATTCACCCCTCATGTTGGGTAGTAGAAGTCCTAATAAGAAGGTAATTTTGTTGCAATGGCTTTTTTTTAAGATGTGAAATTGCATAAACTGATTCAATCAATTTTGTCGAGATGGAGAAAGAGATCCAGATGTATTTTTTGATGTCGCAGATGCATGTTATTATATACGACGATGATGATGATACAATAGCTTATTTTAATTTATTCCAATGGCACCATTGCAGCAGTTTTTCACTTCATGTTTCGTATGGGGTATATCAAGACGTTGCAAAAACTATGTTCAAAGCATGTGTCGTAGTCACATAGCATCTCTTTTGTCGTGTCTGGCGGCACAACGCGAGGGAAGAACGGCCGGGCATCGGACGTGGTGAGCGACGATGAGGAGGAAGATTTTTTTTTTTTCTTTTGGGCGATCAACGATGAGGAAAATAGAATGCTACCTTAGCCTAGGAGTGTCCAACATTTTAACTTCATCCCGATGTCTAGGTACTAGTAATAAGACCGCTCAATTTTTAACTTAATTTATAGAATATTTAAGTGTATTATACATACTTGACTGCAAAAATATGGGCCATTGGTGAAGCTCTTGGCTCTTGCTCAAATATAATACACTAATCTACTATTTCTATAAAGCTAATGCCCACTAGAGTATTTCTCTAGCTTTTCAAGGTGTCACATCATCAGTTGACCTCACTTTCACCCACCTCCACTTCCACCAGAAACTCCTCCCTAATTAATGCATCAAGTCAGCTGCAAATCTAAAATAGAAGTAGAAAAGTCATATTCACCAAGTAGTTAAGAAATTCCCGTAGCAACGCGCGGAGAATCACCTAGTAATAATACTAGTAGGATTACATGGAAAGGGAAAGAAAAATGAACCATAGAAAACCAGTTGACCCTTCCGTCACACACACACATGTGTTGGCTTTTTCACGCGCTGAGACCATGCCGCCCCCCCCCCCCCCCCCCCCCCCCCCCAGCCTGGCCAACTTTACTACACCACATCTAGTTTTTTAACCTAGTTTAATAAAATCCATATATCTCAGTTACACTTGTACTACAAATTAAACTTAGAATCTATACTCTAATAATAAATCACCAAAAATTCAGTCTGCCAAATAATTTCAGTCTGCCAAATTTGTCCGCCTCTTCCGTCCGTTAATTTCTGTCCGCCATCATCATCCGTATCCAATACGATTTCAAATTTAATCAATAATCCAGGAACTCCGTAAATAAAAGAGATAAAAAATAATACTGTAAGGTTCCTATAAAGAGTAGGAGACCGACAGTTGAAGGAGTTTCCTAAATTGACACTGTGAGACATTGATACAAGAGTTCGGGTCAAACTGAGCTCGATTGGAATCAAACGCCAAAAATTTCAGGCATCCGGCCTTAATCGTAGATTCCGTCTCGACCACGCCTCCCAAAGTCCCGCACTCACCAGAACACAAAGCTTGAGAACGAAACTGGACATCCAGACGTCTCAAAATCATCAGTTCACGACTTCGAATCGACTCCAAAACATAGATAAAATCTACTATTTTTGAATTGAAAACAAGTTCCAAACTTATATCTATAGCCATCGAATCAATCACCACACCTCAACAACACGGATTGCAAGTGTCGACACAAGGCGGAGCTGGGGTGAAGGGAAGTCGAAGTGGTGGCGCAGGACAGCGGCGCGAGACTTAATCGAGTCACGAGCGAGAGCCATGACGGCGAGGCGCCGTGGAGCCACGAGCGGGGGCAGCGACGACGAGGCGACGTCGAGCCATGAGCGCTGGCCGCGATAGCGATGCGGCCAGTCGCCAGAGCGGGCCGCGACCGCAAGTCGGCGTCGATTCGCGGACACAGGCCCTCCGTGGTTCCTCCTGCGCGTGGGCACTCCTCCGTGGCTCTATGCAACGGGCACGACGGAGGCGGCAGAGTGACGGACGGAGGGCTCCAAGCCTCACGGCTTGAGGGGTTGCTGGACAGACGCGGTCACGCGGACGCTTCGCAACATTTTTTTTATTCTATGTATAACTTGGTAGTAGCATTTTTTCCATTACCAAACAATGGTAACTGCTATAAAATCAGCCTCTGAACATGCAAGTATAATTTGACATCCATCTATAATAACGCACAATTATATTTACATATTTTATGGGATCAAAGAGATTAACGTAGCTCAAACTAGAAACACAAGAATAATATATAAATGAAATTTAAAAATACGATATAATTTGATCTAATTGTATTTGTGCTTTGCAACTTTAAACAATCAATCGCTAATTCCATATAATCTTCATAGGACATTGTCACATTTTTAAGTTATATTAAAGATGTTATGGTCTTCTTAAATAAATTCAAATTCAATTTTTTTATAAAAAACATCAAACATAAATACATATGACTACTTTCGCCATTGTTTTTTTTATAATTTTTTCCTCCTATTGCAACGCACGGGCATATTTGCTAGTAGAAATAAAAGACTAGAGAGACGCTCAAGCGTGCATAGACACGGTCGTCGTCCACAGCGCTGTCCATGCTCACTGCCCTGCGCAGGATGCATCCATGGGGGCAGAAAAAGAGTGTATATCATCATACACAACAGCCCCTAATAGGACAGTACCGGAGGATCTGCGATAATGACGTCGAAAATATAAATATCAGGCCTTGAACATATATGCAGCAGAAGGCACAGAGCAGTTGAACACGCTGATCACTCATATAAAACATGAAACATGAGTTACTTACCACCCGGTTCAAAATTACGAAGCTTTGCTGATGCACATCTAGCATTAATCATTAGTAGCATGACCAGAATAATAAAACGCAACCAAGTCGGGAAATCACGGCCAGTTACTGGTGGCATTTTTCCTGTTTAAAATCACAATGCTTCTGGCGCCTATTAATAGCCGTTGGCTGCAGGCTGCAGCTTCAACAGAACCACGACTAGGGATTAGGTGGAACCGTCCATGGAATTGGCGAGTATCTAAGGTAGTGTTCGGTTTGTGGACTAGAGGTAATAAGATGTCAAAAATCTGATCCCACATATTCAAAAGTATCGAAGGACTAAAAAGAAGTTTGAAACTTGATTTTGTTTTGAGAAAAGAAACAAGGATGCAAAAGTGACGTTTCGACTAAGTCCATATACTGGTTTCACCCTTATATAGAGGTCAAAGCAAAAAACGCAAACATGCAAATACAAATACGTAATTTATCAGGTTTTCTATGTCTCTTTTGTACTGTTATTAGAAGTCCGTTTAGGTCTCTTTCCTGCTAGAGTTTACTTATCTGTGACTGCTGTGTAGGGTTATATAATAAAGCTGGCCGGCAGGCTAATTAAAGGGTCACAAGTCATTACATGGCTAAATTTTTTATATATATACGACAATCACCTGGATATGAAGATAAATATTTGCCGTGCTTTGTGTGTAAATTTGACAAGTCTCTTTGTGGTCATCGGTCAAGCTCCGCCTAACCTGCAAAACATGTAGTGCAAGCATTCAAAGTTGACACTTACCGCTTCTTTTTAAACAAGGAGCTGCTGCCTGCTGTCATATATTTTTTGGTTTATACTATATATGTTCATAGCATTGTTGTAGTGAGCTCAAGCGACTGTTGAAACTTTGTTCAACGTCTTCATGATGATTGTGAACTCAATTGTCTTGGTCCACTTGTCGGCTTGCTCTGAACATATATTGCTGATGCCGACTCAAAGTATTGTTGGGTTGAAAGATTAATGCAAGACAGTTAATTCAACCATGTCTGTTTCAGGAAAAAAGAAACTAATACCCTAATGCGGTGATACATTATTGAACAATGATATTGCTACAAGATACATAAGTATTGTTGGTGGCTTGCAATATCAAATTGAACCTTGACTAGGCCATACATAAGTTTGTCAGTATCTTCACTCTACTACTTCGGTTCATTGTATCATGTTCAAAGAATTCAAGATATGTGACCGGTGCAAGTAGAATTGACTATATGGGGTAAATCAAAGCCACTTCTGGAGAGTGCTTTCTTAAATGCTGACTGGACTGGTTGTATTTTTTTTAATGAAAGACTGGACTGGTTGTGCAAATGATAGAGGATCTACAAGGGGATTCACTATGTTTCTAGGATCAAATCTTATATCAAGGAGTGCTAGAAAATAAGTAATAACTGTTATCAGGTCTAGCACTGAAGCAAAATATAAGTCAGTTGCTAATGCAGTTGCATATATTACTTGGATACAAACGCTTCATGGTGAAGTAGGAGTTTTATAGTCAAAGGTTCCTATTCTTCGGCGTCTACAAATCCAGTGTTCCATGTCGAAACTGAACAGATTAAAATGAATTATCATTTTGTGTCAGAATAGGTTGACCAAAAACTTATGTACATTAAAATTGTTCCTTCTGATGATCAACTGTAAGTTTTCAAAAGTTCAACTGCAAGTTTTCAAAAGTTCAGGAACAATTCAACTTGTGCAAGCTGTGAATGAGGGATAATGAAGGATATGCATAATATATCAAGTTGTCCCTTTGTATTAGAAGTCTATATAGGTGCTATTTTGTACATGGACCTAGAGTCCTCATAATATATCAGGTTGTCTCTTTGTACCAGAACATATTTTGTGCTATCCTGTACACGAAGCTACAATTCAACTTGTCTTAATCTTGTACCAGTCATCTATAAAGAAACTGGCAGCCTAAAGGGCCGAGCCGTTGCACGCAACTGTTTACGGCTAGCTGGCTGCAGCCGACCTGCCCTCTATAAATGCAGGACATCCACCACTACAGCAAATCACTGAAGGCAAAAGCACACGTCCACTGCAAAATAGCAATGCCTCACACAACATATATGGCCCCTGCCCCTGTAGGCACCCTCAGCTCCTCACTGCCATTGATTATTCTCTTGGCTTCTCTTTTAGCACTTGCTGCACCTTCACTAGGTGCTACACCACATCTTGTTGGTGAACCTAATGACGACTTGGATGCCCTGCTCTGCCTTAAGCACCACCTCTCAGTCTCAGACCCAACAGGGATCCTACCATCATGGAAGAATGATTCCATGCAGTTCTGCAGTTGGTCCGGTGTTACATGCAGCAAGACACACCCATCTCGTGTTGTTGCACTGGATCTTGAGTCACTCAACCTCCATGGCCAAATACCTCCTTGCATTGGTAACCTCACTTTCCTCACAAGGATCCACTTGCCAAATAATCAGCTGCAGAGTCAGATCCCATCTGAAATTGGCCAATTAAATAGACTGCGATACCTTAACCTCAGCTCCAACAATTTTATTAGTGGTAGGATCCCAGAGTCTCTATCATCATGTTCTGGCTTGCAGGTCATTGATCTTTCAAGTAATTCCCTCAGCGGAAGTATCCCGGAAGGTTTGGGGACCCTCAGCAACCTTTCTGTTTTACATCTTTCTGGTAATTATCTGACAGGCAACATTCCTATTTCTCTTGGAAGCAGCTCTTCATTTGTCTCTATTATTCTCAACAACAATAGTCTCACAGGACCTATCCCATTGCTACTAGCTAATAGTTCGTTGCTTCAACTATTGGGCTTAAGAAACAATCATCTTAGTGGAGAGATTCCTCCGTCACTGTTTAATAGCACATCACTTCAGATGTTAGTACTTGCGGAGAACAACTTTGTTGGGTCAATACCTGTCCTCTCAAATATTAACTCACCCTTGGAGTATCTTATATTGGAATCGAACGATCTTACAGGAACCTTACCTTCCACTTTGGGGAATTTTTCTTCCCTTCTCTGGCTCATGCTTGGGGGAAACAGTTTTCATGGTAGCATCCCGATGAGTATAGGTAAAATCACAAACCTGCAAGTGCTGGACATGACTAACAATGTTTTGTCGGGGACTGTCCCAGCCTCGATTTACAACATGTCAGCACTCACACACCTTGGCATGGGTATGAATAATCTCACCGGGGAAATTCCAGCTAATATTGGATATAACCTTCCAAGAATTGGAAATTTGGTTATGGCACGAAACAAGTTCACTGGCCAAATCCCTGCTTCGCTAGCCAACACCACCAGTCTTCAGATCATTAATCTCTGGGATAATGCATTTCATGGTAATATTCCTTTGTTTGGAACCCTGCCAAACTTAATCGAACTAGATCTAACCATGAACCAGCTTGAAGCTGGGGACTGGTCTTTCTTATCATCGCTGACATATTGCAGGCAATTGGTGAATTTGTACCTGGATAGGAATACCCTCCAAGGAGTCTTGCCAAAATCCATAGGGAACCGGTCCAGTACATTAGAGGTACTGTTTTTAAGTGCAAATGAAATATCTGGTACCATTCCCAATGAGATAGAGCGCCTCACAAGCCTCAAGGTTCTTTATATGGGGAAGAACCTCCTTACTGGAAATCTTCCTTACTCCCTGGGGAATCTTCCGAACCTGTTCGCCCTCAGCTTATCGCAGAATGAACTTTCAGGACAAATTCCAGTCTCTATTGGTAACCTCAGTCAACTCAATGAGCTCTACTTACAAGAAAGTAACTTGAATGGCCAGATACCAGGCGCTTTAGGACATTGCAAGAACTTAGATAAGCTAAACCTCTCTTATAACAGCTTTGACGGTAACATACCAAAGGAGCTATTTACTCTTTCTTCCCTTTCAAATGGTTTCGACTTGTCTCACAACCAACTCTCCGGACAAATACCACTAGAGATTGGCAGCTTCATCAACCTTGGCCTGCTGAATGTTTCTTATAACATGTTGACTGGGCAAATACCCTCCACTCTAGGTCAGTGTGTTCATTTGGAATCCCTCCACATGGAGGGGAATCTTCTCGATGGGAAGATCCCAGAAACTTTCATTGCTTTACGAGGCCTCATTGAGATGGACATTTCTCAGAACAACTTGTCCGGTGAAATCCCAGAGTTCTTTGGATCTTTTAGCTCTATGAAGCTTCTCAATTTGTCCTTTAACAACCTTGAAGGGCCAGTACCAACAGGTGGGATATTTCAGCATGCACGTGATGTGTCCATTCAAGGGAATAAGAACCTATGTGCCAGTACCCCATTGCTACAACTGCCACTTTGCCATACAGATATATCTAAACGACATAGACAAACCTCCGATATTCTGAAGTTAGTAGGAATTCCTTCTCTTTCATTAGTCTTGCTACTATTATGCTTTGCAGTCATTCTTTTAAAGAACAGAAAGAAAGTTCAGCAAGTAGATCATCCATCCAGCATGGATTTCAAGAATTTCACATATGCTGATCTAGTCAAAGCAACGAACGGTTTCTCCCCAGACAACTTGGTTGGCTCAGGAAAATGTGGATTAGTGTATAAAGGAAGATTTTGGAGTGAGGAACGTACAATTGCCATCAAAGTACTCAAACTTGATCAACTTGGAGCAGCAAACAGCTTCCTTGCTGAATGTGAGGTCCTGAGGAATACAAGACACCGTAATCTCGTGAAGGTGGTTACTGCTTGCTCAACAATTGATTCAGCAGGACATGAGTTTAAGGCTGTTATTCTTGAATACATGTCTAATGGTAGCCTCGAGAACTGGCTCTATCCAAAACTGAACAAGTATGGAATTCAAAAAGCATTGAGTTTGGGGTCCAGAATAGCAATAGCAATGGACATAGCTTCTGCTTTGGATTATCTCCATAATCATTGCGTGCCTGCTATAGTCCATTGTGACTTGAAACCCAGCAATGTACTTCTTGATGATGCCATGGTTGCACATCTTGGTGACTTTGGATTGGCTAAGGTTCTTCACAATTATAGCTATTCAAGCAATCATAGTTCCACAAGCTTAATTGGACCAAGAGGATCAATCGGATACATTGCGCCAGGTGAGCAGTTTTCCTTCATATGTATGTTTCAGTTTCCTACTCTCTGAGAATATGCTTTTATGATTAACAATATCATGAGGGTACAATGTTTGATAAATTACTTTACTGCAGAGTATGGCTTCGGGAGCAAACTCTCAACAGAAGGCGATGTCTATAGCTATGGAATTACCATCTTAGAAATGTTCACAGGGAAGCGTCCGACAGACGAGATGTTTTCTAAGGGTTTGACCCTTCACAAATTTGTGGAAGAAGCATTTCCTCAAAAGATTCATGAGATTCTAGATCCTTCTATAATTCCAGTTACGGGAGATGGTGGTAACCATACATTGGATGGAATAACAAGAACCATCATGAATCTTGTTAAGCTTGGTATCTCATGCTCTGCAGCGACACCAAAAGACCGACCAACAATGAAGGATGTTTATGCTAAAGTCATCACAATCAAAGAAACATTTTCAGAGCTATGGCACTAAGGGAGCGGAACATGATGTTTATTAAGCTTGGTATATCTCATGCTCTGAAGGAGCAATTATTTTTACTCTTCACATCACAGAGCAACTATGTTTTATTTAAGTTGTTTGCGAGGAAAGCTTAGGAACCATTTGCATTGTGGGTCTTGTCCTATATTTTGTCATTATTCGTATGTAATGTTCAAGAAGTTGAGAGTTGAGAAGTCCGTTTGCTTGGTTATTTTGTCTAATTGATGCAATCTGAGTGATAGCAGACTGGTACTTTCAGACCCTGCTGATCACGAACAATGGTAACATTAGTGAGGTTTCAGTGTTGACCTAACTTGTCTAGGCTATTTCCTGCTCAAAGTTCACATTCTACTTTGGTTAATTTATTTTTATTAAGTTTGTTTTGAGTGGATTATGTACATGTCTTGTGTCGCGGTCATGCCGCTCGACATGGTCTGAGAAACGCGCTTGGTGAGCGTGGGATAGCATGTTGTTCATGGAAAGTTTGGCAGTTTGGTAGGTGAGCGGGCATTTGTCGTGCATCATGTTTGAGTTAACACTTGAACAACAAGCGTAATATCTTAACACTTGAATAACAGTCATTGTCAAAGGCCCTCAGAGGGAGGGAGAGGGAGCGTAGAGGCGGTAGCAGCGGGCGGTCACCGTCAGGGGAGGAGGAGATTGGGGGAGGCAGTGCAGAGGTGGCGGTGCCTCCCTATGTCAGCAATGTCAGGCGCCTAGAGCACAGTGTCCATCCCTCAGAGCATGAGGGCTCGGTCAAACAGACAAGGGAGGCAATGGCAGTT
Organism: Themeda triandra; assembly: GCA_018135685.1. Taxonomy (NCBI): domain Eukaryota; kingdom Viridiplantae; phylum Streptophyta; class Magnoliopsida; order Poales; family Poaceae; genus Themeda; species Themeda triandra. Next base: position 311,950 of record JAENPR010000170.1, on the reverse strand, counting down.
GTGTTAATTTTCAACAAAACAAAGTTGATAGGCATGGGAAAAAAGGCAGAGAGAATCGGTGTGAATCTAGGCAATCGTCGTTTCGAGTCTTTGCGAAGGAAAGGGGAAACTATTTGCTCTGATTATTCGAGTTTTAAACCCGTTTGGAACCATTTCTACAGGTTCTTCCTAGAAACGGATCCGTTGCGGCCTTCCAAACGCACCCTAAGTAGAAAGCCCTCTAGTTGCTCTATCAAAATGTGTGACAAGCTCCAATAAAAAGAAGTGGTTCTTAGTTTCTTAGGCTTGCAAGGGCGGCAACAGAACACAATCATGGGAGCCTTCCCAAGGCCAAGTGAGCGGTGGCTAGGTGAGACACCAAAGCCCAAATCTAAACAGGGTTAGTTAGCATCTTGACCGGTGATTAGTGGCGAAGACATGATTTAAAAGGTCTTACTTCCACATTGAACAGAATATGACAAACGAGACATATAAAGAGCCTTTTCCTTATCATTTACTGCAGCAAACTTTTCAACAATTGTTGCTTTAAGTGAAACGAAGGGACTATATCTCTCTTGAGTCCCCACGAAAAAAAAAATATATCTCTCTTGAGCCATATGTGAAAACTAGTCATAGCTCCACAATGTTTAGCAATCCTCTTTCTCATGTGCCAGTTTCTAAAATCCCATTTTTCACAAAAGCATCTCCAGCAGAACTATTAACTATATGCTTGAACAAATAGCAAACTAAACAAAATGCAGCAACCTTCTCAACACTATATTCAAGCCATCTAAATTCATCAAAGCAAGTTGCCATCAAGTGTCGAGGGCGAGGCTTACCTCCAATGCTCCTTGTAAGAAAATGGTGACTCCATTGCTGACAGGGCCCTTATGCAATGGCATAGCTTTTGATTGGAATCCTCTTTCCGGGATCATGATAGAGAAGGTCAATGTCTTCTGTAGAGTGCTGGTGCTGTTCTTCACCCACTTCTGTGGTTCCTGCTTTATCAGGTTCATTGCTATCTATCTCTGGTCCTGCCACTTCTCTGTTTACTATCTCATTCTCAACAGATGAAATGCTTTCATTATGAACTTCAATAGTCACTGGAATAACAGATGGATTCTTAGGCTGAGCTTCATTCTGGACAATAACTGATTGCAACACCCATGGGGAGGCTGATTCTACCTTTCTTGCTGTTGCTGCTCTATCCCACGAACGAAGTCTTTAAATTAACTGATTTGTTCTTCATTTTGCAAACCAAAACAAATCTATGGAAAACATATATGCACACTATTAGATAGAACTCAATAGCAACTAGCAAATACTAATATTCACTGAAGAGTGAAGTGAATCCTCACCCTCACCCAAATCTGTGAATCAGACCACTGCATTTGCTTTGTTCTGCTCCAAATGCTCCCTCAGTAGTCAGTCCCCGCACCCGCCTGGCCTATTGGCCTCTTCCGGCTTGGGCACCTGGCGGCTGGCGCGGCCGCGTGGGCTCGGCGCTCCAGCAGGCGGAGGCACCCCGGGGCAGCCGGCGGCCGCCGGGGGCCGTGGAGGTGGAGCGACCGAGCCGAGCGTCAGGGGAAAGAATGTTGACAGTAGGGTTCAAACCTGCGCGGGCGAAGCCTGGAGATGAATCTAATTTTGATGAGAAAATTAGTCCTTAGCAAAGAAAAGGTTATGTAGTATAGTTTTCGGGTGTTTTTACTATTGAACTTGCTTGATTGGCTCTATATAAAACGAATTTGGCTATGGTTTTTGTCCCCTTCGGTTAGTTTTTGTTTATTAAGGAACCTTCCGTTAGTTTGACGAGGTACCCGGCGCTAAAACGAATAGGAAATGTCTTTTTTACGCTTATTCAAGAATGAAATTATTGTTTATCACTTTTTCTATATCCCAGTCACCTAGGTTCTTTGAAAAACCAGGTGACGGGTTCTATTGCACTGTCTCAATCCCGGTGATGTTCTCTCTTGCTTGCGTTGATGTTCTGCTCTATGTCCGGTGATGTTCCGCGCGATTTTCTCTTCGTGACACTCACTCGATGCTCTGGTCCGTGTCCGCCGATGTTCCACACTGATGCTCTATGTTCCACGAACAATGCTCAATATTCTGGCCTGCTTCCAGCGATGTTCTGGCCTGCGTACGGCGATGTTCTGGTCTGTGTACGGCGATATTCCAATGACGTCACCTAGTTTTTTCTAAAAACCCAGGCGACTGTCACTTAACTTTATGCTTTAAAATAAAATAATAATAATAATAATAATAATAATAATAATAATAATAATAATAATAATAATAATAATAATAATAATAATAATAATAATAATTAATTATTATTATTATTATTATTTTGTGTTTGAAAAAATATTATACCTTATTCTAAAAAGAGTAAAATGCACCAGAGATCTATGAACTTGCACAATAATAATAATAATAATAATAATAATAATAATAATAATAATAATAATAATAATAATAATAATAATAATAATAATAATAATAATAATAATAATAATAATAATAATAATAATATTAATAATAATATTAATATTAATATTATTATTATTATTATTATTATTATTATTTTGTGTTTGAAAAAAATATTATACCTTATTCTAAAAAGAGTAAAATGCACCACAGATCTATGGACTTGCACTGCTGTGTCAAGTAGGTCCATGATCACAGGCTCAAATGTCAAAATCAGTCCGATTTTACCATATCATTTTCCAAAAACAACCCTCCCCAAATCTCGCATCTCACGCCTGAACCCTCCTTCTTCCTCGGAGCACCGGCAAAGGCACTGGTGCGACCGCGACAGCGGCACTGCTCATGAAAGCCGCGAGCACCACGCACGCGATCCTAGGGAGGAAGAATCACACTATCACCGAGCACGTAAAGAACCAAAAACCTTTTTTTGACCGAAGTCGGCAAGTGAAACCCTAGCCTATTTTTTAATTTTTTTTGATAATGCAAACCTGTTTAAATTTGCTCCCACGGGGAGTCGAACCCAGATCTGCTGGGTGCTACTCAGGTGTAAAGAACCAAAAACCTTGGCAGATGGAACCAAGATGTCTTCCTTTTCTTCTTTGTCGAGTTCCCTTGTGGAGTTTTTTAACTTTGTTATTGCAAGCTAAAGGCTAAAGATAGTTAATAATCCGCTGCTGGAAATGAAATGAATGTACTGACGATCGATCGAGCATGCAGGCATACGTGCAGCGGGAGGTCGACGACGACGACGAAAGACGTGGAATATGCAGCCCTCTGTCCCCGTACATGTGGAATTTGCAGTCCTCTGTCCCCGACTTGCTATTACGTGGCCCTCTTTGTACTGCTTTTAAAAGGGGTTTGGAAACTGCAGCATTGAAATTGGACTTCAATGCTACCATCAAGCTACCAACAGGGGTTATTGAAAATATAGATAGAGCAAGGAAACAATGTTTATGGAGAGGAAATTCAGCAAAGAAAAAAGGAGGCAATCTAGTGGCCTGGACTATCGTTATGTTACCTAAAGAAAAAGGTGGTTTAGGGGTTATAAATCTTAGAGTTTAGAATGATGCTCTTCTGTTGAAGCACTTGAGTAAATTCTATGATAAGGCTGATATTTCTTGGGTAAGGCTTTTGGAACAAGTATTATGAAGGCAAAGTTCCACATGCCACCATAGAGGTAGGATCCTTCTGGTGGAAGGACATACTCAGATTAAACATCCTCTACAAAGGGATAGATACAGGGATAGCTAGATGTGAAATTAGAAATGGTGTCATTGTGTGTTTTTGGGATGATCTGTGGCTTGATGGAATCCTATCTTTCAAATATCCTAGACTAGCCTCCTTTGCAAAAATCAGATAGCATCTTAGTAATGCAGGTCATGGATGCTAAGGACTTGGACAACCTCTTTATGTTACCACTGTTAGTAGAAGCACTGGATGAGTTGGAAAGTCTGCAGAATCAATTGCAGGACAGAGAGTATGATCTTAACAGAAATGATGTATGGGTGTCAATTTGGGGTCAAAAGTACACAGCCAAACAATTCTACAATCATGTTTTCAAAGCAATTGAGGCTCACCCAGTATACAAGCTGATATGGAAATCAAGGTGCACACCGAGAATCAATTTTTTTGCCTGGCTAGTATTGGTTGACAGCTGAATACCAAAACTATGCTGCAGCGGCGACACCTAAATGTGCAAGGAGGTCAGGTTTGTATTATGTGCTCGATAGGGGAGTTGGAAACTATAGACCATTTATTTTTTGAATGCCCCTTTACAAAAGAATGTTGGCAGAAAATTGATTTCCCGTGGGATTCTTCACTTGACCTCCATGACAGAGTGAATCAAGGTAGACTGTCACACAATGTGCCTTGCTACTACAGCCATGACAGAGTGAATCAAGGTAGACAGCATGCTCTTGAAGATGAGAAATGACAAGATTTTTCAGCGTCAAGATCCTAGTCTCCAATTGTGGTTTAATAATTTTAAGAACCAATGTAATCTTTAGTGTATTAGATTCAAGTATGACACGAGGATACATCCTTTTATGTATGGCTAGATGCTTTTAGCTAAACATGTAAGTAAGGACTCTGGACTTTGTAACCTCTTTTTATTTTAATTAAAATCAATATTGTGGGGAACTCCCTCACAATCTTTTCTTGTCAAAAGTTGGACTTCAATGTTGCAACCCCTTCTAAAAGCAAAGAGGGCCACACAATGGCAAGTCGGGGATAGAGGACGTACTATATATTTCACATCTACGACAACATCGACAACCTGCAGTACTGCCTTGATTCCACGTAAACACGTCAAAATATCATTCTCAACAACCCTCCACGTCTCATAGAGTGTTTTTTTTTTTCTCAACAACAAGTTAGAAGATTAGGGACATTTTTGTGTTTCAAAACATTATTAAGTATTTATGGGATTTTTTATGAAAACTAAAAAAAAGGTGAAATCAACTTAGAAGCCATACTTCTAACTCAGGAGGAACATAGTCTAAATGGTTTGGAAAGTTGAAAAGGCAAGGTGTCTAGCTTTAGAGTTCGAGGTGAAATAGCAGCTGCCCAAAAAATAAATTTTGGGACGGCTAAAAACACAGCTGGAGCTAAATCTACAAAGATGTTTTCTAGAGGAGTCTTGGCAGCCATCTCTAGAAATCGATGATTTCTAGGCACGGCTTGATCTCTACAATGAATCACTAATTCACCCCTAAAGAATCGGAATCGGATCGGCTGACTTCAGTCCCAGCGATGGCTGGCTGCAGTCACCCAAATCGAACCGTTCATTTACATCTAACGGTTTGGCTGTATATGCTTCCATCTAGTTGCAGGCCACAGAGAGTCCAGCCCATCTAAGCCCACCAGAGCACACGGTCTTTGTTCCAGTTCGTTCCCAACACCCGTAGCAAGCCAGACGCCGCCGCCGAGCACGCGTCGCGAGGCCCCGCGCGTCGCCGGGGCACTCGCCCGCCGTGCTGGATCCCCCTCCCCCGTCCCGTCCCGAGCCGAAGCCTGCCAGACGCCGCCGCCGAGCACGCGTCGCGAGGCCCCGCGCGTCGCCGGAGCACTCGCCCGCCGTGCTGGATCCCCTCCCCCGTCCCGTCCCGAGCCGAAGCCTGTGCCTCATGCGTCGGAGCCCCCACCCCGCGTCGCGCCCTCGCCGGAGCACACGCCCACCGCGCTGGAGCTCCTGCGCCACGCCGTAGCCCGTGCCTCCCGGGTCGGAGCCCTCGCCTGCTGCCGGAGGACGCGCCCGCCGCGCCGAAGCCCCTGCCGACGCGCAGGAGCCCCTTGCCGACCTGCTATTTATGCACCACGCCGGTGCCCCTGTCCATTCCATTCAGACATGCTGATTTTGCATCCTCTGTTTTTTATTGCTGGGTGCTGATGCTTGCACTAAACGTTGATGCCTTCACTGAACAATGACCGGTTGAGTCGATGCTTGCACTGGACGCTGAAGTGGTCAAGAAGAACATGAAGATTGTGATTGATTCCCTGTTCTTTTGTAGGCCTTGTAGGTGTTCTAGTGTGATTGCTGCTGGAATGTGCAAGTGATCAGAATGTACTAGTTTCTTTTAGGAAGCAGTGTGTGTGCCCGTATGTTTCCAGAATCAAAATGGATAAATATATGGTTCTGATTTAATGAATGAAAATGGTTATGCATATTGGCCATCAGTTGGTTCCCAGAATACCTGTGCCATATATATGTCAGTGAGGCCATCACAAGGCATTGTTGATTAAGTTCAGAGTCTACATAGATGTTCAAGTGCACATGAAGCTACAAAAAATATATCCTGACTGAACATTACAATTTACCCATAAAACCAAAAGCTACACAATTCCCATGTGGTCTAAAAGGTCATCAATCAGCAAAGCATCACCACCAGTCCAAAAGCTATTCTCCAAAAGCAAATGTCCATACTACTAGAAATCAGCAATAACATCATCTGTGATTGCCCCCTGCAAATGACATGGTTCAGAGAAACAACTGAGATAATGTATTGATGGCCATGTATAGTTTTAAAAAATGATGTTTGAGCTTGAAATATTACTGTCAATATCGAGAGAAGCTGTTGATGGCCATGTATGGTGCAGACATTTCTTCCACCGGCAAAGAAGTAGTAGGATCAATATTTTGCACTGGGGCTGTTGTTGCTTCCTGTACTACTACTTCTTTTTTCCTTTTTCTTACCTCCCTTCTTTCCAGTTTCTTGTCCCTTCAAGTAAAAGAATTTAAACTAAGCATGATCCCTTGAACACAGAGTAAAAAAGCATCAACCATATTTTGGTTTATCACATACCTTTGAACCATCTTCTTTTTTATTACCTCCCTTCTTTGGAACTCGCGCATCTTTTCAAACCAAGCTTTTTGCGCTTTGAGGTTTTAGTTTCGACGTCCTTTTTCTTTAGGCTTGCTGTACTCAACAAATCAATTGGGGGCGAATCATTTGTGGGAACATTGATTGGATTCACTGCAATAGGATTACTAGTGATTTCTTCTTCGACTTGCTTGCTAACCATGTCAAGTGCCTCGTGGACTAATTGGACGCACCGTGGATGACTTGCAGCTCGGTGTGCCAAATTGAGGAATTTGTGAGCCATGTCTTTGTAGCAATTGTTAGCATCTAACTTTGGATCCTCTACTATGTTTTTGCCCTGGTTGTCTTGTACTATCCCACTGCGTGCCTCTCGAGTCCATCGGTTCAGTATATATTGCTCTGGGATTGACTTGATATTCATCAAATCAAGAATTTTTAGAGCATGAGCACACAATATTCCAATTCACTATTAAAACTCTCACTCAATTGAGTACTCCTCATTCCTAATGTGTACACATTAGTCATATAACAAGCAGCCCACTGTTCTCTGAACTTATATATACTATCCAACTAAGTTTGCTTGTTGGCCTTTGTCCTCAGAGTGTTAAATGCTTCTTGAAATGTTTCTTCATCTTCATACTCATACATGCATGCACTAAAATCTGCGAGAATACTTGGTTCTTTTGGTTCTTCCTTGTTGTCTTTTTTCTTTCTTTTTGGAGGAGTATCTGATTCTTCATTGTCACGTTCAGCGAGATGCCTAACAGCGTTCTGCATAATATGAAAAACACATAGACCATGCCAAGATTCTAAAAAGACCTCCTTAACAGCCTTTCCCATTGCTGCATCTTGGTCAATATAGATTGTTTTTGGTTGCTTGCCATTATGTGCGTTTAGGAAGGTCTCAAATAGCCATTTGAAGGACTCAAATGTCTCATCATACATGAGAACGGCACCAAAAACCACAGTCTGCCTAAAATAATTGAACCCAAGAAATACTCCAAAAGGCCTACTCTACTTGTTTGTTCCAAAAGTAGTATCAAAGCTGACAACATCACCAAAATATGCATAGTCAGTGAGCATTTTAGCATCAACCCAAAAAATGTTAGCTATTTGTTCTTCTCGGTCCATTTGCAATGCATATTGGAATGATGGGTTCTCGGCAATTTTTTCTTAAAAATAACTAAGCATGCTTCCAGCTTGACCATATGCCATCTCACGTTGGCGCTTGGCCCTTAAATAGTTCTTGTGGTCTCGAAGAGTGTAGCTGAGATTATGTGAGCCACCAACTTGGATGGAAGCCAACTCATGTGCAGCTTTGGGCCCAATTCCTGCATTGTCAGCCGTCTCAATTTCAAAACCCTGTAGCTCTGAGATTTTTCTCTGGGACACTAACAAATGTGAAGCTTGTGGCAACTGAAGGATGTGATTGTGTTCCAAAATCACATCAGTCACTTTATAATTTCCCTTCTCTCGGTCCAGTACAAGACTCATGCGAACTCCACAATCGATTCTAGTTTCTGCTCTTGGAGACTTTATTATACGATTTCTTTTATCTTCCACTCTATGACCCTGATTTGCACAAACAAATCTGCACGATGTAATCTTTCCATCTGACTTTCTTTTGTTTGCGTACCTTTTTCTAACCTCAAAGCCTTTTTTCCCTCCATAACTAACCCAAAACATCCAGGCCTCATTTGTGTTATTGAATTCCATGCCAACTTGAGGTAAAACACCAGGAATGAAACACTCTCTACAAATAAAAAATAATGATTATAGAAGATAATATATGTGATGCTAAGTACAAATCTTAAGAACTATCAGATCTCATGGATAAAAAGGAGTAGTCATGGTGTAACACACCTTTTCTCTTCCATCTTGAATATTCAGATTCAGTTTTGATGCAGATTTCTCATCTCAATGATGCAGATTTTCCATTAAATCAAACCCTAAACAATAGAATGAATCACTAGGGAGGACAAAACGAACCAAATCAGAGTAAGCTGGAATCTGAGCACCTGGGTACCTGAGCACATGCGTGAGGATACGAGACGATGGCGGATGGCCGGCCGGCACTTGAGCACGCAGCACGACGAGACGGCCTTCCTTCCCCTCGCAGCTCCCGCCAAACACACGAGCAGGTGTCGTACCTGGCGCCAAAAGAGCCTGGGGCCGCGCCAAATACAGCTCTGCATCGAAAGGAAAAAAAACGACACAAACAGGCCGTCTCTTCGTGGGCCGAGGACCATAGCAGCAAGCCGTCCCCTGCAGCCGTCGAGATGGGAATGGACGGACTGATTCCGGCGACTGCAGCCAGCTCGCTGGGACTGAAGTCAGCCGATCCGATTCCGAAGAATCAGGCTGTAGTAGTATGTTGTACTGATCTGGCTATAGTGAATCACCAGCTGCACCACCTACGTACGAATCCTGGCTGTACATGTCGTGGTATTGATCCGGCAATAACATGCATGCTGTCACTTCTAGATTGAGGTATACTCTCTCCATCCCAAAATAGACGGCACGCGCGCTATTTGTGATAGCGGCGCGTGCGGCAGTTGCGGAGCGCGGGCACATGCACGGGCGCAGACCAGGCGGCGCATGCGGGCGGGTTATGGGCGCCGCGGCCGGCGACAAGGGCGCCGTGGCCGGGGCGATGGCAGCGGCGGCGGCAGCGGTGGAGCTGAGAACGCAGCCAACCCTAAGATTAGGGTTCCGCCGCCGTTTCCTGAGATTAGGGTTCCGGCGGCGGCGGAGGCAAACTCTCGCTCCCTCCCAAATCCTCCCCGACTGTAGAAATCGGTTGGTCGGCCTGGCGGCGGCCGTGACACGGCGGTGGTGGTGGGTTGAGGGCGGCGAGCGAGGCGGCAAGGGCGCCGCCGAGCAGGTGGTGGAGGATAATCGGATGGGCTGGGTAGGCGATGGGGGCGAACGCCAGCAGGAACGACGACCGGAGCAGGGATGGGGAGGATTATGAAGGGGGCGCCGCGGCCACGCTAGGGCTAGCCGGAGCTCCAGCAACCCCTAGCGCGGCTGCAATGGGGGGTGGCGGGGGCGTGGTGGGGAAGACAAACAGTGCATGCAAGGGAAGGGAGGGGAAGAGGAGGGAGCGTGTGCTCCGCGATGGCTACTGGCGCGCGTACGCCGTGTAGTTGCCCCCCATTCTCACTTCCCGAGCTTTTCTAACTTTGACCACTCATATATTAAAGAATATTAATATTTATAGTACATAACTATTATCATTGATAGATCATTGGATATGCTTTCATAATAAATTTGTTTGGAGATATAAATGTTGCACGTATTTTCTATAAACTAGTCGAAATTGAGAAAGTTTGACCGACACATATCTCATAAGTCATAACGTCATCTATTTTGGGACGAAGAGAGTAAGTGCATAATAAATAACCTAGTAGTAGGGGCATGCTATCATTGCTTGTTGAATTCAATAGTGACACATTGACACCATACTCCTCCTGTTCTAAAATATTTGTCACTTGCACTTCAAAAAAACAACTTCAATTAAATATATATTAACAATATTAATATTTATGATATATAATTAGTATCATTGAAAATATTTTTGAATCTAATTTTTTAATGAATTTATTTAGAGATATAAATGTTGCATAAAAACCAAATCAAACTTGTGGCACGTAAATGACATTTTTTAGTATGTCACTGCTGGGTCCGAAACCGATGGTCATATATCGAATCAGAGACAACTCCTCCACTGCTGATTGCACGGATCGGATTAAATTCTGTCGGTGATGCAGGATTTAGACAAGACAATGATTATTTGTTCTGTAGCATGGTCTTTCAACTTATTTGGAGGAATAAAATACAGTAATACACCAATCATAGAGATTATTACATGGAAATGGAAACAAAAATGGAGAACAGGAATCGGGCTGACTCGTTCCCCACATGTTGTTGGTCTCTTCCATGCGTTGCACCAACTGGCTTATCGCCAGTTCCACACGGCGACCCAAACATAGTTTTATCTGATGCAGAGCCAACTTTACTACTTTCTACTACACTACTACGCTACACACCTCGTTGAATACTTCAGAAACTATATATATAATAATATATTGAGCACTTGTATGAAATTAAAAGTAGAAGTAGAAGACTAGATTATCGATCATGCGTCCACAACAAGGTCCATGCTCAGCTGCTTGGATGAGGGCATATGCAGGAAAAGAGTACGTCTATTACGGACAGCAACCAGGGCTCCCGCGTACCCCAGGACCTGCGATAACGACAGTGGAAATACCAAGCCATGAACATAAATATAGAAGCTCAGAGGAGTTGAACACACTAATAGCTCAAGTATTAAAAGAAATGTGAGCTACTTACGTCCCTGATGAGGTTCCTTTGAAGGCAGCAACCCAATAGGAAGACGTGCTGATGTGCAGCTGGCATGAATCATAATAAACATGACGAAGATGATCAGAACCAACCAAGTCGGGAAATAGCAACCATTTGCAAGCATTTTCTTGGTTCGCATGGTTGCTCGCAAATTCAAAGGGAGGATGCTCGCACAAATTTAAGGCTTCCCCGCGCCTGCTAATATATAGCGGCAGCCTGCTGCTGCTACAACGCCTTGACGTGGGAATAAAACTGCCGACAAATAAAACTTGACCCCATTTTAAAAGTATGCAAACCTTCCTTTCCTTTTTGAGAGGTGCTCTCCGCACTTGCTACGCGGTTGCAAACCTTCCTTTTTAAAAAGACAAAGAAGACGACGACTCCCACACTGTTTTTCATAAGTCAAGTTGATTGCGATCTGCTTGTCCATACCCTTTCTAAAACGTCTTCAAGACAATACCGTACACAAGCTTGATTCTGCTGTTGTTATCAAGACACCACGTGGTTGGAAGAACTTTTCTTGGCCTCTGCAGCTACCATCTTATGTCTGTTCTATCTTTCTCCTTGATCTCCTTGTCTCCTATTTTGGCTTTGTATATGGAACTACAAACAGCACGGTAGTTTTAAGTCCGTGTAATCATAGCTCAAAGTCAGAGCTCTTGGCTTAGCTTAGCCCTTTTGGTTGCAAGTTTCTAAGGTGTGTGCTTGTTCATGTACAGAGCAACAGATTGTATAGGAATGAACAAGCATCTTATATACGGATTCCATTCTTACCTTCTTACCCTTAGCTCGACACGGATAACGTGTTAGAAATTGCGTTCTTTAATTGGCACACAAACACAAGATGAACACAAAACATAGGGACAAAGTGAAAGAGTTTGTAATCCTCCGTCAACAGCTAGCGCATTGGCAGTTTGGCACCTCGCCAAATTGCGTTAGCAGTTTTGTAAAACTCTTTCTACAAGTAAAATTTCCTTCTATCTTTTAGGAGTGTTTTTTCAGAACCTATTGGAGAAACCTTTCTTTGGTGCTCCCGATACTTTTGGTCACTTGACAAACTTAATTGTTTTGGAAAGAAATTTTTCGGTACTCACGGAGATGCTCTTACAATGGTGAAAGTGACCTCCTATTTATATGCTCTTGGAGATGCTCTTACTGGATGTGTACAGTATATGAACTCATCGACTTTCTTCCTCCTCTCCACTAAATTTGGCCACCACTTCAAAGACCTGTTCATACTTCTTTTTCTGACATTGACTTACAACAGAGCAGGAGCAGACCATATTTTAACAGCAACGATGGCTCCCCTATACCGGAGAATCTGCGATGATAACGGTGGAAATAACATCAAAGACGGCTCCCATGCTGCTGCTGCTGCTGCTGCAACACCTTACGTGGGAATAAAACTGCCGACAAACAAGACTTGACCCCATTTTAAAAGTATGCAAAACTTCCTTCCTAAGAAAACAAAAAGACGACGACTCCCCACTGTGTTTCGTCAAGTCAAGTTGATCAGCACTAGACGCGGGTCAAGTCAAGTTCCATAAGACATTTTTCCACTAACTTTTCTCTATGTCTGTTCATACTACGATCAAAGCAAATACTATGTTGGCAGCATACCTGAATTCTATAAATGCAGCATATCCACCACTACCGAAGATCACTGCAGGCAATTGCACACGTCCACTGCAGAATATTAACAATGTGCCACACAACATATATGCCCTCCGTAGGGACTCTCAGCTCCTCACTGTCGTTGATCATTCTCCTGGCTACTCTTTTGGCACTCGCTTCTCCTTCACTATGGGCTATGCCTCTTCATCGTGAACCTAACGATGATTTGGAAGCACTCCTTTGCCTTAAGCACCACCTCTCAGACCCTACAGGCCTCCCACTGTCATGGAAGAATGATTCCATGCAGTTCTGCAGTTGGCCTGGTGTTACATGCAGCAAGACGCACCCATCTCGTGTTGTTGCACTGGACCTTGAGTCACTCGACCTTCATGGCCAAATACCTCCTTGCATTGGCAACCTCACTTTCCTCACAAGGATCCACTTGCCAAATAATCAGCTGCAGAGTCAGATCCCATCTGAAATTGGCCAATTAAATAGACTGCGCTACCTTAACCTCAGCTCCAACAATTTTAGTGGTGTGATCCCAGAGACTCTGTCGTCATGCTTTGCCTTGCAGACCATTGATCTTGGAAGTAATACCCTCAGCAAAAGTATCCCAGAAGGTTTGGGCACTCTCGGCAACCTTTCTGTTCTAAGTTTTTCTGATAATCACCTGACGGGCAACATTCCTGTTTCTCTTGGAAGCAGCTCTTCTCTTGTCTCCGTTGCTCTCACCAACAACAGCCTGACAGGACCTATCCCATCACAATTAGCTAACAGTTCCTCACTTCAACTATTGCGCTTAAGAAACAATCATCTCAGTGGAGAGATTCCTACATCACTGTTTAATAGCACAACACTTCGGATGTTAGTGCTTGAGGAGAACAACTTTGTTGGGTCCATACCTGTTCTCTCAAATATTGGCTCACCCTTACAGTATCTTGCATTGCAATCAAATGGTCTTACAGGTACCATACCTTCCACTTTGGGGAATTTTTCGTCCCTTCTCTGGCTCACGCTTGATGGCAACAGTTTTCATGGTAGCATCCCGATGAGTATAGGTAAAATGGCAAACCTGCAAGTACTAAGCATGACTAACAATGTTTTGTCAGGGACTGTTCCAGACTCGATTTACAACATGTCAGCACTCACAAACCTTTGCATGGGTATGAATAATCTCAGTGGGGAAATTCCAGCTAATATTGGGAATAACCTTCCAAGAATTGTAAATCTGATTATGGCAAGAAATAAGTTCACAGGCCAAATCCCTACTTCGCTAGCAAACGCCACCAATCTCCAGATCATTAGTCTCTGGGATAATGCATTTCATGGTAACATTCCTCTGTTTGGAACACTGCCCAACTTAATTGAACTGGATCTAACTATGAACCGGCTTGAAGCTGGGGACTGGTCTTTCTTATCGTCACTGACAAATTGCAGGCAGCTGGTGAATTTGTACTTGGATAGGAACACCCTCCAAGGAGTCTTGCCAAAATCCATAGGGAACCTGTCCAGTACATTAGAGGTACTTCTTTTAAGTGCAAATGAAATATCTGGTACCATTCCCAATGAGATAGAGCACCTCAGAAGCCTCAAGGTTCTTTATATGGGGAAGAACCTCCTGACAGGAAATCTTCCTTACTCCCTGGGGAATCTTCCGAACCTGTTCGCCCTAAGCTTATCACAGAATAAACTTATAGGGCAAATTTCAGTCTCTCTGGGTAACCTCAGTCAACTCAACGAGCTCTCCTTACAAGAAAATGATTTGAGTGGCAGGATACCAGGCGCTTTAGGCCATTGCAAGAACTTAGATGAGCTGAACCTCTCTCATAATAGCTTTGATGGTAGCATACCAAATGAGCTATTTACTCTTTCTTCCCTTTCTAATAGCTTGGATTTGTCTCACAACCAACTCTCCGGACAAATACCACTAGAGATTGGCAGTTTCATCAACCTTGGCCTGCTGAATATTTCTAATAACATGTTGACTGGGCAAATACCATCCACTCTAGGTCAGTGTGTTCATTTGGAGTTCCTCCACATGGAGGGGAACCTTCTTGTCGGAAGGATCCCAGAATCTTTCATTGCCTTACGGGGCCTCATTGAGATGGACCTTTCTCGGAACAACTTGTCTGGTGAAATCCCAGAGTTCTTTGGATCTTTTAGCTCTATAAAGCTTCTCAATTTGTCATTCAACCACCTTGAGGGTCCAGTACCAACAAGTGGGATATTTCAGGATGCACGTGATGTGTTCATTCAAGGGAACAAGAACCTATGTGCCAGTACCTCATTGCTACAACTGCCACTTTGCAATACAGATATATCTAAGCGACATAGACACACCTCCAATATTCTGAAGTTAGTAGGATTTACTTCTCTTTCATCAGTCTTGCTATTATGCTTTGCAGTCCTTCTTTTAAAGAAGAGAAAGAAAGTTCAACAAGCAGATCATCCATCCAGCATGCATTTGAAGAATTTTACATATGCTGATCTAGTCCAAGCAACTAATGGATTCTCCTCAGACAACTTGCTTGGCTCAGGAAAATGTGCACTAGTGTATAAAGGAAGATTTTGGAGTGAGGAACATACAGTTGCCATCAAAGTATTCAAACTTAATCAACTCGGAGCACCAAACAGTTTCCTTGCTGAATGTGAGGCCCTGAGGAATACTAGACACCGTAATCTTGTGAAGGTGGTCACTGCATGCTCAACAATTGATTCAGCAGGACATGAGTTCAAAGCTGTTATTCTTGAATACATGTCTAATGGCAGCCTCGACAGCTGGCTCTATCCAAAACTGAACAAGTATGGAATTCAAAAACCATTGAGTTTGGACTCCAGAATAGTAATAGCAATGGACATAGCTTGTGCTTTGGATTATCTCCATAATCATTGTGTGCCCGCTATGGTCCATTGTGACTTGAAACCCAGCAATTTACTTCTTGATGATGCCATGGTTGCACATCTTGGTGACTTTGGATTGGCTAAGTTTCTACACACTTATAGCTCTTCAAGCAATCATAGTTCTACAAGCTTAATTGGACCAAGAGGATCAATTGGATACATTGCACCAGGTGAGCATTTTTCCTTCATATATATGTTTCAGTTTCCTCCTCTGTAAGAATACGCTTTTATGATTAAGAATATCATCAGGGTACAATGTTTGATAAATTACTTTACTGCAGAGTATGGCTTCGGGAGCAGACTCTCAACGGAGGGCGATGTCTATAGCTATGGAATTACCATCTTAGAAATGCTCACAGGGAAGCGCCCGACAGATGAGATGTTTTCTGAGGGTTTGACCCTTCACAAATTTGTGGAAGAAGCATTTCCTCAAAAGATTCATGAGATTCTAGATCCTTCTATAATTCCAGTTGCGGGAGATGGTGATAATCATACAATGGATGGAATAACAAGAACCATCATGAATCTTATTAAGCTTGGTATCTCATGCTCTGCAGAGACACCAAAAGACCGACCGACAATGAAGGATGTTTATGCTATAGTCATCACAATCAAAGAAACATTTTCAGAGCTATGCCACTAAGGGAGCAGAACATGATGTTTATTAAAAGCTTGGCATCTCATGCTCTGCAGGAACAATTATTTTTACTATTCAAATCAGGGAGCACTACGTTTTATTTAATCTGTTTGTGAGGAAACCTTAGGAACCATTTGCATTGTGGGTCTTGTCTTATACTTTTTGTCATTATTTGTATGTAATGTATAAGAAGTTGAGAGCTGAGAAGTCCGTTTGCTTGGTTATTTTGTCTAATTGATGCAATCTCAGTGATAGCACTGGTACTTTCAAAGCCTGCCAATCACGAACAACAGTAATATTAGTGAGGTTCCAGTGTTGATCTAGCTTGTCCTGGCTATTTCCTGCTCAAAATTCACATTCTACTTTGGTTCATTTGCTTTTATTGAGTTTGTTTTTGAGTGGATCATGTACATGTCTTGTGTCATGGTCATGCCGCTTGACATGGTCTGGGAAACACGCTTGGTGAGCGCGGAATAGCATGTTTGTTCATGGAAAGTTTGGCAGTTTGGTAGGTGAGCGGGCATTTGTCGTGTGTCCTGTTTGAGTTAACACTTGAATAACAAGCGTAATTTCCTAATAACACTTGAATGACAGTCATCGTCAAAGGCCGTTGGAGGGCGGAAGCATAGAGGTGGCCGCAGTGTGCGGTCGCTGTCAGGGGAGGAGATTGGAGGAGGGGCGAGGAGACGGTGCCTCCTATTGTTGGCAATGTCAGGCGCCTAGAACACAGTGTCCATCCCTTCATCCCTCAGATAATGAGGGCTCGGTCAAACAGAAAAGGGAGGCGATGGCAGTTGTGGTAAGTTTCAACAAAATAGAGTAGATGGGCATCGGAAGGAAGGCAGAGCGAATCAATGTGAATCTAGGCAATCTCCGTTTCGAGTCTTTACAAAGGAAAGGGGAAACGATTTGCTCTGATTCTTCGTGTTTGTAAACCCGTTTGGAAACGATTCTACAGATTCTTCCTAGAAACGGATCCAATTCGGCCTTCCCAGTAGAAAGCCCTCTAGTTGGTCTATCGAAATGTGTGACAAGCTCTAATAAAAAGAAGTGGTTCCTAGTTTCTTAGGCTTGCACCTCTGCACGCAAGGGCAGCGACAGAACACAATCAGGGGAGCCTCCCCAAGGCCAAATGAGCGGCAGCTAGATGAAGATGCCGCTCACAAAAGCTTATAAAGAGCCTTTTCCTTATCATTTGCTGCAGCAAACTTTTCAACAATGGTTTGCTTTAGATGAAATGAAGGAATTATGTCTCTCTTGAGCCATATTGCGAAAACTAGTCATAGCTCCACAATGTTTAACAATCCTCTTTCTCATGTGCCAATTTCTAACCGCCCCCCTTGAACAAATAGCAAACAAAATGAAATGCAGCAACCTTCTGAACACTATACTCAAGACATCTAAATTCAGCAAAGCAAG
Organism: Themeda triandra; assembly: GCA_018135685.1. NCBI lineage: Eukaryota > Viridiplantae > Streptophyta > Magnoliopsida > Poales > Poaceae > Themeda > Themeda triandra. The sequence goes on along the minus strand of JAENPR010000170.1, from coordinate 294,220 downwards.
ATGCCATGAAGCGCTGGGGCGTACCTCCAATGCTCCTTGTAAGAAAATTGTGACTCCATTGCTGACGAGGCCCTAATGCAATGTATGCCCTGATCACAGAATTCCGTTCATGAAATGAACACCAGGTCTTTTGGTTGGAATCCTCTTTCTGGGATCATGAGAGAGAAGGCCAATGTCGTAGATAGCTTCATCACTTGATTCATACTCTGAGTCATCACCATCTCTGATATGGGAGCAAGTAGAAGGTTCTGCTGCTTCTGTAGAGAGCTGCTGCTGTTCCTCACCCCACTTCTGTGGTTGCTGCTATATCAGGTTGATTGCTACCTATCCCAGTAACTGTTGCAACACTGATGAGGAGGCTGATTCTACCTTTCTTGCCTTTGCTGCTCTATCCAATCGAGTCTTGAAATCATTTTGCAAACCAAAACAAATCTATGCAAAACATATGTGCACACTATTAGATAGAATCAAATAACAATAGCATCTAGCAAACGCTTGTTCTATTCAATGAAGAGGAAGTGAATCCTCACCCAAATCTGCGAATCAGACCAATGCAGTTGCATTGTTCTGCTCCAAATGCTCCATCAGTCCCCCGCTCTCTCTGCGACTCTGCCCACCGCCCCCTGCCGGCCCGCCGGCAGCCGGGCGCCCCGTGGTGCCGCCGCCCGCCTCTGCCTGCGGGAGCGCCGAGCCCGCGCGGCCGCGCAAGGTGCCCGACCGGCGGCCCGACGCCTCTGGCCCCCTACTTGCCGCGTGCCGAGCCTCGCTGGAGCCGGTCTTCTCTGTCGAGAAAACGCCGGGAATCGGCGAATCGCTCGGGAGCCAAAAAAAAAAAAAAAAAATGGGAAAAATAAAAAATAAAAAAGGGAAATCGTCGACAGCAGGGTTCGAACCTGCGCGGGCGAAGCCCAACAGATTTCAAGTCTGTCTCCTTAACCACTCGGACATATCGACTGTTTGTGATGCTGTTAATTTGAATCTTTTATTACTAATAGTTTTCCTCTGGTGGCTTTAGGCCATCCCAAAAATGTTTTCTGAGCTATTTTGTTTGTTTTATAAAAATGTTCTACAGACACTTGTGCTAATCGAACTATAAATAACCTTGTGGGTCAGGACTGTCGAGTAAACTTGTGCATCTCCATTGCGCAGTTTAATCTCTTTGGTAGATGTAATCTCCACTTCTTACCGTTCTGTTTTTTTTTTTTGAAACAAATTGGTAGGAGAGCTGTCTGCTATATTAAAAAGAAGGAACGCCAAGAAGGTAGGAACAAATGACGAATCCTCCCGAGCTTTTGTCCACCAAAGATTGCAAAATTTAGTTAGGAGTTGCTGGCAGACGAGGTCCCACAGCAGCGACCGCGGAGGCGCCGCGGGGCCGGGGGCCACGCATGAGCGCTGGTATCGTCAAACTAGAATGTTAGTGCGTGAAGAACCTTACGTACGTGTCCCGGGGTGGCGGGCTGTGTTTCAAATTTATTAACACCCCGAAAAAAACTTGTAGAAACTCTCTTCTTCTTAATACAATGATGCGCAAATCTTTTGCGTATTCGAGAAAAAAAAAAGTTAGCGGGCTCGTCCGTGCGTCTTTGGTCCGGGCCAACATCTGTCCCATGCCCGTACAATCGCAAAAAATATACTAAAAAATCAAGCACTTTAACTCGTAAAATAGTTTATTAAATCACCGTCTTCCCGAGTTCAGAAAATATGTTGACAATATCTACATACCAAGCACGAATATCGTAGTGAAATTGAAAAAAAAAAGTGCATTGAGAAAAGATCTATGTATTATACTAAGTGGGAACGGATCGAGTTTGAGCTAGTGGGCGGCGAGCACGGGTGGTACGTGCACGTATGTACACGTACGTGGCGAAACCGAGATGGATTGTGTTGACGTGCACCGTGTACGCACGCGCCTGCTGCCGGCGGGAGGATCGACCATCTCTTTACTAATTTAATTTAATTTAATTAATTAATTTCTGTGCCAAACACCTGGAAGCTGGAAGCCATTGGAGAGTGTACGTACATACATAATGCACGCGGCAATAAGTAGCTACAGTTCGCCGGCCGTCCGTCCGTTCCCCAACCGTACCCACTCTCCATTCTCCGTGGATCGGAGCTGAGGTGCGGCATGCAGGCGGACCATGCGATGGCATGGCACGCCGCACGCGCGCTGGCGCGACACACGTCGTGCATACACGCGCACGCACGGATGGGGTACACCTACGCCTACACGTACACGTCGACGAGAGACAAACAGCGAGCAATGCATCACGTGTCACGGTGTCAGTCAGGCATCGGCAGCAGCCGAGTTGGATGCACGACCCATGATTACGTCTCAGCCGGCCCGTTAACCAACCTCTCCTGGACCGAATTAATTCGAGGAATGAATGAATTCGCCGAGTCGGCCGGGATCAGTGCCATTTTGCATTGCCAAGCTCCCAGCGCACGGGACAAGGACGGACACCGGCCACCGGACACGGATCCGCTATCGCTGTGTCGCAGCCCCAGCCGCGAGCAATTGGGCTATTGCAATCGGCAACTAGGAAGAGCGACCATCACGCACATTATTGACGCATTGAAACGAAATTATGATGCATAAAGTTTATAGTTATAATTAATAGGCCGGGAGGATCCTAGTAAGTGTTTATCAGATCAGTGCGTGGCGAAGAAAGAGAGGTGAGGGCATGCAAGATTCTCCTAATAATCCCGTACAACGTTTTTCTACTAATCCGTCATAAGGAAACACAAATGATCATTTCCAATCAATCGAACTCATTTTTCAATTTACTTATTTATCAGTAATTTGTAATTTATTTTAGGGACTACTAGTTGGATCACCACACTTTTAGAGCGGGTACAATAATTGCTTATAGCTAAGCAAAGGTTTGATGTGGAGGAGAAAAGGAGAGAAGAGCTTGGCTCTCATGCAAGCAACAAGCTGGAGCATAACCGCATAAGTATTGCTGGGTGTGGGTCCATATATTAAGTGAACATAAGGAACATTAGGAGAACGGAGGTGGGAGCATGCATGGGTAAAAGTAACAATTTTAAAAAAATCTTATAGACAGATAAGAAACTATTGTTTTATAGTTTGGGTTTTATAGCTTGTCTAACAACCAAGTACTTGAGCGTTGGCTCGTTTGGCCAGGTCCTCCAGGTGTGAGGCTGGCCGCCCGGGCTCGAACCCGCGGCCCCGCGCGATTAAGCCTTCTTAAGGCCGGGGGAGTAGCGCCCCCTTTCTCTTAAAAAAAAGTACTTGGTTGTATTATTGGCCATGCTCTTAGTTTGTCATGGTGTAATAATTTATTATGGACTACGAGTTAGAGCAAGTATTATAGCACGGTGTAAGCCGGTTAAATGAGAGATAAGGTAGGAGAAAGAGGTGAAGTGGGTTGTAAACTTACAACCGACAATAATATACGTGAATGAATGCTTCGGGGGTGTGTTGTCGATCCAAAACAACAATTTTTTCAGACTATGTGGCTTTGGCTGCAACAAACTGATGATAACAGGGCATGGAGCGAGCTGCCAATCAAGACGTGCAAAGAAGTTCAGGCATTTTTTCGAGCTTCCACATTTAAAATTATCGGCAATGGAAGCAAGACTCTATTCTGGATGGATCGTTGGATTGATGGGCAGTGTGTCCAGGATATAGCGCCATGTGTTTTTGCCCTCGTCCCAGCTCGTACCCGCGACCATCTGCTGGTGAGCGAGGGACTTCTTGGAAGGACCTGGGCTCGCGGTCTCAATGCAAGCATGTCTTCCCAGGCCATTGCAGACTTCGTCCACCTCTGGAACACCGTGGACGACATACAGCTCACGACTCAGCCGGATAGGACGGTATAGCGTTGGACAGCTGAGGGGGTCTACACCGCCAAATCGGCATATGAGATGCTGCATCAGGGATCAATCAGCTTCCATGGCTCCAAGCTGGTCTGGAAGTCTTGGGCACCAATGAAGGTAAAAATCTTCCTATGGTTGGCCTTGCGGCGTAGACACTGGACTGCGGATCGTAGGCGGCGGCACGGCCTGCCTTCGCACGCGAGATGTCTCCTCTGCGACCAGGCGGATGAATCCATCGACCACATCCTTGTCGAGTGCCCCGTCTCCAGAGAAGTTTGGTTCTTCGCACTTCGGGCGCTTGGCTTAGCGCTTCCGGCTGCGGCAAGGACTACCATCTCATGGTGGCGACGGCTGCGGTCCACCTCGCCTGGCAAGCGTAGAGGTATGGACAGCTTGTTTGCTCTCATATCGTGGCAATTGTGGAAGGAAAGAAATACTCGCTGCTTCAGAGGAGTGGCCAGCTCAATCCAGGAGATGCTACAAGTAATCAAGCTGGAAGCAGATCGCTGGATTTTAGCGGGGGCTGTCAAGCTCAAGGAGCTTTCGGAGCGCTAGCATCGTCTTGATGTCGGTTGGAGCCCAAAGGAGAATGTTTATTTTCTCAATGTAAATCCACAGTGTAACTTTGGTTTTTGGTTTTTGGTTTTACCGGAAACGGCGCTTTGTAAAATCTCTTTGGACTTTTTATTCTCCTTCTAATACAAAGATACGCACCCTCTCATGCGTATTCGAGAAAAAAAAACAACAATTCGAACACAAGAAACAGAGTCGATCGGTACCTTGTTGCTAGTAATAAATAACTGCAGTTGATTGTCATCCCTTTCCTTAACACGCATGCACGATAGTAGGTGCGCTGCGCGTCTGTCCATCAGGTGTTTGTGTCGTTGGTGGGCCGTTTTTTTAGCTCCGTGCACGCACGGTGGTAACAGTAGTAGATCCGTAGATCCGGGTCCGGGTGGAGTACGCTAGCTGAAGCTGTCGGCGGCACGAATCTCGAAGCAGCAGGGGTGGTTCATCATCACGGACAAAGGCTTGCTCTTGCTGCACACAATGGTCGTCGGCGGGCGGCGGCGCCGGCCACACATCTGTGGGGATTGTGTGTGTCGTCTTGCGTTTGCGTGAGGACAACGGGATCGGAGGCCGAGCGTTACCTGCAGCAAGACGCGGCAGATGTTCCGAGCCCGCCTTTGGCACTGGCAGCACCGCGGATCAGGCTCTTGTTCATTTTTCTTGGTTGTTGCCTTGCCGCTGCTGCGATAGGAAGGTCTTCTTCGGTTCTTTTGCTATACGGTCAAGTCTTCACAGTTCACACTCTTGAGCCCAAACTGCAACAAAAAGCCAAAGCTAGCATACCCTTCTGCTGGTCCTGCACTTTCCCCATTACCGCTAGCTTATCCATCAGGCTACGATTGCGAGAAGAATCAATCTCGTCTTCCTCCTTGTCTCATGAACGTATGTAACTGTCATCAAAACTCAGCTGATGCGGCAAACACGAAATACAGCCGATCGTTTCGGTTTACATGCATGTCACAGCGAAACAAGCATTAGATTATTTGCGCTTGCGCATGCAGATGTGTGAGATGCATGTCACGTTCGGCGAACAAAAAGCAAATCAAGGGATCCTCTCGATTGGGTCGTTTTCATGTGGCGGCAACGGTTACTAATTAATTATAACCTTAATCATGCATCATTGAGAAATTTGAAACATATCCAGAGGAATGTAAGCATGATGCTGCCATTGGGTGGTTATTATTGTGATGAATCATCTTTTGGTTTAACAAATTATGGTGTCTGACGCCAAATTGTTTCGTGGCCAAATTGAGGACCTTAACGCCTAGCCATTTTTACCGTGATAGGAAATGAAAACAAGTACTGTACTTATACTTCCTCCCGTCCGTCATGAATAACGTGTTTAACAATTCCATGGTCTACCTTCAAAACATAACTTTTTATGGTAGCCGAAATCTGCCATTGCTCAGTCACGTGCGGTTCACCTCCCTCTGGGTCTATTTGGAACATAGAAATTACACGGGAATCCCATAGAAATTTAAAGAATCGGTTTAATTTCTTCGTAGAAAAGACACCGTGATAGATTTTTTTCCCCTCGTTGAGCAACTCCAACAGTTTGTGAAACCACTTAAAATTAGGATTTTTGGCAAAATCATAAAAAACCTTCTCCAACAACTTGGCAAAAACACTTGGCAAATTAACAAGCTTGGCAAAAAGAGGTCTTCCTGGCGCAAATATGCGCGCATGGGAGCGCTTGGCAAATGGTGCATGCGTCATCTCCTTCGCGCGAGAGGAAGAGGAATCATCTAGCTGCATGCGTCCCCACAAAAAAATTAAGACATGTGGTCCACTAATTTTCAATTTGCCAAGCCCAAAATAGCAAACTGTTGGAGAGGGCTATTTTTTCACTTGACAAATGGGTTTTAGACTTAATAAAACTAGATATTTGCCAAGTAATGTTTGTCAAACTGTTGAAGTTGCTCTAAATAGGCCCTGATTTGGTACCATTGGAGTCATGCTCTGCCGCTCTTTGTATGTAAAGGGCAGTTGCACTTTTCAACTACTGCTGCTTAGACAATGGCGGTAAATTCAAACGGCGTGACACAAACCATTACGTACACAGTTTGACGGTAACACGGATTCAATGTTTTCTTTACTTTACTCGTAAAAAAAAATGTTTTGTTTACTTTGGGCGATCAAGTTGACAAACCAGAGAGATAATATCTCTGTTCTTTTTCTAACAGAGGGCAATCTCAGTTGCATTTTTCTACCACCACTGCATATGCTTGGTTGCTGACACCAGCAAGCCGCATTCTGTCAGTCTCTGCTCTCATCACTCGCAAGACAACCTCTTTTGATTATGCCCACTAATGTTGCCGTGTCACTTGCCCGTTGGTCGTCGCCAAAAGTCAGCTGCGGATCGCAGAGAGGAGAGACAGCAGATAAAAGGCCGGCGCCGGTGACGGTGAGAGAGATCAGAGATCAGAAATGAGCAGCAAGTAGACAGCCTTCTCTCCCATGTCTGCAAACTGCTAGCTGATCCATGGCCATGGATATATAAAAATCACTTCCAATAGTTGCCATTGCCACGCACCTTCTCATTCTCAAGACTCTCAAGCGCCACCTACTTCTTCACTCTCCTTCCCTCCTTTTCTTGCAGCCTCTCTCTCTCTCTCTCTCTCTCTCTCTCTCTACAGAGTGTCAGTGAGTGTGCGGTGCAGAGTGCACGTTCGCCATGGCGAGCGCGGTTGGCAAGGACGAGCCTGGGCAGCTGTTGGCGAGGCAGGGGAGCAAGCTGCACGCCGCGATGCTGTCCAAGGAGGCGGCGGCGCAGCTGGCGGTGCCGTCGTTCCGGGTGTACTACCCGGTGTCCTCGGCGGGCGCGGTGCCGTTCCTGTGGGAGTCGCAGCCGGGCACGCCCAAGAACGACCACTCGCCCTCCGCCGCCGCGCTCACACCGCCGCTCACCCCGCCGCCGTCCTACTACTCCGCAGGCAGCAAGGGCGGCGCCGGCGGCCGCCGCTCCAGCAGGACCCGCCGGCCCGGCGGCCTCCTCGGCGCCATCCGGATCACCCTCCTCCGGAGGAGGCCTAGCGCCGGCGGCAGCCGGACGACGCCGGTGGCGTGCTCGTCCGCCTGGTCCTCCTCCTCCTGGTCGTCGTCGTCCTCGAGCTCCAACGCGTCGGCCACCATGTCGCCCGTCTTCACCGTGCAAGGGCCGGCTGCTTCCCGCGGTCACCACAGGCGCGCGTTCTCGGACGGCGCCGTCGGCGACGACGACGCGGAGGAGGAGGCCACACCGCGGTGCTTCTGGACGGAGCGCGAGTGCTGCGAGAGGCGGGTGGTGAAGGGGTGCGGCGTCGCGGTGGCCGTCAGGAACGCGCTGGCCACGGTCGTCGGCGGCAAGACCGGCCGGCGAGCTGCTGCCACTACCAGCGCCGCAGCATAGGCTTTGATTGATATATTAATATGCTAAAGCTCAGGGTGTGCTTTGCTTTTTGCCGCAGCATGTGTAAGTGTGATGTAATCTATGTGCTTTGTAGTAAAACTTGATGCAATGCCAAAAATTAATCGTGCATGATATATATAATATCAAACATATATATAACAGTAAGTATCTACGTCATGTATGCGTGTGTATATGTATTTTACCGTATATATATACGGTCCTGTGTAGTCTCTGGTCCTGCAAATATTTGTGCTTGTCCCAGAGTTGTTGAGTGTATTCACCACAGAAACGCTGGTGATCTGGGTGGTAGATCTACAAGATGATGCTACTCAATACTCTCTTTTTCTTTGTATTTTTACTGCTCAATATATCTTTGAAGTTATATTTTCAGTAGTATACTTTGCTATCAGTTTCAGCACATTTATACTAAAATAAATAAACTAGTTGGCATTATCCCCTTTGGGGCTGTCAAAGCAAAAGTTTCCTATAAAAGTATTTAAGATTAAGTAGAAAAGCAAACATGAACTGCCTAATACTTCAGGACAAATAACCTCCCTGAATTCCATCCAGTTTGTCATTTGGATCATCTACCCAGCCCCAACTCCCAAGCAGCAATTAAAATAGTTTATGAGACCCAATGGAGTCAGTCTTTGATGAAGCTTCAGAGAAAATTAAGCACAAATCTAGGGGTTGATCCCCTGTCTGTCTTGCCACCCTCATGATCCATAAATCTGTCTGCAATTGTTTTCTCCAACTTACACCAATTTGATTTCAAATGCAACATATACTACTATTTAGTAACATGGAGTTCTGAACTTGGCAGGAATATTTTATTAATTGTGGTACACAGTTAGTTTAAGATTCTTGAGAGGCCATGCATGGATTTGCACCCTTGGACATTGTTCTTGACTCTCTTGCTTGACCGCCATTAATCACTGTCTCAAACTTTGTTTACTCCTCTCTGATTGTCATGAGAAGATTAAAAAGGATTACATCTTGTTTACCCGGTCCAAGGTTCCTGGATGCTGCTATCAAGAAGAAGACAGTAGTGGTTAACCTCTGATGTCCTTTTAGAATTTGAAACTCTGAAAAAGAGAAGAAGAAACTATCATGTTCAGGCCTTCTTGGGGTGATGTGGATTGTGGACTATGAATTTTTAAAACAATTTATTATCGTCATCTACATATCATGAATGCATGAAAGTTGCTGCATCAAGTGTCTGTCTATACAGTTATGGTTTAAATGATCTCAGTCCATCTATTTGCATTGACCTCCATCAGGTTCAAGTTTATCCATGCAGTCACTGTCTGATGACACACTCTGAAACTATCTCTTTTATCAGAATGACTCACCTGATGTTATCCTAAATCAATTCATTAAGAATTCATGCTATTTGCACTGAGAATCACAGGACATGAAAGTTCAGTTACACCATTACTACAAATGTACTATAAATTCAATCATCTTGCAGAAACTGAATTCCTGCATTGCCCTCTTCGTCCCTTGAGAAGTGTCTGTTGGCCAAACTTCCTGACCAGAGTGAGGTGGTCAGTAAAGGCAATGGCATCAAGGCCACTGGCTAGCCAGCTACCAGCTCTGGCTGGGGGGCTCCAGCTCTGCTGCTGCTGCACATTGCTATGGATGGCCATTGATGCAGAGGTTTGCCTTGCACCAAGTAGTTGAAGCACTCACAGCAGGGAGGAAGACACTGAAGTTATTGCACATTGCTGGACCACCTCATCTCATCAAGTGCTGATTTTTTTTTTCTAAAAAAAATGCATACAGGTGCAGAGAAGGACCCATGTTTCACTCACTCCATGTGGTGATAGTTTAGCTGGAGGATGAATTCAACTAGCTGTCCAGGATGTTTTAGGCAAACGACTATGTTTAATTCTGTGCAAGCAAGCATCATATTCTGCACTTGTCACTAATTTTAGTGATTTGAGTTCCTGCGAAACGAATGGCGACCGATGTGCGAGGGCAGAAAAATTAGGTGGAATTTCACATTGATGCATATATATAACAGACAACTGATGTGCTAGGAGTTGTCCATTTAGAGCTAAAAGACAGGCCAATGATGCCCTAAGTGATAAGCAACGAGATACTGAAATACGCGTCCAGGGGTGGATGTGTTCGCGAAAAAAAATAAACAACGAGATACCTTTCAAATCACAAATTCATTATCCTTCTGATAAGTACAGATTACAGAGTACACAGATCAGAGGGTCATTGTAACCAATGTTTGCCTAGAACAAGTAGCTGCACTTTTTTTTTTCAAAAAAAGAGGAAAATTCCGGATTCTATATGATTTACTAAAAAAAAAACCAATCCTTATTACAGCTCCAACCTCTCGCTGTAAAAGGGCAAGCTCATAGAAATCTGAAAATAAAGATTCGAAAAAAAAAAACTGAAAAATAAAATCCAACAACAGGTCAACAACTATAAGCACTAAAAGTCTATCAGAAGACAACCACCTATGTTTGGCAAAGATCTCCGCGGCGAACACGACTTGTCTATTATAGCCTCCACTTATCGTTCCCAATAAGTAGAACAAGTACCTGCACGAGGTATGGGTAAATTGGGTACAATCACTTGTTCATAGCGTCTGAACTGTGGGGACGTGGAGGAACATCATCATAGCCAGCCTCTTGCAGGACCCTGTCAAATGGATTAGGTGTGTCGCATGATCCTGTTCCTGACTATCTGCCATAAATTAGTGTGATTCTTAACCTACCCCCTTAGCTGTTAATTGATTACAGATCATAGCAAGAGGATCTGCACAGGAAACTTACACTGACAAGCAGTAGTCCGAACGACGACAAACTTATTGATGCAGCATATACCAGCACATGTTCCTTCGTTTTCCGTTGCAGGACAATGTAATAAACCGATTGTTCAGACTTCAGAGTACAGATGAATCAGAATCTCAAACAAATTAAAGACATGGATCAGCAGCTGATGTGTGTCTGCTAACCACAGTGTAATGCCAAATGATAAAAGTTCAGATTGGCACCTCGTAGCTGCAACACTGTTTTCTGCTTGAATAATGCTCATGAAAAAAAAAGATAAAAATCGCTGATCAACAGTCAGCTACTATCTGAATGATAATACAACATATTGGCGCCAAGCATGGGCTTTTACGCCTTTAGGTACATCCAACCAAACAATTTGCATCTTTTGAAGTTGCAGGGAAGAAGAAAAGAATCTTGCTTGCCTTTTAGCATGTAGTACCTAGTACTCCTTGCGAACAGTATATATGAAAGTTGAGCTATCAGGTAACCAGATTTCAGTGGCTTTTGTGTATGCTGACTGTAGTGCAGGTCATCGTCCTAGTAACTTGAGAGCAGAGTTTGAGATCAGACGTGAAAGCACGCGTGTGGTGCTTGCCGAAACTGACGAAAATTTTAACTTGGGTAGATTATATTGAAAAAAAAAAGGAAATGTTATTGATTTGGATCTACCAAGTTTCTACTAAACTGACAACAATATTCATGGAAGCTACGGAGTACGAACATGACCAACCACCGCCATGCAATGCAATCCCATGCCACGTAGGTGCACAGTTGTCATTGTATCCTTGTCCCCTGATGGCTGATGTTACAGTCGCAAAGCCAACGACAAATTCCTTTCGCAAAGGATTGGCTGGGAGGAGTTGTTTGGTCTTTTGTCCACAGTGACTATGAACAGTTGACAGGGATATATATATGTAATCCGACATCACAACTGTATGTTGGGTGCTGATTTTACAGTACTTCATTCGAGTGGTGGTGATGTGAAACCGTGGACGATGTTCCAGAAAATAGAGCTCTGTCGTGCCTTGAGATTTGCCATCCATCTGAGAATGAATAAGGTTCTTTAAACTCCAACCTCCCATCCCATGCATGTTAGACATGTGTAGTGGTTAGGTCAAAGCTTATACTGTGAAAAAGCTCTCTCTTTTTAGCTTCCGATGAAAAATGTGGTTCATATTTGTCTAGCTAGGAATAATGCCCTGTGTCCTCTGACGAAATTATGAAAAGAAGGGTCTTTAAACTACAACCATCCGTGTAGTTGTTAGGTATAGAAGCCCATCTTTGTGTTATGCGAGGATACATTTATTTTGCTGCAGACTGATCGATCGATGTAAATCATATTCCTGTGTCAAATCACAGATGATGCATGCAAACCTGTTCATCACCTCATCTTTCTTTATTATATGCTTTTTTTATTCTAAATGCATTCACTGTTGAGCTTGTAAATTCTTATGCATGTGCAGTATTGCAGCCCATGCGTTTGCCGATTGATCTGCGGCCACAAACCAGTAAACAAAACGCGCACGCATGATAAAAAAAATGCGATGCAGAGATCATTATTGCTGTATTTTTTCCAAAGACATGCAGGCATGATGTTAGCAGGTGGTATTTGGTACGTGTATACACACGGCGCGCGCGGTGCTGCAGCTGCAGGTACTACATGTCATGATGCATGCCACTCTCCTTTGCAACTGGAAGAAGGCTCTGGAGCGGCGTATATAGTGCGTGTGATGCAGCCTGCAGCAGGTTCCAATGCATGCGTGCAACAGTAAGGGGCGAAAGGCATATGATATTATTCTTGCGATAAATCGGCAGCTTCTGCTTCGGTCATCCGGTGCCGGTCAGCGTCGGTGTTTGTGCGAGCGCGGCGCCTGCCTGCAGTGGGATCGAGCAGCATGCATGGCGCCCCATGCCATGAGATCTGGGAAAGGACCATGGACCCCTGCCCATGTGGGAAGGGACGAACGAAAGGAAGAAAGACAAGTGAACGCGCATGGTTATAGGAGTACTTTACATGTCAAGCGTGAAGAATGGATGGAATGATGGGTGGTTACATGCCAAACCTACTCCGATCCTTGACTAGGAGCAACATCGGCGACACATGCTATCATGACGGCTGCTGGCCTGGGGAGTTCGTGTACGTGACTCCTGCCTGCCACGCCGCACATGCATGGTGGTACGGTGCTCTGTTTTCACACGGAGACGGAGGCGACGACGGTCCGGCCGGCCGGCGGTCCCAAAGCGACCGATCGTACACTTAGCATATGGATGGAGTGAGTAGCTGGCCCAAAACCAACTGTCGGATATGCATCTAGCTAGTGTCGGTGCTCGTTTTGGCCTCGCGCCTACCTTCCGCTACAGGACCATAATAGATCTGGTTGAGCGAATTAAGCTCTAAAGTGTCCATCATCGCTGGTTTTATTACACTGTTGCATCTATGACATCACAGTCGGCTCAAAAGTGCCCATCATCGCTGTTTTTCCCTCAGTGGTGAAAATAGGAGTGTTAATCTCAATTACCACTGCTGGTTCAGGCCGGTGATGAAAATTATTATCACTATCGAACTGGTTAATTACATGAACCTACGGTGGTAATAAAAAAAACAACAAAGTCTCCAATTCCGTTAATAAGCAATAACCATTGTCCTTCTATGTGATCGTTGGCACCATCCACGTTAGATCTGTTAGTGGGGGAGGACCTACACTACCTGAAGCTCGTCTGCTAACCATTGAACCCACCCGATTCAAATGAAACACCTGCAATGCAAAATCAAGGAGAGGAGAGTCGTCAAGTCTTTACATACCAAGGTGAGAATAGTGAAATCTTTGCACATAGAGGAGAGGAGAGAGACTGGTAGCACAACACCCTCCATTGCCGCAACCAGGGGCCCGTGCTCACACTGCCAGGTGGCCGGTGAGAAGGGATGGGGCCACGCTGCCGAGTGGGAGGGATGCACCCATGCCGCTAGGGGGTAGGGGTTATGCTCACGCCACATGGAGGAGATGCGAGGGAGAAGAAAGACCGAGTGTTTAGGATTAGGGTTTCAACCAAGCTTATATATCATTGTTTTCTTTCTAGTTGATCCTATTTGTCCATCTTATAGATCAACGCCTGTCATGATATGTTCTTATATATCAATTGTAGTTCACTTTGACTTTTTCGGTGCATGTATTTTGCAATGTATCTATACATATTATTTATCTAGTTACATAGCAAAATGCTAAATGTAGAAACAAGGACAATAATAAATACCTCCTAGTTAATAGATCGCTTACTAACATATGAGATTTTATATCAACCTCAATGTATGCAAACAAGAAATTAACCACATTTGCTGGCATCGACCTAGCCTCCGCCTCGCCTTCACCGGCCAACAAGGCCACTGCCCTACCTATCTTTCTCGAGCATGGTGAGCCTTTCTTCCTCCCACTGGCAGGAAAATGGTATTAAACAACCTTCTAGCCTTTAAGGGTAGTACACACTGTTGCATATATGACATCATAGTCAGCTCTAAAGTGCTCATCATTGTTGGTTTTAGTACACTGTTGCATCTATGACATCATAGTGAGCTAAGTGTCCATCACCGTTGTTTTTTTCTCCCTCGGTAGTGAAAATAGGCAGTGTTAATCTCGATTACCACTACCGGTTTAGACCGCCGATGAAAATTATTATCACTATCGATTGGTTACATGAACCCTACGGTGATAATAAAAAAGCAATGAGATCCCCAATCCCGTTAATAAGCAACAACCGATGTCATATGCGATCGTTTGCATGACCCATGTTAGACTCACTAGGGACAGATTACACTACGGGGGTGATTGGTTGCCCGAATAGGATGGTGCAAAGGCTCATCCGGGTCCATTTACATCATTTGGCCCATGTTTTGTTGCCCTATTCGCACCATTTCCCCGAACCATCCCGTGCTTTTCCCCTCCTCCATCCTGGCTCACACTGTATCTTCGAGGCGAGCTTTGCTCGCGAGCCAGGCTGAGGTGATACCGGAATGACATTGGGGGTCCACTTGCAGCCACACAAAAGACACCCTCCTGGACTGGTGGCTTGGAGCGCGCGTGACGATTCCGGCGCCCTTGCGTCGGGGGCTGGACAGTGCCGTTCTACTCACAGCATGGATGGTCTGGAAGGAGCGCAATAGACGAACCTTTGACGGCATAGCTTCCTCGCCGGCCGCGCTTGTTAGGTCAATCAAGGACGAAGCGGACGACTGGGTGGCAGCTGGCCACAGAGCCCTTGCGGTTTTCCTTGCGCGCTGATCGCTGGAACCCTTTCACGAGCAAAATTCGACCTTAGGAAAGTACACCGCTCGAAGCACCGCCGTTTTAGCCGGCGCCGTTTGTAATGTGTCTTGTCCAGCATCACGGTGACAGCTCGCCTACCGGGTAGCTGGGTTGTAAACCAAACTCTCTTCTTCTTAATGCGGCACGTGCTTCGCACGTTTTCAAAAAAAAAAAAAAAAAAAAAAAAAAAAAAGAATCCACCATGCACCCCAACCAATCAATCCCAGTCCAACCTATTTATAAACCAAACAAGCGCATATGTATGTTTGTGTACTGGTCGACCCCTTCTGAAGCTCGTCCGCTAACCATCGAACCCACCTGATTCAAGTGCCTGCGATGAAAATCATGGAGAGGAGGAGATTCAAATCTTTACACACCAAGGAGGGAATAGCCAAATCTTTGCACATCAGGAGAGGAGAGAAACTGAGTGTTTAAGGTTAGAGTTTCAACCAATCTTACACATAAGTTGCGAAGGGGCTCACGGCACTAGTTGGGGAGCTCCCACCCAGGGTTCAAATCCTAGGCGCCACACCAAGAGATGTAGGGGTGTAAACCCCTCCAGTATTACTTAAAAAAATCTTACACATAAGTTGTTTTCCTTCTGGTGGATCCTATCCATCCATCTTAGATCAAGAGTCATGATACACACATCCATGTTTTAGGGTTCTTAGTTGAGCCACAGTATGTAAGTGTGCCAAATCCAGTGGCTGTGCATTCATGGATCTCAAGCATTTTCATTTTGACCAGAATAAAGTTTTACAATGTCACATTTTCACAGACACCATTTCCATCATTTTTTTTAAATTATTGGTGATGATTTTCATCGCCTTTTCATAATATGAGCCGTTCATAAAAATGATTTGCACTAAAGATTCGTAATATGAAGTGGCAGTATAAATCATTGTCACTAGTGGCGGCAGTGAAAATGGCGTCGATGAAAATGATTTTTTTTTTAGTGGTAGCATCTAGCATCTCGGGCTTTAGAATGTGTTCGGTATGAGGGATGGACAGAAACAAAGTGGGATATCTCACTTGGTTCCAATGTTGGGTTCAATGATGATATGTGGAAAGTCATCCCCGAAAGACAACATTCTCTCCGAATTTAGAACATCCCTACTTCCCATATAAGTGAACTATTGAGCCCCTTTCGTGATGTGGTTCTCCTATATGTTTCTTGTTGCCTATCCTCTGTCTTTCCCTCATCTTATCTTTTAGCATGGAGGGTTGAACAACACAACTAGGGCGTGGGGCACTTACGGTAATATTTATGTCTCCAAATAGATTTAATGAGAAAACATATTCATAGTTAAAATAGGATGTTTGTACTTTTTTATAGGACCGATTAAAATTGAAATTGTTTGATTCCTCCGAAAGTGAGAACTGTATTTATGTTTTGGACAGAGAAAGAATAAATAATTGATTAACCACAGGATTTTTTTAGTATGATTCAAAACGAATATTGTTAGTGCCATTATATTCCTACTGTACGTTGTTTTGTCAACAGGAACTGACGGATCGATAATTGCGGATTTGGAAGTATATACGTATAAAGTTGGGCACCTTTAAAACGAGGACACGCCTTTGGCTTTGTCGCTTTAGAGGAACCGAGGAGCAACTGCTATGGACAGTAGTAGTCGACACGACAGTTGCCATGATTTCAGAGGGATCTTTGCTTGGACAGTAGTCATCCGACAGTGGCAACACATTACCCGGCCCGTTAAGAAAACCTTTGATTTAATTTGACTAATATAACCAAGAACATGCACATAGTATATAGCATTTTAAACATTGCTAAATCATGTACGGCTGCGGCTACCTAATGAACATGCAGCTAGTTGAGCAACTGGGCGCGTGAGATGAGATACGGGCATGTGTGGTTGGTGAGTGGCGGTGCAGCCACTACCAGATGAGTGAGCTGATGGATTGCCTAGCTAGTAGTGTCCTAGTGCGTGCTAGCTTTGCTGCTGGCTGTACATTGCAGCTGATGCATGATGCAATGCCGAGTAGAGTACGCACTGCATCTGCATGGGCATCGATCGAGTTTGAGACATATATCTGTCAGATCGACATGCGTCATGCATGAATGACGAATGGATCGGAGCTCCACTTGCACTTGCAATGCTGCATGTCGATGGAGCGAGCTGCTGATCGAGAAGCCGGCGGCCAGCTTCCATGCCTGCCTGCATGCATCTGAACTGAAGATGGATGATCTGCTGGATCAGCCTCACGCAATTAATGGCCACTCGTCCCGCACGCACCACCTAGCCACTCACCGAGTCACTCCACCTGCTGATGCTCCGATGAATCCTAACACTACCAGTACCACTGATGATCGATAATATTAGCTGATCGTACCGTAACAATACAAATATCAGGCAGCGATATCGAGGCGTGAATCAGCAGCGACCGCGTTGCAATGCAACATTCGGTTTTGGGCTGGGCCACATAAAACGGTTGACCACTGCAAAATCAACATGACATATATAGCCCACAGTACATATGCCTTCTGTCTTCTGGCCCAGGGACCAAAGTCTGTGTGATCCGGGCCTTTCGCCAGCAATCCACGCTTTTGTTCAATCACACAGCTAGTTGGCCTGTACCTGAGAGGTGTTCCTCCAAAAAAGAAAAAAGAAAAAGAAAAGAAGAGCTGAGGCAAGGTGACAATCTCTCTCTTCTAGATTAGTAGTCTCTCTTACCTATTGTCAGCAAAAGTCGTCTCTCTTAAATACTTACTAGTATATTAGTTATTTAGAATTCATTTTCAAATTTCCTGCATATATAATTAATTTAAATATGTGAATTGCCACATGTTTTGCGTTGTAATTAAGTCTGCCAAATTTTTTTAATTAATATAAGGGAACAAATAAGCAAACTAAACTTGTTGTCCCGATTGAAGAACACACACTACTGCGAATGTATCCGCTTCCATCCACATATATAGGTGTTAATCTAATACCGTAAAGTTTTTTTTTTAAATTTGAATCCTCAAATAAATGTGCTAACAACTCGTCCATCACTTCAAAAATATATAGTGTAGTTTTTCCAATAATATCTACTACCTCTTTTCCAAAATAAATGTCCCAACGGACCAAATGTTTTTAATTTTAACCAAATATATATACATAAGAAAATATTAATATTTCTAGTAGAAACCAATTTCTAGTACATAATTAGTATCATTAGATAGGTAGTTGAATCTATTTTCACAACAAAATTATTTAGAGATAAAAATGTTGCTAATATTTTCTACAAACCTAATGAAACATAAATCGACACGAATACCATACCGATACTTATTTTGGGACGGAGAAAATATCTCCTAAATCTTATGTGCAAAGATCTAGAGAGGCCTAAGTTCTATTTTAAGGATTCATATTTTTTTGCAGCTTCTTTGTTAAACCTCATGAGATGTATTCTAATAGAAATACAAATTCTAGAAATTACCATAGGAAAGCAAAGTAGCAAAACGTATGACCATTAACTTTGTAGCCTCCATTTTGTTAGTAACCATAGCCACTTAATTTAACACCTCTAAATTACTACCCTCTATCTTAATAAACCTAAAGTAACAATCTATCTATTACCCACATTTGAAATTCTAAGATATAAAAAAATTATCTCCCTATATTAAATATGAATTACCCTCCTTTAACTTATTATTTAAAAAACTATTTACATCAAAGTTACCCACACTCATGTTATTAATAATAACATAAATTAACTCATAAATTGAATTTATATTACCATTATGAAAAATAACTTAAACTACTCCCAACATATACTTTTGAATTACAAAAACTTCTGAATGGAAAGAAGCCTTAGTAACACCTTGTCTTTGGATTCGACTTCATGTGAGAGTAAATGTTATAGGATTTAATGGTGTTTTGGTTTCACTGATAGGCGACCTTTTCATCGTGTGGTGACTTCGTTTGCTAATCTCAAAGTTTTGCCGACCCAACCTTCAAAGATGCGTAGAATTAACGTGCATACATGTCTTTATATGGATTAATGTACGTGCATTGAGATTTTTTTTTTGAATTGTGATTGTCTGTGGTATACAGTGTAAATCAAAATGTCTTGTGCACTTTTATATTAGTATTAATTAATTACACAAGAATTATGTGGTCAAAGAACAGCGCGACTACGTTGTCGGCATGATGTGCGGGTCAAACAAGGATCGGCGTGCAGGGAAATGCATCTCCTTGGCTCCTTGCAAGCCACGCAGTTCACTTGCAATGTCTTTTTTCTTTCTCTTTTTTATTTTTAGATCACACAGTACAACGCAGACGTTCAACACGCACGCACACTCACCCCTATGAACACACGTACGCAAACCCTACCCCTATGAACACCTTCGAAGGACTGAGCCGGCAAATCTTAAAGTTCACGAAGTCACCACATGCGCCTCGCTGTCGACGGGCACGTCGCCTACCACTTAATGCATAGCACCGAAAATCCTGGAATAAATCCAAAATAATGTGTCACACCCAGGATTTAAACCCTGGGTGGGAGCCCCCCAACCAATGGCCTTTGCCATTGCACCGTGAACCCCTGGAACACTACTTCACCTCTAAAAAACACCAACTCTCTCTCTCTCTCTTCCTCCGCTACTATGCAGTTTGTAACGAACCGCTCTAAATTAATCAAACTCTTGAAAAAAATTTATTTTTTTTTGAAAGCATATATATTTTTGGCGAAGTGTTCATCTATGGTAGTAGGGCATCATTTAAGTCCATATGCTTAAATAGATTACCACCTCACAACGACAAGTAGTCTACTAATCTTCACCCGTAGAAGTACCGATTGAATCTAACGAGACGAACATACAAGATCACAGACAACACCATGGGCATGATATTTGTTAACAAGGTTCAGCCGAAGCCTAGTCCATAGGACATGCGGGCCAGTACAAGTGATACCAGCAACTCTAGGTTCCGGTAACAATGCCACCGCCCTCCTACGAACCTGTCTCTATGTTACAACTCATATTCATGAGGAGACCGGGTTATGAAGTTTGACATCAACTCTACCCTATACTACCAAATACAATTCAGAGTCAAAGCATAAAACTGGTACATAATATTCGATGCATGTTCTAACAAACTCCACCTTACAAATTTTTACGATATTCTTACCTTTAGTTCTACAAAATTTTACCAATTGATTTGGATGAGTTGACTTGGTTCCAGTCAAGGATTTCTGCAGACTGCACATTGCATTGCGTAGTAACTTAATGTTACAAAGGAATCGGATGAATTAATGGCCAATGTGCCTGTATGCTAGGTATTATTAGTAGGTCATCATATACATAGATGTTGTTTAGATGGTCAAATTTCTAGCCTGAAACGTACTGTATCATTTCGTTTGTATTTGATAAATATTATCCAATCATGGCTTAACTAGTCTCAAAAGATTCATCTCGTAATTTACAACGAATCTACTCCCTCCGTCCCTAAAAAACTATCGCTACGTTTCTCGAGAAGCAACTTTGACCAATTATATATTACAAAATATAAGTATCTATGGTATATAATTAGTATCATTAAAAAGATCTTTGATTCTAGTTTGTTAACAAATTTATTTGAATATTAAAATGTTGCACATATTTTCTGCAAATTAAGTCAAACTTGTGGCACGCTTCCCACGACGACAGTCTTTTAGGGACGGAGGGAGTATGTAATTAGTTATTTATTTTACCAACATTGAATGCTCCATGCATACGACACAACATTTGATGTGATGGAGAGAAAGTAAAATTTCTAGCTTTTTTGAGGCATTGCCACAGTGACTGACTTCTTTTCTTTGGGGTTGTTCCTAGTCCTAGCTACGATATTCGTGTGCATAGTAGTAGGCTAGTTAATCAATACTATAATAACTTCAGAACTTAACTACAATATTATGAGTATTTAGAATCACTCAAATCTCATATCCTGTTTATCTTTTGATAACATTAATTCATAAGATTTGCATGACAACTACAAATCTTGTAATTTTAAATAATGCAAGCGCAAGGTTCATTTTAAGAAGTCACATTGTGGAAGATTGACATCTGAGTTTTCGTTCGTCCATAAGAAGATTTTGTTAGAAAACATTCTTAGTAAAATCATTTTTCAGTTGGACGTACAATTTTTTGCAAAAGTGTCAAAAGGATTTTTTTTAAAAAAAAATCCATCCTCAGCAGGCATCTATTATACTGGTAGTGGAGTTGGGCATTGAAAATGGAAGTGTCAAGTTCATAACTTGGTGACAGCCTATAGATAAGCACATCACTGACATGTTGAGACTATATTCAAAATGATCACCATCTAGTTCAGGTTATATATATTTTGTTTTCTTCTAGATGGGATCTTAGATGTGCAGAGGCATGCGGACTTGCCATCTACAGACTACAGCTGATGCCAAGTAAACATGGAAAACAGAATAAAAACACATGTAGACCTAGGTACTGGAAGAGGAATCGAAGATATATACTTTCTTATTCTTGCTTATATATAAAATGGACCATAATAACTTCAACACCCTAAAGATGCGCCAGATGTTGGGCAGAGTATTTAGGGCCTTGTTCCTAACAGAATAATTAACAATGCCTACAGCTAGTAATATATACACTGGAGCAGTGGAGCTGTTATTACTGCTTGTTCTGAATGATACTAGTTTTGTGTTATAAATATCTCTGTGTGCTCAAAACTTAAACTTTATACTCTAAAGGTTTATTGATGTTGGGACGAAGGAATTATAAGCAGCTTATACGAAAAGGCCTATGTAACAAAGCCAAATTGGGCGAAACAATTATACTGTATCAAGTTATGTGCTCTAATAATACCCTTCACTAACCATTTCTTCATGATATACAATTTTTAGTTATTAGAACTATATTTCAGATATTTTGAAGCTAATTATGTACTCATATATATCTAAACCTAGTTTGGAAGGTGTAGTCACAACTGTAAGACGATCTAGCTAGGGTGCTTATCAGAAGCGTGTTGTTTGTATGGGTTAAATTTTTCTTCTTATTCGAGAAAGAAGAAGAGAATTTCCTTGCAAATGCTAAATTAGAATATGTATAATAGTGCTTTTAGGACATGAATTGAATAAAATAAGATATAGAATTAAAGCGAACACTAAGACCAAGGTTCTGAAAAACAAACATATAAAAGATAGTTAATAAACATTGAGAAGATTCCATCATTCCACGCGCACACATCTATACAGTCTAGCTATCCGCATGATAAAATATACCTGGAAAGTCAACACAGCTCAGGCTAGCTTCCAAATGGTGCGAGAACAACCTACATCTACATATCTTGCAGTGCAATCTCTTGTCAACACCGACGCATTTTACTAATCCCTCTCCTCTGTCAGGGCGCACACTCTCAAGCGGCACAAGCACAGAAAACCTAGAAGCCACCTTTTCCAAGGCACCTCAATCCCATTCCTGTCTCCCCTAGCTATCTTCTCTTCATGTCCACTGCAAGTGCAAGGTAGGGTATGATCCATCCAAGAAACACCAATTTCTGTGCAAAAACATCTACTCCATCTTGTCAAATATAAAAGCTACTATATGCATCGATCTAGAGAAAATTATCGCCTCAATCTCAATTCATCTCCATTTTCAAGCATGAAGCTTGCTACAGCTACTGCAAAAACCATCCAGCATCAAAACCACGAAGCAGTTATTTGGACCCTACATCTAACCCTATACCCTTACTATGATCTCATGCTGTTTTCAGTGAATGGCATGACCATGATGAGCTAGGGAAGAAGATCAAGAGGGAGTCAGCGGCGGAGCGGATGACGGCGGCGGCACGGAGGAGCTGCAGCTCGCCGGTGGGGGCGGGTGCCGTTGCAGGCGCCGGGCCAGGGTCCGCGCTGAACACAATCACGCCGTGCGCTGCTTGCAAGCTGCTCCGGCGACGGTGCGCGCAGGAGTGCCCCTTCTCGCCCTACTTCTCGCCGCTGGAGCCGCACAAGTTCGCCGCCGTCCACAAGGTTTTCGGCGCCAGCAACGTCTCCAAGATGCTCCTGGTAAGTAACGGTCCACCAAATCCTTGGTGTCTTGCCTACTGATCTATGCTCAACTTCTTCTTGGAGTTAAATTATGAAATTCAGTAAAATGTTTTATTTCGAGGGGACTATTGGATCTAAATCTTAGTTACTCTGAGAGGTACACCCTTTGTTTTTTGGCAGTGTATCGTGATTCAAATTGAGCAGTTCTTGAAAACATATATAATTTTGACGAATTGAGGTTTTATTCATAATTCATCACAAACCTGTGTGTATGTTCGGAACCCTGTAAATCCCCTTTTCCATCTATTTGGAATTTGTAGTAGACCACTAAAGTTTTCATTCTGCCGTTATCATGGACTCCTTGTGTTTTACGTCAATTATCAAGGAACCATTTTCAAGTTTCAAAGAGCCTAGCTAGGGTAGGGGTTTTGAATATTTTCCCCTTATATTATTGTTTCTGTATGCTAGCTCAAGATTCATAATGTTGAACTACAAATGATTTTTCATTCACCAAGATTTGTGAGATTATTACACATTGAAAATATCCTCACTGTGGATCCCATTTTTATCTCTCAAGAAAAGTCTGGACTTACACCCCACACTATGCAGCAACTCAATGTTATGCAAGTTAAAAAATTATCATGTTTCTGGACAAAGGGAAATGAATGAACCTATCAAACTCAATTTCTTGAATCAATACTCAAATAATGTTTCTGCCGCCATGTTCATCTGAAAAAAGAAACACTTGGTTCATGGCATATATATGAATACTTCGTCAGGGCCTCACACGAGTCTTTTGCTCATCAGCAGTAAGCTCACACTGTGTACTGCTGCATGCTGAGCTGCTGACTGACAATGGCCACTACATACATCTGCTTCATCAGGAGGTGCACGAGAGCCAGCGCGCCGACGCGGCGAACAGCCTGGTGTACGAGGCCAACCTGCGGCTGCGGGACCCCGTGTACGGCTGCATGGGCGCCATCCTCACGCTGCAGCAGCAGGCGCAAGCGCTGGAGGCCGAGCTCGCCACCGTCAGGGCCGAGATCGTCAGGCACAGGTGCCGTCCGGCGGCGGCCGCCGCGGTGGCCACGGTGCTCCCCTCGTCGCACGCCTCCCAGCTCCTCGCCGCCTCGGCAGCAGCCAGCCGCGGGATGCATGCCGGCAGCAGGACGTCGGTAGGGGCAAGCAGAGCGGCAACTTTGGCGGCAGCCGTGGGGCCTGCGGCCTCCTCGTCGTCGTCATCGGCGGTGTATGCCGCCGCTGCCGCGTCGAGTTCAACGGACTATAGCTCCATCACCAATGAGAATGTTCCTTATTTTGGTTGATTGATGAGGTAGAAGTGGCTGCTGCGTTTTTGCTTGAATGTATTTTTTTGTCTCCTTTTTGTCTGTAATATTAGAATAAAAAGGCTTTCCTGGCAAAGTAAAATGTTTTTCTTGTGTTCCCTTTTTTTGTTTTGCAAGATTTGTTTGTCGTTTATTATGCATTTGACATGCCAGGATTTAAGCTTAAAACAACTCAGGATCTACAGTGCTAAGGTAAACAATGCAGATCCTAAGTGCTATAAACTGAACAGACTGCAGGACCATCTGTGTGTGTCATTGCTTCTTCTAATTTTATTGATTAAATCTATCTTATTTCATAGCCGAATGTCGAACCATGTGAGTTGGCAACAAGGTCATCGGTAATACAAATAATTCGCAATTTTCTTTTGGTAAAGTCAACCAAGCACTTAATTGTGGTTAAAAGCTCTGTTTCGGAATCTCAAGCTAACCACATTCACCAAATCACCATTAGTACTGGATATTCCAGTTAACAAATCATCAAGGTTACATGGCTAGGAATCGAAGTGAGTGCACATGCATATGATACTCCACTACAGCGCTACATAGTGTGGTATGTTTGACTGCATTTGGATCTCTGCATGGAACAGACACCTCACATGCATGTCTGCACATATCATATCATATCATTTTCATATACTTGTCGTAGCCTCTCATTTATGTGGCACACAGCACAAAGGATACAGTATTGTTTAACAAAACTTTGCATTTTTTCATGCATGACAAAGTTTCACTTGAATTGCTTATATATGGAATCTCATTCAGATATCCAACAAAAATAAAGCATGAAAGTGAACACGACTATTCAGTAGCAGTATGTAAGGACTATGGAATCACAAATGGTTAGTGTTAATCCGTATACATTTCCAGCCGAACTCACTCCTAACAATCAATGCCCCTAGCACTCGTTATGTCCTATGAGTCTATGATGGCATCAACACACCATAACAATAGTTCCTGTCAGGATCTAATCTAGCCCAACAACAGATGCCTCTTCTGACGATACATACATCTACACAAAGCCCCAGCTAACTCATGTTTCTGAAGAGTCCCGTTTATAAATTTGAGAAGTGTTTCGTTGTTCAGAGTTTGTCAATGTGCAGAGAGCTTTCCATACTGGAACCAGCATTTTGACAGGAGGACGAGATCTCTGCATGATTAAGCTTGCTATTGGATTGCTGAAATTCATTTTCAGTTAACTAAGATATGAGAACAAGTGCACGATTTACCTGGAAAACTAGCAGGAGTTCCTCTTCATCACGCAAAAGCAGTGCCAAGCTCCAGTAACAGGTCACCGGTGTCACGCACTCATTTATCAGTGGCTTCAGAATCTTGCCAATGGGCACAAAACGATGATCAACTCTTCCGCTAAGAATCACAATTTAAAATTCTTAATGTAAATGAATCGACAATTGGAACCAGCTTCAAGCAGCTTATATCCTTTCTAAGAAAAAAGAAATAGCTGGCAGAATGAAAAAGTGCACGCTTAAGAAAATCTGATACTCTGCCTACATGATGTCTATCAGTACAGTACACCAATCGTGTTAAAACTATAGGAAACATCTAGCAGTTGCGGACAGAGCCCAACTCATACTTCAGAAACTATTTAAATAAATAATTTAATCTTTAGTGCTAATCATATTCAGAGTTCAGATTATGCATCCCATATCCATATGGCTCATAAGAGGCCAGTTTTGCTCATAAGCATAGGCTTCATTCAACAGCATGATTCTAGATGAAAGTTCAGCCTAAAACATATAATAGCTACTTGATGCATATCATTTATCATCCACAATCAGTGACCTAGAGCTGCCAGTGTATGGAAGAGAATGGATTGCTGTCATCTCTCTATCTTGATTTGGCCAAAAGAAAATGAACCCACCCCCATGTAAGATGGTATGATAATCCTGAAGTCTCGTAATACAGCACTCAGCACAGAGCTGCTGATAAATGAGGGACCATTGATCTGCTACTTTGCTGGATAGCATACTAGCAGTGACCTCCAAAAGAGATTGCACTCTAACAGTCAACTTGAATGATTGGTGGTGAATATATTTAACAGACAAAGTGATCATTTTATTTTTGCTACCTTCTTCTCTCTTCCTTTTTGTCTAATTCCATTTAAAGCATAGCATGCTACAGTCCCTACTCCAAGAAGGACTAGAAGCTGCCATTCTCCAATTATTGTGGACCGTGGATATACACAATAAGATAGAGAATATAATAGGGCAAACAGTAAAGAAAGGGAAAAAAAATGGAGCGTGATCTATTATTCAGGTCAGGATTATGCATACCTCCAAAAATGTATCTCTAGCTGAACCCCAAAAGCTGGCATTATCACTACTGATTCTGCATACAAATAAACAGGGAAAGGCAAAAATAAATATAATGTCAATTTCGTGGACAAATAGCAGAGGCGAAGGAAGAACGAATATCCTACTTTAAATTTCGAAGTATGCAGCATCTGACAGTAAAACTAACTATGAACTATTACTATCAATATGTAGAAAGGTTATACAAACACATCTATGATGAAGGATTCACCTCTCTTCACAGGTTTGTATTGCAAACATTTGGCGACAAGAACAGCAAAGGTAATATTCCAAACTGACCCAAGAAGAGACAGGCTCTCCTGCAATGCTGAAGCAGGTCAATTTCCACTATGTATACCAGTCCTTAAAATATAAAGTTAAACAAAACTATGACGCATTTCATCATATGTGAACCTATAATTGTAAGGATGTTATTAAAAAGAAGATGGGTAACACAACCAGATGATTATCATAAGTTCATTTCCATAATTCCATATCACAAATATGTGGAAAGAAGGTAATGTCAAATTGGGAAACTGTTCTACATATACATGAAACTCAGTGGCTTCAGGTTTGTCTACATTTCAGTGAACTAACCACAAAGCACTTCTAATAAGATTTTCTGGAAGTATCTTATCATTTTCCGCACCAACAATTACAAGAGAATTGTACCTTTGCCAGCAATGGTTGGCATACATTAGCAAGAAGGAAAATAATGCCAATGTACGACAGAACAACCCGCAATCTGCTCCTCTTAACAAAGACCTCGTGGACGTCAACTCCTATGCTACAATGATGCTTGTAAGTATACATGGCATCAGATACTTCTAGTTTTTGCTCTTGATCCATGGCCCCTGGATAACCTGAAACAACACTGTTGCATACCAATCAGGCACCAATACATACAACTAAATCAGTGGCAGGACAATAACTCAACAATAGACAGCCATACTAAAATTTGCCTCCACCATACAAACTGGCGAACCTGTTTGGACAAAATTTGATATGCGCCAAATTGTGAAAGTCATCAATCGAATAGCCAAATTGCTTTAAGTTAGGGTTTGGGTGCTCGGTTTCGCACAGCAGTAAGGGAACTAGGGAAGAGAAGGAGTTGAGTACCTGGTGGGTGCTCGTCGCCGGCGAAGGGGCTGACGAAGGCTTGGGCACCTGGTGTAGGGAGGCGCGGCGGCGGCGGCGGCGGCGGACCACCGGTCGTCGGACAGAGTAAGAGAGAGACAGCACGCGAGGGCAACCTTGAACGGAAGGGCGATGTGGGCCATTCGGCAGACGGCCTTAGCCCAGTCCGGGATTGTTCGGCCCAGAAGACAGCATCCACACGGGCCTTCTTGGGCCTTTTTGCACGCATTTTATTTTACATTTTTTTATTTCTTTTTTTACTTCAACTCATTTTGTTTCTGTTTTCCTCTCCTTTTTTCTATTAGATTTCGTATCTATCCTCTCCATGAGACACTATGCTAGTGGGAAATTGGTTTCAGATAACATAAAAAATAATACCATTTATTAGCACATTGTAAATAATTAAATGATTTCTTTTATATTTATTAAGGTCGAACATTTTTCTATTGAAGCTACAAACCCTAGAATAATTTTCACGAACCTAGAATGTTTTTTCTCATCAAGTTATAACATTCTCATCCTGAACTAGAAATAATTTTATTTCTAGACATCCAAGTGAACATGATTTTTTTATTTTATATAGTAAACGTGAAACGGTGGTTTTCGGGAACCAGGAATATTGTTCTACTCAATACAAAAATGTTATGGCTCATTATAAATTCTTTAGGTGCTCCAACGAGAAATAGTGAAGAGTATCAACATCTACAATTACAAATTGTTGCTAAAAAACATCTACATTACAAATTTATCTTCATTAAATTACACATGAAATTTATTTGAACTTGATATACGAAAATGTGTTTTCCTAGACCTTGGTAAACAAATTTGGCGAAGGTTATAGCTTTAGAGAAGACTTCAACTTGACAACATATGTGGCTTGGCAAAGTTTTCATCGAATTCACCATGCTTAGGCAAAGTTGGACCTTACAAAAAAATACACACGGATAAATTTTGAACTTGAGAATGGTTGGAAAGTATAATGCCAATTCACAACAAATTGCATGCCGTTTTTGGCTTGGAACAGATTATGAGTTTGTCCCATTGATCACTTAATGAAGAACGTGCAATGCACATCCCATTGAAGTTTTAATTAAACCTCTAGTGTTTGCTAGAAACATCAAAAGGTTCACAAAAAAGAGCCTTCAAAAGGTTCACAAAAAATAAACCTTCAAAAGGTTGTTCCTAGAAAACCTCCTGCTGCCTCTCCTTCCATATACATAGTGCACGCGATCAAGCAAAGGCACATATGAGAAAACAAACATTGCAAATTTGAAACAATACAACAAATAGTGACAACAATAAATGAAAAGCTTACCAAAACACAAATCTTGTTGCTACAAACTTGGAGCCCAAATTTCATCAAAAACGAGTTTAAATATACAAGGTATGTTGAAAATATATTTTAGGGCATTCTCAACATGAAAAACCATGTTTTAGGGCTTTTAGGCCCTGTTTGAACACATGTTTTTTTTTTCTATTCCTGCATTTCCCTACGAAACTAGATCGATTCCTGTGAAATTAAATTGATTCTTGCTTTTAAAGAAAAGCAAACAAAGAGGCCAAAGGAGCCCATGTATATCAGAATCCTAATAGTACACACATATAAGGAAAAGTCTTGCACTTAGACTGAAGAACTACTACAATAATGTTTGTAGAGAACCAAACAATAAAAAATAACATAAAATTTCTTCAAATTTTTGCAAATTAGAGCTATTCATTAATGAATAAGGGAAACATATTTCTAACTTTTTTGTGAAACACGGACACAATAAGCACGCACCACCAAAAAACTCGGTTGGAGTGTAGGACTGGCAAATCTCAAGATTAACCAAGTTACCGTAGACATCTCATTGTCGACAAACATATCACCTACCACTGAAATAATATCCCGCGAGAGAGATGTGATGGCCATAACATTCCTCCGTAATAGGCTAACTTAAAGGCACATAAGCACATGTGGTGGGCAACTCATGACAAGAAGAGAATTCTACACCCCTTTGTCTCCAAAAGAGAAAAAAACGAAAGCACCACACCACTACAAACAAAACCATTATACTCTAACCACGCCCCTAACCCCAATTATGAGCCATAAATGATCAAAAGAACATCCTAGTCTGCAGACCACCAATGGTCTACACTACTCCTCTACTACTCAATCTCTTGCAGTTGCAGGCCTTCAATCATTGACTAATACTGAAATCCCAAGCATCATTAGTTGTCTTTTGGACGTAAACAAACACAGGCGAATCAAATTGGTAATACTAAAAAGATAGGGCATGGGAATCCGTGCGTGATTTGGTGGGCAGCTTAATTCGTGCAGCAGCCATGTGTGCGTGTGCATTTGTTTTCTGTGCCCGATGATGAGTTGCTTCCTGTGGTGCCTGATCCAAGAGCTCACGCCAGTTTATTCAGTTCAATTCCGAGCTTGCATGTTCCATGTAAGCAAACTGCTAAATATGTGTTGTCTCCCATGTACTGATGCATGTTCCTTGTTGCTGATGACCATTCTCAGAGCTGTCAAAATGCAGGTTGTAAGCAAACTCCCTTCTCAAAATTTTGCTGGTTACCTGAATTTTCTACTGAAAGTTCACTGTCATTATGTCTCAGATTTCAGAAAAAAACAGCAGCAACACGATAGTTACCAGCTTTTGATTTATCTCATTGTTTGTTGAGACTAAGATATTTTGTTGAGCAATCAGTTTCAGTAGAAAATTTGAGATCAGAACTATATTTAAGTTATAAGCTACTGAAGATTTCAGATCTTTGCCACAGAGTATTTCTGGTGCATAGAACGTGTGTTCTGTCAGGACAGGGCAGCAGTCTAGTTTTCTATTTCTGCAAACACAATAACAATTATTCGTGATTGACATGACTAGGGCCTTGTTTGGATTGCATCAAAAAGTTGGAATTTTTTCACTCTCTCTCCATCATATCAATCTTTACACGCATGCATGAAGCACTAAATGTAGATAAAAAAATAACTAATTACACAGTTTAGTTATAAATCACGAGACGAATCTTTTAAGCCTAGTTTGCCCATGATTAGACACTAATTGTCAAATACAAACGAAATGCTACAGTTGTAATTTTTTCTAACATTTTGAATCCAAACAAGGCCTAGACCTCATTACTATGACCACTGAACTACTGTGGTTTGTCTTCTCTGATGTAAATTTTATATTGGGTTATTAGCCAATGGGCAACATTACTGATTATAGTTGTGTTCCTTTTGTTTTTGGAATCAATTTCAGAATTCCTTAATTTTCAGCGGTACCGAATATATGTTTGCACAAGTCAATAACATGGGAGTGTTAGCAATGCTTGGAGTGCAAAGTTCTCCACCAAGAGTTTGTGTCTAGAAATGGAAAACATAATGCTATTAATGGACGCACTCAGTTACATAACCAATTTTCAGAGGTGAAAACAGAGGGGCAAAGCCTGCACAGATGACATGATTCATAAACGTTAGCTGATCTTTCTATGTAAAGGGAAAAGCAGTGGCCACCTCTAGTGCTCAAATTCCACAAATGTCTTTTTCATACAAGATTAATGGTAGGGTCATGGAAATTCTCTCTTTTCCTGGCCAATTTAAATTGCAATCGTCCTCTAATTGTGCAAGCTTTCTTCTGGGCCAGTTAAATGCAATTGTGGGGGGGAGCCTTCATTGTGTAATAGTACGGACAGGACAAATTCATGGAGGAAAGCATCATCTACAAAGATAGAATAAGCATAAACTATACACCCTCTTAGCTGGCTTTGCTTGAAAACGTTGCTTGCTAGGCTGTCTTTTTTGTCAACCTCCTTATAAAATCTAGCAAAGCAACCCTCTAATCATTCATGGTCTAATGATGCATGTCTCCCACTATTAGTTAGCACATGATGCTGAGAAACCAAGGTATGATGGAAATATCAAAAGAGTACTATTGATTAAGTCTTCATTTTTACTCCTATTAACATCATCCTCCCTATCTTGAGATGTGAGAACATAGCTTAGCTTGCCTTTGGTGGATTAAGTGCAGTAACCAGTGGGATTAACATTAAACATTATTGGGTAACCTGAAATCTATATTCAGACAGAACAACTTGCATTGTTCGAGAAGAACAACTTGCATTGCGGGAGTATTGTTTGTTTTGATGAAATATATTTTAGCCCCTCATCATTTACTCTATTCATTCCTCAACCACTGCACAAAACCTGAAAATCAGGAAGGCAATTGCAGAACGAACAAGAACAAGAAAGATCTAACAACCCTCCCTCCATTTCCTTCATCATATATATGCAGGAAGGGGAAAACATTACATGGATATACAATCGTCCAAAAAAAAAAACTCACTAACCACACAAAGAGAGCAAAACACCATGCTGCTCGCGGTGTTACAAAGAAAAAAGAAGAAGAAAAATGGATCCACTTGTGCTCAAGTGTCCTCAACAATGCACTCGAGGTGTGGCTTCCACACGGCGGTTCTGCAGCCGCCGCTGCGTCGTCGCCGGTGGGACGACGACGACGATCTCTTCTGTGACAAGGCGTCACCCAACTCACGGCGCGCATTGCTCTTGGGATGGGCGCCGGTCTTGCCGCCATGGCTTCCCACCACCGCAGCGGACGCCTTCTTGGCCACCGGCTGGTCGCCGTGCGAGCCGGCGAGGGCGCTCTTCTGCCGCTGCTGCGGCTGCGGCTTCTTCTCCGGCGGCACCGACGACGCAGGGATGAGGAAGTATATCTCGCCGCGCTCCAGCTCCGAGTCCGGGGACACGATGAGGATCCTGCGCACGGCGACGCCCTGGGAGCACGGCTTGCTCAGCACGTGGTTCGGGTTGGCGGCCAGGATCTCGCCGGCGGCCACCGGCCGGCCGTACTCCTCGACGCGGCCGTTGAGGTGCACGATCCTGATCAGGTCCAGCGCGCCGCAGGGCAGGACGCACGCCAGGCAGCACCTAAGGCTGTTGCCCATTGCTGCTATGTGTCTGTGTGTGTGTCTCGATCTTAGATTTTCTCTCTCTGAGCTTAAGATCCGGCTGGCTTGAGTCGTCTGTCTCCTTGATCAGTCCGGCCTCACGATGCAGGGAGAGGAGACCATTTGTTATATAGTGGCATGGGACAGCCATGGTTGCAGCATGCCCAAGGTAGCTATAGCCACCCCTACCCATGGGGTGGGTATATTTTTGCTTGCATTGGGGTTGGTCATGCTCATTATTTTTTTTTCATTGTTTGCATTGCTTGGAGGGCAAAATAAAGAGGCCAAAGTTAATTGAAGAGGGAAATATATAGTATATTGTGCATAGTTTGGTGTAAAATTTATTAAGAGTTTAGGCTTCATAAATCATAATTATGAGGAGATGGAGGTTACTAGATTAGAAGAGGGCCTTTCATGTCATGCGTTTGATAACCTTATCTATAGTACTACTCATCTAATGAGGACAAGGGCACTACAACAACACCCCCCATGTTCTTCACTACTACACGTATACTGTACATTTCTTTTATTATTATGGGGCCGACTTTCTTTTTATTCATTCATGCTCTCATCTATCTCTCTCTTTTTTTTTTGGACCGTGCAAAGCACGTATTTCATTAAGCAGAAGAGCAGTTTAAGTACATCACAAGGGCGTAAATGGAAAGCCAGAGCTTACCAAGCCCCAAAATAACACTAAACTGAAAAACAAGAAAACAACCATGGTTCTACATTGGACCAAGATGTGCGACAAGTAGACAAGACGAGCTAAACCTCCTCCTCCAATCCAATGGCGTCAAGTCCCGCACGAACCGGGTCAAAATCACCATTGAAGAGAACCTGTAGTGCTTCATGCTCGGATGCAGATAAAGGCTTGCTGAAGGTGGCTTTGAACTTTTTGGTTACCTCCGGATCCGGAGCCGGCGAGTTGGCCACCACCCCAAACTTCTTCAAGAGGACGGACTGCGCCGCTTGGTGGAGTCGGCCTCCCTTGGCTGCGCCGCTATCCTGACGCTGCGCCGGACCGTCACAACGGACTTTGGAGTCTTGGGCCTGCGCGTTTTTGGCGGGCCACAAATGAGCGGCGTTTCCATCGGGATGCACAGCCTGTTGACAAGCACAACTCCCATCGAAGGTGACGCCCGAGCCGCTAGGAGCAGCGGCCCGGGTTGGCCACGACGACAGAGTGGAGGCCGCCATCGAAGCCGCGTCGGCAAGTCGAGCCCGGGAGCTGCGCAGCGGCGTAGCCGGTGGAGTGGCCGCAACCACGCGTTCTCGCCCACTATCCCGGGTGCCTCTCCATTCGCGAAGTCGATCCGAAGCATACGTGGCGGAGAAATGGGTTCCACCAGTGCCGTGTGTGCCTCCAGAGACACGACTGTCATTGGCGACAGACGTTGCAAGGCAACCGTTGGCTGACCCACGACGAGGGAGGCCGCGAGCTCATCAACCATCGGGTCAACCCAGATGGGAGAGCCGATGCCCGCACCCAACCCAAGCACGAGCGGGTCAGGAGACAAGATGGCATTGGCCCTCCTCAGTAGCTTGCTTCGGCGCCGCCGGTGCCGCCGGCGGCGTCGACGGCGGGTGCCATTGGTGCCGTCCACAGTCCCTTGCACGGCTCCATCCATCCCAACGTGTGGAGGGTGTGGGGTGGACTGTGGGCAACCACCTGGTAGCAATGACACCGAGTGGGACGGACACACAATCTGCCCCACAACGATGGGTGCCATTTGTTGCGGTTCCAACGTACCGCGGCGCCCGGCCACCGCCATCATCAAGATCGGCACCTTGGTCATCGGCGTCGGGCGCGGTTGGCCATGGTTGCCCCCGCTACGCGGTGCTGCAGACTCCGCCTAGGAGGCACCCGTGCTCGGACGGAGGAAAGGCGTTGGGCGGACCACGAAGTCCGCAGTCCCTCGCCCGGTGGTTCCCGCTGCGGCGAAAGAGGCAACGGGACGGGAAGGAACACCGAGCGGCGATGTGGTCTCCCGCCAGACAGTTGAAGCAGAGGCCGATGAGGGAAGGTGGCACGGGCCGTCGGCGACGCAGGTGAGGCGGGACTTGGCGGCGCCCACGCCGACGGCTCTGAACAAGTGTGAAGCCGTCGGCGTCGACTGGCGCCACCGCTCGAGGAACGTGGTGTCGGGGAAGCTGATTCGGAGGATGGGCGCACCCCTGAGGTCGTCCAGCCTTCGTCATGAGTCCAGGCAGTGACTGACGACGACGAAGATGGCGGCCAGGCGCCGCTGTCCGGCGGCGAGGGCCGAGACGCTGTTGCACGATGGCACGTGCGGCTGCCTGTGGGCCAAGCCGCTGGTGTGCAC
Organism: Themeda triandra; assembly: GCA_018135685.1. Taxonomy (NCBI): domain Eukaryota; kingdom Viridiplantae; phylum Streptophyta; class Magnoliopsida; order Poales; family Poaceae; genus Themeda; species Themeda triandra. The sequence continues at coordinate 259,250 of JAENPR010000170.1, read as the reverse complement.
GGCGCCCGGCAGCCGGGGGGAGGCCGCGGGAGGATGCACCGCGTCTGAGGCCCCTGGCGACGGTGGAGGCATGGTCTGAGCAACCTTGCGAGCCACATCAGAGCGCGCAGCAGTCGGAGTCGGTTCGTCATCAGAGCTGGAGACGTCTTCCCAGCGCCGGGACTTGCTCCCCGCCCGCCGAACGACAGGGCGGGGAAGAAGGGAGATGCGTGGACGGAGAGGGAGGACAGCAAGGGGCTGCCGGAGCACGCTGCATCCTCATCCTCGTCTTCCGGGACGTCCTCAATGAGGACCCGAAACTCATCCTTAACAGCCGACCCAGGTGGAGCGACATGCACAGGGGTGACGGTGGCACCCGGTGGCTGCGACGACGGAGGTACCGAGGGGCCCCCAACATCAGGACTGACCGGGGTGGGCTCGACGGCGGTCGGGGCGGCGGCACCCTGCACGCGGCACCCTGCGACGGCGTTGGGACCGGCGGTGGCGGCCGCCCAATCCACCAACACCTCGCCACCAACTGATTCCTCGACCGTAGAGGCAGCAGGCGATGGGAGGGCACCTGGGGAGGGACTCACCGGCGCTGGACCAGAGGCCAGGGGCTGCGGGAAGGCAGCTACCTCCGGTGTAGGCTTCACAGCGTCCGGGGTCGAGATCTCCGAGTAGGAGGGCTGGGACACGACGAGGCTGCCATGGATCGATAGATCGGGTGACGGGGGCCTTGGATCTGTGGTTGGAGGGAGGTGGGGCGGAGCGGGGTGGCTGGCCGGGGAGATGGAGGCGGCGGCGGCGGCGTTGTCGCCGAGGGAGGGGAGGGGGCGGGTCGGGAGGGGGCGAGTCCATCCGCCGTACTCTTCCTCTCTCTCGCTCTCCTACCCTCTCTAAAAGTTGAATCCGTATCTGAATCTAGTTACAAGCGTATGTCCCATCTATCTCTCTCTTGCCCTCGATCATTATTCCCTGCCACACTCATGTACATTATTCATGGCCACGCTGGTTTGCTGTGCTTTGGCTGTGCACAATGCAATGTAAGCATGTGTAGGTACACCACTCAGTCAGTGCACGTAGTTGGATGTGTGTGGATGCACCACATGGATTTCCAAAACACAGAATTGTTCAAAGACCGTCCCATTTTATTTCTTTCTTATACAAATCCTTGTCCTACTTCTTACTGTTCCCTACATTCTTCCACCTCCAGGTTGAACGCGTGTCTATGACTTGGGTGATTTTCTCAATAAGTGCAGCAAGATTGAGAGTGAAGAAGGGAGTTGTTAGAGTAACTTTTTTTCTCTATCTTGCTAAAAAGTTAAGATTAAGAGTGGTGGGTTTTCGAAACCCTTGGAGATTCTCTTAATCGATTTAGTAGAGTTCCTACCTAGCCAGTTTTGGAAATAAAAAAGGCTTGCCATTGTTGTTGCTAAGAATTGTGCGGTTGCATGGTGAAATTTTGAGGAGGCAGGGAAGGTGGTGGTGAGGATTTGAGGAATAGGGAGGCTTGTTTCACGTATGAAAGCCGAAGGATCATGTTCTATGGATGAATGAAATTTTCAACCAATGTCTGACAAAAACCAAGGACAATGCTACGGTACACTTTTTACTTCTTAGATGGTAATGCTTCGAATAAATCCGGGCCATTGATTTTTTAAATTAATCAACTAATTAGTTACTCTAGAAAATTGAAAAAAGATCTTAAATCCTCAAATCATGGGAGACAGATGAGTGTTGTTTCTTCCTTTGCATGCAAAGCCTTTTGTGAACCCATTAATCAACGATGACCCCGAAATCTCCAAATCAACAGGTAAAATATGTTACATGCTAACATGTTACATAGTTGAGTGTATACATTATGCTAACACAATTAAAACTATGTTACATATTTGAGAGGATCTTTTAAAAAGTGTTACACCCTAACAGTCACATAAGTAGGAAAATCGAATAATAGTAGTTGTACACAAGTTTGTGTATATCACATTTTTTTTTAAAAAAACATACCATTATATATCACGTTGCAAAAAAGATTACCTGCATCATACACACCTCTATTACATTAAAAAAATCATTATTGACTCTCTATCACGTTAAAGAAAAAACAATATCAAACTTTCAAAAAGAAATAGACACCATATTTTGACACTTCATTTCCTTTTCAAATAAAAAATAATTTAAAATATACTTTTACTATTACCTCTTATGAAGTAATATGTGATAAAAGACATCTAGATTAATAGTCCATGGTTATTTGGATGTACCACAACAAAGTCAAAGTCTACGGTTATTTGGGTGTACCACAACACAGCCCAAACCAGAGTCGTAGCTGAGCAGAGTGATCAGTGTAGCCGTATGGGCAACCACAACTCCACAACTGTACTTTGTGTAAATCTGCAAAGACCATATACCGTACCATAGATTTTAGGAAAAGGTGATTTGCATGGGCATTTGTGCCGCCTTGATTGGATAATAACAACGAGGATGCAACCACCGTTGCCCTTGCCCATAAAGAAGCACTTGGCACCATGCACACCGTACCTCTGTTATAGCAAAAAGAATGCATCACGTCTTGATCGTGATAAATAGTATCATCAAAGTTACAAAAATGCAGAAGACTCCCTTTTCCCCCCATCATAACATGCCAAACAGCCAAAGTGAAAGTGCTTCTGTTACCTATGGTTATTAGTAGGCTAGAATCAACATAAAAAGAAGCATGTATCACATTATAGAGTATTTTTCCTTGCATTGGAACTTGTGCCTCGCAGTTTTTGAACGAAATATGTACTGTAGGACCCTATATTGGTAGGACTAGTAAACGGTGCAGTTACAATCCTCGGTGTTACAATCTATTCTTCATTAGATCTACAAAAAGAACGGTGTTACAATCCTCGGTTATGATTGGAAACACAACACTAAACTTATCCCTGAGTAAGCAAATGTTGGTCTCTAAACTTCCATTTGCAATAAAGTAGTGCTGTCAGTTAAGTCTGAACTTTCAAGTTAACTTGCATTGCTAGATATGTACCAATAGTTGAAATGAATAAAGTGGCTGGTGTGCCACTACTTGCGACAGATATACAGTAATTTCAACATAGACTAGAATAGATTCAAATGGACATTCAGAATTAGATAAGTATAGTTCAACTACCCATATAGTTGAGATAAATGAAGTGTTTTGGGCATCAATGTTGGGTACATAGTAATTTAAACATAGACTACTCCTAAGGACCACAGTAAATTCAGACGAACATTTAGAATTAGAGAATCATAGTTCAATTATTTGCACCCATGCATGACAGCCCTTAGGGAATTAAATAACATGCATAATTAATTTGTCTGAAAAAAATCTTTGGTTTTCAATCTTTAAGTTGAAGGCTTTCCTTGTGTCTACGTATACCATGTCCTCAGCGCCATAGAAATGTCTTTTTCTTATACTGTGCCATACTGTCCAATCTTTAAGTTGAAGGCTTTCCTTGTGTCTACGTATACCATGTCCTCAGCGCCATAGAGATGTCTTTTTCTTATACTGTGCCATACTGTCCTTATCCTCAACTACAAAAATTAATAGAGCCAGATCTGTTCTGTTCATTATATATGATTCAATAATCATACAAACTATTTTTTCAGAAATTGTTTATGAACTACATCATAATAAACAAGTTATCTGTTTTTTCGGAGGCAAATAAACATGTCATAAATCAACACAGAAAAGAAGAATACAGTACTGCTGCCATATACTAACAAGTAGTTTTTTTTTAGAAAATGATATACTAACAAGTAGTTGGCTAGATCTCAGTTGTTGCCGTATAGGCTTAGCAGAATTATTGAGACATTGAAGTAATAAAATGAATTGTATATAGTATAGGCGCCACCGTGCGCTGTACTGAGCGTGCGATTGTTGCCAATCTGCTTGGTAAGCTGATTGCAGGACAAGTTGCCGTAAGATATTATATATTTTTATATATATGAGTGTTGTCATTTACAATTTTGGTCAATGCATATGCACAGCTAGCTTCCTAGATGTGCTTATTAGGTAAGGTGCCACCGTGTGCATTAATAATTTTGCAATGGTTTTGGGTAGCAGATACGTGTGTGTACGTGTGCATGACTTTAAGTTTAAACTTGGTTTATATTATGAGTTGTTGAGTTTTTTCCACATGAACTCTAAGGCCCATGTTTTGATTTTTTTCAGATTCATCTCAGTCGACATATGTGTACTTTGGTAGATTAGGCTGGAATTTAATTCAAGTTCCACTCTAGTCCATCTTAACCTATGTGAATATATTAATGTGAATCCCACTACATCCAAATACTAAGATCTAAATTAGGTGTGTATGTTGTTTTTCCTGGTGTAATATAATTCCTCCTTTGTGCTAACTTGTTATCGTTGGACCATTCTTATGTGAAAAAAAAAACTCGCATTCGAAAGGAGACCATAGAGACTAGAATTGGCTTTCCATTGTCTTAAAATTTGCAATATTTCAACTCGGAAATAATGATAAAACTTCAGGTCAAACTAGTTTGCTCTGTATGTACGGTAAAACTGCAGTGTACAGGGATGATATGATTGGCAATTAGGCACTCTGATCGATCTACTCCTACAGGATTAGCCGCTAATGCTGCTGCACTGACCGAGACAAGATGACATTCAGCACCAAATCCGGGACGGGCAGATTTCGTGAGGTGCACACATCCATGTCGTAGGATCGTAACAAACAGATCGCCTGCAGCAGCACAGCTGTTGGGTCTCAGAAAAATATTGCTGCAATGGCTTAGGTGAATTGTATACAGCCCTAGCTCGTACGCCCTGCTACTGTGATGGATCAACGCATATCTGTCATTACTGATTAGTTTACTGGGTAACCCATTTCTGCAGGATCGTTCTCGAGATATCGATCCATGCACACGAACCAAGAAATGATTAGCAAGTGTCAGTAATCTAAGGCGATCAATGATATTAGCCAGTAATCTAAGGCGATCAATGATATTAGCCAGCTGGTGCCATACTAGGTGAGGATTTAGTGTACATGTGCACCTATGAGCATCTCCAGTGGCTCTCTAATACAACTCCCCTAATACAGTGATAATGGGGATAGCTCAATATTACTTTTTAGATAATTAGGGGAGTTGTTGCAGCAGAAACCCAATAATTCCCCCAATATGTGGGACCTAGTTGTCAGATCATATTATTTTATATTTTTTCTTTCCTTTTCGTCTTTCTTCTTCGTCGTCGCACCCTCTTCCGTCTGCCCGCAACCATGGATTGGAGTTCCTCGTTCTCAACTGCGGCCATCTCCGACTCTTGCACGCGTGGAGCACCTAGGCCAGCGGCGGACACCCTCTCTCTCTCTCTCTCTCTGTCGTGTGCTGGAGCACTAGGGCTGGAGGCAAGCGGGTGCCCTCTCAAGCAGCTCGTGGACCAACGGCTATCGGCACCCATGCAGGAGCTCGCGGACTGGCGGCCGCCGACGTTCCATGCAGGAGCTTGTGTCCTGACGGCGGCTGACGCCTCCCACGTTGATCTCGCCACCTTCATCTGCACCCATGAGAGGTCGCCGCCGTCACCAGTCGCGCATGCCGCTATTGCCACGGCCCGCGGGTGGCGTGTTCTCCGCCCTAGAATCGAGCATGAGTCAGTGTCGTATGCCACTGCCGGTGAGGTCCATGCCTCCATGGCTCCAATCCCGGGAGGAAAGTGATAGTTATTGTAAGACCCAGTGTATTGGGGAGAGGGAGGGTTCCCTCATCTTTGAGGTATTGGAGGATGGTTTTTGAGGGACTGAGAAAAAAAATTTCTCATTGAAAATGGGAATAGGGTTATGCTAGAGCTCCCAATTCCCTCAAAATATAGGTTTCCCTGGTTGAAAATAAGAATTAAGGGACCTTGGAGATGCTCTAACCCACCTAGCTTGTGTTAGCTATGAAAAAAGCTAGATAGGAGTAATTGTTAACTGGATGGTAGGTAAGACATTAGCTGTATTTATTAAATGAGGTCCCGAACAGATCCTTGGTCAATCTTTAAGAGTAATTGTTAGCTAGGTGATAAACTATCAGCTGTAATTAAGAGTAATTGTTAGCTAGGTGATAAGGGCAGTCCCAATGCAGACTCTATCATAGAGTATAAACTTACTTATTACCTCAAACATTGTGGACTTAGAGTCTAAATAAGATTTGGAGTCTTATTTTTTCTCACTCTTTATTCAATAAATATGCTGCCACATCAGCAAAATACCATAAATGAGGTGTAATAAATAGTCTTGGACTTTGTGATAGAGTTTTGCATTGGGACTGCCCTAAGTAAGACATGAGCTGGACTTATTAATTGAGCATCTAAATAGGCCTTACACTAATTTCTAGTTGTTAACTATTAGTTGTAGAGTTTCAAACGTGAGATGTGCGAGCTCGATGAATATTAATGGAGAAAACAAACTGAATATATAGAGGGAGAAACATGCATAAATATTACCATGTTTACATTGAATTTATTTAATAATATGATATAATAACCTATAAACAAGGTATTGGGCTTCTTATCGATATACATATATTCTTTTTTAAAAAAATTCTCTTCAACCAATACCCCCTTAGTTACCAAAAATTGGATATTTGGCGTTTCAAAACAAGGATGTTTTGGAAAAATCTAATTTGTACAAAAAGAATATTTACTATATAAAATGAGCATCACTAGGTACATACTACATTACCATGTTTTATATTGAATTTGCTGTCCCGATATTGTCATTAGCGTTGCATGTCTAGTGTGTCAATTAAACTGATCTATTGGTAAAGTCCAACCTTGTGCATTGGTAGTAGCCGGTAAAAAAAAAACTCGAGACACGAAGGACGAGGAGCAGCTCTTTCCTACTGTGCGGTCAAAGTCGCACGCACGTGCAAAGCAGGGGAAGCCCGTATCGTACCCCTCGAGCCCCGGTGCAAGTTGCAAGAGAAGGGCCCCGCCTACGTGCCCGTTCGGCGCTCGCACGTGCCCAGCACTTGAAGATTCGCGCGCATTCCAATCAGGACCTATCCACGGATCAAAAAAAAAAAAAAAAAAAAACGGATCAAGAAAATAATCAGGACCTATCCCGACGTGTGTGTCAGACTGTCAGTCAAGACTGTTGAAGATGGCCTGCGTGCGTACGGCCTTTCTATTTGGCTCGCCGATATCGCCACTTCATTTTGAAAGAATTATGGAAGGGTTAACCCTCTCGGGGCTGCATCTCCTTTTAAATGGTGGGTTGCATCTTCTGGTTATATAGTTGGAGAGAATACAAGAATTCCTAATCCGAAAAGGTTACAAAGATCGACAAGGCAATGTCTAGCAAACTATATATGCATACATGGTTAATATGTGTTAATGATGAGTGATTGTCAGGAGACGCTAAAACTTTGGTTGAGTTTTTTTAGACTAATTATGGTGTGACTGTTATATTGTGCAACATGTCTCTTGACTTATGGTGTGCAGGTTTGAAGCACAAAGATGGTCGATAGCTATGAAGAAGGTCAAACAGGGTCATCGCACCATGCCGATGGACTAAAGTGGTGAAGGACGAACGTGAGGCTTGGACTAAGGGAGGAATGGGAGACGACTGACCGTGAATGGCTAACACTTGGGGGGCATCGGCGAGCTAGGGCACACATGTGGAAGAGTAGACCGTGTGATCAAATCAAGACGATATTTGACCAAGGACAAGTGGAGATGCAAGAGGACATGGTGATCAAATGGTCGAGGACGATGGACGGTGACATGCATTGAGATCTTAGAGAAGGGCGTAGTAGATATGCTTCTCTAGCTGGGTTGGGTGGTTTAGGTCTAAAACCACCCTTTGGATGGTTTTCAAGTTTGGGCTTCAAAAGACGAGTTGGACTTCAGGATGGACTTCGGGGTGGCATGTGGTTTCATTGTAAAGCTTGTTCCGATGCGAAGCAAAGTTATAAAGACCTCATTGCCATCAGATGCTTAGGTCTCAAGTTGTATCATCTTGCACCTTGGGTGAAGTAGTAATTGAGCCAAAATAACTAAGGGCATGTTAGGGATTGTGTAATAGCTCTATAAATAAGAGGATGGGTGCTCTAACCATCCCATCTCTTTCTATTTTCTTTGCTTATATTTCTAGGTAGTTCTAGTTTCCTGCACTTGAGAGAGATCCATAGATGAAGTCAGTGATTCCATTGTCTATGTAATATATAAGACGAGATCTTGTTCAAGTTGATCTTGTGGAATTAAGAAGTTGCCGTTTGAAATATTTATCCTATGATCTCAAGTTTGAGTTGATTTGGTTTTTCCTGTCACAGTCTCCCTCTCTTATGCTTTTGGTGGATATCATGTTCCAATGAGTTTGGGGTTTTTTTAAGGGTTTGTATGCATTAGGACCTCTGAAAAACATATTTAGAAAATGATTTGGTTAGATTCATTCAAGCCCTCAAATGCAACCGTGGGAGGAAATTTGAGAAAAACTCCAACTTCGTGATGGGTTTTCAAATCATTGAAGTTTTCCTAGGTTCTAGATGTTGATGCTCGAGGATGTCCATTCAACACACTCTTGAACATACCTGCAAAGTTGTAGTTTGCTCCGAGTCGTTTTGATTGAGTTTTGGGCTTTGAATCGATTTTTCCTAAGGTTGTTCAATCTTAATCAATCTACTTGGACAAGTCTAATGTGTCTACCAGACAAGTCTAGCATTCATGGATGATGGTTGTAGAGCTATTGCGCTAACCAGATAGCTTATCTAACAAGTCTATATTGTACAATTTTCTAATATTTGATCCGAGTTGTTTTTGTTGGTGTGTATTACACATAAAACAAACACTTGCAAATGCATTAGTTGAATGTGGTAATGTTGATTGTCAAATACTAAAATTCTAACTAGGAAAGGAACCTAGAGTCCATTTTCTTTGCATGTACACCTCCACCAAGCACAAATCTAGGAGGAGCACGTTTGACAAGAAGGCACTCAAGAAGTTCTATAGACTATGAAAGCTCAAGAGTGGTCCTTTTTGGTCCCGTGAGCAACCTCAACATTGACCCAGTGATGAGACTTCTTCCTCTTCTAGTGATGAGTATGTAAAGAAGTTTAAGGACAAGCTGAGCACATTTTTCTTCCTCGCTAAGACCACCAAGATGGTTTCTGCGTCATGGCACTTGACGATAAGACGATGGGCGACACCGATGAATGTTGCTACCAGTGACAACTCTAACTCTAATTTATAACTCTAATTTGTTATTGATCTAGACACTAGTTTTGGTGTGCAGTGAAAGAGAGGAACGAGCTTAAGGCCAAGCTAGAAGAAGTGCTTAAGGATGTTGAGTTTGCTAGGTCTCTTGTTGTGTTTGATGAGATGGAGTGCGATAGTTGTATGGTGCACATGTCAAATCTGCTACCTTGCAAACCAACAAGTATTCTTCTTTGATATCTATATGGAGTGAAGTCTAGGCTATGTCTTTTGAGTGGGTGCAAGTCATGCCTCACTTCGTTGTCTGAGGTGGCTAAGAAGAGTGCTAAGATCGCTTTGCTTGTGAAGGCTAGCTGTGAGATCCTTCAGGGTGAGGGTGCATTGTGGCTTGATCCAAGAACTTGAGGCTTGTCATGTAGCCAAGATTAGATCCAAGCAAGCAAAGACATAACTTCATACTATCTTGAGCTGGGTGTCTTGTAGACAACCCTAATTGGGGATGATGGTCTAACAGTTCAAGTGTGGTGTTCATGGACCAGGTGTAGGCTTTGTTTGAGGTGTTCAGGGTGACAGGGCTTTATGCATGGCAAGGTTGGTGAGTGTAGTGGATTGAAACTAAGTGACAATCCACCTTAATCTACTCCCAAACTCACCAAAATCACTCCACCTAAGCCTCTTGTGACTAACACTAAAGATGGAGTGTTTGTGTGGAACCACGCCTAGTGCTTCACCTCATAAACAAGTGTGGATTCCCATAAGAAACCCTTTGGACACACATCCTAACATCCCTGAGGAAACTCTTCCACAAGCACAAAACCCACCTCCAAGGGCAACCATACCCACAAGAGAGTGAACCAACAACCCAAGAGAGTGGTGAGGTCTCACTGTGTGTATAGCCATTGAGAGGATCACTTTGCTAAGTTTTTCTTTCAGAGGAAGAAAAAATCAAAGGCATGAGATGAAAATGAACAATCAGGACATGTAGAGACATCCCAATTGTATACATGCCCTGCATGTTCAGAGGCGTGCAGACTAAGAAGGTCCAATGCCTCAAGGTGCTAGACCCCCATGGTGTTCATGTCTGATGGACTCCAGGTCATGGTTAGTATGACTACATGGATCCTGTGGTGGTGGCTTTGAGTCCTACTTTCAAAGTACATGGGCCAAGAAAATGATTAGAATATTAGTATTTTTCTATAAGATTTAGAGTCTAGTTCAATATATGGATATATATTATTTTACAGTTATTAGTTACCTTTTAAGGAGGGTGGTCTAGTAAATTTCTATGTTTCGTACGTGCTAAGAACATTGTCTGTGGGTGAAAAGTCCTCTGGTATCACGATGATGATGCCTCATAGCTATAAAGAAAAGTGAAATGGCCCTGTTTCACATAGAATTTGGCTATATATGCATGTCTTCTCCTTGCTATTATTTCACCAACACACCATTGCATCCTTCCTCAACATATCCTCCAACCAATTCAACAACCTCCTTCCATTTAACCATGTCCTCCAACCAAAAAGTCATTGTGCAAGCACTATGCGATGTAGCTCCACAACCCTCTCAGCCCGATGGACCAAAAGGTGTGCCTACATTGAAGAATTCTGAGGGCTCTATGCCAAGGCGGAGTTTACGGGTGCGCCGAGCAAAAGTTGAGGATTTAGACACCTTCACGTTGAAGCTGATAGATGAAAAGATCACCGAGGACATATTTTCCATGACCAGTGAGCTCCCTCGTGAACACCCTCGTCGGAGACCAATCTAGACGCAATGCTTAACGTGAGTCGCTGCCCCTCCCCCCTTTTCTCTCACAGATTTCATTCCTCCCCTCTATTGATTACTTTTATTTTTATTTTCTCTAGTAAATTAAATACTTAGATTTGTTTAGTTGGTGCGTTAGTTGTGATTTATAAATTTGAGATCTTAGTAGGTACAGGGAAACATACACTTATAGCACATTCGTACAATTGTAATTGCACAAACAAGGAAAGATGAAGATTTCCATTTAACAAAAATCTATATGGATGTCAATTAGCTTGTTGTGAACTTTTTCATTCCAAAACTTAGTCTATCCTTTCTATTTTGAAAGTGATCAAAAACTCCTTTGTATAGGAGGATCTGCTAGAAAGGACATGTGGCTTAGGATGAGAAAATATTTTGTAATGATAATTGATAGCGGTCAATGATTTAGTCACAATCATAGTTGTAGAGGTCTAGGTTGACACCACATTTAGTAGGACGAGAACAGTTTTCAAAGTTGAATAGGCCAATTTATATGCTACCAAATTTATTTTTGATCACCTTGTATTGATCTTCTGTAACTATTTATATGTGGCATATCAACATTCTTTGACACATGTCGCCAAAACATTCTTTAACATAGATAAGTTGCAGTCACTCGACCTCCAAACAACTCCCACCAGTGTTTTTAGAAACTCACTGCCCACGTAACTTGACCATGACCCATGACAAGATCAAACCAGATTTCTGGTGATTATGGGCATGTTGTTTTGGAACTTGTTTGTGCATCGGAGTGGTTTAGATGACTATGGTCATGATGTTGTGGAACTTGTTGATGCATCATAGTGGGCCTTGTGGAGCTAACATAGGCTATATGTTCCGCATTGTGGGCCTTGGAGCGATGTGAGCACATTCAATTTTGAAGGGAGGTATGGATAGTAAATATGTTAACAATGGTCAGTGGATGTTATGCCTCTGTTGCCACCACACCCTTTTAGTCACTAGCTCTCTTTGTTTACTTAGTGTGGAAATTTGTGTCATCACTACTAGCAGAACCTATAGTGGCGGGTTGCCTGCTAGTACACCCACATCCCTCTACTAGCGAAAAGCTATTGTGGCGGGCTGTTCGTCTGATGTTTTCTGCGGCTGATAAGACAGCTGTTGTTTTGTTGTGAGAGAAAAAATATTCAATGGCTGAGAAGCTGGACTGACAAGTTCAAACGAATAGGGTTTGAAGTTTGAAGAGGAGTGATGTACTTTGGAGTAGAAGAGCACTAATATGTTGGCTAGCCTAATAACAAGTAGGGCTGGGCAATTGGTGTGTTCAGTGCAATCGGTGTGGTTTATTCGGTGTTGCAAAACTTCGCTGTACAGAAAGTAGAAGCTGGTCAGTGTCTGATAGAATGAAAAACAAACATATTCGGTGTTGGTATAATCGGTTCGGTTTAGTCCCACCAAAAATTCTGAGCTCCACTAGACACTAACTAGTCTCATACTCTCATGCCACCACAAGAGGCAATCTCATGTTGTCATGGCGTCACCGTGCTGCAGTCCAGCTCATCCGGCTCGGTGCTCGCCAAACTCCACAACCTCGGGCACCTACGCCGTATCAGTAGCACCGTGCAGAGTAATGGACGGAAGAAGTTGACGGGATCACCGTAGGCAAGACAATTGACTATAGGCCTTGGCAGTGGCAGAGCTTTTTTTTTTTGAGGAAACGCAGTGGCAGAGCTTGATCAAGGACATAGGAGGAGCCGGTCTATATAATTAAGCATTAGCCACCCATCAACAAGTTACTGTTTTTCTTTTTTTTAAAAGGAACAAGTTTACTGTTTTTTTTTTTGAGCAAAGGAACAAGTTTACTGTTTAGATTAGGCAGTGAAAGAAAAAAAAAACATAATTGGCACGAGGGGCCACGGCCCTGCTTGGTCTCAACCAAGCCCCCGGCCCTGGGCCATGGGCCTTAGGTGGTTTCTGATGATATCAGGACTTTGGTTTTTACTGGGTTTTCGGTGTCCTATATGGTTTGAAATCGACGCCAACAGCCATCACGGAGCGCACAGAAATCTCAAACCCACACCGACACCAAACACTCAAGAAACTGACACTTCGGTTCAGTTTGATGTTTGGTCTTTGAGAAAACAGTGCCCAGCCTAATAACTGGGCATTCATTTTCTTGGTCTCTTTATTGAAATGTTTATTTTATCTTAATCTCACTATTGGTTGAATGGTTTGGTTCCGACTTAATAAGAGTTTGTTTTGTGGGATCTCTTTAATCTATTGTCTATATCAATCACATATTTCTGTTTCAAAACATGGGAAACAGGGCAAAATGGGGGAAAGGGAACTGTAAGCATGCTTACGATTGGCAAAAAAATTACAAATCATGCTAAAGCACATGTTGGGATTATTAATGAAAATGTCATATTGATTTATTTATTTGCAGAGGCTGGTTCCAGGAGCACCCTTGGCTGGTATGACACCAGAGACTTACCCCATGTGTCAAAAGAAGAACTAGCTTTTGCCCGCTGGTGCACTAGTGATGACATCGATTAGTGCTCTGCCTCATGCTACTATATGTTGTGTTGTCTGCACAACATCTATTTACTTTATCAGTACTGTTCTGTATAAGTCTAGTTGCCTACTTCATCACTCATGGATGGGAAAAGCTGCAGAGGACACCAATGCAAACAAAACATGATATCTGATAAATCTGTGTGCTTTTCGTATGGACCATCTTTCAGTCAATAAATTATTTACCTGTTAATTAACATGTGCTGTTGTTAGTCTGTGTTGCTATCGTTGTCTACTTCTTTTTCCCCATGTCCTCCTTTTCTTATTTATTTTCATCCATCTATAGTGATTTAGCTTACAAATGAAAAAAAAAATCCTACGTCCAAAATAATATGACATGGCTTCCTTCTAGAGTTGGGATTTATTGGAGCAGATGTCATATTTGATTGCTCCAGTAAATTGCCGGTATGGTGTTTCTTTGTTACATGTTGTGTTGTTTTAGATTAGAAGGGGAAATCCTACATTCCATATCCACATTGTCGATACATTCGTCTTTAAGAAGGAAATTCTGTCAGTATTTCATAAATCCGTAGATTTCAGTAAGTGAAAACTTGGAGAGGTTACCAAGTACATGAGTTAGCCTAAACATGTTGGGATTCTGTTTGATAGAGTAGGATTATTTCCAGGAGTTTTTAGAATTTAATTAATCAAAGTACATTTGATAGAGTAGGGTTATCATGCGCTCGTGTACAGGTGAGCATCCAAGAATTGAGAACTAACACTTGTTTCTAGCTGAGCCTGAATCTTCTTCCATGCCATGGCATTGCGATCTTTGTGGGTGCAGCAGAGACCATGACCTTATAATATCGTTCCTCGGAACGCAAGTGATCACTGAATTCCTCCATTGTTGATTACTGGAGAGCATGGCACCTCAATGGCCAGGCTGCTGTGTTAAGTTATCTAACTCCCTTCTTTTTTCTTACACTGATGTGTGTGTACAAGGGATTGACTATACGAGTGCTTGCCAAATAAAAAATGTATTACAATCCAATCATCTTTTTTTTTAGCAGATACAATCCAATCATCTGGAATACGACCTGGGACATCAATTGGATTCTTTTTCTTTAATTCTCCTGCTTAGGTTCTCCGGCCATATTGCTACAGAATACCAGCCTGAAAAATGTTTGGCGATACTTACCGTGAGCCTCTCTGAGACATCTGCTTTGCCGTCAACCCCCAAGTGTCAAATCCCAAAGATGGTCACTGGTCGGTGCTACCCAATCAATAATGGTGAGCATTTTTTTTTCTGGTGAGTCCTGTACTGAACTTCACTCAAATGAAAACGGATGTGTTTTTATCTAAGACTCGTTTCCTTATAATGATAATGATATGTATGTCTCCTGAGCTCAGCTTTTATAAAGCACATGCAACGTCACAGGGTTTGCTGGCAAAGCCAGCAACACAAACACGAAAACAAAAACTGGGGATGCCAGTAACAGTTCAAACGCAAACCACAACCAGATTACATTTATCGCTCTAAAACTCCACCACATCAGACGCCAAAATAGCCTTGGGTTGAAAATTCTTCATCCACTCGGTCATCGATTTCAGCATCTCTTCAATCCTCATCTGGTCATCTTCACTCAGCATGATACTCCATTTCTGCAGTAGAGATATAGCAGTATATATTACATCAGAGATTCAGAGGCAGTTTTAGGGAATCTCTTCTCAGTAGACATTTTGTTTCTTGTAGTCCACAACCCCCCATCAAACCCTGCAAAAGTAAACATCAGCAACATGCTAGGTAAAGGACCCCTTACATTCAGCCATACCACAATGAAGTCTTCCAGGGAGTTTGGACATCTATCTAGCTCAAACATCCCCTAAACCATTCCCCATATCATTTTAGCAAGGTAACAATGAAAGAGAAAATGATCTACACTTTCAGACTTTCCACAAAGACAGCACCCAAGCTCCCCTTTCCAACCCCTCTTAGGTAAACATGAAGTAACCTGAAGTTTATTATTGTAACATTGCCAGAGAAAGAACTTAAATTTAAGAGGAATCCTACATTTCCAAATATGTCTAGCAACTTTACTTGGCACCCCTCTATTTGTGATGAATCATGAATCTATATAAGGATCTAGATGTAAACCACTCCCTTATTCTCTAAAGCCCAAGACACTTTGTCAGAACCCTCCTCTACTAGCCCAATATCCTGAAGCTCCAGCTGTAGGGCACCCCAATCAGCAAACTCTTGTCTGGTCAGAGAACTTTTGAAATCCATAGTCCATCCATCTTCATCCCAGCATTCACAGACTAAACAGTTAGGCTCTCTCATCATATTGAAAATGTTTGCATAAAGAATTTGAGAGGTACTTATCCTACCCAGTGAAACAGATGTTTAACTTTGTGCAGCCCTTTCCAAAAATGGGACACCCCCCATTGGATACAGAAGAGAAGAACCCCCCCTCCCCCTGGCTCGTGTATTTTGCTTTTAGCAACTTAAACTAGATTTCATCAGGTTCCTCAAACAAGTTCCAAATCCATTTTACCAGAAGGCAATCATTCATAACCCTGGTATTAATGATACCCACACCCCCTGATCTTTGGGTCTAGCCACCATTTCCCACTTTGCCATATGGTATCTAAATTTTTCTTCTGTGCCCTGCCACAAAAATTTTGCTCTAATACCGTCCATCTTCTTATGAACCCCATCCTGAAGCCAATAGAACCGTAGAACCCAGTATGTCTCCTGAGCTTTTAAGAGAGAAAAAATCATTTTGTATGTTTACCTCTCTACTTCATGCAAATAAGACTAAATTCTCAATATGGATGACTGCAGTCAAAATCTCTGAAATAGTCAGGCCGATGAAGGCTTGTACTCCTCAAATAATGGTGTAGAATGTGCCGCTTCATCACATTTCATTTTCATGCCAGTGCCTCCGATGTTATTGATGCCTCTACGCAGAAGAATAGCATGTTCCTAAACAGGTACTATTAGGAAAAAGGGGAAAACCCGCATGTCAGCATGTTGAATGGACACAAGATCAGTAATCCTCCAAATATCCGCATTATATTATAAACCTAGACACATATATTGCTCGTAGAGGTTCAGTACAGAAGAACTCTACTGGATGCAACAGTGAATTCAGTTGAGCTTCAAACCTAATACTGCTTTTTACATACTAATATGACATTCTCGTCACAATCATGAATAGTAGTAAACTACTAAATCTGGAATAAACAACTACCAAGATCACCAACCTGCTACTAGTGGCTACACCACAAACTTACAGTTTGTGACACTTGAGCATTGTTGCCTTCATTGTGATATCATGGTGTCCTCAAATCTTCCAACATCCAAAATATTTCCAGATTATCCTGTAGAGAACATGAACATGGCAGGCTTAAGTAACTTGTGGATAATATCAAATAAGCAATCTATTAGTTATTATTATTGTAAAAGTAGTAAGGTTTAGTTCAGTTGGGCATGATTACTGAAAGAAAACTTTGAAGTAACAGATTGTCTTAATTTCCCTCTAAGAGATCAACGAAATTTCCATGAACAAAACAAAATTCAAGCACCGTTATGGAATCATTCAGAAAATCAGAGGTGGCAAAGCAGTGGATGTCCTAAAAGAATCTGCTAAATTCGTGTACACAAATGATTCTTGTTAATTAGATATTCAATGTAGCAAAGGGTCAGACAGAAGCTAATATTGCAGGTAAACTGTGCACCATGACTTTCATGGAAAAAAATCACAGGACCATAGAATTTGTCAGCAACACAAAGGCATAGTTCAAGTATGTGGTATTAAAAAAAAAAACTAAGCATGGACAAAAGAAAAGAAAAGTCCCTGAAGAACGATGGCTCTGTTTGGCACAGCTTGTTTCTTAGCTTGCCACAGATTAAACAGAAGCTGTGCCAAACAACATGATTCTACAGCAGCTTATGAATAACAAGACTATGAATTACCTGGATAGTCAAAATACACTTTTCACCAGCTTCTCATAAAAGAAAACTCTGCACAATTGCAAGTTGTGCCAAACAAGGCCTATACTACAGCTCTCTTACATATCTAAAAATCAAAATTACCAACTACTCCTTGCCACTCGCAAATAAGTTGTTTGCTAGAAAACAATTTAACCAATATTTCAACACTTCTCACAAGAATATTTCATTGCAATATAGCAAAGTTCATGCTGAACAAATATATTGGGGGCATTTGCAAATTGCAATTGATTCTTAAGAAAACATGAGCAGAAGTAATAACAGGACAAAGTTTAGTTATAGCTGAATGTACCATGGATTCTCAAGGAGCAGAACTCTTTTTGAGCATCTTAACATGCTCACAAAATCGCCGATGTTTCTCTTGCACTTCAGCTATCGCCTTTTCAGCAGCCTCTTTATTCTTTGCAAGAAGGAATTTCTCGATCTGAACAAACCACTCCCCCAATGTCATATCCTCCAAGCGGCGTCTTCCTGTGCGCTCCCCCACATGGCCTTTCTCTCCACTGGCACCAATAGCTTCCCTCTTGCCATTCTGTTCCACTTCACCAACACCATCTAGCTGTGACTCTGGCGACACTTTTTCCCTCAATTCCTGATCAACTCCAGTTTCCCCTCCCTTGCTCAAATTCTTCACCTCCTCTTCTTCCATACCGCCATTGTCAGCAGGAGCATGTTGAGCATTGACCCTGCCCTCTGTTGCCTTCTCTGTCAATATCGCATCCTCCTCCACATCCACCATCTTCTCATCCTCCATGGATGCCTTTGAGATTCCATCCAACTTGTCGTCCTCAGTTGCCACCTTATCTTCCTCTCCAGAACCATCATTCACGGCTAACACCCTCAATGCACTCCCCCTTCGTTCAATGGCATAAGCCATATACCTTTCCTCATGCTCATTTTCATCGTTCTCAACAATTGCATCCTCAGCTTTCCTTGTACTCACCCTTGTAGCCCTTCCTCGGCCTCTTCTGCTCCTCTTTGCTCGTCCTCTCCCAGCCGCTGGCACCACCTCTGATGCATTTGAAGTTCTGTTTGTGGTCTCTACCATATCCTCCTCTTCATCACCTCTGCTCTCGGCAGCTGTTTCTCCCCGATCTCTGGCCACAGCAACCTCACCGTCCTCTTCCTCCTCATCCTTCGTGACATTCCTTGCACTTGCCCGTGTAAACCGTCCTCGCCCCCTTCCAGTCGTCACCACTTTCCCCTCATCGATTTGGCACCCCACGTCCTCACCTCTGCTTGCAGCAGCTCTTGTTGACCTCGTATTTTGCGGCTGTGCCGGAAGGACGACCGCCGCTGCAGCCTTCCTCGACCTGCCACGGCGCGGCATTGCCGCCTCCGCCTTTTCCTCTTCCACCACCACCCCTGCGGCCTCAACAGCTTTCCTCCGTCCGGCCCTGCGCGAAACCGTGGGGCCCTGTTCCTCCCCCTCCTCCGCCGCCGCGTTGCGCGCGGAACGCCTAGTCCCGGCGGCGCCCGCGCCCGGTCCCGGTGCCGCATCGATCTGTATGGAGACGGTGATGACGGTGCTCTCCCCGATCTTGACGAGGTCCCCATCGGAGAGCGGCGCGGGGACGGCGGGCACGAGGGGCGCACCGTTGAGGAGCGTCCCGTTGGAGGAGCCGAGGTCGGTGACGGCCCACCGGGCCGCGGGCGGCGGGAGGAACGCGACGGTGAGGTGCCGCTGCGACGCGCCCGCGTCGCGCACGGCGAGGTCGTTGCCCTTGGCGACGCGGCCGACGCGGAGCGCCCCGGCGCCGGCGCCGGCGCGGCGCTGCAGGGTCCGCCCTTCGCCGGGGCCCTTCTTCACCAACAGCGTGAGCACCGACGGCGGCGGATCCGCCATGGCCGATTCGTGGAGGTCGGAGGTCGGCGAAGGGGTGGAATGAAAAAGATTTCAAATTTTGGGCGGAGATAGGGGGTTCGGGGTTTTGTATTTTAGGATGAAAATTAAAAATGTATATTCGTATTATTCAACATCTGTATTTGCTCAAATTTAGAGTAAAGTTGGATTGACCTTCTAAACTAGTCCCTTAATTTTAAAAGGCACTCTCAAACTATAAAACCGAACAACATGCCACCACATAACTTTTGAAACCAGACAAAGTATCCCCCTTTAACCATTTCAATGTAGTTTATTAGGTGATTTTGCTCATATGAATACAAACTAGTTAAAAGTTGTAGAGTTCATCACGACGTATGTATAATTCGTACTTGATAAATTTTAGAGGCTCGAAAATTCATTTTAAGTTGCTAGATTTTAAAATTCAAATACTTAAATTTTTCAAATGACCTTGGATGTCAATATAGTCTATATCAAAAATATACTTCTCAATAAAGTCTATAACTTGTAGATAATAACCTTTTTATCTGAGATCATTTAGAGTCCTAAATATTAATTTTACGTTCCAACAGTCTTACTTTTTTCAATAATAACAATAAATTCATAAGAAGTGCTCAGGTTAGCCTAATCATTTTCTTGTAGTTTTCCTACTGTGTGAAATACAGTGTAGTCTTTCCAATATATTGGTCCTACTCACTTGTCCTAGTCTCGGCTTGTTTCGGCATATTATCATTAATAAAATACTATTGAATCAACCGACTTTAGTTGGCTTATAAACTAGCTGATCAACCCCATTATCATAGGAATGCTTGTTTTCAAGATTACATCTATTGGATAGATTAGGAACAATTGGAGAAGGCTAATTTTGTTATACAATACAATATAGTAATTATCTTTCTCAATTTGATGGTTAGCCATCTATTAAGGAGGAAAAAACTATAAATACGTATGCGTCACACGTGCATAATAACTATATATAATGTCCAGTCTGTATTGTCGTAAGAGCAATTTTCATCACATTTTGAAATATATGTATGTGTTACTATAGCACGCACGTGCATAGTTACCAGCAAATTTTAGAGGATCAAATATTTATTTTAAGTTGCCATATTTTAAAATTCAAATATTTAACATTTTTAAATAACCTTGGATGCCATTATAGTCTATACTAAAAATCTACTTCTCAATAAAGTCTATAACTTTGTAGTTAATAACATTTTTATCTGAGATCATTTAGAGCTCCAAATATTCATTTTACATTCTCTAATTTTGAAATTTGTTTTTATTTTAATTTTCAAATGACCTCTAATGTTCATGTAATCTCCATCAAAGTTGCAACTCTCAGCATGTTATACAACTTTACATTTAAAGTATTTCTATCATAGTCCTACAGATATTTCATTATAAACTCTTATATCTGAAATCCAATTTACAATTTCTTTGAACTTTTCAAAAGACAAACAATTTGGGCCTGTAAACCATACCAAATAAGAAGTTTCCTCTTGTTTGAGCCCCGTTACAGTTATTTTTTTAAGAAACTTGTTAGCCCTGTAAGCTACGGCCTCGTTTCATCAAAATGCCAGCAGGCCAATCTTCTGAAATAACAGTACAGGCCCAAATTGATTTCTGGACCAACACGGGAGTTTGAAGCTGTGGCATATGCCATCTTCCACCCGCCAGCCAGTTGCATCTGAAGATTTCTACCCGGCCCATGGCGCAGGCTCTACGTGAGTATCCATCTCCTTTTACTCGTGTCATGCTCGTTCTGTTCAGGCTCTGCGATCGTCACTTTCAATTCTGGGCTACAAATGAGGGTACTCAAGAGACAGCCCACGCTACATTGCTCCTTACACCCTCACTTTGTCCAACATGATGACGGCTCCAATGTCCGTGATGTATGTACCCCTAGATCGATTTGCTTGGTTGATGCTTATTATTGGCAGATTTTCCTCGGCAACCCAAACTACACTGTTCCTTACAAATCATTTTGTCAAATATGATGAGGGCTCCAATATGAAAGGCTAACTCTATCATCAGATCCAGGTTTGTATCCTGGGTCGACCTGTGGGTTGTTTGGTAATATAGTCATACATCATACATATATAAATTCGTATTAAACAGGTGTCCGTGAAAAAAAGGAGTTAATATTAATTTGATGACTGTCGACTGCCGTGTGTGCCTGTGCAGCGAGTTGCAGGATGGAAGATGAGGCCCGGCACCTGCATCTGCAGGGCGATGGGTTAGGGAAACTAGCGATGTCGTGGCCAGGCTGCACACCAAACGGTACCCCAAATATCAATGCCATACGACATATACATAGCAATCATCGTCAGAACTCAACCTACCGCACATGTACTATATACCGGACATCATTTGCCACATCAGCAGTTTGTGTCACATCGCATGATGTTTCCTACGTCCGCACAGCTACAGAAAAAAAATTAGGATCCGTGCGACAGACACGCTTTTGGGGTGTGGTCAGGGGCGAGAGAAATCAGAAATGCTAGCTATTTATCACATATATATATGCATGTAGGGCCCGCCATGTATTGTTATGGTTCACAAGGGCACATTGTTTTCACGAGAAAACCTAAGCTACGGAACAAATGCCGGTGTGTATATATACACACATATACATAGAACATCCCATTGCCACATGCTACTGTGTTCTTCTTCTCCTCCGAAGGTTGTCATATATTTCTTTTGTTAGTTATTATTTTTAAAAACTTTCCTTTCACATTTTAGTATATTGTTTATTGCTTGGCTGGTGAGTAGTGCATTCGGTTAAGATATCTGCTTGCTGTGAAAGTATGATAGTATTAGTTTGACACAATATGTTATGTTTCTATTTATTATATCAGCGTTGCTTGATTATTGATTCTTATCGGTATTATAACATTTTCAAAACAGAGAAAAGCTAAGGATAGTCTGTGATCATGGCTAATGGGGAGCGGGAAGAATTTAAATATGTGGTTGGTGATCCCCTCGATGAATCTTACTACTAAAAGCCCCCAAAGAGTATCGTAGCCACCGCTTTTGGCCTGCCTCCGTAGTCCCGCACCCGGCTCCGTAACCCCCTCCCTCCCCGCGCGATAGGTGGCCCGATCCTGCTTATCCACTCGCGATCCAAAGAAACGAAAACCACCCGGCAGTTTAGCAACAAGCAGTCAAGCACCGATCCCCCACAACCCCTCTCGGTAGACGCAGCTCGCCGCGCCGCCGCCGCCGCCGCCGCCCGCGCCCGCCCGGCCCCTGGGCGGCCGGTGAGGAGCAGCAGCAGCAGCTAGGCGCAGCAGGCAGAAGAGGCCTCGCACATCCAACTCGTCCTGGCCATGGAGCCGGCGGTGTGCGAGCTGCAGCTAGGGCTCGACGAGGACGACCGCCGCGAGGGACTGCACCGGACTCCCAGGTGTCTCGCCAAGGCCTTCCGTGACGGCACCTTCCGTGCTCGCCCGGTAAAACTTCACACTCGCCCTCGCTCCGAGGCCGCCCGGCAAGCCCCTCGCGCTTGCGGACCGCGGAACCGCCGCCCCACGACCATGACGCCAAGGTCGCCCACCCACGACGCTGCTCGCAAAACCGCAGAAATAGGCAACGGCGCGGCTCCCCGGCCTGCTCCCTGCCCCGGGCGGCACGCGGCGGCGTCGCTCCCCTGCTCAGCTGCTCCCCACGCGTGGCGGCGGGGCGAGGCTACCAAGCACCTCCACGCGGCGGCGCGTGCGACTGCGCGAGGCCACCGACTGGCCGAGACGCAGCGGCGCGGCGAGGCCACAACCCCTCCATGCGGCGGCGAGACGAGGCCACCGACCGGCCGCGTCGTGCTTCTTCTCCTCTTCCGCCGAGCACGCTCCGTCCATGACTCCCTTGCCGCAGCGCCGCATCCTCTCCCTCCTTGACGCGCTGCCAGCGCTCGCCCGCGCCGTCGTCTTCATCCGTGCCCGCCCTCAGTGCCTGCTCCGCGCCCACCCACCGCCTCCTGCGGTGAGCTCGCCTGTGTCTGCGGCAAACGTCCTGGCCCCCTCCTCTGCCACCCTCCCTTGCTGCGGAGCTTTCCTTCTCCGCTGACCCGGCCTCTGCAGCCGGCCAGTGCACCCTAGCCCTTGCCCACGAAGGAACACGCCCGTTGACCTGGGGAACGCCCGGCCATGATGCAGGTCACAAGATCCAAACTACAAGGTCAGTGACCTCTTCATCCGTATCGTTCAAAGGAAGAAAATCTTTTTTTTTTTAATTTGTTTTCATTCATTGGTGCTCTCCGCTGCACAGGATGCTGGTGAATCGATAGTGCTGGAGAGGAGCAGAGGACTGTGCAGGCGCTGCAGATAGAGGTCATGCTTCTTCAGGTAAAGAATATTGCTTGGTAGTGAGATCTGCTATTATTTTATCCCACCACTCTGAAATTCTTTTGCCTCTTGCTGTGCTGAACAAGTTGGAAAACAAAGCATAATGTTACAATCGCTTGCATCATCTCCTTATGATTGGCCAGACTAATGGTTTGTTGGGCAATGTGTGGGGATCAGTTTAATTTATTACGCTGGGTTTCTCTGGCTGCAGTTGAAGAGGGAAAGTATGGAAATCAAATGCATATAATCTGCTACAGCTTTAATAGGCTTATCTGCTTATGTATATCCCTTCACTTTGATAGGGATTAGGCGTGATTGAATCGGAACTGTAGAGAACAATGGTCTGTAAATTGGAGATGATTTGTGCTAAAGAATAACCCGGTGGTGGTCAAAACAGATTCGAGAAAGGATGGCAAAAATATGATTATTCTGGTCGTACAAAAATTTTGGTAGGGTGTGACTGTTCTTGGATTAAATTAGAGATCTAGATGGCCAAAACAAATTCTAGAAAGGATGAAATATATGGCCTTATGGGGCTTGGCAGTCAATCCAGATAGGCTATCAGGCATATTTAATTCCTTGCAATTGCAATCCAATCCATACAGGCTATCAAGCTTCTATGATACTGATACTGTGTTCAGATCCCGTCTTATATTGATCTATCTATTTAATTGATTATCAATTCTTGTGTTCTGGATATATGGATGTGCACACACAAGTAGAATCGTATGAATTTGGTTGTGTTGCAGCATTGACTCCTAGGCTGCATCAGTTATGTAAATTTGTGAACTGGTATTGGAAATCTGAGTTTTTGCATACCTCATTTATGTAACTGCTGTGTTGGACCCTTAAGTGCATGACTTTCAACCTTTTATGAATTGCATGCCATTCTGCAGAATAGTGTTTTGTGATTCAAAAAGGCTCAACTTTCATTTCCCTATTAAACCTATTTAGATTGGTGCCATTTTTCTTATTTGTGGGTTTGCATCTTCGATGTCCTGACTTTGCACTCCTTGCTAAGATTGTCAGGATAGTCCTTATCTCTTTGCTCAGCTCTGTTTGGTCATGTTTGATCGAGATTTTCTGTAAACTGTCTTTGAACTCAAGAAGCAGTTTTCAACTAAATAGAGACCAGACCACAACAGCTATCAGAAACATATGATCTGCTAGCTGAAGAGGGAAAGTATGTAAATGATACATCTTATGATCTGCTACTTGTTCTCAAGCAAAGCCAGTATATTTTTGAGTTATGTATAGGATCAGAGCAGCCGGTTATCATGCGCCTTTGTGCTGTCAGATTTTGTTCTCAGGCTAAGATTCGGTTTACAATATTTATCTTTTGTTCACGATAGTTTGCACTAACCAAGTCACAATTTTTTTGCTTTTGCAGATCTACTATGGCTACAATACGTCAAATTTAACATGCAAACAAAAACGGTATGTCCAACTTAGGCATTTGAATATGGCGTGAATGGTCATCAGAACATTTTCATAATAAATTTCTTCATAATTTAGAGTTTTTTCGTCTTCTTGTTACTTTACTAGCAAGAAACAGTACTAAACTGCGGGGTTTGTGCCTCAGTGTTTTTTAAGAACGGGAGGGGCAAGGAGCCCCTACTGGAATTAGATTAAACTAGAAAAAAGTTACGAAGTCCAGGAACCAAGCCTCAGTGTAGTCATTAGGTTCTTTAAAATGCACCATAGGAGATGAAAGGATGGAGGAAAATCTCCTTAAGTTGTTGCAGTTAACCTTCTCAGTTTCAGTTCACCTTTGCATATTCATGGATTGGTACTGGATTTCAACAACCAGGAAAGCATTAATGTGTTCCCATTTGTAGAAGACTATTGAATTGATCATTTAGAGTATTTTAGCAAATAGTGCCACATGGTTATCAATGATACTTTGGTTTACCTCTAATAGATGGAATGTAGTCTGAAACCAAATACAGGTTGTTGTCTTCATGGAGATGTTAAATGTATAAATCTATATGTTTATGTGAACATTGTTGACTTCCTGCGGCCTAGAGAATTGTATGCTATGTCTTTATGCTTCTGATTACTTGTAATTGAGCACATACAGAGCACTTGTTTGCCATGCTTGGTCGGATTATGTGAAGATAGATTTGTGACACCATGGCTTTCTTGTGTCATTTACACATGGTTTTCAAGCTGGCATGGCAATATGTGGGCAGCAGGTCCGCTGCCGTGGATGGAGTGTCAGCATGCTCTGAGGTGGTCAGGCATTACTTTTGTTTGTGTGCATTAGGCGGTCGGGTAATAGTTTGTTCCCGTTGCAACGCACGGGTATTTACCTAGTCAATTGACATAATCATGGCAAATTATCCTGGTATACAGCAAGTATCTGATACATTTGCGGGCGAGGATCCGTCTCCACTCCAAGGAATCGGTCCACGTCTTATTATCTACTACGACTATGACCCGGTGGATGCTCATAAGTATGTTTCTGTCCCGGCTCCATATATTGACCCAGAGAGTCTCCAGACTCCAGTTCAGACTCCGGCTCCGTCTACTAGCTAGATTGCATGGCAACTGCTATCTTTATACTTTTTTATGCCTTGATATATAAAAGACAATTATCATTGAATAATGCAAGCGATGGTGCCATCTGAGCTTGCTTTCATGGTTGAATTTATATATATACATGTCTCTGAGAAATGTCCTACTCAATATATATCTATCCCTATTAATAAAAAGGCAAAATTTCAGTCTGCCAAAAAATTCCTTCTGCCTTTTTGTCCACTAGATTTTCTGTCCGCCAATCCTCTCCCTGACAATAATAAAGTATTTTTTATCTCCGCTAATCCTCTGTTCCCGATTCGAAGAGAGAGACACGAGACATCTCACCGGGTCTCGTGCAAACCGGATACAATCGGGACAACAAATCGAATCCAACAATTATTGGACAGTCCTCTTATTCCGCCTAACTGCTGCAGCTTTGACGCAAGTTGGGCCTGGTCGTCCACCATCACTTTTTTTTTTTTAGCACGGTGCCAACCCAAGTTGAGCCTGGCCTATCACTTGGTGACTGGATGGTCATAGGACTAGGGGTCTAGGGCCCACTGCTCCTAATCTTTTTTTTAACCTCACTGCTCCTATTCTTGGTTGCGTTCAAAACACCGAAATCGTACAACTACTAGATGGAGGCGCACCAGTTAAACTAAAAATTCCTTTTGATGGAGGTGAGCCGGAGTTAAGGTTGCAAATTTAGAAATTATATATATGTATACATATTATCATTGAAGGGTGTCCCTATATATTATTCTTGACAAATTCAGAGATGGTAGAACTGTGAGTGTGAGGAAGGTGTAACTAAGGGCGTGTGTGATTTCTTGCCTCTCATGGCTCGGCCAGCTAGCCTGGTTGTGGCCAGCCAAAACCTGGCTCCCATGGTAGAATCCTTGTGTTTGATTGCCACGTTCGCGGTGAGCCTGGTCACAAGTGGAATTGTGTTTGATTTAACGTTTAAATAGATAGGATGACCTTGCATCTAGAATATGAAATATGGTGACCTTACCCCTCTTCTTTCTCTCGTTGGCATTTCATGCCCAGTGGAGCACCGGTTGCGTCCTTGTCGTCGGCGAAAGAGGAAGAAGACGAGCCAATGCGTGTTGATGACGTAGAGCCGGTGCTCGTGGACGTGCTGGTGTCGCCGCCTTGCCGGTCGAGGCGTGTGAGCACGCGGCGGGGTTGCTCAACGAGTGGCAACCGCGCCGCCTTCGCCGTGCTCTGCGCCGAGCCGCCGCTCCTCGTGGCGCTCGTGGACCGCGACCAAGAGCACACCCCGCATCACCGGGATCGCGCTGTACCACCTCTTCGCCGACATCGTGAACCGGTTGAAGCTCGCGCGACCCCGGCGCATCCAGGACCCTGCTCTCCATTGCATAATACGCAACGACACCACCAAACGACGCCAATGGTGCACTCGGGAGAAGCACTCGGGGCGAGCGCAGGACGAGGAGGGGAGGGGAGAAGGGGCACACAAGAGGCGAGATGTTCTCGCGGCCATGGTGGGTGGGCCGTGCAAGAGCCCATCCCCGACGGCGGCCATGGCGCCCCTAGCTCTCATCCTCCACTAGAAGTGTCGCAGGGGCGCCCTATTCCCCATGGTGGCGGCGGTGAGCTGAACGGCGTGCGAGGGTGACCGAACTACCGAAGGTCACGCGTCAGCGCTCGAGCGAGCGTGGCCGCCGGGAAACGGACCTCTCTTGCATTTCCTAAGAGCCAAGAGGGAGAGAAGGAAATTTGCATCCCTTGGGCCTCGCCGAAAACAGGGCCAAATGAATCCAACACGAACAGTTTGCAGCTGGAGGGCTCGGCCAGGGGTTTTTGGCTCATATCAAACACACCCTAACATCTTAATTAAGAGTGAAGTAACAACCCGTTGCAACGCACGGGCACTTTTGCTAGTAATAATAAATCATGAGATGCCTTGTGTTGATGAGTAACATGTGTCTATTGAAATATTTATATATAGTCTTTTTATACGCAATTATGTCATGAGAAATTAGCGAGCAATACTTCGACATATTTGTGCGTGGTTCCCAATATTGACATCGTGTATTCCGATCATGGAGTAATGCCATCGCAGCTTTGCATATAATTCTCGTAGTGATGGACACTAGTGACTAGGACTACAGCTGAACCTCTTGAGGCGCCGGACTCGTGGTGGTGCTGACTGGTCGGCGTGGAGGAGGTGGAGGCGTGGAGCGCGAGTGTGAGGTCCGGTGCATGAGTGGCGGCGGCAAGCTGTGGCGCTTCACGGACACGACGTCCAGGCCATCCAGGTTCAGCCGTCCAGGCCACGCCGCCCTGCTAGCTCGCCAGCTGAGGCGCTGACTTGGCGACTCGTCGCTCACGGACGCAGAGGCAGCCGGACATGACGGTCTCACAGAGAACTGTGGCTTGCGAGTTCCGAGCGGGCGCACACTGTTGCTTGCTGACCTGCTGTGCTGGACGATTTGTGTGACCTCGTTGAGAAATTTACGGAGGCAAGAGGGGGCCCTCTTTGGCCCCAACGAGCCTCCGCCTATGCTCTGAACCCGGCCAACCTCCATCATCCACTGCTCGAGGCAACAGCGACAGGGCATGCGCATGGGCAGGCAACCGCCCGGGCGTATATGCGCCCAGGCCGCTGTGTTGCTGTCACCTACCAGGGATCATCATCGCCAGCAGCAGGTAAACACTCTGATGCTACTGGTGTTGGAGCTGCTCGATCTGAAGACAAGAATGACAAGAGAGCAAGGCGGCCGAGTTCGCGGGTCTATGGGCCGCAATGGAGCAAGTAAAGCCGAAGCCCAGCTCAAGCCCAAGAGTAAAACTACTGTTGCGTAATTCAATTGGCCCATGTAACGGGCGAACGGCCAACGAGCCGTATGTAAGCTTCCCCTTCTCCTTCGCTGAGACTCGATCAGAGTAGACAACACTTGAACCGTGCCAATGGCGACGGCGGCGTGATCTCTCGACGTTGGTCGGAGTCGCGAGTTTACCCTGTTCCTTGTATCGTGACTATCATATCGTAGTACGGTTACATCTGGTATCAGATTCCTAATCGATCCAACCCCAATCCACCAAATCGCCTCCGCCAAGTTCCTCTGATTTCCACCAAACTTTTCCCCAATTACACCGTCATCTGCCAAAATTCCAGTTCCATCGGTCTCCTTAATCCATCGGCAAGCACTGCAAACGCTTAGGGTTTGATTGAGATCCCAATTTGCAGTGAGCTGCTGCGAATTGGTTGATTTCACTGTAATTCCCAAGCACGCGGGCTCGTTTGTGGCGAGATCAGGACACTGGAGTTTCCGCAGTACAGCACCCGCCAGCAAGTCACCATGGCGACACCGGAGGAGCAGTTCGGCAAGTTGCTCGGCCTCATGGAGAAGAGCAACAAGGGCATCTCTGTCGACGAAATATCGGCGATAGTCCGACCAGGGGTATGCCCTGACCGGTAATGGATTGGTGGAAGGCGCACGAGATTGCGAACAAGACGTAAACAGGGAACAATCACACGGGGTTTACCCAGGTTCAGGCAGCAAGGATGCGTAAAACCCTAGTCCTGCTCTCTGTTTCGATTATGATGTGGATGTATGAGTCTGTGCGTTATGCCAGATTCTGTCCTCTGGCACGGAGGTCCTTGCTCTCCTTATATATTGCGGGGAGCAAGGTTACAAGTCGGAACTAGCCTATCTGGTACTAAGTTCATATACTTTACAAGTCTAAACTTTCCTATCTCAGCTAGGTCTTGTCCTCCTTGTCGGTCTTCGATATTCTTGCCTGTTTTAGGCTGTCCGACCAGCCTGAGCCGATCGGTCTTGAAGCTTGATGGGCCAGCCTGGCGATAGCATGTCGGCCCAAACTAGGCCGTGAGGGTATATGGAGTTTATACCTCCACAGCTAGTCCCCGAGCATCATGGATCTTGCGGGAAAAAACACCGTCTTGCTTGGTTGAGTGAGAAAGGGTGGTCGGACACACGTGCGACATGTGGTCCGAGCAGGGCTGGAGGACCGTCTAATGCTTCCGACCACACTTTGCTTACACTTGGTTGACGTTTTCGGTTTTGACCGAGAGATTTATGATGCTCCTGAAAAGAAAAAAGAATTTTGAAAGGGTCCCAAATCTGGAGACGTGGGCCCTCGTTAGTGTGTGATGCCTGCCATCACATGGTATCTGTCGTGATTGGTCGTTGCCTTAGCTTAGTTTTGAAACTAAACTCTTTGTAAAGAGAAAGGATCGAGGCCGAGTCATGCAAATGACGTGGGCCCACGTAGTCCCCGAGGTTGCCGTAAGATAGTATATGTTGCGGCAAGCTCTAAAAGAAGGATCTAGCCCATGTCACCTCTCAGGTGACGTGGGCCCACGTAGTCCCCGAGCCTGAGATGAGGTGGAACACGTTATGTCAGGGTCTAAAAAAGAAGACAACTGATCATTATATCGTGCTTTATGTGTTTCCGACCACTCTTTGAGTGAGACCGAGCAGGCCAAATTTCATTTGGGCTGGTCGGTTTGAACCATGCCATAACTTTGTCATGATTAAGTTAAGATAGCTTTGCTACTTAACTCAGTCCCCAGCGTGGCTGTGAGACCATGGTTTTGAATCTAAACCCATGAAATAGCTTAGCTATTTGTGTGCCAGAATAACCGGTATCATTGGCGAAAAAATCCCAGCTCAGCTGTCGGATTGTGTGGGTTGAAATGTTGGTGCTATACTGTAACTTTGTTACAGCGGGTTGGAACAGCTTTGCTGTGAACCCAGTCTTTTTAGCGAGGCTGTTTTTAAGACTATAGCTAGAAGACAGACTTAAACGGCCGTCGAGCTTTGCTTACGGGCCGGCTTTCGGTTGTCTCGGTAAGGTCGTGCGTCTGCGGGAAAAAATGAATTTTAAATGGGGAAAAAGAAACGAACCGAAAAAGCCTTTTTTTCCGCCGGGCGGCCCGGTTCCTCGGCCCATCGGGAGTAAAAAACCCTAGTGTGGTTAAAAAACTCCTGGTGCCGCCGTCATTTGGACCGCTTGCTTTCATTTTGCTGCCCGTTCCGCAATCGCTTCCTTCGCTCCGGTGCTCCGTTTCTTAGGGTTAGCTTCGAAATCCTCGCATTCTTCGCGCGAAGACCATGGGGAAAAAGCGTCAATCTGCATCGAGAAGAGGAAGGAGAAGGAACGAAGGAATATGAGAAGCGAGATGAAGCTTCTTTGGTCGCCGACGCAATCGACGGCGGCGTCGTTAAATTCCTTGGCGGATGGAGGCATGATTCCGCCAAAGATCTTTTGAAGTGTGGCGTGTGCCGCCGCGAGGTGAGGCGTTTCCTCGCCCCTATGATGGTGAAATAGTTGTCTTTGAGGATTATTTCATCGAGGGCTTGGGTATTCCTCTTCATACTTTCCTGGTGGAACTTTGTATTTTTTGGGGGATTTCTATCGCAATCACCGCAACCGAACTCAATTATGACAATTGCGCTCTTTGTTGCATATTGTGAGATGTACCTTGCAATTCCCCCAAACTTCAATGTGTTTCGTCATTTTTATGAATTGAAAAAGAGAGGAAATTTAGGAGGTAGTCCTGTAGCCGGAGCGTGCTACCTCTCTCTTCGTGATGGAATGCGCTCACGCCGGGCCGTCTTTCACTCATACCGACAATGTGAAAAATTGGTTCAAAAAATGGTTCTATGTGAATGACAATGAGCAAGGAGGCTGTCCCTTGTGATATTACTCGATTCCCGAACCGAATCATCGCCGGTCGGATAAGCCAAATGCTACTGAGATGATTGAAGTAAAAGAGATTCTGACAATGATGAATTTTAAGGGCCTGAACGGTTTTACAGTGGCAGCTGTTTTCATCTCTCGCCGTATCCAACCTTTGAAGGAGAGAATTAATTTCCTGTGGGAATATCGTCTGAAGGATGATCCTTCTCGTGAATCTTCGGAGGAAATTTCTCTTGATGATATTAATTTGAGGCTTATGAAGATGTTCAAACGGGGGGAGGATACTCATATCCCTCGTCCAACTATTAAACCTTATGATCGGAGGATGCCACCTCCACCGGTACTGTTACGTTCACTTGTTTATTTTCTTCATATCTCAATGCTTTTGGTAATTAGACTGATCTTTATATGCTTATAGGGCCGTCATATTTATGTGTCCCGAGTGCCTTTAGATGATCTTCCAGTGGGAAGCTCTTCGCACCAACGCACCGGTTTTGATCGGGGCATTGACGGGATGACAAAGTGCGATGATCTTCCGCGATCTTGATGTCGATCGGTCAAAGGCGGTGGCAAGCGGAAAATTGTTTATGAAAAGAAGAAGCGGAGTGGCGTCTTGACCGGTGGAGCTTTATCACTACAAGCTTGTACTTTTGTTGGTCAAAAACGTCGTCATAATCAGATTGTAGAATCGTCGGATTCTGATTCTGATTGTGAGGATGGGGTGACCCTTGCTGAGTTTGCCCGACGCAAGAAATTGCGCTCTGAGAGTGGTCGGGATAGTGCTCTCCCTTTGGTGCAGGGAGCTAGCCATGTTATGGAGCAGCCCATATCTGCCGATCAAACCGGTCATTCAGGAGATCTTGTAGATGCTCACTTTTTAAGTCAGACTGTGAGTAGTCGGGGTGCTCCTGCTGTCGCCGTGGGCCAATGTGATGAAACGCTTGCTGCCACTGGTCGTTCTTCTCCTCCTCCTGACCTGTTGATGCAAGTTAACCTTGATGTTGGTACCTCTGTGCCTTCTAGGGATGAAGGGAGGATATGCCGATTATTTTAATCTGCATTTTGAGCGATCTAAACCGTAAGTTTTGCGAATCTTGTTAAATTTGCTATGCTCTTCTTCTTCTTGTTTTGATTGGTTGTAAATTTTTCTTTGCGGGGCTCCCATTGTTGATGACTTAGTCGGGGGCCCTTTGAGTCATGTAGCTTTGGAGAATGTCTTTGGGGTCGCTTTTACTCGAGCCAAGAGGCCGTTCCGATGGCATAACTCCTTCTCGGCAATGTTGTTATGGATCAAAGGGCCGTGCACGAAGTTGTGCCACCTGCTTGTTGATCTTGTTGGGGATCCAGGGGCAGCTGTTGCCAATGTTGCCGCTGACTCGTAATGGTTACGACGGTGCCAATACTATGGCCTCTTCGGGGATCTTGAGCCGTTAGTGCTAGATTCCTCCCCGGTTTCTTCTCTTGGGGATGATCATCATCTTAATATGAGCTTGGGTAGTTTCGGACCCGGTGCCTCAAACGCGAGATCACCCCGAGATAATGGAAGAGATCGAGGAGGAACTTCTTCCGTGCCCATATTCCCCGGCGGCCCGCGGCTACGTTGCCGTCGGGGTGAGGATGGAGAGTGGCACATTTTTGAAGATGTTGACAGGGGTACCATTTCTGATGGCTTTGAGCAAGTGTTTGCTGATTTGCGGGCTCGTGTCAAGGTTAGTACTTGTCTTTAGTGATTTTTCTATTTTGCCCATCTTGTAGTGTTTATAAAAGATCCTTTCGCGGGTTGTTGAAGATGTTGCTTTGAAAAACGTCGCCTTTGCATAGAGCAGTTCAAGCCGACCATGTGTGAAAACGGTCTTCTGCGGAAGCAAAACGAGGATTTGGGTCGGCAAATCCGAGTTTATGAAGGTCGTGAAAAGCTTTGGGAACTTGAGAAAGACTCCTGAAAAAAAGAACAAAGGTTCGTTTTGCTTTGCTCTTGTTACTTGTTATTTTAATAGAAGTTATAAGTAGCCGATTGAGTATTTTGCGGAATTGGAGAGTGACAAAGCCTTAATGGCTGCTGAAATTGCTTGTCCGAACGAGGCGAGGCAATAAGGCCCGCGTAGAAATTGAACGCTTGGAGAAGGAGGCACGAGGTGCGTTTTTCTCCTTTGTTATGTTCTGTTTGAAGTTTTGATCGATTGTATCTTATAAATTGTGTTTGTGTAGAAACGCATGAGCGTCATATGGCGCAATTTGGCGTGTCAAGGATGATAACCAGGCAATTGACGAACGTTATCTATCCATGGCGGGTGGATCGCAGCCTTTGTTTTTACGTGCTTGCGCGAGGTGAAGTGAGGCCGACAAATCCCCTTCTTGTTCCCGAATTTGTTGTGGATCAATGCCGCCGTTCATGGCGCTTATTGAAGGAGTTTGTCGGGAAGGGGAGCCGCTTTGTTGCGTCGAGTGTTATAGCTCTTGCGCAATCTCACTTTCCTCGGGCGATTTCAAGCGCTTGGAGTCCGGACGGCTGCGGACACTTCTCCGAGAAAAGCTCAAAGATTTGCGAAGGCTTGTTGGGGCACCGCTTTGTGTTATTGCCGACAAGATAGATCTTGTGCACGAGCAATAACTTTAAACTTTTCTGTGGTATTGAGTTCTGTGGTGCTTGGCACCGTATTGTAAAAATATTTGTGTGCTTTGGTATAGATGGCGGTACTGTTATTGTATAAATTACAATTGCCTTTAAGCATAGAATTTAATTAAGTGTTCTATGTGCCAAGAGTTTGGCAAATCTCTAGGTGGATCGTCTAGAGTACACAATTTATAAGTCGTTGGTCTTGTGACTGCTTTGACTAGGAAAGGTCCTTCCCAATGAGATGACAATTTGTGGAGGTCGTCTGTTTTCTGAATTCTTTTGAGGACGAGATCTCCGACCACAAACTGTCTTTCTTTTACATTCCTGTTGTAATAGCGCCGTAGAGACGCTAGATATTTAGCCGTTCTTGGGAGTGTTTCCAAGTTGCGCTCTTCTCCTGAATCGATGATAGTTTTTCTGACTTCATTTGTGGCTTCTTCGTCATAGTTTTTTGTTCTTGGTGAGCCAAATGCCACTTCATCTGGTAAAACTGCTTCAGCACCAAATATCATGAAATAAGGTGAGACGCCGGTATTTCTGCTTGGTTGAGTTCGAAGTCCCCATATCACAGCAGGTAATTCATGATACCATCTTCCTGGATGGGTATCGTTGTCTCGGTATAGCCTTTTTCGTAGGGCGTCTATGATCATCCCATTTGCTCTTTCTACTTGACCATTGGCTCGAGGGTGAGCCACTGATACATATTTCACTTTTGTTCCTAAGTCTTCGCAAAAATCCCAAAATTCACCACCCGTGAATGTGGATCCCAAATACTGTTATAATGGTGTTGGGTACGCCGAAACGATGTACGACGTCGTTAGGAATTCGACGGCCTTTTGAGCATTTGCCTTGACTAAGGGCTTATATTCTATCCATTTTGAAAATTTGTCTATAAGTACATAGACAAATTGATAGCCGCCCGGGGCTTTTTTGAATGGGCCTATCATGTCTAGTCCCCGGCATGAAAAGGGCCATCTTTTTGGTATTGTTTGAAGCTCATGTGCGGGGACATGAATTTGTTTAGCGAAGAATTGGCAACCTTTACAATGCTTTGAACTAGTTTCTTAGCATCAGCGAGTGCGGTTGGCCAGTAAAAACCTGCTCGGAACACCTTTCCGACCAGTGTTTTTGATGCTGCATGATTTCCACACATCCCTTCGTGAATACGTAGTAGTAGTTCTGCTCCTTCTTCAAAGGAAATACATTTTTGCAAGACTTCGGCGCTTGCATTTTCGCGCATAAGTTGCCCATCGACTAGAACATAATGTTTCTGCGTCTTATGAGACGCTGTTTTTTGTTTTATACGTCGGTGTGTCCTCATCAACGAGATACCGAATAAAGGGAATTCTCCATCGGCTTTGTCTCTTTTGTTTGTTCCAAAGGTTCCACTTGATGGTATTTGCTCGTTACATCCCTTTGCGGTTGAGGGGTCTTGTCGCTTTCTTTTCTTTGGATAAATAACTTTGGAGTTATCTATAGATTTTTTGCCTGATCTTATTCTTGGAGCATTTATTACGAAAGGTGCTTTGTCGGATTGCGATGATACTTTTTCTTGCTGGTCGGAGATGGGCCGAAGTATGCTCTGCTTGGATATCATCTGTTTTAGTTTTGTCGTCGGATGAATCTGTTTCCTTTTGTGGTGGTTCTGTGCTACCTCCCCGTGA
This sequence comes from Themeda triandra, assembly GCA_018135685.1. Classification (NCBI taxonomy): domain Eukaryota; kingdom Viridiplantae; phylum Streptophyta; class Magnoliopsida; order Poales; family Poaceae; genus Themeda; species Themeda triandra. The sequence continues at coordinate 223,137 of JAENPR010000170.1, read as the reverse complement.
CGAAGGTAATAGTAGATCTTGAACAAATACGTCGGTGGCATTTTTGCTCTATCGGATCCCAATTTAGATAATTGGTCGGCAAGTTTGTTCTTTTCTCTTGGTATATAGGTGAATTCCAAACCATAGAATTTATTTTCCGGCTTCCTTATTTACGCCACGTATGCTTCCATTTTCTCATTAGTACGGTCCCATTCTTTGTTGATTTGCCGGACGACTAAATTAGAATCTCCAAAGACGAGGAGCCTTTTTATGCCCAACTCGATGGCTATTTTGAGGCCATGAAGTGCGGCTTCGTATTCGGCCGCATTATTTGAAGCTTTGAAATGGATACGCGGCATGTATCTTAGGGTATCACCACTTGGTGCTTTGAACACGACGCTTTGCTCCTGCTCCTTTTATTTTAAGGGAGCCATCGAAGAACATTTCCCATCGTTCGGCTTCGTTTTGAAATGGAGGTAGGGACATGTCCGTCCATTCTACTAGAAAATCAGCCAAAGCTTGGGATTTGATGGTTGTTACGCTTTGAAATTTCAATGTGTATGGGCTAAGCTCTATTGCCCATTTGATGATCCGACCACTTTGGCGTCTTTATTGCGGAGAATGTCGCCAACGGCATGTTCTCTTGTTACTATTGTGATCGGATATGTGTCAAAGTAGTGTAGCAACTTTCGTTTTGTAATTAGGATCCCGTACAAAAGTTTTTGTACGTGTGGGTATCTCTTTTTGGAGTCGTTTAAAACTTCGCTAATGTAGTAGGCGGTCTTTGTACACCATATGTGTGTCCCTCTTCTTGTCGTTGGACGACTATTCTTGTCTTGACCACGCGATCGGTAGCCGCAATGTATAGCAATAATTCTTCGTCATCTTTAGGTGCTTTAGCACCGGAGGTGATGTTAAATACATCTTGAGTTCGGAGAAGGCTTTGTGCGCTTCGCTTGTCCATTCAAATTTTTGCTTGGCTTTTAATAATTTGAAAAAGGGGAGGCCTTTTTCGCCAAGTCTTGATATGAAGCGGCTTAGAGCCGCCATACATCCAAAGTTTCGGATATCTTTTATGCCTTTGGGTTGCGGCATTTTTAAAACTGCGTTAACTTTTTCGGATTTGGCTTGATGCCGTCTTGGCTAACTACATTACCGAGTAGTATCCCGGATGGTACTCCGAAAATGCATTTTTGTGGGTTTAATTTCCACTTGAAATTTGTTTAAAGCGGCGAAGGTTCGCTCTAAGTTTGGAACTAAGGATCCGTTCTCCTTTGTTTTGACGACTACGTCGTCTACGTATGCTTCGACCAACCGGTCGGAAATTTCTTTTTGGAGGCACTCTTGGATAGCTCGTTGATATGTTGCGCCGGCATTTTGAGGCCAAACGACATGGTCGTATAGCAATATGCACCGAAAGGTGTGATGAATGATGTTTTTATCGATCGTGGGTTGCCGGGGCTATTTGGTGGTACCCGGAATAGCAATCTAAAAAGACAGAGTTCGCAACCTGCGGTTGAGTCAACTACCTCGTCGATGCGAGGTAATTTGAAGGGGTCTTTAGGGCGGTGTTTGTTGAGATCGGTATAATCAACACACATTCTCCATTCGCCATTTTTCTTTTGTACAAGAACTGGATTGGATAGCCGATCGGGATGATACACTTCTTTTATAAAACCAATGCTAATAGCTTTAACACTTCTACCCTAATCACCTCCTTTACGTCGCGAGCAAACCGTCGTAATCTTTGTTTGATTGGTTTGGCGGTTTACGAGACATTAAGGAAGTGCTCGACCTTTTCCTTGGGACGCTTTGGCATGTCTGCTGGTTTCCAAGCAAATATGCTTATGTTGTCTTCCTATTTATTGCCTAAATTGGCTCCTATAAGAGCAGTTTTCTCCTTGTCTCCGGGGATGAGCTCGATCTTCTTTGTGTCATTGCTTTTGTTGGCTGACCTTTTTGACTGCTTGACTGGGATCGAAGGTCGGCTTCGGGTATCTCTGTTTTGCTTCAAAGCATGTTTGTTCCATATGGGCTTTGAGGTGCGCTAATTCGAGCAGCTGCGTAGGCGTTTGTTTCGCAGTCGTGAGCCATAAGCACATTGCCTCTGAGAGAAAGAATGCCCTTTGATGTTGGCATTTTCAACACTAGATATCCGTAGTGAGGGACAGCCATGAACCTTGCGATCCCTGGTCGGCCGAGTATGGCGTGGTAAACGCCTTCGAAGTCAGCTACAATGAAGCGCGTAGTCTTTTACGAAGTGTTGTCTTGTTCCGAACGAACGGGTAAGTTATTTTTCCCAATGGCATTGAAGGTTTGCCTGGCATGACTCCCCAGAATGGTGAGTCGTAAGGTTCGAGATCTTCGATCTTTAAACCTAGCTCGCGAAACACATTAGATTGTTTTTTCATCATTAGAATGACTTACAATGATGTGTACGACTGACGCTAATTTTAACTTTTAAAGGAAAATAGCCTAAAAAAGAAAAACTTGTACTGATAAGAGAGAAGATTTCATCTCTTGTTGTTTCAATTTTCCGGCTCTGCTTCGCCTTCTTCCAAGTCGTGGACCATGACTGGGTCTTCTTCGGTCTGAGCGGTAGGTCGTCATCGTCTAGGGCTTGATCATCTCTGCGTCGGCGTGGTCGGATATACTTATCCCGTTCCGAGTAGTATTGAGATTGTCCTTTTTTGGAAAAGGTACATCTCGTAAAAGAATCTAAGGAGCTTGAGTTCTTCTCAAACCGGCTTCCTTGTTGTACTACTTCATACCAATCGCCGTTTATGAACATGCCTTCGGATGTTTTGCGCCCAGTGATCGGACTGTTTACGATGCGCCGAAGATTGGCCGGGTTTATTGGATTAGGGAATATGTGCTCGGTGTGCGGAGGTATCCCGTCCTCAGGAGGAGTTGGACTGGGGAGCTTCCAGTTTGGTTCTCTGGTCTGCAAATTGTCCAAGAAGGGAGTGATGAAACCATTACGGTTTGTTTGAACAGATGGAACCATTCGTCTAGGAGGAGGGCTCCGAGCACGTTTGTATACAGTAGTCGTTTGTATGGGTTGGGTACAACAACGAGGCTCATCCGTGTTAGGTGAATCCCTTGTGCCGTCCCTTAATGGGCTTATGCCGGAACTGCGGCGATTCTCTCTGGTTGCTGCCATGTGTTTTTGGCGCTCTTCCCTTCGTTTTCTTTCTACGTCTTGGTGTCGGTCAGCAAGTGCCCTGGCCCTGTGTGCTGACGCGCTTGTCATTGAGGGAGGCTGAGTTGATCGTGCTCGTGGCCGTTCTCTTTGCTCCGTTGCACCCGATGTTGTCATGGCGATCAATATCTCTTCTTGTCGCCTCTCCCTCCGTTGTTCATCCCCTCGGGGCGGTCGCCGTGACGAAGGGCGGCGGCTAGCTCGGTACGTTACGCAAACAACCGAGCGTTGGATGTGTTGTTTTGTGGGGATCGTTCTTGCTTTGTGTTGCTGCGATAGGTGCGGTTGGCGGGTTCCGACCGGTTCGTCGGATTTCTCGGCGCGTCGCCGTCGTTCGTTGCGACGGGCGTTTAGGCCGCATCGTTGACACGTAACTCCGACTAGGTACATCGTGTCGGGTAGTTTGTGTCATCTGAACTGGACTGCTGTTGTTCCATGAGGCTTGTGAAGTCCTCATTCTTAGATCTTGGATATCGGCCAGGATTCTCTGCCGTATGTTGCTTGGCTGGCCTCTCCGACCACCGCGTACGATGATCGGCCGTGGTCGGAGCTGCTGTGAGTTTCTGCCGCCATCTGGCCGTGTATGGTTGCCATGAGGATTTGTTGGAACGCGTCGTTGTAGATTCACCGGCTGCAAACGTGGCCGCTCGGAGCGCCCAAAAGTGACTCTACGATGGTTGTTCTGTCCTCGTGTCGATAGATTAGGGATTTGTTGTTGTCGCGCGATTTGTAGATCGCGGCGACGCGTCGTCGGAGGAGCGATTCAAAGTTGGCATGGGTTTCGTCAACCTCATGTCTTGTTGGTGGATCAAACGGAGTAGATCCGTGTTGCTGACATGCCTCCTTTGGTTAGGACCGGTCGGAGGTGTTGACGCCGTGCCATCAACTATCAGTAGTGGATTGGTTGGGATTGCAATGGTGGTCCCCGGGATGAGTTGGATCTGGTTTGGCGCAGCCACCATTGTTGGTGCCATAGTCGGCGTGATAGCCGGAGGCGTGAGAGTTGTAGTAGCAGTTGCTGAGTTGGAAGTCCAGGTGAACGTTCCGAAGTTGAAGGTGAGGCCAGCTTCGAAGGTCATGGAAGCCGGGAAGGAAACCATCTTGATCGACGTAAAATCTCGGTGCGCACCCCCTACCTGGCGCGCCACTGTCGACGAAATATCGGCGATAGTCCGACCAGGGGTATGCCCTGACCGGTAATGGATTGGCGGAAGGCGCACGAGATTGCGAACAAGACGTAAACAGGGAACAATCACACGAGGTTTACCCAGGTTCGGGCCGCAAGGATGCGTAAAACCCTAGTCCCGCTCTCTCGTTTCGATTATGATGTGGATGTATGAGTACGTGCGTTATGCCGGATTCGTCCTTCGGCACGGGGTCCTTGCTCTCCTTATATATTGCGGGAGCAAGGTTACAAGTCGGAACTAGCCTATCGGTACTAAGTTCATATACTTTACAAGTCTAAACTTTCCTATCTCAGCTAGGTCTTGTCCTCCTTGTCGGTCTTCGATATTCTTGCCTGTTTTAGGCTGTCCGACCAGCCTGAGCCGATCGGTCTTGAAACTTGATGGGCCAGCCTGGCGATAGCATGTCGGCCCAAACTAGGCCGTGAGGGTATATGGAGTTTATACCTCCACAATCTCCGAGTTGCAGATCGGCATGACTGAGATGCGGGCACTCCGCACGGACTTCAACTCCTGGAAGCCGCTCGTCGAAGGGCGCGTCAACGAGCTCGAGAGTACGGTTCTGGATCTCACTGGCAAACTAGACAAAGTGCTCAACGAGATTCCTCAAGGTGTTCCTCTTCCACACCCTGAGGTTACCATCGCATCATCGTCAGCGCCTTCGGGGGTCATTCAGCCGCCTCCGAAGTCGCAGGTGTCGGGCTCTGCGCATCTGGAGCCAACCCTGAAAGGGGCGATACCTGGGTTGCTAGACCACGGCGCGGCGGCCTTCGGGGTAGTGTACACCACTGCCCCAGGCCACAATCAGCCTTCAGGTGATATGCCTCATTCCACGCCTCAGCTTAATCAGTTTGCTCATGCTAGATCTATTCATGCCGTTCTATCACCACACCACAATCATGCTATGCCTGAAATGCCCTTTCCTCAATTTGATGGCAGCAATCCTAAACTGTGGCTTAAAAATTGCTTGTCATTCTTCAATGTTTACCAAGTTGATACTAGTCTGTGGATTCGTTATGCTACACTTAGTATGATAGGATCTGCAGCTCTGTGGTTTCAAACCGTTCAGGCTGATGTGTATTCCATGTCTTGGGAGGATTTTCTGCTTGTCATTACTGCTAAGTTTGATAGGAATGAGCATAACCATATCCTTAGACAGTTTTTCTCCATTAGGCAAACCCATTATGTCAATGACTACATTGAGAAATTTTGTGATCTTACACATCAGCTCCTTGCTCATGATCCTACCTTTTCACCTATCACTATCACCAATAGATTTGTCGATGGTCTTAAGCATGAGATTAGATGTGTTGTTATGATGCATGTACCAAAAGACTTGGACTCTGCTAGTTCCTTGGCTATATTGCAGGAAGAGGCACTGCTGGGTCCTCATCATGGTGCTAAAAAGGGTGAAGGCAGTTCTTACTACAAGAAATCCTACTCGAAATCAACAACGAGATCAAATTCTTACGAGAGATTACAACACACCAAGATTTCATCCAAGCCCCACTTTGATACAAAGAGAAGCAATGATTACAACAAGCAAAGAGCACCCGAAGACAACTTGATTACCTTGAGAAACTATAGAAAGGCTAAGGGCCTATGTTTCAAATGTGGTGAAAAGTGGCATGCGGCCACAAGTGTCGAATGTTTCTCTGCAAGCAATGGAAGAAGTCTGGTCTTTCATACCGATGACAATTCACCACAGCCATCACACGAGGACCATGAAGACAGTGATTCTTCTGGAGATGAGTTATGTGAAATCTCTGTAGAAGCTATGGATGGTGTTGATACTCATGCTACTATGAGGTTCAGGGGATTCATTGCTGTTCAAGAGGTATACATGCTTCTGGATTCAGGTAGTTCTCACTGCTTCATCAGTGACACTTGTGCTGCAAGATTATCTGGTCAGCAACCTTTAGATGAAACTATCAAGTTGAGAGTTGCTAGTGGGGACTTTCTTGAGTGCACCCATGAGTTGCCTGATCAACTTTGGAATATTCAGGGGGTCTCCTTTGTCAATACATTCAAGGTCCTTCCTCTACCATCTTATGATATTATCATTGGCATGGATTGGCTGTCAGTCAATAGCCCTATGAACATGCATTGGGGAGAGAAGTGGATTATATTTGATATCAATGGCACACAGGTCAAGGTTCAAGGTATCACTCCTCAAGCTAAAGTTGGACCACCAGTTGAACCTGACCAGCTTGCAGCTATGATCCACCAAGATTCATTTCTTTGCTGTATCCAGTTGACTGAGTGCAAGTCTGCAGAAAAACAGAAAGAAGCAATTCCAGGTGAAATCAGAAGGTTGATTGACAAGTACAAGTCTATATTTCAACTATTACCTGGGTTGCCACCTTCAAGGGAGGGAGATCACAAGATTCCACTGATGCCTGGTGCTTCACCTTTTAAGCTCAGGCCATATAGGTATACACCTTTCCAGAAAAATGAAATAGAAAGCCAGATAAAGGAATTGCTTGACAAAGGCTTGATCAAACATAGCTCAAGTCCATTCTCTTCACCTGTTCTGCGGTCAAGAAGAAGACTGGAGATTGGAGAATGTGTGTTGACTACGTAAAGACTCAACTCTCTTACTCAAAAGCACTTATCCACTTCCTATCATTGATGAATTGCTGGATGAATTGCATGGGGCAAATTGGTTCACTTCACTGGATTTGTGCTCTGGATTCCATCAAATCAGAATGGCAGCTGGTCATGAGTACAAGACAGCATTCCAAACTCATAATGGCCATTATGAATATCAGGTCATGCCTTATGGTGTCACTGGGGGACCTGGAACATTTCAGGAAGTGATGAACACTATTCTAGCACCTCTCCTTAGAAAGTTTGTTGTAGTGTTTATAGATGATGTCCTGATATTCAGCTCCACATGGGAAGAACATCTCTCTCATCTTGAGGAAGTTTTCAAACTCTTGGCCAAACATCAACTATATGTGAAGCTGAAGAAGTGTTCCTTTGCTAAACAAGAATTGAGTTACTTGGGTCATGTAATTAGCCCTGCAGGAGTATCAACGACCCTAAGAAGATACAAATTGTGGCCGATCGGCCCACCCAACCAATGTCAAGGAATTGAGAAGCTTCTTGGGAATGGCGGGATATTATAGAAAGTTTGTTAAAAACTTTGGTCTCATCTCTAAGCCTCGACAAATCTCTGAAGAAAGGTCAAATTTATGTTTGGACTTCGAAGTGAAGCAGCCTTCGAGTCTTAAATCCTCTCTCGATCACGGCTCCAATTTTGGCTATGCCGATTTCTCCAAAACATTTGTCCTAGAGACAGATGCATCGATAAGGGTATTGGTGCAATTCACGCAACAGATGGGCACCCAATTGCTTACATAAGCAAGGCTTTAGGGCCTAAGGCACGGGGGTTATCTACCTATGAAAAAGAATGTTATGCTATATTGCTTGCGGTAGATCATTGGAGAAGTTACTTGCGGCATTCGAGTTCATAATCAAAACGACCGAGAAGAGTTTGATTCATCTTGATGATCAAAGGCTAGCCACTCCTTGGCAACACAAGGCATTAACCAAATTGTTGGGTCTTCGGTATAAAATTCTTTACAAACAAGGCATTGATAATAGGGTTGCCGATGCACTTTCAAGGACTACTCATGCTCCCAGTCATGACTTATCTGTTGTTTCGGTCATCAAGCGAGACATGGCTCCGGGATTTACAAGCATATACATCGATCCCGACTTGTACCAAACTGCTCCAAGAACTAGCCGTTAAATTCCCATCGTGCAATTATACCTTGCACAATGGAGTCATCTACTTCAAATCAAGAATCGGCTTGGGAATTTGACTTCAATCCGGACTCGGGTATTGACAAACTCTTCATACTAGTCCAATTGGAGGTCACTCGGATATGAAGCAACCTATTACAGGATAAAGAAGCTTTTTGCTTGGCCATACATGAAACAATCTTGTTGACACAAAATGTGGCGCACTGTATCTCACACACAGCAAGCCGGAAAGCCTAGCTTCAATCGGGTGCCCGGGTGTCTGAATCCGGTGGCGTGCCAGTCGATTTGACCTGAAAATCGACAAGGGATAAAACCGTAAGATCAAAACTGGAACATGCTGGGTGAGACCAGACAGTTCCATCTTTACGGCCCTGAAGCCACTTACGACGACACATAGCTATAGAAGCTATCGCAAGTTGCGGTTTATTCGGCTAAAGTAACATAACGATGTAAACGAATGAACTTGCCGAATACGGTAAATGAAGACATGTTTGAACAAGCATATCAAACTATATCTCGGGTTTAAAGCATCATCAAGCACTTAATAATTAAAGATAAGTAACTTATAAATGTAAATCTACTAAATAACACATGCATAGGCTATTCCAACTAGTCCGCGCACGTCTAGCCTTCATAAACCCATCGAGCATAAACCCAAGCAAGCTAATCCACCGCATGATACCACTCACTATGAATTTACGCCACTCCTTACTACTAGATCAATCCACCGCATGATACAATCTAACAATAAAGAGCTAAAAGCACGTAATTACCTAACAGTTTATAAATACTCGCTACATGTGTGAGTATAACCGTATCGGCAAGATTGCCGAATCGGGGTCCATGAAGAAGGAACAAACAAGTAATATGTAAAAGAAACCTATCGATTAAACCGATCTCTAGTCCACCGGATGACTAGCTCTAGAGTAACCCAAAGACACCGCATCGCCGCACGATACCCGGTCTGTCAAGGCTTATCTACATCTAACGTGAATGAACCCGCGACACGTAACAACCTAGATCGATCTAATTCGGCTATATGAGCTTGATCTACTCGATATTGAATAAGCATGAAAGGAACGATCAACAAGCCGAAAGAGTATCAATCTAGATTGGGCAAAAGAGTGTTGCAAATAATTAAACATTAAATAAAGCAAGCAACACATGATAACTTAATGAATCTATTAGATCATGCCAAATCTAAAAGAGCCGATAACTATCTTTACTCATGACTTGATCCGCCGCACGATACAAGGCACAAGCAAAAACTTCCCATCATTAAGCTTAAATCCGCCGCACGATACTAAGCAAAACGGATGAGACTACTTGCATCATAATCTAAATCCGCCGCACGATACTAGACATGATAGCAAGGTTGCGGGACTTACGGAGGTCGACGGATCGATTGGCCCTCTCGAAGAACTCGACGACACGACTAAAAGGACTCGAAGGGTGGCACGTAGCCGGTTGTATTGAATTGGTTGTGAACCCTTATTACAATGGTCGAGGGTTTATATTTATACCACTGAGAACATGAGTCCTAAGCACTTACGAACTGTCTAAACAAAATTGGAAAGATACAAATATGTTAATTCTAACCATAATCGGAGTCCTTGACTATCACGACTCCTTCCCTTTCTGGTCAGCTTCCTCTTTCCTTCTTTCGCCTTCAAATGAAGCCGTCGCCGACCGCTTGATCATTTGCCGAACAATCGGAAATTAGCCGGCCGCGTATGTATTTGCCGAATTGCCCTCTCTGCTGCTTGTAGGCCCACCTGTCATATCCCTGACCAAATTCTAGTGTTAACACATGCCCCCTCAATTTCGAGATAAAAGGATTTTATTTCGAAATTGACTGCCAGCGCCTTTTGCCTAGGTCAGCACCGCCGACGCCCGCAGCCGCCACTTGAGATCTGTGCTTGCTGCTATCTTCAATGGCGACGGAGACTTCAACCAGCTCCATCATGGCAACAGGCACTCAAGAGGAGCTTCTAGAGGTAACCCTACTCGTATCACCCATTCGGCAATTCTCTTGAATTAGTCCTCAGATGTGTTCTTGATTTATTCGCTCTCACCTCTTCTAAAGGAAATGAAGAACGAGATTTTGATTTCCAATCTTGCTCATCCTGGGTCATTTTTTCTTGGTCCAATGGGAGATCCCAATCCGAGGGATTTTATTGAAAAGGAAACTTTGAGGATCCCATTCAAATCCAGGACTGCTCCCCCAAATAGATGGCCGAACACTTTCAAAACTTGGCCCCTTCCCTCAATCACAGGATGGCGTGATTGGTACCGTAGGATGCAGTCCGGGAATAGTGACTTCGGGAATCACAAGATATTCAAGACCTTTGCTTGGAGCTTTCTTTAGCGACATGCCAAGGAATGATTCCCTCCCGATAGCCGCTTCTCACTTTTGGTCTGATGTCATCAATGCATTCATCTTTGGTCACGGCCCAATGTCGATTACTTTATCAGATATCTTCATGATGACCGGACTAAACATAACCAAGCCAACATACCCTTTCAAATTCAAAGGCACCAGTACACAAAGGTCGGTCAAATCGGGAGGAGGTTGGACCAAATATATTCGGGCTTATGCCTCGGCAGCCTTGTATCGATAAAGAATACGGGGCTTTCATGAACATGTGGTCGTGCGAGATTCATTTTACGTGGCAAATCCAATGAGCCCACTTTGAATCACATAGTGATGGTGAAGATCTAGCTGCGAGTAAATTAATCCCTTTGGGCAAGTATCTCTTAGGAGCAATTTACCACATGATGCATCGATCACTTTGCTCAAATGCGTGGCCGGGTGAAATCTCCCGTGTCAATGGCCCGTGGTGGCTTGTCCAAATGTGGCCGCAGAATGTATATGCATCGGATAGTTTCAGTTGACCTCCATAACCTGAATTTTCCTTCAATCAACTATCTTTGAAGGTGAGGATCCCGGATATAAATCCTGTCGGACATATGGGGAAGCTTTGCATCTTCCATTGTCATTGATCTAGACCTTGGTCATCTTTTTAAGATTTTCTACAAGGGATTCAACCACGTAATCTGGTTTCCCTACGGAGAGAATGAAAATTTAACTCTCCCCTGTAGATTTAGCTATGAAATTTGGGCTGCATAGATGATGATTCCGGGGATATTTTTAATTCTTTCATCGGTCCACGTGCTCTACCGCAGAATTTCATCACGGCCGGTGATAAGTTCAACTTATGAATTTTACAACCCAAACACGGTTGCCGGCGGCTTGGACTTGGTCAATTGCCCCCAAGGCCATATTTTTCAAGCATCATCAGACCCAGGGAGTCACTGCTGAATATCACTGAGGCCAACAAAGTCTTCAACCTTGGATGTAAGCTTCTGGTATATGAACCTAATCCTCTGGTGATAATTGAAGCCACTCATCCTTCATTCACTCTTTGGTGGCAAGAATGGCGCTCTCACATTTTTAGAGCACAAGTCCATCCTCTATGCCAAGTTTTAATGCCTTCATTCACTTCTGATGATGAGGTACACTCTTATGGCTACCTTTCATTTCATGCTTCTGCTCTGTATCTAAACATCCTTTTGAACAGGACAATGCCCCTCCAAGCCCTCCAGAGGCTCAATACTGGCAACCTGGCCCTAATGCTGCTCTGGGGCACGATGCTCCAAGTTTAGCAGTTTTTAACAAAACACCTGTTGATGACACAGTGCTCCTGAAGGACCTTAAAAGAAAAACTCCTTCCTCCCCCATCAAGGACATTGCCATTCCCAAGAAAACAAGATCAAAGAAAGCTAAGCCACTCCCTCAGGTATGAATGCTTTTGATCCCTTATTTTCCATCTGCAAATGTATTTGCATTTATCACTTTCTTTCAACAGGTACAGGCAAACCCTTAAAGTCCTGGCAGGGTAGTGATCTTGGAAAACTCTCCTGGAGCCTCTACTTGGTCAAGCAAACGCCAATGAGCCTACTAGCGGTCTTGGTGTGCATCGGGCGATGACCAAGCGGGTGAACAAGGAGAAGCGAGAAGAAATTCCTTCTCATCGGGTTGATGAACAAATAGAAACGGAAACAGACATTCCTCTTCATCGGCCCGGGAGAAGCAACGAGAAAAAAATTCTTCTTCAAAACGTACCGATTCAACACCTTCGGTAATTCAAGATATATCAACAAGTCATGACACTGCTATCCATGAAGCAGCAACTGTATCAGTCACTCAAAGTCCTGATGCTACTCAGGAGGCTATTGATCAAGCTTTGGCCGAAGAGGTATTATCTTGATCTTTCTCAGTCATTCCCTACTTGAATTAAATCATTCGGCTAATAAATTTTCTTCTGTCATCAGGGCACTGCTCTTCAACAGGCCAGTTTTTCCCTCATTGCTGAAGAATTTGCCGATGATGATGAAGTCTCCTCTAATCAGCAATTATCATCAGAGAGTCGAGGCTAAACGAAAGACATAATCTCATTCTTAGAGAAGGACATTGTTGATTTGACTCGAGAATCGACAAGATAAGGGAAATAGCGAGCCAATTGGCCAAGAGCTCCCTTCGACCTTAAGGATGCCATAAACGCCTTGTCCCATCTTGATGACCACTTTGCTTGTTGTCAAGAGAGCATACAAAAATACATCGACGACAAGGCTGTTTTGGAAACCGACAAGGCAACCGAGAGAACAGCAAGTTAAGGAGCTCTACTCGAATTCAAGTCGGCCAAACGGTCTTGGGACACCTTGGAACCCGAGAATGCGAGTATGAGAGATGAGAGGATCAAACTGGCAGCTCAGTTGGCTCAATTGGATGCCAACATTCAATCTCATGAGGCCAAACTTGCTACTCTGCCACCTCTTGATTCAGCTAAGTCCAAAATAAGTTCTCTTGTCAGAGAAACCAAGCAGATCAAGAGCAGGCTGCTGCAGATTCAAAATTCTGAAGTTGAAGACAAGAGAGCCCTTGACGAGGTCAACAAAATAAAGACTGACGCCCTGAATATCATTAACTCTTATTTGAATGTATAGATGCTTGGGTTGTACTTGAAGATCTAGACATTTAGGTCTGGCCCTGTCATTTTTGAAAACAATTCTCTTTCTCTGGAAAATAGATAATCTTCATTTTTTTTTCTTTTCTTTGCTGCTTCCGTTGTTATTCGGCTCTTCTAATCACGACTGTACTCATTGATGTGTGTATTAGCCGAACGTAACTGCTGCCGCCCCAAGTGTTTGCTTTAGCCGAATAGCCCTCATCAGCTATTTAGTCGACCGAACGTATGGTAACCGAATCGCCAGTAGTGATGGGCTCGGCCCAACTCAACATCGGCCCATAGGTGCGGAAAACCCTATCTTGTCGCTTGGCTTTCCCGCAGTCTCGCCACGGCTCCCATCGTTCATAAATAGGACCAGTTGGCTCCCACCATCATCACATCCAAGCACAAGCGGTTGCTATCATCTCTTCCACTTCCTCTTCCACCCCAATCTCAAAAACCCTCACCACCACCGATGGCAAGCGGCGGCGACCGTGGCAAGCGTCCCGCCCGGGACGAGGCGGAGGAAGCGGCAATCGGCGCCGGCGGTGAGACCTTCAACCTTTTGAGTTGTCTTTGCTTGATAGTTTTTACCCGATCTAAGTCTCGCCCCCTTGCGGTTATTTATCTTCTTGATCCGTTTCGGGGCCGTCGGGAACACCGGCGACTATGTCGCCAATTTCCGGAGGCACACCGCCCCGGCTCGCGCTCGGCCTCGGCTTCGCCTCCGCTCCCGCTCCCGAACGTGGCGGAGGGAAGCAACCGCGGCGGCCGTCGCCTGCAGTAAGGAGACAACTTCTCCATCTTGTTTGCGGTTTCTTCTTATTTAGCCGATCTTGATTGCACCTTGTTTGTAGAACGGCAAGAATCAGCACCGGCCAATGGCGTTTCCTGGCGCCGGCCGCAGCGTTCGACGCACCTGCCCCCGCGCCGGCTCCGGCTCCAGCCCCGGCACCTGCTCCTGCTCCGGTGCCGGCTTCTGCCTCGGCTTCGGGGTCCTCTTCTTCGTATCGCCCTATATGGGACAGGAACGACGAGGAGATCCCGGCGTACACCCGCTACGACGCCGCCGGGTACCTCCGTGAGAGGGACGAGGCGCTGGCGCTTCTTGGTGAAGAAACCAAGAAGTTCGGGATCGCCCAGCTGGAGTGGGAGGATACCTGCCCGCAGATGACCGAGACCATCACCAGTACTTGTCCTTCTACCATTGCGTGATTTCCATTATTCTTGATCTGTTTACTCACCGTCCCGTCTTGTTTTCCTTTGCGAGACCTCAACGCGGAGCTGGACCGCCTGAGGTTGGCGGCGACGGCGGCGGCCAATCATGTGAACGCCCAGGGGGCGAACGTGGTAGATCGCCTCGAGGCGGTGCCTGGTCAGATCGACCAGGTTGCCCTTCATGGCGTGCGCCTTGGCACCGCGCTCGGCACAGCGGGGATGTCGTCCCGGGCCCGGGACGACTACGCTCCGATGCCGACCGGCTTCCGGGCGGGCTTCCCCATGAGGTCGACGGCATCGAGGGCCTCTCGGCGGCGTACGATGACCACGCCGACGCCATGGCCAACGCCACCAACCCGAGTCCGTCCTCAACAAGCTCTTCACTGAGGAAGAGGAGTAGCTTGTATTAGGACTGGCGCGGGTTGTAATAAAAATTTTAATGAAGAATGTTGGTCTCCTCCTCGCTCTCGCTTGTCTTTAACTGCAATGGCGCTTTAGCAATCGTGTTCGTTCTTGCGAACTTCCTTCAATCCTTAGTTAGAATTCGACTGCAACATTCTTCCCGAACGAAATTTTCCCGAACGCATAACGTCGTCTTAGCTGATTAGATCTTGGCACTGCTCCATGATTTGACATTTTGTAGCATAGCTCTTCAATTCCCTTTATCTTCTCCCGATAAACCTACCAAA
This sequence comes from Themeda triandra, assembly GCA_018135685.1. Taxonomy (NCBI): domain Eukaryota; kingdom Viridiplantae; phylum Streptophyta; class Magnoliopsida; order Poales; family Poaceae; genus Themeda; species Themeda triandra. The sequence continues at coordinate 208,085 of JAENPR010000170.1, read as the reverse complement.
TGATAGATAAAACTGTTCATTTATATTCTAAAAAATTTGGCTAAAGGCGATACAACCGCATCGGCTATTTCGCATTCAAGACGATACACACGATATCGGCTATTTTTGCACTAGAGGCGATACAATAATATCGGCTATTTTTCTCCAACTTCTTTCCTTTGTTCTGAAGGCGATTTTTATTCAATCGGCTATACCACGTTTACATCATAGTCACAATTAAGATCCAACTTCGACACTTGGATAAAACTTCTTAAGGTATCTCGCCATTGATGGCTCTAGTAAGTTCTTCTCCAAATAGCGTTTTCAATATATACGCATTACCAGGTGCACAACTGACAACCCGAAAAGGTCCTTCCCAATTTGGTGACCATTTACCAAATGTCTTGTCCTTTGTGCCAATTGGCAATATTGTTTTCCAAACCAATTCTCCTTCTGCAAATTGCTTAACTTTAACTTTCTTGTTGTAGTATTTGGCAATGCGCATTTTATTCTTCTCAATGTTTTCCAAAGCTTTAAGACGAATCAAATGCAAATCTTCCAATTCATCCATCATCAAATCCTTATAATCTTTACCCGTCAAATCCTTTTGCAATTCAACTCTCCTTGATCCCAATTGCAACTCCCAAGGCATCACAGCATCATGTCCATAAACCAACTCATATGGAGATGCTTGTGTGGATCCATGGCAAGCCATTCGGTAAGCCCATAATGCTTCATTAAGGACCAAGTGCCACTTTCTTGGCTTCTCATTGATCTTCTTCTGGATGATTTTGATCATGATTTTATTTGATGCCTCTCGCTTGGCCATTGGCTTGTGCATAATAAGGAGAAGAATTATATAGCCTTATCCCCATGCTTTCGGCAAAGTCACAAAACTACGAAGAAGTGAACCGAGTCCCCGATCGTTGTAATGGTCTCTGTGGGATCCCAAACCTATGAATTATATGCTCTTTGACAAAACCGACCATATTTTCGATGTGACCGTTTTTTCAAAGGGATAGCTTCAACACACTTGGTAAAATAATCAGTAGCTAATAATACAAACTTGTGTCCTTTGCTAGATGGAGGATTGATCTGTCCAATCAAATCTATACCCCATCCTCTGAACGGCCATGGTTTGATTATTGGATTCAGAGCAGATGCAGGTGCTCTTTGAACATTACCAAATATCTGACATTCTCGACACCCTTTGTAATATTCAAAGCAATCCTCCAACATAGTCGGCCGGAAGTACCTGTCCTTCTGATTATCCACTTCATTCGGTAAGCCGACTGATGCGCACCACAAACTCCTTCATGTACTTCAAACATAACCTTCTTAGCCTCCTCTTGACTCAAGCATTTGAGCAATACTCCATCTATAGACTTGTAATATAATTGGCTATCAAGAAGCACGAACTTGAGAGCTTTATATCTGAGCTTTCGGGAAACCTTCTAAGATGGATCTTTCAGATAACTGACAATAACGCTTCTCCAGTCATTGTCTATATGATCACAATTGAAGGCACTTTGTTCTATTGCAAAAATCTCATGATTTTCCCGATATCCAGAGGCTGCTTGAGCTAATTTATTTGCTTCTCCATTGTGCTCTCTGGGTATATGATGCAAAGTAACTGCGAAAAGCTTTTCGAAGTTCCCTACACTTGTTCATGGTACCCTTGCGGTACATCATTTTTGCATTCATATTGTCCTGTCAACGATTGATTACCAATTCGAATCACCAAATATCTCGATAGCAATAGCTTTCACTTCTATTAACAAACGAAGCCCTCTAAGCAAAGCCTCATACTCGCTTGATTGTTAGTGACAAGATATTCAATTGAAAAAGCAAACTCAAATGTCTTTCCTCGTGGGGATATCAAAAGAATACCAGCACCACCACCTTTGTCACATGATGATCCATCAAAAAATAATGCCCATGGGGCAATGTTAACCATATCAACGAGATAAATCACGATGTTGAGTAATAAAATCGGCAATTACTGTCCTTTCACTTGCTTTTGCCGACTCATACTTTAAATTAAACTCGATAGTGCTAATACCCATTTGCCGATTCTTCCATTTAAAATCGGTATTGACAACATATGTTTAATTACATCAAAACTAGATATCACCACACATTCGGCATTTAACAAATAGTGCCGAAATTTGGTGCATGAGTAATAAACACACAAACAGAGTTTTTCTATAGCCGAATACCTTATTTCAGGATCTAGCAGTTTTCGGCTAAGGTAAGCTATTACCCTCTCTTTTCTATCAAACTCTTGCATAAGGGCCGATCCTATTGTTAGGCTATCGGTCGCCACATACAGTTTGAAAGGCTTCTCAAGTTGTGGAGGTACCAACACTGGTGGTGCCTTCATATATTGCTTGATCTCATCAAAAGCCTTTTGCTTTGTATGTCACCCCGCATAAATTTCGATCCTTCTTGAGCTTCAACAATGGAGAGAAAGGCAATACTCTTTACGATAAATTGGATATGAATCTTCTCACGAAATTGATCTTGCCCAGCAATGATTGCAACTCGTAAGGTTAGTTGGGGGCACAATTTTGTCTATTGCTTCCATGCTCTTTTTCCCAACTTCTATCCCTCCTTTGTGGATCAAGAACCCCAAGAACTCACCGGTAGAGACTCCAAAAGCACACTTATTTGGATTCATCTTTAAACCATGTTTCCTTGTACACTCCAAAGTCTTCCTTAAATCGGCTAAATGTTCTTCATGGTTTCGGATTTGACTACCACATCATCAATGTAAATTTCCACAATTTTGCCGATCAACTCATGAAAGATATAATTCATGGCTCTCGATAAGTTGCACCGGCATTCTTCAATCCAAATGTCATTACTATCCACTCAAATAACCCAATGTGGACATCGAATGCGAGTCTTTGCAATATCTTCGATCGCCATAAAAATCGATTATAGCCGGCATTGCCATCCATAAAACTATAACTTCATACCCCGCCGCGCATCCACTAGTAAATCGGCAAGCGGCATTAGGTAACCATCCATGGGAGTAGCTTTGTTGAGATCTCGAAATCTATACATACTCTCATCTTTCCATTTTTCTTGTAGACAGTACTATGTTTGAAATCCAATCGCATACCTGCATGGCCGAATAAAATTTGCTTCAATCGGTCTTTCAACTTCTTTCTTTACATCGGCCAATACCTCCTCTTTATAAATTTTTCATGGAGGTTGTTTGAAGGGACGAAACCCAGGTTTTATAGGCAACTTATGCTCAACAATTGATCGATCCAAACCAGGCATCTCTGTAATCCCAAGCAAAACAATCTTTAAACTCTTTCAAAGCAACTCTACTAATTTCAACTTATATTCGGGTCTAAATTTGCACTTGATATACATCGGCCTTGACTTTGTGCTATCACCAACATCGATTTCTTCTAACTTGTCGGCCGACATGAAACCACGACCCGGTTGCCTTTGTTGCCATCGATTGGATTGCCCATTAAAAGTTCTTGTCGAGCCGATCGCTTGGATCGGCCGTTGATCTCTGTCGAACACATTGACGGGACCTTCTTTCCATTTCTTACCCAAAAGGCAGTCTTGTCCATCATACTCCCAATAAGCGAGGCTCGGAAGTGGCAACACTCACTTTGAATCATCGGCTTGAACAACTTCTACATCATCTCCTATCCACTGGATAAGAATCTGATGCATAGTTGAAGGTACACAGCAATTAGCATGGATCCAATCTCTTCCCAGAAGCATGCTATATGCACCCTTGCCATCAATGACAAAGAAAGTAGTGATCAAAGTCTTGGATCCAATCATCAGTTCCACATGTATTGCACCACGAGTATCGAAGCATTGCCGCAAAATCTCTAAGGATCATGTCGATCTAAACAAATCCTCACTTGTCATACCAAGCTTTCGAAAGTAGCATAGGGCATAATATTGATAGCAGCCCCTCCATCAACAAGCATCTTGGTTAAAGGTTTGCCATTGACATACCCCTTCGGGTATAATGGTTTCGGATGACGGTTTTTAAGCTGGCTTGTCAAAGATTGCTTCTTTGAGTCAACACAAGTTGAGCCATCGGGTCTCGGCATTCGGTTTCATCAAAGTCGAGTATACTTCATCCCGAACTTCTTGATCTTCGGGAGCTCTAAACTCCAATGGGATAAAGAACACCATGTTAGTATCGGCCCGAAGGACCCCGTCCATCATCCTTTTTCTTAGGACGCCACACCGGTTTCTTTTCGGCTAATTCCTGCTTCAGTTCTTGATTCCTCAAACGCTGAACTCTTCTCTTACGGCTTTTCCGCGGACCGGAGGGCACCATTGTCCTCTTTGCCACCCGTATGAGCTTTCCTCGCATTATGAACATTGCTATGAGCCCAAGCTTGATCTCGCAAATCTTTTCCTCGATGTCTATCAAAATTATTCATTTTTATGCGCCGATCGTCCTCGGGAATCCTTATTCCAAGTCTATCATGGACGGGACGGTTGACTCGAGATTGCTTATACTCGAATATTGATCACCGCATTCGGGGCAATTGTTTTTAGCGAGGCAACTTCAAGCCTTCATTCCAACGGTGTCGAAGAAGGAACAGGTTCCAATGTGACCGCTCTTGCTCCCTCATGTGCTCTTCTGTTCTCTTGGCGCACTTCGCCTCATATCTTCGACGCTCGCCATGAATCTGCGTTCCTCTTCAATGTACTTCTGCTCCTCATCATACTCTATCTTCTTTTCCCTCTCGCCACTTATTCAACAAGTGTCGTCTTTGTAACTCGCGCTTTGGCTCGCGTGTATTCGGCAATTTCCCTTAGGCAGATCTCGAAGTTTGACCCTTCTACGTTCGGCTATTTCGAACCGTTCTTGTTGCACTTCTTCCTTGGTAACTAGCCGATCGGGGTCAACGGCACCACTCTCCTTGGCTCTTTCAGAGGTCAAAACCTTCATCTTTCCCTTTTCCTTGGATTCACTGGCATCAACCATGCCTATAGAGAAAGAGACCATGTTCTGAGGGAACGGGTTTTTGTCTACTTTCATCTTGCCATCAAATCTCAAGTGTCCATCTTGAATAGCTTTCTGAATCTTTACTCTGAACACTCGGCAATCATTGATATGATGAGAACTTGTATCATGAAACCCACAGTACTTCTTATCCTTTACCCCTTCGGGGCGCAGCATAGGATGTCCTTCTGGCAGCTTGATGCGTCCCTCTTGAATCAGATACAAAAAGAGCTTATCTGCCTTACTGACATCAAAATCATAAGATCCCTTTTGCTGCTTCACCCATCGATGACTGACCAAAGTAGGCTCTTTTGTCCAGTTCAACTCTGCAGCAGCCACTTCATCTTCATCTTCATACTCAAATGCTTCTTCTAGAAATCCCTGATACATGTCAATAGTTGCACTGTTCTTCTGAAAACGAGCATCTCTTCTGAACCCTTGGGCTTGATTGCTCATTGCTGTCAACTTTTGTGCAAGCTGTCCAAGGTCTTCAAACTCCATGCCAAATAGCTTGTCTCTGATATGTGGTAGCATGCCTGCAATGACCAATTGTGCGAGTTGATCGTCGGGAATAGTCAGAGAATAGCACATGTTCTTTGCTTCTCTGAATCTACGAAGATACTCCATTGGTGTTTCAGTAGTCTTCATCCTCATAGCCCAAAGATCAACCATCTTCTTCTCATTGGTTCCCGTATAAAAGTATGCATGGAACTTTTGCTCCAATTCGCCCATGTACCAATGGAATTAGCCGGCTGCGATGCAAACCATGTGAAAGCCGGCCTGTCGAGACATAGGAAAATATCTAATCCTCCAAGCTTCATCGATGCGGCTTCTCCAAGTTGCATCGGATATCTGCGATATGCTCAATGGTACTGGTGTCATCCCGACCGAGAGAACTTGGTCAAATCCGTTGGTGGCTTAACTCTTGGTGGAAGAGCTACCCTATTGTACCACTCGGGAAAGGAGATTTGTATGCATATGTCGATTCTTCGGTTTCGGGCCGAATTGATTCGCATCATATCGGCCATTCTCGCTTAGGAGGACATCATTTGCATCTTGCGCTCCTGTCTCTAGAAGGTACTCCCGATGCACTCCGTATCCCGGATTCGGCAAAGCACTCGAGCACCGTAATCGGTAAATTCACCGTACCCATCTCCATAGATACTCTTACGCAATCTATTTGTCAGGGGGAGATCTTGTAAGCGGATGCGGGTATATCTCGTTGTTGCACCAAAAGTTACTTGACCATGAGTTTGCTTTGCTCGGTCACGGGAGGCTTTTCCTTTTCATCATAAACAGCTCCATCCTTGCTCGTGCCGATAATCTCTCCTCCTCCAAGTGACTTCCCGAAGATTGCTTGAGTGTTAAAGAACACTTTGGTCCACCAAGCTCTCCAAATTTTTCTTCAAAGCGCTTGTCAACCTGGCTGGACCAAAAGTATCAACCATGATTTTGCGGAAGGTGCCCAAAAAGCTGTGTTATGATTCAACATGGTATCTCCCACGGCTTTGTAGATGACTTGAACTACCCTCTCGCATTTCTTCTTCGTCGGTAATATCGGGCCGACCGACGAGAAGAACTCGTGGCAATGATTGCTTGACCATCACTCGCCACTCTTGTTTTTGGAGAAAGACATCAAACACTTCGCGATCTTTGTTCCATTGCCTGCTCCACCATCGGCGTTGCTCTAGGCGCGGTTCGTCCATAGTCACGTTCAGAACGTGACTATTGTCAATCTCCGATCCCATCCTAGACTGAGAAGTGGTCCCACCGGGCGTGCCAAAAAGTGTGTTGACACAAAATGTGGCGCACTGTGTCTCACACACAGCAAGCCGGAAAGCCTAGCTTCAATCGGGTGCCCGGGTGTCTGAATCCGGTGGCGTGCCAGTCGATTTGACCTGAAGCCACTTACAAAAAGGGATAAAACGGTAAGATCAAAACTGGAACATGCTGGGTGAGACCAGACAGTTCCATCTTTACGGCCCTGAAGCCACTTACGACAACACATAGCTATAGAAGCTATCTCGCCAGCAGCATTGCGGTTTATTCGGCTAAAGTAACATAACGAGATGTAAACGAATGAACTTGCCGAATACGGTAAATGAAGACATGTTTGAACAAGATTAAATCATTAAAGCATATCAAACTATATCTCAGGTTTAAAGCATCATCAAGCACTTAATAATTAAAGATAAGTAACTTATAAATGTAAATCTACTAAATAACACATGCATAGGCTATTCCAACTAGTCTGCCGCACGTCTAGCCTTCATAAACCCGTCGAGCATAAATCCAAGCAAGCTAATCCACCGCATGATACCACTCACTATGAATTTACGCCACTCCTTACTACTAGATCAATCCACCGCATGATACAATCTAACAATAAAGAGCTAAAAGCACGTAATTACCTAACAGATTTATAAATACTCGCTACATGTGTGAGTATAACCGTATCGGCAAGATTGCCGAATCGGGGTCCATGAAGAAGGAACAAACAAGTAATATGTAAAAGAAACCTATCAGATTAAACCGATCTCTAGTCCACCGGATGACTAGCTCTAGAGTAACCCAAAGACCTGCATCTGCCGCACGATACCCGGTCCTGTCAAGGCTTATCTACATCTAACGTGAATGAACCCGCGACACGTAACAACCTAGATCGATCTAATTCGGCTATATGAGCTTGATCTACTCGATATTGAATAAGCATGAAAGGAACGATCAACAAGCCGAAAGAGTATCAATCTAGATTGGGCAAAAGAGTGTTGCAAATAATTAAACATTAAATAAAGCAAGCAACACATGATAACTTAATGAATCTATTAGATCATGCCAAATCTAAAAGAGCCGATAACTATCTTTACTCATGACTTGATCCGCCGCACGATACAAGGCACAAGCAAAAACTTCCCATCATTAAGCTTAAATCCGCCGCACGATACTAAGCAAAACGGATGAGACTACTTGCATCATAATCTAAATCCGCCGCACGATACTAGACATGATAGCAAGGTTGCCGGGACTTACGGAGGTCGACGGATCGATTGGCCCTCTCGAAGAACTCGACGACACGACTAAAAGGACTCGAAGGGTGGCACGTAGCCGGTTGTATTGAATTGGTTGTGAACCCTTATTACAATGGTCGAGGGTTTATATTTATACCCTGGACAGAACATGAGTCCTAAGCACTTACGAACTGTCTAAACAAAATTGGAAAGATACAAATATGTTAATTCTAACCATAATCGGAGTCCTTGACTATCACGACTCCTTCCCTTTCTGGTCAGCTTCCTCTTTCCTTCTTTCGCCTTCAAATGAAGCCGTCGCCGACCGCTTGATCATTTGCCGAACAATGTATTTGCCGAATTGCCCACTCTGCTGCTCGTAGGCCCACCTGTCATATCCCTGACCAAATTCTGGTGTTAACAAATCTGTGAAGGACTTTGTTGCTCAATGTGTTATCTGTCAACAAGCCAAAACAGAAAGGGTAGCATACCCAGGCTTGCTTGCACCATTACCAGTTCCAGAGGGTGCATGGCAAATTGTTACTATGGATTTCATTGAGGGGTTACCAAAATCCAAAGGCTCCAATTGCATACTGGTGGTAGTGGATAAATTTACAAAATATGCTCACTTCATGCATCTATCTCACCCATTCACTGCTGTAGATGTGGCCAATCTGTTTATGGCTAACATTTTCAAGCTCCATGGACTGCCTAAAGCAATTGTGTCAGATAGAGACAAGATTTTTACAAGTTCCTTTTGGCAAGAGCTATTCAAGGCAATAGGAACTGATTTACATATGAGCAGTGCATATCATCCACAAACTGATGGTCAGTCTAAGAAAGTGAACCAATGTTTGGAAACATACTTAAGATGTTTTGTGCATGCTTGTCCTACTAAGTGGGCTTCCTGGTTATCATTAGCAGAATATTGGTATAACACTTCACACCACTCTTCCCTGGGCAATACACCATTCTTTGTGTTATATGGACATCATCCTAGAGAATTGGGTATCAGTCCACCTGACTCTACAGATAATGCTGCTCTGGATGATTGGTTCTTGGATAGATCTATGATGCAGCAATTAGCTCATCAGCACCTTCTCAGAGCACAGAACAAGATGAAGAAACAGGCTGACAAGAAGAGGTCATTCAGACAATTCCAAGTTGGGGATTCAGTCTTTGTGAAGATACAGCCTTATGTGCAAACTACTTTGGCAGCCAGATCCAGCAACAAGTTATCATTCAGATACTTTGGACCATTCCCCATTGTTGCCAAGATTAATGATGTTGCTTATGAGCTGCAACTCCCTCAAGGCTGTCAAATCCATCATGTTTTTCATGTGTCTCTGCTCAAGAAGGCTCTGTCTCCACACACTCCAGTGCATCACACACTACCTGATCCTGATGATAACATTCAGGTACCTGAAATAATCCTCGATCGTCGCTTACATCTCCACAACAATGCAACTGTTCCTCAGGTTTTGGTGAAGTGGTCCAATTTGCCTGCTGAGTTGGCAACCTGGGAGGATGAAGAGGCATTGAAGCAAGAATTTCCTAGAGCTTCGGCTTGGGGACAAGCCGTTTTTCATCGGGGAGGGATGTCACCTACCAGGGATCATCATCGCCAGCAGCAGGTAAACACTCTGATGCTACTGGTGTTGGAGCTGCTCGATCTGAAGACAAGAATGACAAGAGAGCAAGGCGGCCGAGTTCGCGGGTCTATGGGCCGCAATGGAGCAAGTAAAGCCGAAGCCCAGCTCAAGCCCAAGAGTAAAACTACTGTTGCGTAATTCAATTGGCCCATGTAACGGGCGAACGGCCAACGAGCCGTATGTAAGCTTCCCCTTCTCCTTCGCGAGACTCGATCGAGTAGACAACACTTGAACCGTGCCAATGGCGACGGCGGCGTGATCTCTCGACGTTGGTCGGAGTCGCGAGTTTACCCTGTTCCTTGTATCGTGACTATCATATCGTAGTACGGTTACAGTTGCCTTCGCCGACGGCGTCCGCTGTGTTGCCTTCACCGACGGCGTCCGCCATGCCGCCATCGCTACCTCCGGCTTCCTAGCAACCGTCGGCCTTGCCCGCCGCGAACACGGTGGAGCTGTGCTCACGCATGCGTTTTGGCTGGATGGAACACCCACCATGAGCACAGAGCTATGTGGGCATGTCCCCACGTACGGGGCCAGCCGCTGGTCCTCTCCCATGCTCCGCTTCTAGACTCATAAATTATGTTGTTTATGGATTGGACTGTGTGTCTGATCAGGAGAATCCGGAAGGCGCTGTGCCACCTCAGAACTTATAGCTACGGATATAAAATGGGCCATACATTTTTTCAACACAAAAGAAATGGGACACATATTCTCTCAAATGTGTTCACACTGTGTATAGTTGAACGCAGATAATGGCATGCCAGGTTTAACATTCCTTTCCTTACATATGAATAATGCAAAAACTGACTCTGCGGTGTATGAGGAATGCTAGGAGATGGATGAATTAATGTGCTGTGCGAATCTCGCCACCTATAAAAGGAGGACGCAGAAGAAGAAAGTCCTTCGAATGAAATTTTGACTGAAACTAAATAAGGACGAAGTGCGCAACCTCGCCGATCCTTCTGCCTTTTTGTCCACTAGATTTTCTGTCCGCCAATCCTCTCCCTGACAATAATAAAGTATTTTTTATCTCCGCTAATCCTCTGTTCCCGATTCGAAGAGAGACACGAGACATCTCACCGGGTCTCGTGCAAACCGGATACAATCGGGACAACAAATCGAATCCAACAATTATTGGACAGTCCTCTTATTCCGCCTAACTGCTGCAGCTTTGACGCAAGTTGGGCCTGGTCGTCCACCATCACTTTTTTTTTTTTAGCACGGTGCCAACCCAAGTTGAGCCTGGCCTATCACTTGGTGACTGGATGGTCATAGGACTAGGGGTCTAGGGCCCACTGCTCCTAATCTTTTTTTAACCTCACTGCTCCTATTCTTGGTTGCGTTCAAAACACCGAAATCGTACAACTACTAGATGGAGGCGCACCAGTTAAACTAAAAATTCCTTTTGATGGAGGTGAGCCGGAGTTAAGGTTGCAAATTTAGAAATTATATATATGTATACATATTATCATTGAAGGGTGTCCCTATATATTATTCTTGACAAATTCGAGATGGTAGAACCGTGTGAGTGTGAGGAAGGTGTAACTAAGGGCGTGTGTGATTTCTTGCCTCTCATGGCTCGGCCGCCTAGCTCGGTTGTGGCCGCCCAAAACCCGGCTCCCATGGTAGAATCCTTGTGTTTGATTGCCACGTTCGCGGTGAGCCTGGTCACGGTGGAATTGTGTTTGATTTAACGTTTAAATAGATAGGATGACCTTGCATCTAGAATATGAAATATGGTGACCTTACCCCTCTTCTTTCTCTCGTTGGCATTTCATGCCCACTGAGCACCGTTGCGTCCTTGTCGTCGGCGAAAGAGGAAGAAGACGAGCCAATGCGTGTTGATGACGTAGAGCCGGTGCTCGTGGACGTGCTGGTGTCAGCCACCTTGCCAGTCGAGGCGTGCGAGCACGCGGCGGGGTTGCTCAATGAGTGGCAACCGCGCCGCCTTCAGCGTGCTCAGCGCCAGGCCGCCGCTCATCGTGGCGCTCGTGGACCGCGACCAAGAGCACACCCCGCATCACCGGGATCGTGTTGTACCACCTCTTCGCCGCCGCCGTGAACCAGTTGAAGCTCGCACAGACCCCCGGCACGTCCAGGACCCTGCTCTCCATTGCATAATACGCGGCGATGCCACCAAGCCGACGCCAATGGTGCACTCGGGGCAGAGCGCAGGACGAGGGGGGAATGGGAGAAGGGGCACACAAGAGGCGAGATGTTCTCGCGGCCATGGCGGCTGGGCCGTGCTGGAGCCCATCCCCGATGGCGGCCATGGCGCCCCTAGCTCCCATCCTCCACTAGCAGTGTCGCAGGGGCGCCCTATTCCCCATGGTGGCGGCGGTGAGCTGAACGGCGTGCAGAGGTGACCGAACTACCGAAGGTCACGCATCAGCGCTCGAGCGAGTGTGGCCGCCGTGAAATGGACCTCTCTTGCATTTCCTAAGAGCCAAGAGGGAGAGAAGGAAATTTGCATCCCTTGGGCCTCGCCCAAAAACAGGGCCAAATGAATCCAACACGAACAGTTTGCAGCTGGAGGGCTCGGCCAGGGGTTTTTGGCTCATATCAAACACACCCTAACATCTTAATTAAGAGTGAAGTAACAACCCGTTGCAACGCACGGGCACTTTTGCTAGTAATAATAAATCATGAGATGCCTTGTGTTGATGAGTAACATGTGTCTATTGAAATATTTATATATAGTCTTTTTATACGCAATTATGTCATGAGAAATTAGCGAGCAATACTTCGACATATTTGTGCGTGGTTCCCAATATTGACATCGTGTATTCCGATCATGGAGTAATGCCATCGCAGCTTTGCATATAATTCTCGTAGTGATGGACACTAGTGACTAGGACTACAGCTGAACCTCTTGAGGCGCCGGACTCGTGGTGGTGCTGACTGGTCGGCGTGGAGGAGGTGGAGGCGTGGAGCGCGAGTGTGAGGTCCGGTGCATGAGTGGCGGCGGCAAGCTGTGGCGCTTCACGGACACGACGTCCAGGCCATCCAGGTTCAGCCGTCCAGGCCACGCCGCCCTGCTAGCTCGCCAGCTGAGGCGCTGACTTGGCGACTCGTCGCTCACGGACGCAGAGGCAGCCGGACATGACGGTCTCACAGAGAACTGTGGCTTGCGAGTTCCGAGCGGGCGCACACTGTTGCTTGCTGACCTGCTGTGCTGGACGATTTGTGTGACCTCGTTGAGAAATTTACGGAGGCAAGAGGGGGCCCTCTTTGGCCCCAACGAGCCTCCGCCTATGCTCTCAACCCGGCCAACCTCCATCATCCACTGCTCGAGGCAACAGCGACAGGGCATGCGCATGGGCAGGCAACCGCCCGGGCGTATATGCGCCCAGGCCGCTGTGTTGCTGTCACCTACCAGGGATCATCATCGCCAGCAGCAGGTAAACACTCTGATGCTACTGGTGTTGGAGCTGCTCGATCTGAAGACAAGAATGACAAGAGAGCAAGGCGGCCGAGTTCGCGGGTCTATGGGCCGCAATGGAGCAAGTAAAGCCGAAGCCCAGCTCAAGCCCAAGAGTAAAACTACTGTTGCGAAATTCAATTGGCCCATGTAACGGGCGAACGGCCAACGAGCCGTATGTAAGCTTCCCCTTCTCCTTCGCTGAGACTCGATCAGAGTAGACAACACTTGAACCGTGCCAATGGCGACGGCGGCGTGATCTCTCGACGTTGGTCGGAGTCGCGAGTTTACCCTGTTCCTTGTATCGTGACTATCATATCGTAGTACGGTTACAGTTGCCTTCGCCGACGGCGTCCGCTGTGTTGCCTTCACCGACGGCGTCCGCCATGCCGCCATCGCTACCTCCGGCTTCCTAGCAACCGTCGGCCTTGCCCGCCGCGAACACGGTGGAGCTGTGCTCACGCATGCGTTTTGGCTGGATGGAACACCCACCATGAGCACAGAGCTATGTGGGCATGTCCCCACGTACGGGGCCAGCCGCTGGTCCTCTCCCATGCTCCGCTTCTAGACTCATAAATTATGTTGTTTATGGATTGGACTGTGTGTCTGATCAGGAGAATCCGGAAGGCGCTGTGCCACCTCAGAACTTATAGCTACGGATATAAAATGGGCCATACATTTTTTCAACACAAAAGAAATGGGACACATATTCTCTCAAATGTGTTCACACTGTGTATAGTTGAACGCAGATAATGGCATGCCAGGTTTAACATTCCTTTCCTTACATATGAATAATGCAAAAACTGACTCTGCGGTGTATGAGGAATGCTAGGAGATGGATGAATTAATGTGCTGTGCGAATCTCGCCACCTATAAAAGGAGGACGCAGAAGAAGAAAGTCCTTCGAATGAAATTTTGACTGAAACTAAATAAGGACGAAGTGCGCAACCTCGCCGATCCTTCTGCCTTTTTGTCCACTAGATTTTCTGTCCGCCAATCCTCTCCCTGACAATAATAAAGTATTTTTTATCTCCGCTAATCCTCTGTTCCCGATTCGAAGAGAGAGACACGAGACATCTCACCGGGTCTCGTGCAAACCGGATACAATCGGGACAACAAATCGAATCCAACAATTATTGGACAGTCCTCTTATTCCGCCTAACTGCTGCAGCTTTGACGCAAGTTGGGCCTGGTCGTCCACCATCACTTTTTTTTTTTAGCACGGTGCCAACCCAAGTTGAGCCTGGCCTATCACTTGGTGACTGGATGGTCATAGGACTAGGGGTCTAGGGCCCACTGCTCCTAATCTTTTTTTAACCTCACTGCTCCTATTCTTGGTTGCGTTCAAAACACCGAAATCGTACAACTACTAGATGGAGGCGCACCAGTTAAACTAAAAATTCCTTTTGATGGAGGTGAGCCGGAGTTAAGGTTGCAAATTTAGAAATTATATATATGTATACATATTATCATTGAAGGGTGTCCCTATATATTATTCTTGACAAATTCAGAGATGGTAGAACTGTGAGTGTGAGGAAGGTGTAACTAAGGGCGTGTGTGATTTCTTGCCTCTCATGGCTCGGCCAGCTAGCCTGGTTGTGGCCAGCCAAAACCTGGCTCCCATGGTAGAATCCTTGTGTTTGATTGCCACGTTCGCAGTGAGCCTGGTCACAGTGGAATTGTGTTTGATTTAACGTTTAAATAGATAGGATGACCTTGCATCTAGAATATGAAATATGGTGACCTTACCCCTCTTCTTTCTCTCGTTGGCATTTCATGCCCAGCTGGAGCACCAGTTGCGTCCTTGTCGTCGGCGAAAGAGGAAGAAGACGAGCCAATGCGTGTTGATGACGTAGAGCCGGTGCTCGTGGACGTGCTGGTGTCAGCCGCCTTGCCAGTCGAGGCGTGTGAGCACGCGGCGGGGTTGCTCAACGAGTGGCAACCGCGCCGCCTTCAGCGTGCTCTGCGCCAGGCCGCCGCTCCTCGTGGCGCTCGTGGACCGCGACCAAGAGCACACCCCGCATCACCGGGATCGCGCTGTACCACCTCTTCGCCGACATCGTGAACCAGTTGAAGCTCGCGCAGACCCCCGGCGCATCCAGGACCCTGCTCTCCATTGCATAATACGCAACGACACCACCAAACTGACGCCAATGGTGCACTCGGGGAGAAGCACTCGGGGCAGAGCGCAGGACGAGGAGGGGAGGGGAGAAGGGGCACACAAGAGGCGAGATGTTCTCGCGGCCATGGTGGGTGGGCCGTGCAAGAGCCCATCCCCGACGGCGGCCATGGCGCCCCTAGCTCTCATCCTCCACTAGAAGTGTCGCAGGGGCGCCCTATTCCCCATGGTGGCGGCGGTGAGCTGAACAGCGTGCAGAGGTGACTGAACTACCGAAGGTCACGCGTCAGCGCTCGAGCGAGCGTGGCCGCCGGGAAACGGACCTCTCTTGCATTTCCTAAGAGCCAAGAGGGAGAGAAGGAAATTTGCATCCCTTGGGCCTCGCCGAAAACAGGGCCAAATGAATCCAACACGAACAGTTTGCAGCTGGAGGGCTCGGCCAGGGGTTTTTGGCTCATATCAAACACACCCTAACATCTTAATTAAGAGTGAAGTAACAACCCGTTGCAACGCACGGGCACTTTTACTAGTAATAATAAATCATGAGATGCCTTGTGTTGATGAGTAACATGTGTCTATTGAAATATTTATATATAGTCTTTTTATACGCAATTATGTCATGAGAAATTAGCGAGCAATACTTCGACATATTTGTGCGTGGTTCCCAATATTGACATCGTGTATTCCGATCATGGAGTAATGCCATCGCAGCTTTGCATATAATTCTCGTAGTGATGGACACTAGTGACTAGGACTACAGCTGAACCTCTTGAGGCGCCGGACTCGTGGTGGTGCTGACTGGTCGGCGTGGAGGAGGTGGAGGCGTGGAGCGCGAGTGTGAGGTCCGGTGCATGAGTGGCGGCGGCAAGCTGTGGCGCTTCACGGACACGACGTCCAGGCCATCCAGGTTCAGCCGTCCAGGCCACGCCGCCCTGCTAGCTCGCCAGCTGAGGCGCTGACTTGGCGACTCGTCGCTCACGGACGCAGAGGCAGCCGGACATGACGGTCTCACAGAGAACTGTGGCTTGCGAGTTCCGAGCGGGCGCACACTGTTGCTTGCTGACCTGCTGTGCTGGACGATTTGTGTGACCTCGTTGAGAAATTTACGGAGGCAAGAGGGGGCCCTCTTTGGCCCCAACGAGCCTCCGCCTATGCTCTCAACCCGGCCAACCTCCATCATCCACTGCTCGAGGCAACAGCGACAGGGCATGCGCATGGGCAGGCAACCGCCCGGGCGTATATGCGCCCAGGCCGCTGTGTTGCTGTCACCTACCAGGGATCATCATCGCCAGCAGCAGGTAAACACTCTGATGCTACTGGTGTTGGAGCTGCTCGATCTGAAGACAAGAATGACAAGAGAGCAAGGCGGCCGAGTTCGCGGGTCTATGGGCCGCAATGGAGCAAGTAAAGCCGAAGCCCAGCTCAAGCCCAAGAGTAAAACTACTGTTGCGTAATTCAATTGGCCCATGTAACGGGCGAACGGCCAACGAGCCGTATGTAAGCTTCCCCTTCTCCTTCGCTGAGACTCGATCGAGTAGACAACACTTGAACCGTGCCAATGGCGACGGCGGCGTGATCTCTCGACGTTGGTCGGAGTCGCGAGTTTACCCTGTTCCTTGTATCGTGACTATCATATCGTAGTACGGTTACAGTTGCCTTCGCCGACGGCGTCCGCTGTGTTGCCTTCACCGACGGCGTCCGCCATGCCGCCATCGCTACCTCCGGCTTCCTAGCAACCGTCGGCCTTGCCCGCCGCGAACACGGTGGAGCTGTGCTCACGCATGCGTTTTGGCTGGATGGAACACCCACCATGAGCACAGAGCTATGTGGGCATGTCCCCACGTACGGGGCCAGCCGCTGGTCCTCTCCCATGCTCCGCTTCTAGACTCATAAATTATGTTGTTTATGGATTGGACTGTGTGTCTGATCAGGAGAATCCGGAAGGCGCTGTGCCACCTCAGAACTTATAGCTACGGATATAAAATGGGCCATACATTTTTTCAACACAAAAGAAATGGGACACATATTCTCTCAAATGTGTTCACACTGTGTATAGTTGAACGCAGATAATGGCATGCCAGGTTTAACATTCCTTTCCTTACATATGAATAATGCAAAAACTGACTCTGCGGTGTATGAGGAATGCTAGGAGATGGATGAATTAATGTGCTGTGCGAATCTCGCCACCTATAAAAGGAGGACGCAGAAGAAGAAAGTCCTTCGAATGAAATTTTGACTGAAACTAAATAAGGACGAAGTGCGCAACCTCGCCGACGTCATCCTTGCACCCACCCCTACTGCCGCCCCAGCTAGCTTGCATCACCCGCGGCTGGTGGCTCCTGCCGCCTCATCACACGACAACATCTCGGCCTTGCCCTCCCATAATCATTTGCATAGCTATGTCAAAAACGAATTACGGCTGCGTATTTGGTCTCCGTGACGGGCTCTTAAGTTGCCCGCTGCGGTAAATCCCCACGATTACTTTCTATTTATCGTAGCGTATACTTTTGCCCGCTACAGTAAATCGATTTACCGCAGCAGGCATCTTAACAGGTTCGCTGTGGTAAAGACTGCGGCCCAATAGCCCAAGTAGAGGCCCAATTGGCAACACACGTATATATACCGGATTAGGGTTTGCACTCCACCACCTCCTCACGCGCCGCATCTCTTCAGTCACCAGACACGCGCGACCCTCCTCACTCCACCACCTCCTCACGCGCGCGACCCTCTCATCCTCCACTCTCTCTCCCCCCGTAGCCCCCACGTGCGGCACCCCCGCCACCAACCTCGCCCAACCAACATCTTCAACTACCCTGGTCGGTGGTGCCCCCGCCACACCGTCCAGCCACTGTCTTCCCCATTACCACTAGCGTGTTATGATTGCCGCCCCATACCTCTTTTTACAGTCGCTGGTGAGTGGATAATGTTGGCCCTGAACCCTAACATTCCTTCTTCCTCATTGGTGAGTCATGCACCCACGGTATAATTCGAGTGGGTATATGCATTTTTCTTAGGTTTTTGCGCCCACGGAACAATTCAAGTTTCCAGTAGTGACATCATGTGAAGGTATGAAACGTGTGAATAAAAAAAAGAAGTTTGTGAATAAAAATGAGCGACAGGAAATTAAATTTTCACCCCCAAGAACAAAGAACATGCACGTCACCTCTGCTGCCATCCTAGTTGAGCTTTTATTTGTACACCTAGAGCTGCAAATGACAGCCAGTAGTACCATCCTAACAAAGATGGTTAATTTCACGAGAGATTTCACCGATGATAGTATACTAGACCTACGTAAATGGTATTGTTGATGGAACGGAAGGTGTGTCCAATTAAGAGAATTTAGAAGGCATTGTGCCATGGAACCTGCAGCTACAACAATAAAATGGACAATACATTTTTTAACACAGTATAAATGGGACACATATTTTCTCAAACTTGTCCACACACTGTATAATTGAATACACACATCTATATTACCGTCCTAGTTTTGTTCTTTTTTTTTTTTGACCGAATCCGTCCTAGTTTTGTTGGGCCAAGAAAATGATTAAGATATTAGTATTTTTTCATAAGATTTAGAGCACTCAATACTTGATATATATTATACAATTATTAATTGCCATTTGACCGTGGACTAGTAATTTTCTAGGTTGTGTGATGAGAACATTGCCTGCCTGTGAAATGTCCTCTCGTATCACGCTGTCAATGCTTGCTAGCTGTAAAGATAACTGAAATGGTCCCATTTCGAAAGAATATGTTGGTCTTATCCTTCCTTCCATTTCACCCATCACACTGTCAATGCCTGCTAGCTGTAAAAATAACTGAAATGGTCCCTTTTCGAAAGAATTTGGCTATATATGTTGTTCTTCTCCTTCCTTCCATTTCACCCACACCATTGCAACCTTGCTCATCATCTCCTCCAATCAATTGAAGCAAGCTTGCTCATATATTGTCGCGAAAACCCATAAATCATTGTGCAAAACACTATGTGCCATAGCTCTAAAACCCATTACCATAGCTTCCCGTTGAAGGACCAAAAGATGTGCTGAGAATACAAAGGGCACTATGTCACAACGGAGACTATGGCCGGATCGAGCGAAAGCTAGACATTTAGGCATCTTCTCATTGAAGCAGATCTCTACTACAAAGAAACTATGCAAACAATCTTGCTCATCCTCTCCTCCAGTCAATTAAGCATCCTTGCTCATTGCCACAAACCATGGCCTCCAAACCACAAATCATTATGCAAGCACTGTGTGCCGTAGCTCCAAAACAAAATACCTCTTAGCCTCTCATTGATGAAGCAAAGGAGCACCTACCTTGGAGAATTCAGAGGGCGCTATGCCACGGCAGAATCTATGGCTGCATTGAGGGAAAGTTGAGGATTTAGGCACCTTCTCATTGAAGCTGACAGATGAAGAAATCACCGAGGAAGTATTTTCCATGACCGGTGGGCACCCACGCGAACACCCTCGTCGAAAACAAGTCCAGATGCAAAGATGCATAACGTACGTGTGAGTCGTTGCCCCTCTCCTCGGCCCCTTTCCTCTCGCGATTTCATTCCTCCTGTCTATTGATTACTTTTATTTTTACTGCCTCTAGTAAATTAGATACTTGGATTAGTTTTGTTGGTGCACTATTTATGATTTATAAATTTGAGATCTTAGTAGGTACGGGAAACACACTATGTGTAGGGCATTAGTATAGCAATAATTCCACAAACAAGGAAAGATGAGGATTTACATGTAACACACAATCTATACATATGTCAATTAGGTTGTTGTGAACTTTGTCACTCACTCCCAATCTTTGGTCTATCCTTTTTATGATGAAGTGATATAAAAACTACTCCTATGTATGGGAGGAACATAAGCTAGAAATTAAAAGATGCCCCCAATCTCTTCTCTGCTTGTGTGTGGACACGCACATATGTGTGTGCGTGTGGTGTGAGTTTAAAGTGCGTGGGTTGTGTGCATCCAAGTTGTACATGATCAAAGAAAAAAAAGAAAGGTGTGGTTTAGGAACACAAAAAAAATTTGTATTGACAACTTGGTCAATGCTTCCAATTGTAGTCATAGAGGCCGTGTTTGACACCACATTTAGTAACATGAGAACATTGTCCCAAGTTGAATAGGCCATTTTGTATGCTACCTAATTTATTTTTTATCACAGTATTGATCTTCTGTAACTATATATACGTGCGTATCAATGTTCTTTGACACAAATAAGTTGCGATCACTCGATCCAAACACTCCCACCAGTGTTTTCACGGCCCATGTAATTAACTGGACCATGACGCATGACATGATGGCAGCAGATTCAGGTGACTATGGGCATGTGGTTATGGAACCTATTATGCATCAGAGTGGTTTAGATGACTATGGGAATGATGTTGTCAAACTTGTTGATGCATCATAGTTGCACATTCGATAACATAGGCTATGTGCTCATCATTTTGGGCCTTGTAGGCACATGACCACATTCAATTTTGAAGAAGGGAGGTATGGAGAGTAATGATGTTAACAAGTTTTTGTGGATGCTCTGCCTCTATTGCCACAACATCCTCTTAGAGTCACTAGCTCTCTGTGTTTATGGGTGACGTGGCAATGCGTCATCTATACTAGCGACAACTATAGTGGCCCATTACTACACTAAACTTAACCGAGCATCTACCTCAGTCCAAAGGTCATGCACGGTAAACAAATCATTACCAAGGCGATTGAAATATTCACCTCACATTGTCGCCCTTGTTTCCTCGTTGCCGAATCCAGGTTCGTCCTTGCTGGATTTTGGCTCATCCGCTCACTAGATCGGCGTTGGGAGGGACGACATTGCCCAAATGATGTGGCTAGATCTGTGTGGAGGAGGAGCTATTGTTGCTAAAGGTGATGACAATCAGTGGCGAGTCTAGCCTTCATTATATGTAATAAATCATTGCCAGTTTCAATGGTAATTTGCAAAGGAATTTAGAAATTTCGTTGGGGTCATCCGACCCCGGTAAAACCCCCATAGATTCGCCCCTGATGACAATGCCCTCGGCTACCAATATATGGAGGTGCTTGCGCTAAGTGGTTGAGGTGGGGGCACCGTATCTGCGGTCGAGGAAGGTCGATGCGTACTCACTATCCGCGAGCCATCACTGTTGAAGGATGTTACGAGCTCGCCGTCGCTGGAGGGTTCCGACCTCTTGAGGCACCGCCTGAGAAGGGGTATGTGTCATCAAGGTGGTGCCTACATGCTTCCATAAGAGGGAGAGGAGCTCAGGTGTGCTCAGATCAGCTGAGAGAGATGGAGAGTGTGTGGCACCTAAGGGAGAGAGATATGGACCACCCGCCATCTATGGCAGAGAAAGATAGAGCATAGCTCCACTACTACCTAAAAACATAACCGTAGCGAGCTGATGGCATTAACCGAGGTGGTTTTTCAAACTGCCTTGAACAGAAGGTCATAATACATGTGACCATTTACAGTGTGGTCAGTTATTCCAAAAACACAAAAAAAAAACCTAGGCCTGGATCTAGGCCCTGCCACCCCTGCGCGCTGCCGCGCCAGCACCGAGGAGCAGGCCCCGCCCTGCCAACTAGCTCACCGCTACCGGATCTCGTCGTCCTGCGCCGGAGCTTGCCATCATGCGCCCGAATCCAGCTTCCCCGCTGCCTCCCCGCTCGGATCCAAACTTAGAGGGACGCGTATGGCCACAAAGATAGTGCTCACATGTTCAGATAAGAGAGAAGGGGTGAGACATACCATGTCGACGCCTCCAACTTGCCAAATCTGCATGCGGCCAATCGTCCTCCTCGCTAAATCTGCCATGTGCGAGGAAGGGGGCAGCCTCTGTGCTACCCAACACAGTGGAGTGGAAGGGGCGTCGCCCCATGCTATGTCGTGCATTGTGAGGAAGTGGAGGGAGCTCACCGCCACCAGCAGGAGGGGGCTGGGGCATCGTGCTGTCCTTGGTGGTAGAGTTGGGGGAGAGAGGGAGGGAGCGGTGTGTTGTCCATTATGAGGGAGTCGAAGAGGAGTGAGGGAGGGGAACTAGTAGCGATGTCATGTGCGGGGCTGAGGGCGACACCTACTCTGGTGGCTGCGGGGGTGAGAGATAGAGTGTAATGTTTTAGGGTTTGTTTTGCAAGGTGGTTTTTTTAACTGCCTCGGTTAATGCTTGGATTAACTAAGGCGGTTTTAATGTCCACCCACCTTAGAAAAGAACTTTTGCAGCAGTGGCATTAACATCTGCCTCGCACCATGCGTGAGATGCGCCGCCTACCAAAGGGGACAATGCCCATGCGTCATGGCCAAATCTAGATAGTTGGGGACTCCCTTGCTTCCCGATGGAGTCAGCACGACATTCGCGGGCTCGAGATCTTGCAACCAAATCTGTGTTGCGTGGTGTTAGTCCTAAAGAGGCCAAGACTGTGGATCTAGAAGATGAAGTAGCACAGTGGCCTTCAATTTCGATGTGGACCCATTAAAGAAGCCTATTTCTCTGAAAATCATGACTAGGAGACTCAAGCTTCTTTGTCCGCCTCTAAAAATAACAAGGGATGTCTCGTGAAATTGTTTTTCTAGCTAGTAGCGACTAATATTAAAAGCGTTATTCTAGACTTATCAGTCATAGGAATGCGATGTACATACATATGTGTAAGCTGTTTATCATCCCCTTAAATGTTGCCATCATAGAAAAAACTTATGATTCCATGTCTAATGATAAAAGCATGCATGATGAAGACAGTGTGTAAACGGCTCGCCATGTTGCGGAGGCACTTACGTGCCTTCTAGCCTCATCTATCAAAATGATGATGCTGATGGGCTAGAGGATGTGCCTACAAAAAATTGGAGAATTTGGAAGTGTCTACGCCACGCTGGAACTTATAGTACGGGATATAAAATGGACCATACATTTTTACCAATGCAACACAAAAAATGGGACAAACATATTTCCTCTAACATGTTTACACCATATAGTTTTTTTAGGGAAGTTTACACCATATAGTTAAATGGAAAATGATTAACACTTTTCCCATAAGATTTATAGTCTAGTTACTCAATACTTGCACATATATTTTTATACAGTTATTAATTGCCATTTTAGGGGGATTAGTAATTTCCTAGGTTGCGTGCTAAGAACATTGCCATATGTGTGAAAAGTCATCTGGTATCACGCTAATGATGCCTGCTAGCTATAAAGGTAACTGAAACAGACCCTTTTCAAAAACAAATTGACTTCAGAGGCGGAGCTCCCCATCTGGCAGGGTGTGGCAGCTGCCACACCTACCGTCGGGGTAGCAATAGTACCACCAAGTCTTCCTCTCGCTTCCGGCGAAGCAGCCGGCGAGCGGCGATGGAGCGGTGCGGCGGCGTGCTGCATCTGCCCGACGAAAGAATGAAGGAAAAGAATGATGCTGGTGGAAAGAAAAGAAAAAGGCCCAATAAGACAATAAGCCCAGCCGGCCCAAGTGCCCACAAATCCCTAATACACCCGTGAACGTCGCCAGCGCCGCCTCCTGTCGGTGACTTCGATCGGCGCCGCTCCTCCTCGACCCGTCGTTGCCATCGACCGCCGCCAGAGCCTCCTCGGTCTGCCCTCCTCCGCTTGCCGCCCAGCTGCGCACAACCCAGCCCGCGGCTTCCCTCCCCAATCCCACGCGCGCTCGGGCTTGGATGGAGGAGGGGGATTTGGCCGGCGAGGGTATGGCCATGGGCGCTGGCCACGGGCGTGGGTTTGGTCGGGGAGAAGAAGAGCAATATGGAGGAGCAGCAAGCCAAGGTTGAGGTCTAGGCCGAGGTGCAGGCGACCCCAACCCCAACACCAACACCAATAGTCGTGCTTCTTCTGCAATCAGAAAAAAATTGTAACAAGAGGTATAATTGTGAACTTTAATTTGAAAACTTATTCTTCTTCGATTGATCTTTGTTGAAATAATACACTACTATCTTCAAATGAGAGGTACCACCTTCAATCGCTAATTAAATTTAGCATAGATTAGCTATTCATGTGTGTCATTGCGTTGTCCTTAAAAACTTGTGTTTGCGATGCGCCACACCTAAATTTTGGTGCGAGCTCCGCCACTTATTGCAACCTTGCTCATCCTCTCTACCAATCAATTGAAGCAATCTTGCTCGAACCATGGCCTCCAAACCACAAATCATTGTGCAAGCACTATGCACCATAGCTCTAAAACTCAATACCTCTTAGCCTCTCATTGATGAAGCAAAAGGCGCACCTACCTTGGAGAATTTGGAGAGCGCTATGCCAATGAGGAATATATGGCTGCATCGAGGCAACGTTGAGGATTAAGGCACCTTCTCATTGAAGATGACAGATGAACAAATCGTCGAGGATATATTTTCCATGACCGTTGAGCTCCCACATGAACACCCTCATCGAAGACAAGTCCAGACGCAAACAATGCATAATGTGAGTCGCTGCCCCTCGCCTCGTTTCCTCTCACAGATTCCTTTCCTCCCCTCTATTGATTACTTTTATTTTTGTTGTTTCTAGTAAATTAAATAGTTGGATTAGTTTAGTTGATGCACAATTTATGATTTAAAATTTTGAGATCTCAATAGGTACAGGAAACCCGCAAAGGAAAGATGAGGATTTCCATGGAACACACAATCTATATAGATGTCAATTAGCTTGCTATGAACTTTACCATTCCCATTCTTGGTCTATCCTTTTTATGTTGAACTAATAAAAAATTCCTCCTCTGTATAGAGGAACATGTGCTAGAAAAGAAGCCTCCCAATCTCTTCTTTGCGTGCGTACAGACACACATGTGTGTTTGTGTGCATGGCATAAGTGTGGAGTATCTAGGTTGTGTGTGTCCAAGTTGAGGATTTAGGCACCTTCTCACTGAATCTGACAGATGAAGAAATCGCCGAGGATATATTTTCCATGTCAGTGAGCTCCCACGCGAACACCCTCGTCGCAGAAAAGTCCAGGCGCAAACAATGCATAACGTGAGTCACTGCCCCTCGCCTGCCATTTCCTCTCTCGCAGATTTCATTCCTCCCCTCTATTAATTACTTTTATTTTTATTGTCTCTGCTAGTAAATTAAATACTTGGAATGAAAAGGAAAGATGAGGATTTCCTTGGAACACACAATCTTGATAGATATCAATTAGCTTGCTGTGAACTTCATTCCCAATCTTGGTATATCCTTTTTATGTTGAACCGATAAAAAGTTCCTTGTCAGTATAGGAGGAACATGTGCTAGATAAAAAGCCTCCAAATCTCTTCTTTGCGTGTGTACAGATGCGCATGTGCATTTGTGCGTGTGGTGTAAGTGTGGAGTGTGTGAGTTGTGCGTGTCCAAGTTGTACCTAATCAAAAAAATAGAAGAAAAGTGGGGTTTAGGATGACAAAATATGCCTAAGATTGTCGCGGACTATAATTAGGGGGTCATTAACCTAGGAGATGAGATAAACAGAACCATCATTGTGTTCTCCTAAATCCTATCTAAAAACCAATATAGCGCTCACCTCGAACTGTATTGGGCCGGCCCACGAACGGGCTCTAACGGCCCAAGCCAAACAAAACCAATGCCACCATCCACGAGACCCCTCGAGAGGGAATTACGTAAACCCCTCGATCGAACGGGGCGCCTCGAGCGGACTGGCCATCTCTCAAAAAATCTCCCAGACATCCGTACAGGAGCATTTAATGCCTCCAACCACTTCCTGCCTAACTCCATGACTACAGCAGCAGTCACAGTGAGCAAGGTACCGATCCCATCAGCTTTTACCGCCCATACCCTGCAATCCAGGATGCTCAGTACGGCACCCCCTCGGAACGCGTCCACTGTACATTTGACCCGGATTTCCCGTGGCTCAGTCACGTCATCCCGGATGCCTACCCCTCGAATCATACCCCTCGAAGCGGTTGATAACCGCTCAGGTAATGATGGCAGCTGGGAAGCGCGCGTCGCCTGCAGTGACCCGTCTCTCCCACCTCGACGACCGTACGCAGGATTCCAGGAGAAGGACGGACATGCCATCATCGCCCACGCCGCCACAGGCTCGGACCGGACCAAAGCAGGCCTCTACAGTCTCAACGACGCGATCCACGCCCATACCTCGACGTCGTAACTACCTCTGCCCTATCCACTGTGTACACCCGAGCCTCCCTTTGGCCTATAAAAAGGGACGCCGGGGCTTAGTATGGGACACGGCACAACACATCGACTCACACACACTCGCTCTCACAAACGCTCAAGTCTTTACGACTCGCTTGTATCCACCCCTGTACAAGCACTTCGGTGCAAGATAATACAAGTTCATCTCCCCGCGGACGTAGGGCCTTCTTTGCCCGAACCAGGATAAATCCTTGTGTACTTCTTGCATCACCATCCGGATTAGGGAGCACGCGGCGTAAATTTACTAGTTGGTGTTAGACCCCCCGGTTTCGAAACGCCGACAGCTGGCGCGCCAGGTAGGGGCAGCGCGTGTCACTAACGATTTCCCGTTTTTCTTTCGGATGGCAGATTCCGCCTCTTCGCTTCCGCGTGCTATGATCACCTGGTTCAGGAGCTTGGAGTTCATGTCGTTCGGCTCAGGCCACCACATAACTCTACTCTCGGTCGATGACTCGAGCGGAGGCCGCAGCACGCCCCCACGTTCAGGAAGGGCGCTGCGCCGATCACTCCCCGGCGTCGGATGCGGGTCTCCCTGCTGGGAACCTGTCCAACTCACGCCCGGGGGCGGGAAACGAGTCGGCGGACCTCTACAAGGACGCTGATTTGCCCTTCGCTATGCGCACGTCAAGGGAGCCCGGCGAGGCCCCACGCGGCATGCGCGCCACCATTAGCGCCTAACCTGCTGCCGCACGGGATCTACGGAGCCCGTCGACAGCTTCCGTTCGGCCTCACCAACGCCGCCACAACGTACTCTGTGGCGATACACGCCACCATGGGCGCGCACGGGGACGACTCGGGGGCTCTCCTGTGCGCCCTAGGCCAGAGGCACTACACCACGGTACCATGCGACAGCAGCTCGAAGAGAAGCCACGCTGGGAGCCGCGCACCTTCTACTCCGGCGTCTTCGACCTCGACCACTACGACGTATGGTGAAGCAGGGAACGCACGGGCTGGCGGACAGCACGGGCCCTACCCTCGCCAACACATGAAGTGTCAAAAGCAGCTACGTCACTCTTATCTCTAGGCCTCGAGGCCTTGTACATTCTCGTATTTATGTACGCATATCGCACCATGAATGAATAAAAAGTCTGCGACCCTAGTACTTTATTTTTTCACTCGTAATTTGAGGCAGATTCGATTCTGCCCCTCGACGCCTCTCTTCCTTCTACTCCTCGAAGTACGCTTCGCGACAGAGTAGGAAACGCGCTCGAGGCTTTCAAGGGTCGAGGGCTGGCAAGCCGGGACCTCTCCTACGCCCCCGGGCTACGGTACTCCCACTTGCTCCCCCCCCCCCCCCTCGAGGGACTCAAGCGCGCGTCCAACACTCACGTCAAGAAGCAGAATAGTCAGGCCTGTGGGAGTAATAGCGGCTCGAGAAATAAAAGCGACTAAGAAACATCCGGATGCATTTTAGTTCATCTCTATTCCCGATTCGTAACTATGAGACTTGGCTCGCAGGCCACCTCATCGTCACCAGGCTCTTGCAGGGAGGACGTCGTCCTCGAACTGCTACGCCAGCCTCGCCCCGAGCGCCTCGCCGAATGCCGTCAGCCTCTTCTCCACCGACCTGAACCGCTCCTCCATCGTCGTCGGTATGGACGTGATGAAATCGCTACCCTTGCTCCACCTCAATGCCGAGATAGCAGGAGAGCGCGCCGAGATCGCTCGTCGCGAATCGAGCTGCCATCTCACGCTTAGACGCGGCGATGTCCACTGCCCGCACCCGCCGTGTCGTCGTACACCCCGACGATGTCCGGTTCTTTTCCCCGACGTCGGGTGTACAAGGCGTGCTCCTCCAGCAGTCCAGCATCGCCTTCTGCCACTCTGCGTCGCGCTCCGCAACTGCGATCGAGGCTAGCTCTTACTCCGGAGTTCCTCGAGGCAGAGTCGTTCGTAGCAGAGAGTCTCCGTCGTTCGAGGCTCCCTCGACTTTGGTCGAGACCCTCCGTCCCGAGTCTTCCTGACCCGTGATCGAGCCCCCTTGGCCTGCTATCGAGGCCGTGGTCAAGGACCTGCTCACTGTCGAGGCCGACCGGCCTGTATCCAAGCCCGCTCAGCTACGCGGTCGAGGCTTCTCCTCCCGTGGTCGTGCCCCTGCGTCCCGCACTCAAGGCCTGCTGTCCCGCGATCGGCTCCACGCGGGTCATGGTCGCAACAGCCCGTCACGCGATCGAGGCGTCCTGACTCGTGATCGAGGCCGCCCGATGTGGTGACGAGTCCCCCACGATCGAGTCTCCCCGGCCAGCTTTGTGTCATGCCAATAAGTAGATGTCCGGTCTCTCCTCAAATGAAGTAGCCGTGGGCCCCATGGCTAATAATAGTCGATGCATGCAAGAGGATTAAAAAAAAAACCATCGTTCACACAAGCCACTGAAAAAACCTCCTCACGTCTCCCTCCATTTGTTCAGCCGGGCCCCACATGCTAATAATAGCCAGCAAAGAAAACGGTGGCCAGCAAGTCCCGTATACACACACACATAGTATACAAAAACTATCGCTTCGAGCCTTAAAGCTGCCATGCACAAAGATGCGCTCGAGGCCGCTGGCCCTTACGTGGTCGAGGCCGCGAAAGCCTCCACGCTCGAGGCTCGAGTCCGTCCTCGAGGCCACGTTCGAGGCCAAGCTCGAGGCCATGTTCGAGGCCGTCCAGGGTTTTTTTTACCGCCCGGTTTACCGTGGTAAACCGCGGTTACCAGACTTACCGGGCCGGTCCGGTTTCGGTTCGGACCGGCCCGGTAAGTCCCAAATTCAAATTTCAATTTTGAAAAAAAAATGCTGAAAAAATTCATATTTTTTAAAAAACCGCTCAAACCGAGCGGTAAACCGGACTTACCGGGCGGTAAACCGGTCATGAAGTATTTTTAGAAAATTTTTTAATATTTTTTTTAAAAAAAATAAATTTGAATTTAAAAAAACCGCTCAAACCGCTCAAACCGGGCGGTAAACCGGACTTACCGGGCGGTAAAAAAACCAAGGTTATATGTACTCAAATTTGAATTCAAGCGGTATCCGGCCGGTTACCGCCCTTACCGGCCGGTAAACCGCGTCCGGAGGCGGCCGGTTTTTTCGTCCCGGTCGGTAAAAAAAACCCAGGGCCGTCCTCGAGGCCACGTTCGAGGCCGTGCTCAAGGCCGCTCGCCCGTATGCGGTCGAGGCTGCTCGCCCGTACGCGGTCTCGGCCTCGAACCCATCTGCTCGCCCGTACGCTCGTCCGTATGCGGTCGAGGCTGCTTGCCTGCGTCGAGGCTCGAACCCCTCAGCTCGCCCGCACGCGGTCGAGGCCGCGCGAGCCTCCATGCTCGAGGCCGCCCGCCCTTGTGCGGGGTCGGGACCCCCACGACCCGCGATTGAGGCGCTGAACTCGTCCTGACGAACGTCGAGACCGCTCCTTCCTCGCGCCCGAATCTAGCCCAACGCACCGGTCGCCGCTGGTTGCTCCGGTTCCCACGCCGCGGCTTCCCCGGTCGTGGCCGAAACTCCGCGATCCTCGGTTGCGCCTCCCCGTTCCGCGGCTGTGGCCTCCCGGCCCTTCACATTTTTAGGCACGGAGGCCGGGCGGCGACGGACGGATCCGACGACTGCGGCGAGCGAATCGGACAGCACGAGGCGACTGACGGATTCCCCAGCGATAAGGTAAATACTGCATTTACCACGTCCATCGACCGCCTCCTCGATTCCCACTGCAGGTACACGCGTCGCAAGCGAACGCCGAATCGTCGCAGGCCCACCACTACCGCGCCGCTCCAGTTTCCGTCTAAAAAGGAGCGCCCCAACGGACGGATGCTCCTTGATAAGCGAAGTGACGCGACCCATCGAACAGACGTTTCCTTCCGCTATAAGGTAACACGGACAGCGGTCCCACTGTGCAGTCTCGAGGGAGCGAAGGCTGACCCACGAACGGGTTCGAACAGCCGCCCTCGAGCACCCGAGTTAGGGGCGACCTAGTGGGGAGCCAATACGAGGCCAGAGAACGAACTCTCGAGGCCCCCATGGACGTATCCAAGGCCAAATACAATGCAACCAAGGGATCCCTCGATGGGAGGCAGCCAAGCCGCCGGCCTCCGTCGAACGAGGCCGGTACCCTGGTCGCTATGTATAGTGCTTCTATGAGAGTGCTTCCGAGCCTCGAAGTCGTCTCCCATCGAAAGGGAACGAACTCTCACTGGATTTCCCGTTACCAGCTCACCGAAGACGTCGAGGCTCGTCCGATCTCGGATAGCCCGGCGCTCTTCACCCCACGGTCCGAGCGCAAGGGCTCGTGGGAAGAACGCTATGAAGTAGCAAGGCACCAGCCACGCGTGGCTCGGGGGCTCGACTACATACGACACTCCTCGACGAAAGAGGATCGAAAACACTCGGGGATCGGAGGCTCAAAAGCCAACCCCTCGACGGGGCGCTACAACACCAGTTAAACCAAACCCTCGAGAAATACAAAATTCAGCCCCTAGAGGAGTCCTACTCACTCCCCTAGGGCCTCGGGGGCTACCCCCGCGGGGGACGCTCGCGCGTCCCCCACGGAGAACTAAAAACCAAAACCCCTCGAAACAAAATCACCTGCAAACTCAGGTACTTCAACTCCACTTCATATTAATGAACCCCCACAAAAACTCTGATATTGACCCCTTGCATGAGTCCTTACACTCAAACAAGGGCTCGGGGGCTACTGTCGCGGACTATAATTAGGGGGGTCATTAACCTAGGAGATGAGATAAACAGAACCATCATTGTGTTCTCCTAAATCCTATCTAAAAACCAATCTAGCGCTCACCTCGAGCTGTATTGGGCCGGCCCACGAACGGGCTCTAACGGCCCAAGCCAAACAAAACCAATGGCCACCATCCATGAGACCCCTCGAGAGGGAATTACGTAAACCCCTCGATCGAACGGAGCGCCTCGAGCGGACTGGCCATCTCTCAAAAAATCTCCCAGACATCCGTACAGGAGCATTTAATGCCTCCAACCACTTCCTGCCTAACTCCATGACTACAGCAGCAGTCACAGTGAGCAAGGTACCGATCCCATCAGGTTTTACCGCCCATACCCTGCAATCCAGGATGCTCAGTGGCACTATTGCACTGTGCCGCGTACGGAACCCCCTCGAAACGCGTCCACTGTACATTTGACCCGGATTTCCCGTGGCTCAGTCACGTCATCCCGGATGCCTACCCCTCGAATCATACCCCTCGAAGCGGTTGATAACCGCTCAGGTAATGATGGCAGCTGGGAAGCGCGCGTCGCCTGCAGTGACCCGTCTCTCCCACCTCGACGACCGTACGCAGGATTCCAGGAGAAGGACGGACATGCCATCATCGCCGATGTCGCTACAGGCTCGGACCGGACCAAAGCAGGCTCTACAGTCTCGACGACGCGATCCACGCCCATACCTCGACGTCATAACTACCTCTGCCCTATCCACTGTGTACACCCGAGCCTCCCTTTGGCCTATAAAAAGGGACGCCGGGGCTTAGTATGGGACACGGCACAGCACATCGACTCACACACACTCGCTCTCACAAACGCTCAAGTCTTTACGACTCGCTTGTATCCACCCCTGTACAAGCACTTCGGTGCAAGATAATACAAGTTCATCTCCCCCGCTGGACGTAGGGCCTTCTTTGCCCGAACCAGGATAAATCCTTGTGTACTTCTTGCATCACCATCCGGATTAGGGAGCACGCGGCGTAAATTTACTAGTTGGTGTTAGACCCCCCGGTTTCGAAACACCGACAAAGATATAGCTAATAAAAAAAGAGAAGAAAGGTGGGGTTTAGGATGACAAAATAGTTTGTATTGACAACTGATAGTGGTCAATGCTTTAGGTACAATCTTATCGTAGTCACATGGGTCTTGGTTTTGGTTGACGCCACATTAGTAACATGAGAATATTGTACCAAGTTGAATATAGGACATTTTGTGTGGTATCTAATTTATATTTTTTATCACGGCATTGATCTTCCATGACTATTTAATTTTGGCATATCAATGTTCTTTGACATAAATAAGTTGCGGACATTCGATCCAAACTACTCCCACCAGTTTGTTTCATAGCCCATGTAACTCGACCATGACACATGACATAATCAAAGCAGATTTCAAGTGACCATGGGCATGTTATTGTGGAATATTTTTATGCATTAGAGTGGTTTAGGGGACTATGGAAATGATGTTGTGGAACCTGTGGATGCATCATAGTTGCACATTCACTAACATAGCCTATGTGTTCATCATAGTGGGCCTTGTAGGCACATTGCCACATTCAATTTTGAAGAAGGGAGGTTTATACGGAGAGTAAAGATGTTAACAATTGTTGGTGGATGTTATGCCTCTATTGCCACTGCACCCGCTTAGAGTCACTGGATCTCTCTGTTTATGGTAGTGTGGCAATATGTCATCCGTACTAGTAGCGGCTATACTGGCCCCACTACTACACTAAACTTAACCGAGTTATTTGCCTCGGTCCAAAGGTCACACACGGTAAACAAATCATTACCGAGACGGTTGAAATACTTACCTCGCGTTGCCGCCCTTGCTGCCTACATCTAGGAGGGGCTACTGCCCTTGTCAAATCCGAGCTCCTCTTCGCCAAATCTGAGTTAATACTCACCGGATCTGGCTCATCCTCTCGCTAGATTGGCACTAGTGAAGGGGAGAGGAGGCGTCATTAATGGGGGCGCCAATGCCCATGTGTCGTGGCTTGATTTTGTGTGGAGGAGGAGCTAGTTGTTGTTGCAGGAGGTGATGGTGTTGCCAACGGCCACCGGCATATGGAGGTACTGGTGCCGGATCCATGGTGGTTGAGATGTGGCACCGTATCCACTGCGGGGAAGGTTGCCCCATGCTCACGACCCGGGAGTTGTCGCTGTGGGAGGATGTTGCGAGCCCGCGGTCGATGGAGGGTTCCGCCTCCAGATGCACCACCCGGAGAAGAGGACCTGCGCCATCAGGGCCGCTCCTGTGTGCTGCCATAAGAGGCAGAGGAGCTTATGAGAGTTCAGCTAACAGTAGCTGTGAGAGATGGAAAAGGAGAGAGATGGAGAGTGTGTGGTACCTAAGGGAGAGAGACAGGTGCGCCCGCCATCTGAGGAAGAGAAGGACAGAGCAAGGCACCTAAGGGAGAGGAAGAGAGCTAGGGTTACCTTTGTGCTCGTCGTTTATATACTACGAGCCCATTACCACGTGAAGATGGGCCTGGTGGGCTGGCCACGATTAATACGACCTCCAAAAAATGGAGGATTTCGGAGAAACAAGTTTAGGAGTCTGTTATTTTCTACCGCCTTCATAAATTGATTTTATGAGATGGTTGATTGTGACCGCTTCGGTTAATAAAAATGACCGTCTCCGTTAATCCCAAGCATTAACTGAGAGGGTTGGATTTTGTAATTGCCTCGGTTAATAAAAAGGCACCTCCTCGCAAAATCATTTGTGTAGTTGTGGTCGGCTGCCTATTAGTACCTCAGCATCAAGATGTAGCAAAGCAATATTGTGTCCCAGTGTTTTTTCAAGCTAAGTGATGTACGGAGTACTTTGTAGTAGAAGAGCACTAATATGGCTAGCCTAATAACCGGTAGGGTTGGGCAATCTGTGTGTGAGTGTAAATGGTTTGGTTTATTTGGTATTGCAAAACTTCGGTGTACAGAAAACAGAAGTCGATTGGTGTTTGATAGAATAAAAACCGATGTATTAATTCGATGTTGGTATAATCAGCTCGATTTGTCAGTCCCACCAAAAACACCGAGCCCCACTAGACAACAATCTCACACCACCACAAGAGGCTCGTGATGTTGTCATGGCATCACAGTGTTGCAGTCTAGCCACACACGACGCTCTTGCCAAACTTCACAACCCAGGGAACTTCAGCTATGCAGTGCACCGTGCCCTGGACCCACTCACCAAATGCCATGCCACTTGCCGCAACCTCTGCTGCGCACAGCGTTGTCCAGCAGCACAGCTCCGCAACCCCGCGTGCACCTGCCGAGAAAGTAGCTCCGCTAGCCGAGCACCACCGCCACACACCTCGCTCTAGCTCTACTGGCATGCTCCCTACGCAAAGCGCAACATTACTAGATCCATATAAAGAGTTGAGGAGGTGAGACATGAGGAAATAAGTAGCAACAGGAACAATGCAAAGTGTGTAAATATGGCTTGCCATGTTGCGGAGGCACTAATGCACCTTCTAGCCTCATCTATCTAAACGATGATGTTGATGGACTAGAGGAGGTGCCTGCCGTACCTTGGAGAATTTGGAGGGGTCTATGCCACGGTGGAACTTATAGCAAGGGATATAAAATGGGCCATACATTTTTATCAACACAAAAAATGGGACAAACATATTTCCTCTAACATGTTGACACCATATAGTTAAATGGAAAATGATTAAAACATTAGTATTCTCCCATAAGATTTAGAGTCTAGTTACTCAATACTTGGATATATATTTTTGTACAATTATTGATTGCCATTTTAGGGTGGACTAGTAATTTCCTTGGTTTCATGCCGAGAACATTGCCTATGTGTGAAAAGTCCTGTTGTATCACGCTGACAATGCCTGCTAGCTGCAAAGGTAACTGAAACAGACCCTTTTCAAAAAAACAAAAAAATGGTTATATATACCAATCTTCCTTTCATTTCATCCATACCATTGCAACCTTGCTCATCCTCTCCTCCAATCAATTGAAGCCACCTTGCTCATTGCCACGAACCATGGCCTTGAAACCACAAATCATTGTGCAAGCACTATGCGCCGTAGCTCCAAAACTCAATACCTCTTAGCTTCTCATTGATGAAACATAAGGCGCACCTACCTTGGAGAATTCGGAGGGCGCTATGCCATGGCGGAATCTATGACTGCATCGAGGGAAAGTTGAGGATTTAGGCACCTTCTCATTGAAGCTAACAGATGAAGAAATCATCAAGGATATATTTTCCATGACTGGTGAGCTCCCATGCGAACACCCTCATTGGAGAAAAGTTTAGACGCAAACGATGCATAACGTGAGTCGCTGCCCCTCGCCCCCTTTCCTCTCGCAGATTTCATTCCTCCCCTCTATTGATTACTTGTATTAGTTTAGTTGGTGCACTATTATGATTTATAAATTTGAGATCTTAGTAGGTACGGGAAACACGCAAAGGAAAGATGAGGATTTCCATGGAACACACAATCTATACAGATGTCAATTAGCTTGCTATGAACTTTGTCATTTTCCAATCGTGGTCTATCCTTTTTATGTTTATAGGAGGAAGATGTGCTAGAAAAGAAGCCTCCCGATCTCTTCTTTGCATGTGTACAGACGCGCACATGCGTTTGTGCGTGTGCGTGAGCGTGTGGTGTAAATGTGGAGTGCGTGGGTTGTGTGAAGTTGAGGATTTAGGCACCTTCTCATTGAAGCTGACAGATGAAGAAATCATCGAGGATATATTTTCCATGACCAGTGAGCTCCCACGTGAACACCCTTGTCGGAGAAAAGTCCAGACACAAATGATGCATTACTTGCCCCCTTTCCTCTCGCAGATTTCATCCCTCCCCTCTATTGATTACTTTTCTTTTTATTGTCTCTAGCAAATTAAATACTTGGATTAGTTTAGTTGGTGTACTATTTATGATTTATAAAATTTGAAATCTTAGTAGGCATGGGAAACACGTAGAGGGAAGCTGAGGATTTCCATGGAACACACAATCTATACAGGTGTCAATTAGCTTGCTGTGAACTTTGTCATTCCCAATCTTGGTCTATCCTTTTTATGTTGAACCGATAAAAAATCCTCCTCCGTATAGGAGGAACATGTGCTAGAAAAGAAACCTCCCAAGCTCTTCTTTGCGTGTGTACAGACGCGCACGCGTGTTTGTGCATGTGGTGTAAGTGTGGAGCGTGTGGGTTGTGTGTGTGCATAGGTTGAGGATTTAGGCACCTTCTCATTGAACCTGGCAGATGAAGAAATCGCCGAGGACATATTTTCCATGACCGATGAGCTCCCACGCGAACACCCTCGTCGGAGACAAGTCCAGAAGCAAACGATGCATATCGTGAATCGTTGCCCTCGCCCCCTTTTCCTCATGCAGATTTCATTCCTCCCCTCTATTGATTACTTTTATTTTTATTTTCTCTAGTAAATTAAATACTTAGATTAGTAGTGCACTATTTATGATTTATAAACTTGAGATCTTAGTAGGTACGGGAAACACACTATGGAAAGAGGAGGATTTTCATGAAACACACAATATATACAAATATCAATTAGCTTGTTGTGAACTTTATCATTCCCAATCTTGGTCTATCCTTTTTATGTTGAACTAATAGAATAAACTCCTCCTCTATATAGGAGGAACATGTGCTAGAAAAGAAGCCTCCCAATCTCTTCTTTGTGTATGTATTAACATGCACGCATGTGTGTACATGTGGTGTAAATGTGGAGTGCGTGGGTTGTGTGTGTCCAAGTTGTAGTACCCGATAAAAAAAGAAAAGAAAGGTGGGGTTTAGGATAACAAAATATTTTTGTATTGACAACTGATAGTGGTCAATGCTTTAGGTACAATCATAGTCACAGAGGTCATGGTTGACACCACACTTAGTAACATGAGAATATTGTCCCAAGTTGAATAGGACATTTTGTATGCTACCTAATTTATTTTTTTATGACAGTATTGATCTTTCGTAACTATTTATATGTGGCATATCAATATTCTTTGACATAAATAAGTTTCGGACGCTCAATCCAATCTACTCCCATACCATGACACATGACATGACCGAAGTAGATTTTAGGTGACTATGGGCATGTTGTTGTGGAACCTTTTTATGCATCGGAGTGGTTTCGATGACTATGGAAATGATGTTGTGGAACCTGTTGATGCATCAAAGTTGCACATTCACTGACATAGGCTGTGTTCATCATTGCGGACCTTGTAGGAACATTACCACATTCAATGTTGATGAAGGGAGGTATGGAGAATAAAGATGTTAACAATAGTTGGTGGATGTTATGTCTCTATTGCCACCGCACCTTCTTAGAGTCACTAGCTCTCTGTGTTTATGGTAGTGTGGCAATGTGTCATTTGTACTAGTAGCTGCTATAGTGACACTACTACACTAAACTTAACTGAGGCATTTGCCTCTATCCAAAGGTCACGTACAGTAAACAAATTATTATCAGGGCATTGGAAATACTCACCTCTTGTTGCCGCCCTTGCTGCCTACATCTAGCAGGAGTTGCTTCCCTTGCCGAATTTGAGCTCCTCACTGAATTCAGGTTCATCCTCGCTGGATCTGGCTCATCTGATCAGCGTTGGTGAAGGAGAGAGGAGGCACCATTAAAGGGGGACACCATTGCATGTGCATTGTGGCTAGATCTGTGTGGAGGAGGAGCTCACTGTTGTTGTTGGAGGTGATGACGATGCCCACGCCACCGGCATATGGAGGTGGTGCTGCCACCGGATCTATGATGGTTGGGGTAGTGGCACCGTATCCGTTGTCGAGGAAGACCGCCGCGTGCTCGCGACCCACGAGCCATCGCCATGGAAGAATGTAGCGAGCCCGCCATCGATAGAGTGCTCCGGCCTCTAGAAGTGCCGCCGATAGAAGGGGCTTGCGTTGACATGGTCGTCCCGCGTGCTGCCATAAGAGGGAGAGGAGCTCATGTGTGCTCATCTGAGAGATATGGAAAAGGGAGAATATGGAGAGTGTGCGGCATCTGTGGGAAAGAGATGGAGCACATGTCATCTAAGGAAGAGAAAATAGAGCACGGCGCCTGAGGGAAAGGAGGAAGGAGGCTAGGGTTACCTTTGTGCTTGGCATCTATATACTACGAGCCCATTATCAAGCCTAGATGGGCCTGGTGGGCTGGACATGATTAATAGAGGCGAGCCTTATATAGATGTCTGCCCATAACGGTTGATTTACGGCCTCCGAAAACAGAGGATTTTTAGAGGCGGACCGGCTCTGTACTTAAATCAATTTTAGGAGCCTGTTATTTTTTTTATCGCCTTCATAAATTGACTCTACGAGGTGGTTGATTGTGACTGCCCCGTTAATAAAAACAACCGCCTCCATTAATCCTAGGTATTAACAGAGATGTAGCAAAGCAATATTGCGTCGTCGGTGAAGTTTGAAGAGAAGTGATGTACTTTGGAGTAGAAGAGCATTAATATGTTGGCTAGTCTAATTAATAACTAGTAGGGCTGGGCATTTTGTGTGTCAGTGTAATTACTTTAGTTTATTCGGTATTGCAAGACTTCGGTTTACAGAAAATAGAAGTCGATGGGTGTTTGGTATGATACTATAAAAACTGATGTATTTGGTGTTGGTATGATCGGTTTGGTTTCTCAGTCCCACTGAAAACACCGAGCCCCGCCAATCACCAAATGTCGCGCCACTTGCCGCAACCTCTGCAGTGCACTTGCACTGTCTAGCAACTATGCAACCCCGCGTGCACCTATTGAGCAGTAGCACCGCTAGCCGAGCACCACTACCACACACCTCGCTCTTGCTCTGCTCTGTTGGCTTGCTACCTATGCAATCGAAAAATTACTAGATCCATGTAAAAAGTTGAGGAGGTGAGACATAAGGAAACAAGTAGCAACAAAGACGATGCAGAGTAACAAGGGTGGAGCTGAGCCAATATTCAGAGATAGGGGTGGCTGCCCTCCTTGACCGAGTTGATGTGGCATTCGCGAGCATGAGAACCATCCCTCCAAATTCAAGCGTCAGCACTCAGCACTGACCTAGAAGAGGCCGAAATGGTGGATTTAGAAGAGGGAGCAACATAGAGGCAGAGGGGATAGCAAAGAGAAGTAGGGGATGAGACGGTGGTAGAGGGGAGGTGAGCGGGAGGAGGTGCAGGGACGGCGATGCTCATAGGGTGAGAAAGAGGGTTTGGGACGGAGATAGTGGTAGAGAGAAGTGTGGGATGTGGCGGGCCTTGCGAATTTGAGTTAGATCTATCTTATATATACTATGAGACCCTTTGTGAGTCTAGATGCACCGCAGGAATGTTAGTGAGATGGCTAGTATTATAAGAGGCAGAAATTTATTGAGTGTATTTATAAATAGTCTGACCGCCTCTAAAAATCACGATGTATTGTTCTTGTGACTGGTATTTGAATCATCATTCTGGACTCAATAGCACAAGAATTGCGATATACATGTGTGTAAGCGGTTTCCCATCCCATGAATTTTTGGCATCATAACAAAACTTATGATTCTTTTATCTAATCTAATGACAAAAAGACGATGAAGTACGTATGTAAGTCGCTCATTGCCATGGCCACAAAGATCAACAACATCTGCTGCAAACCACAAGAGTTAAGGCATGGTAAATAGCATATGCTACGGTCACAATCTGAAAACTTTCCAAACTGGCGCCAGGACTCCCATGAAGATTCCAAGCTTATCAGGGCATTCACAATGCAAGACTCTATCACAGAGTCCAAGACTATTTATTACACCTTATTTATGGTATTTCGCTGATGTGGCACCATATTTATTGAAGAAAGAGAGAGAAAAAACAAGACTCCAAGTCTTATTTAGACTCTAAGTCCACAATGTTCGAGGTAATAGATAAATTTAGACTCTATGATAGAGTCTGCATTGGGACTGCCCTCAGATGATTCCACCGCCAGGATGCGCTACCAAAAGCAAGATTCCCTGCACTAATTTGATGGTGAAAGTAACCCCATCCCAATGCTTTTTGTAAAGATATCGTCATGATTGTTCCATGAAAGACACTGCACAGTAGTCGTAGCTAACAGTACATCGACTTGAGCATGAAGAATGTCACTTGCAGGTCACAAATTAATCAACAAGTACGTACATCAACAAATCCAAGACAACCAAACAGTCCCACAATGCATGAGCACAACTAGAGCAACACAGATGTGAACGAACCTGCACACTGCCCCGCAAGTGCCCATGGAAACAACATTCGAATCCAAATAGATTTAGTCAAAATTTCCCACACAAAGATGGCCTACTAGGAGTAAAAGCTTACTGAATGCCATCACCATATTTTTTGTGTGCAACCCACAAATTTGTGTGATAAGCGAAGTGGTCATCGCACTCGTTACAAAACTCAGCTGAGAGAGGGGCATGTGACACGTGGAGTATAACATGCCAAACTTGCTTAACTTTAATGTCAAATTTTAATAAGTGGCGGATCTTGAATAATTTAGTTGACGACCCTTAGGCTAATTCCACTGCATAGCCACGTAGGTAGTAAATAACTGCTACATATAACTACTTATTGGCCCCGTATGGATGGGCTCCGTTCCCTGATTGTGCATTTCTGCTCCTTGATTCTCTATGATGGAGTGATTTCATTAAATTCCTAGGTGGGAGTAGGGTGGGGAGCTAATAAGAATTGATTCTCTGCTGATCATCACCTCCTTGTGTAAATAGATAAGTGATTCTCTCCTAATCTCCACATGAATCAATTGTCATTTTAAGCGTTTGACTGGTTGCAAATAATTTTCTTTAGAAAAGCTGAAGCCGGAGCTCTCCTAAACGGCCCCGACTTGCACTACACCAGATTTGACTACAACTGTCAGGTCTACTTTCACTACACCTGACTCTATCAATGTCGTGTCTAAACCTAAACCTAGTATCACTATTAGATTTGGATTTCGGCAGAAATCAGGTCAATCACGGCTTATTCTAGACCCAACTATGAAGTGATAAAAAGTTCAAAAAATAAATATGTTTTTAGGATTCAAACTCAAGGCCTCAATGCTCTTGTTCTTTCAAGTGACCACCAACTGAGCTACACGACACTTGTAACTACACAACTAATGTTATTCTTTTTACTACATAGTTCTGAATCTTATATTGTATATTTGATATTCTAAATGATCTTAAATGAAAAAGTTGTTAATAAAGTTGTAGATCTCGTTGAGTACTACAATTTTGATGTTGAATTTTTATCCTTTCAACATTGTTAACCATTTCAAATATGTACAAAAACTTTTATAGATATTTAGACATATAAATCATATCAAATTTCAAAGTTGTCGGCTACAACATTTTAGATCTCATTGAAATTTATGGGGCTTGTCAACCTCATAGATGTTGTTTACTCCCCCCCCCCCCCCGCACCCCTAAAAATGTAATTATGCAAAAATTTCATGCTTCAGTATATCAAATTTAACCAATTGTAGATAAAAAAAATAAATATTTATAATTTAATGAGGTTGTGTCAAACAGAAAGGCCGAGTGGGCCAATAGAGTTCTTCCTCCTGCCCCAAGTTGTGTCCCAACACCCAGGTCGTTGTCTTCTACCTCCGACAATATTTTTTTTTTGTGCAACAAGCAAGCATTTTATTAGCAGCATCTTACTGCAATTATCGAGATATGTTCACAGGATACACACTGCAGCACCAACAAGATGAGCAACTGCTTCCATGAGAGGCATTTGAGCAAGATATATTAACTGAATTACAAGGACGTTCAGAGGCTCTAAAGGCCTGATTGGCCAGAGTGTGAGCTGTAGCATTTTAATTTCTTGGATGTCTAAATGTGCCATATGCATAAGATTGGATATCCATATCCTTTTTAGCATCAGAGCAAGTATTATAGTGGGCTGCAAGGAAGCTAAATGCTAAGGTGGAGGAAATAAGAGAGGAGAGAGAAGAAAGGTGGGCTACAAGTTTACAGACTGTTTCGACACAAAAAAACAATACAATTTGTGAGAGAGATAAGTGGGGGCATATGTTTATTAGGAAAAACAAACTATAATATAATATAAGTAGACTGAGAGGTGGGCTGTAAGAATCTGTACAGCCAGCATGGCTGTATTATAATACTTGCTCTCATTGTATATCCATATTTTATCATAGTATAGCCATATAAGTTAAACCGATGTCAAATCTATATTCAATGATTCTTCTTTATATGATTCTAGATCCGAATCAAAAAACAAAATAAAATATCTAACATTGTGTATATTCGCGAAGAACAAAGTACCATTTAAAACTTATATTTTGACTAATTAAGAATGTAAATTATAGTTATTTTAATACAACTCATCTAAAATATGGCAAATTAGACCAATCATAAAGGTTAACTGCAGTTTATGATAATTTTAAACTAACTTTAATTTATTTAGAAAAGGTTAAATTTAAATTTGACTAGTTTTAATATGACTAATCATTTTAATGTAATTTATTAGAAACTGCCTGGGTCATCCAACTTGGGGTCTCTCATTTTGAATGAATGCACTGCATTCCTTAGTAAGAGTAACCACTTCTGGCTCGTTAATGTTTCACTTCTTTATGAGCAGCTCCTTAAAGAACTTTGCATACATCGGAACATGTAAGACAGCATCAAGGATGGGGATGGTAATCTGTGCATCTTGAATCATCTCAAGAAACTTAGCAAACTGCTTGTCTTCACTTGACTTCTCAAACCGTTCTGGAAATGGCTGCTTCGGCGTTCGGACTTGGAAAAGGTTGTCGCAGCACCTGTAGTAGGACAGAGGACTTATCGCGATGCCCGCGGACCAATTTACTATGTCTATGTCGCTGACGTTGGTCAAAGAGGCCACGTGGATTGGCCTGGGTCTTCTTCGGCTAATGAGACCTCGATCCCGAAGCCTCCGGAGTATCTTTTTGATAGGCGCCTCTATCTGTATGGGGAATTCGCTGCTGAAAGATCCCGTCCAGTGTCCCCTAATTTAAACCTATATTATAATTAATAATTATATAAAAATCTTAAGTTCAACTAACTTTAATATGACTAATATACCATTTCTAAGTACTTTATTTTATTTATCTATATTTATCATTTTATCCCTTTATTTAAAACTGTTTATATATAAATATTTATGTGTGTTGGAATATTACCTATGATTTTATTATCTTATTTAGTTTATTAAATTATACAGATATTCTATTATCTATTAATTAATAAATAAAAATCAATAATAACATACGTAGCTAAAAAAAACATGGCGTCGGCCGAGCTCGGAAGTGGCCGCTGCGGGAGTGACCCCACCACCGGACCCGCCCCCGCTATATAACCCTCTCGGCCCCTTCCCCCGCACGATTCGGGCGGATGCCGCTGCACAGGC
Source organism: Themeda triandra (assembly GCA_018135685.1). Lineage (NCBI taxonomy): Eukaryota > Viridiplantae > Streptophyta > Magnoliopsida > Poales > Poaceae > Themeda > Themeda triandra. The sequence goes on along the minus strand of JAENPR010000170.1, from coordinate 164,716 downwards.
TGCTGGGTCCGAAGAACGCACCACACAGCTGAGAGAGGCCTCAGCGCGGATGCGGAAACCACCGGTGCCGGAAGCGGAAGGGGAGTACGCTTCTCCCCAGCCGCTCCGGGATCGGAGCAATCAGGTGAGACTCCACTCCACTCCCCCCACTCCCTCCTCGATCGATCGAACGCGCGGTTCGCCGGGATGAATCGACCGCGGGCGCGTAATTTTACGGGGTGCGGTGGGGTTTCCCCGTCCCGATTTGGGGGCGAATTCCTGGGTTTCCGTTGTGATTTTTCCGGTTCGTTGAGGGGTTTCCGGCTCGTCGATGCGCGCCTGTTTGGTGGGGGCGGGAATGGCGGTCGATCGATGCGGTGGGGTACTGGCCGATTCCCGAGTCCGACTGGGTAATTGTGGTGTGGATGGCACGGAAACAGGGGTTTAGTTTAGCGTCAGTGATCGCTGCGGATTAGGGTTTAGGCGGTGCGAAAATTTCGGGCATTTTGGGGGCGCCGATTGCAGAATCACCAGATCGCTTCGTCTCCGAGGGGGTTCCTCGTACTCGGGCGCACCGTTTCGGCAGGATTTTGCTCGAGTGGCTAAGCGCCAGGGGTTCGATTTTGCAGTTTCGGTTGGGGAATGGGGACCGTACGGTTGCATCAGTTTTTACCTTGCTGCAAACTCTTGCGGATCCACATTATACGTATGTGCCCCGTGGCCCGCGGGGCGTGGGCTGTGTGGGCTGTGCGGCACTTGTGCGGTTTAGTTGTTCTGTTCATCACAGTACACAAGGTGGTGTTAGTGTTTGAGCAGGTGTCAAGGTGTTAACTGCTCTGCACAAAATTGTGGTTGAGCAGGTGTCAAGTTTTTACTGTTTTGCGCAAAATATCTCTAGGGGTTAAGTGGTTTGAGCAGGTGATAAGATTTGTACATTTTTTTATTTTTGCTGGACATAGAGTTTAAGCAGGTCTAAGACTTCAGGTTTTGTGTGGTGACTGTCACAGGGATTGCTAGTTTGATGCTGAAATCGGGGATACCACAATTGATTGTCCTTGTGTGGTGAATTTTTGGCCTGTTGCTTTCATGCCAGTAGCTGAATTTTGCAATTTTGGTTGGCGATTGTTCCTGCTATCACTTGTTGTCTGCTTCTTCTTACTTACTTTCACAATCTTGTGCCTTGTGGGTTGTGGTGGGTAGACGAATTTGTTGCTACAAGGGCTTGTCAAATGTTGATGCTAGATGCTGTGAGGTTCGGAACAGTAGTGAATTTGTATTTAATTGTTATTTGATCAGATATTGTTGGTTTTACAGGGTCCTAGTATGCTGATTACTTCTCTATGACAGTTTTCCTGCACAATAACTTCTGTCCTTGAAATAGTGTTGACATGTATTTATTTTCAGTGCTGTTTTTGAGACTGTGGGATGGTTAATGCATTGGATTCATATATTCTTGTGCGTCACATTGGTACTCGTATTTGGTGTCCCACATGGTTCCTGAAGCTTATATTGTAATTTTGGTACTCTTATCAGGATGAAATTGGATCTTTGTTGTGGCTTAAGAAGGCTGGTTATTAGGTTCTGGGGTAGGCATTTGGACTTGTTGATTAATACTGAGGGATAATTAGACGGCTGTATTTTAAGTGTTTCTGGGAGTCTAATTTGGGTCCAACCTTTTATCTGAGTACTTGTTTAACTGACTGTTATGGCAATGACGTTGTTTATTGTTTCAGTTTGATTTTTCAGTACACTGTTGTATGTTACTCTGCATAAGCTTCATGAATTTGTTACACTGGAATGTTTAACTTGTGTAGTCATTTTGCTTGGTAACATGTCAGGACCAAAGGACTATCTATGCTCCCCTCCTAAGATTTACAATTGCCAATTCCTTTTCTCTGTTTTTTTTTTCTTTGTAAAAAGAGTGGATTGAATTTTTCTTAACTTGGATGTTTCAAGTTGTTCCCACTTTGTAAATCATATTACACATGTTTGGGACCTTTTACTTCTGATCACTTTTGTAGATGTATGCATTGTCCCCATATTATGACTTAATACCCAGTGTTATCCATTTGATTTCACTGTATATGCTATCTCTTTGATGTCACTATATATATCTAACTTATGTGCCTTGTATATTCTCAAAATTTGTGAAGCACAGGTGCTGGAAGGTGGGGGCCATATTATTGCAATGCAGACGAGTCATCAGAATAGCAAATATGGGGAACTTGCCCGTAATATCCGAGAAAACCAGCTTGGAGGGGTGATCTTTGGTTGCAAGAATGATACGATTGGTGAATGCTTCAGAAAACAGCTATTTGGTCCGTTAAGTGCTCCTTTCACCTCTTGCTGTTATGCCCTATTGATGTTGTTAAGATAATATGATATTATAGATTTTGTATGCTGATGGAAATAAAATGCCTTGTTTCTAAATATTGAATCAATTAATTTAACTTTTTTGTTGAAATTTCTATCTAGATAAGGTTATGATTCCTTATTGACTTGTTTTATAGGTCTGCCTTCAGTCCACTATTCATACGTTAGAAATGTCAAACCTGGCATGCCTTTATTTCTATTCAATTATAGTGACAGAAAGCTCCATGGAATTTTCGAAGCTGCAAGTCCTGGTGAGATGTATATTGACCCATATGCTTGGAGTAATGATGGTTCTTTAAGGACAGCTTTTCCTGCGCAGGTATCAAGATATTAAATATCTATACTCCCTCTATTCCTTTTTTATTATTATTTTGACATTCTAACATCCATGATGTCAAACTTTATAAACTTATACCATTATATAAATATGTTAAAATCCATCAAGACTGACCCTATAAAAAATATGATAAATAAAAGTATATCCTTATTCTATATTGATAGTCCACTTGGAAGACCATAAAAATGTCAACAAATATAATATAACAGAATGGAGTAGTTGGCTGCTGTTTTTCCTATTTTGTTTACATCAGATTGTTGTGTTTTTAAGGTTCGTATTTGCACAAAGACTCAGTATCCACCTCTGCTGGAGAGCCAGTTCAAAACATTGCTTGGTGACAACTATTACAACCATCACCACTTCTATTTTGAGCTTGATCATGCACAGACAAGAGCTTTGATTTCTCTGTTCAAATCACTTGCTCCTGCTAATCAAGTGTCAGCTGTTTCAAGCAAAAGGAATATTGCAGTATCATCATCACCAACTAGAATGAAGCTATCAGCTGTTCCTGATCCAAAGAAAATCACAGCAAATTCTAAGGACACCAATCCATTTAGTGTTCTATCAAATACAGCTGCTCCATTTAACTGGGCTGATGATGTGGACAGTGCTAGTAACACTGATGAGAAGAAATCTGTTGATTCAGTTTCTGATTATGACAATTTCGGTGATGATCTCCTTCAAGACCAATTTACTACTCATTCAAATCCAGATGAGGCCAGTCAAACTTCTTCAGGCAAAACTCTTAGCCAAGGACTAGAGCTTACTGAATGCAATCAACCAGTTGTCAATCCTGTGACTGTTGAAAAAATCGTAACTGATGAATCAATGCTTCTGAGTTCACACAATGAGCATAATGGTTCTGTGGAAGTTCATGAAACAGAGATTGAAGTTCATAATAACCCAGGTGGTGTTGTTGGGCTACGGTCAGAAAGACAGAATGTCCTAGACAAGCTGAAAGAATTATCTTTCCTACGTCAGCAAGCAGCCATATCGTCCCCGGATTGTACTGATTCTGGTTCAGATCAATGCGTACCTGACGAAACACAGACGAACCCAAATCTTTCCTGTAGCCCGTTTGATGCTACAATGGAAGATAAAACCTCATTTGATCAGTGCCATGGAAATGCTGAGGTGATTATTGTTCCTTTTGTTAGCCTTCTTTTATTTCAGTATTCAGTTTTGTTTCCTAAACGTGCCTTGCACAATTCTTATAATCATCTCATATTATCATTGCATTCCTTTATAGGTGCTGCAAATCATTACTCATTTACAGATGAGGACTGAAGCGTTGGAGAAGAAGCTGGTAACTTATTTATTCTGAAATAATCGAGATAAATAGTTTATTGATGTCCTCATTTGTTGTAAGGAGTGAATTGCTGACTTTAAGGGTCTCTCATTTCAGAAAACTAGTACAATTTGTTGAACTAAAGAGGGGCAGTGGAGATCCTTAGGGTCACCAATTTGCACCCCTATTTGTTTGTTTGTTTGAAAGTGAAGGACAAATGAACTCTTTTTCCATACGAACATCTATCCTGCCATTTTGTTGACTTCAGTGATAGAGTGATATGTCTGTAACTCTCAAATTTCTAGTCATAGTGATAGTTGACATGGTTGTTCACTATCACATACCTTTTAGTGGAAAACTATCTTTTCTTGTATGAACTATTTAGATCATTTTACAAAAAATGTATTCTACCAATGCAACTTAACTTTTGTGTGTGGGTGTGTGTGTTTTTTTTTTTTTGGGGGGGGGGACCATGCATACTGAATCGTATAGCTGTAATTTTTCCTCATATCTGCATGGCTTAGTGATCGCCCCAGAGGTACCCATGCTATGAGATCTTTTGGGGGAATTATTGACTACTATTTATGCAAGTGGTGCCTCCATACAATATTCTGATTATTTTCTGTTGTTTTCCAGATTGGGTCAGACAAAGAAATACTTTCGTTGAGGGAAGTAGTTAAAGACTCAGGAAGAAAAGTGCAGCAACTGGAATACCTTGTAGATGAGTTACAATTCAAATTTGACTCTTCTCTGTCTCATCTTGGAAGCATGTGCAATGCTCTAGCCAAGCCATCAATATTCCTGATTGGTGGTTATAATGGTGTGACCTGGTTATCATCTCTTGATTGTTTTTCTCCTGAGAAAGATGCACTCCTGGGGCTCACACCAATGAGTTCTCCCCGCTCATATGCATCTGCTGCTGTATTAGATGGTCACATATTTGCTTTTGGCGGTGGTGATGGCATGTCATGGTATAACACAGGTATACCATGGCATCTGTAAGATGATTTTGGGACTTTATTTGCATGAGCTTTCATCTTTAATTGCATGTATTTACTTATCTCTGTTTTTTTGGGTAGTGGAATGCTATAGCTCGACAAATAATGAGTGGACGGAATGCCCCTCCTTGAACCGGAAGAAAGGAAGTCTTGCTGGGATGTGTCTTAATGAGAAAATCTATGCTATTGGTGGAGGAGATGGAAATGAAACTTATTCAGAAGTTGAGATGTTTGATCCATACCTTGGGAAATGGATATGTAGCCCATCTATGCTGCTCCCTGTATGTTCTCAGCCTCAGTTGCATGCATAATTACCCAATTTGGTATTGTTTAACCTATTGCAATGTATTACCTGAATTTATGCTTCTAGTCTGGAATATTTGGATTCTTATAGGTTCAGCAACCTTCAGAATTATGTACTAAGAATAACAAGAGATATATGCATTTTAAGATGTGTAATATTGGTGCCTATTACGACAGTTCATTGCATCGGTGCCTATTACGACAGTTCATTGCATAAATGTTTACATACCCTGCCTAGACTTTTGATGATATGTTCTAGTAGGATGGCTGGATGGGATACTGTATTGCTGAAATAAAATCTTTCAACCAACATCTTATTCGGGCTGTGTTATATTTCAGCGGTTTGCTCTTGCTGCGTCCGAATTAAATGGAGTCATCTATACATCCGGTGGCTATGATGGAGACATGTACTTGGAGTAAGATCTGTCACGATTTCCCTTCATGTTGTTACAATATATTCCAACAACATTACTTCAGAGACTAACAGTGACAAACATACTATATGCAGATCTGCAGAAAGGTATGATCCTAGGGAGGGCTTCTGGGTTCGGCTTCCAAGTATGAGTACTAGGAGAGGATGCCACACCCTAACTGTCCTTGGAGACACCCTGTCAGTAATTTTCTCTCATACTTAAGACTTGGGCAGATAAACTAAGAACATCTTTTCTGAACAGATAGCTAAGAGCATCTTGTTCTTAAATCTTGGAAAGAAACTTAGTTGCAGTGCTGACTTATTTTGCAGATATGCTGTGGGAGGGTTTGATGGGGAAAAAATGGTTTCTAGCGTCGAGATCTATGACCCTCGTCTTAATGCTTGGAGGATGGGTGATCCCATGAACACCCCAAGAGGATATGGCACTGCTGTTTATCTTGATGATAGCTTATTCCTAATTGGTGGCATGCAGTCCAGTGTGCAGATCTTGGATACTGTAAGTAATCGTGCTATACATACCTCTTACCGCTCAATTATATGCTCTGTTCTGTTCTGTTCTGTTCTGTTCTGAAGATAAGTCCTCTCGTTTGCTGTAGGTGGAAGTTTACAATGCAAGTTCCGGCTGGTCAGTGCTTGGTTTTAGTTCTATTGGGAAGAGGTCCTTCGCATCTGCCGTTGTCATGTAATTGCTAGTCAGGAGGTTAGGACACATCAACAAATTTTGTAACATCGCTGCCATTACAAGGAATGGTAGCATAAATCGGGGTAAACAGCCCTTCTGAAGCATGGTTACCAACAGTGAGATATGACAATGTAGCTGTTCGAACTTTTACTTCTAAAATCCTCGTTCGCTGACTAGAAGCTGCATATTCACCGCATTGTGTGGATGGACATTTTTGTTGGATAGGAATGCTTATGGAGTATAATGCAAAAGAATCTTTTGCATGCTTCTGCTGTTTTCCTTAAATAGGCTTATATACATGGCAGTGCTGAAAACTTTGAAGATGGTGGTTGAGCGGACTGGTGAAGTTTGCAGGTTACAAGCTGCAGCATATGTTGCTGTTAGGCGTGTTAGCTTTATTCAGCTGTTCTGTTGTCAGCTGGGTTGCAGACTGTTAGAGGATATCGCAGAGTCGGCACATGTTTCTTTGATATGCGATTCATGATGCCAAGAAATTTAGGATTTGTCATTCTTTTCACTCACAAATCGGTATGTCTGCCTGCCACCGATTGTAACTCTGGGAGCATGGTTTGGTCTCCCAAATTCTTAATGATGTGGCTGTCCTTTTTAACGGAAATGTTGCTTAACGGCATATGTTGCTGTTACGGAAATCGATCGGCATCGGCATCAGTCGATTTCATAATTTAAAATAGTGGCCAAACATTTTAAACCCCTTTGCGTTACCCTGCTGGGTGTAGCGATACTAAAAATTTCAGCGCCGATATATGGGCTCCCTTTGGAACGATGGATTTTTTTCCCCATGCGTTTTATGTTCCTGTGAAATTTCTATACAACTCCTACATGCGTTTCAAAAGAAACCGTAAGATTGCTACGCTTATGAGAAATAAAATATATTATATTACGATGGATTGGTGTTCTCATTCCAATTAATTGATGGAACTCCTAACTCGAACCATACAAATGTTTAAACCAAATTAAATTCTTGGATATTTTTGTTAGAGAACAAGATCTAGCTCTACATTTACACCTGCTGTACATTTTTTTTTTTTTTTTTTTTTTTTTTTTTTTTTGAGGAGCCTAACTGTACTTTGCATAGCCTCTGGAGCGAGCTCTAGATTCCGCATTTCCACCACCCCACCTGTCAATGATTACCCACGTCCTCTGCGCCGCACCACCCACGACCCACCGCTTCTCGCCCACACTCACTGCAAGGTGGACCCACCACGCCCCACTTCTCCCGCACATATAAAAGGCTCGCCGACTCGCCGCCCTCCCCGCCCACGACTCCCGCAATAAACGCTCCAGGCACACCCCACACCCACGCAGGCTGCGAACGAGATTAAAAAAAAAAAAAAAGAAAAAAAAAAACAGAACAGCACCCAACGAAAACCCCCGAACCAGCCGCGGCGCTCGCGTCACCGGAGCTCCGCCCGCCTCTGGCCACCTCGGCGTCGGCGCGGCGCGGCGCAACCAGGTGCGGTTCCGGCCGCCTAGAGCCGCTCCATTCCTCCCCGGTAGATCACCCGCTCTGCTAGCGTCGGCCGTGCGGTGGTTCCGTACGCACGGCTCGCGGCGCAACTTTTTTTTTTCGTTTTCCATTTCGGCCAAATTCCTGGAACATGTTCGTGTTCGTCGGGGATGAGGGCGCGTGCGGGGGTTTAGCCCGTTCCGGTTTGTTGATGCGTGTGTGAGCGATGTGGGGGTGGCGGCTGCGAACGCGGAGGGCTGGGGGCCTGGCCGCGGTGATTGTGGTTTGGGTGGCTAATTAGTGTTTATATTAAGCGCTGTTGATCACTGGGGGTTAGTTAGGGTTTAAAGCCCGGGCGAAGGTTTTGGCTGGTGCGGCCTTGCGGCGGAGTTGGTTGCGTTGTCTAGCTATTTAATCGCAGTCAATCGCGCTGGTTTTGGTGGGTTGGCTGGCTGAGCGTTTTTTTAAGAAGGAAATCCGTCCAAATTTGGTGTGTAACTGTGCCTGCATGTGATTTATTTTTGTTGTTCTGTTTCTTCGTTTCACGATTGGTTGTGTGGTGGGTTGTGGACTTGTGGAATTTCTGTATGTGGTATATACAAGAGAATTTTTCCCTGCTGTACAAGATTTGTATTGGTATATACAAGAGCTGACCAGAAATTGTCTGCATGTGAGATTTGTGTCCCTTGGGATGTGGGAGCACCTGTGTGTGGTTTAATTGTTCTGCGGTGGCATGGTAACATGGACAGATTGCTTCTGTGTGATCGTCCTTGTTGAAGTGGTGATGTGGCTTCGGTGCCGTTGTTGTGACTAAGCCTATTGACTTCAGATGTTCTTGTGCATCACATTTCGATCAGACATTTGTGTGTGTGTGCTCGTAAGCTTGCATTGCAATTGTGATCTGTTTATGGTGGTGGAATTGAGTCTTGGTTGTGGAAGGATGGTTAATTAGGTGGTGCATTGGTATGCATTTGGTTCCTGTTGCAAGGCAGGGGATTAATTAGACGACATGCTGTGTGTAGGAAATTTTATTTGAGTGGTTTCGTCAGGGCTGTGTGCTTGCTCACAGATTGATAATCTTTGTGACTGATTGTGATGTCCATGGCTATAGTTTGCGACAAGATTTAGTTTCAGTTCAAATTTGCTGTACTTTTGTTGCTACTCTGCATAAAATTCATGGTTCAATGAAATAGATATAACTTTGCTTGCTAAATAGCGGACTAGTAGTGGTTTTGTTTGGTTACATGTTGGCATAAAATGGGTAATCTACATGTTGTTTGCACTTCAAAAGGAAAATGTTGCTAATTTTTTGAACCATTCGGCCTTTGAAACCCACTGATAGTTGTATGTTTTCTCTCCTTCAATTATTACTTAGAAACATGTTTTATCTCTTGATATCATTGTATTTGCTTAACTGATATGCTGCTTCCCATGCAAACTGAAACTTCTGAAGCTCAAGCGCTTGAAGGGACCCACAATCTTGCAATGCAAACAATTCAGCCAAACAGCCAGCCTGGGATCCAGATTCGTAATCTCGCAGTAAAACAGCTTGGAGGGGTGATCTTTGGTTGCAAGCCTGATACAATTGAAGAATGCTTCAAAAAGCAGCTCTTTGGTTCGCAACCACCTTTATAATTTTTAATTCCGCAATTGGGTTTTTACAGTATCCTGTTTAGTCGTGGCACTATTATTGGGCTTGGTTTATGAAATATTTGATTTCTTGGCTTAATTAGACTGTTTTTTGTTTGTTTTGTATTATAGGTCTGCCTTCAGTCCATTATTCATATGTGAAGAATGTCAAACCTGGCATGCCTTTGTTTCTATTCAATTATACTGACAGAAGACTCCATGGTATTTTTGAGGCTGCAAGTCTTGGCCAGATCTCTATTGATCCATATGCTTGGAGTAATGAGGACTCATTAACAACACCTTTTCCTGCTCAGGTATCAAACTTTTGAGTGATTGTTTGGTGGAATAGTTTAGACAGTTAGGTTTTTCCCATTGCATTTGTCTCAAATGGCTGTTTCTACTTTTAAGGTTCGTATTCGCACAAGGACTCGGTATATACCAATGCTTGAGAGCCGATACAAAACAGTGCTTGGTGCTAACTATTATGATCGTCATCTGTTCTACTTTGAGCTGGACCATACACAGACAAAAGCTTTAATTTCTTTGTTCAAATCACTCCCTCCTATTAATTTGAATAAAGTTCCAGCTGCTTCAAGCAAAAGGAGTATTACTGTATCTTTACCTCCAACTAAAAAGAAGGCACCAGTTCTTCCTGAGCCAAAGAAAGTTAAAGCAAATGCAAAGCATATCAATCCATTTAGTGTTTTATCAAATGCAAGTGATGGTGTTCTAGAAAACTGGGTTGATTCTGATGTGGAAAATGCTAGCATCAATGAAAATTCACACAGTGATACTGATGAGAAGGAATCTGAGGAGCCAGTTTCTGATTGGGAGGATTTGGATGACAATGCTCTTCAATGCCAGTTTAGTCCTCATTCAAATCCAGATGAGGTCAGTCAAAACTCCTCATACAAAACAGTTTGCCAAGGAATGGAGGAGCTTGCTGAATGTATTCATCCAGTTGACAATCCTGTGAATGAAGAAAAACACAGCATGCTTGTACATGATGAGCATAAAGCTGCTGTGAGTATTGGCAAAATTGAGAGTGGAGTTAACAATATCCCGGGCGGTGTTGGGCTACAGCCTGAAAGACACACTATCCTCAAAAAATTGAAAGAGTTGTTTTCCGTACGACAGCAGGGGGCACTGTCTTCCCAGGATTGTGTTAATTCAAGTGCAGATCAATGTGTACCTGAAGAAACAAAGATCAATACAGACCTGTCCTGTGACCCATTTGATGCCACTGTGGAAGATAAAACCTCCTTTGAGGGACACCGTGGACAACTTGCTGAGGTGATCTATGTTATTCATTCTTTTTGCCTTTTTTTATCGACACACTGTGTCTAGTCCTCTTACATTTTCTTTTTCATGGAACTGTAGTCCCCTTACATTTTTACTTTCCTCTGTAGCTTCGACAAATTATTGCTGATTTATCGAGGAGGGCTGAAGAATTGGAGAAAAAACAGGTTTGTCATTTCTTCCTTGAACAATGGAAATGGAAAAATTCGTTGGTGTCTTCTTTTGTTTGTTGCAAGTGGAAAATAAATGAGTTTTTAGTTCCCAGAAGAAATAAACAATAAATAAATGACTTTGTTGTCCCTATTCTGCAAATTTATTCACTGGGCAATATTTACTTTTTCTAATCATGTAGATAGTTGATATGATTGGTTCAAGTATACCAGCTTATTTCACCGAGAATCACTAATGTTTCTCTTGTATTTGTATGAACCATTTAGCTCATATCTACAGTGCCTATTTCTTGAATTTGTATGCTTCCTGTAGTTTTTCAAATCTGCTTGCCTTAGCAATACCAGATAAATTTATGGTAGAAACTTTTTTGCACAAGATTTTCTAATATGTTTACGTTATTGATATGATTGGTAGTATACCAGTTTATTTCACCGAGAATCACTAATGTTTTCTCTTGTATTTGTATGAACCATTTAGCTCATATCTACAGTGCCTATTTCTTGCATTTGTATGCTTCCTGTAGTTTTTCAAATCTGCTTGTCTTAGCAATCCTACCAGATAAATTTATGGTGGAAACTTTTTTGCACAAGATTTTCTAATATGTTTACGTTATTTTCTCAGAAAGGGTCAGATCAAGATATAATTTTTTTGACGGAAGTTGTCAAAGATTCAGGAAGAAAAGTACAGCAGCTGGAATATCTTGTAGATGAGTTACAATTCCGAGTTGACTCTTCATTGCCTCTTCTTGGAAGCACGCGCAAGACTTTAGCCAAGCCATCGATATTCCTGATAGGTGGTTACAATGGCGTGACCTGGTTACCATCTCTTGATTCCTTTTCTCCTGAGAAAGACACACTGGTGGGTCTCGCTCCAATGAGTGCTGCCCGCTCATATGCATCTGCTGCTGCATTGGATGGTCACATATTTGCTTTCGGTGGTGGAGATGGCAAGTCATCATGGTATAACACAGGTATGACATGGTATTTATAATATGATTTCACTACTTTTGCATGACCTTTTTATTTTTTGTGGCATGTATTTATTTCTATCTGCTGGTTTTCTTTTGATAGCGGAATGCTATAGTTCAAGCAATAACAAGTGGGTAGAATGTCCCTCATTGAACCGCAAGAAAGGAAGTCTTGCTGGTATCAGTCTTAATAGCAAAATATATGCAATTGGTGGAGGAGATGGAAATGAAACTTTTTCAGATGTTGAGATGTTTGATCCATATCTTGGGAAATGGATATGTGGTCCATCTATGCTGATCTCTGTATGATCTCAATCTCTCTTTGCTTATATTATTTACCTAGCAATGTAGTGTTTGGACCTTAAGTCAACTATGTTTGTATTCTGATTAACCTGGTGCCCTTAAGAAATAAGAACAAATAAAGGGAATAGCTTTAATTTTTTAAAGATACATAAGATCAGTTATGATGTGTAATTTTTCTCACTTTTTTATATACTTGCAGCAGCATATGTTGTTCATCCTCTGTGTAAAGAATTCTGTTTCATATAATAATTCATCTGATCATTGCATCACTGTTTGCATAGGTTGACTAGATTTTTGTTTATAATTGAGCTACAACACTAAAGCTATTTACTCTTGTATCTTCACAATAATTTCTTACATCAGTTGTACTGAGTATCTCAAAGAGTTAAATAGTCTTGACACACCAAAATATGCTTACTTTTTCACAATATACATTGCAGCGATTTGCTCTTGCCGCAGCTGAATTGAATGGCACCATCTATGCAACTGGTGGATATGATGGAAGCACGTACTTGCAGTAAGGACTTCCCTTCATATGGTTACATGATATACAGTCACAAAAGACAACCGAACTAAACTTAAAAAACACATTGTTGCATGCAGATCAGCAGAACGTTATGACCAGAGGGAGGGTGTCTGGGCTCGTCTTCCAAGTATGAACTCAAAGAGGGGATGCCATGCCCTAACTGTCCTGGGAGAAAGCCTGTCAGTAACTTGCTCTTGTGACACAATTAAGCTCACCTTGGTATCAAATCCTGGCAATGAACTTATCTAGTGGTTTGCCTTGTGCTTCAGATACGCAATGGGAGGATACAATGGGGACAAGATGGTTTCCAGCGTTGAGATCTTCGACCCTCGCCTCAATGCCTGGAGGATGGGAGATCCCATGAGCGCCCCAAGAGGATACGCCGCTGCAGTTACTCTGGATGAAAGCGCGTACTTATTCGGTGGCCTGAAGTCCAATGTGCAGATCCTGGATACAGTATGTAACTGTTGGCTCCTCCTGACAGTTACTCCTGCAGTTTTACATATATATAGATGTTGCCTGGCAAACCTATGCTCTTTTCTGAAGATGGTTCCTCTTTTCTGTCACAGGTGGAGGTTTATAACGCGAGCTCCGGCTGGTCGTCCGTTCTTGGTTTCAGTTCACTCGGGAAGAGGACCTTTGCATCTGCCGTGGCCATGCAGTTACTTACTGATCAGGAGGTTAACTAGTGTTGATAACATCAGGTTTAACATAGTCCACTGCCTTTCCCAAGGAATAGTTAGGGTAAAGTGTAATGTGTAATGTGTCGGCTGTTGGGATCTTCATCAGGGAAAATCATCCGAATGGTGTGGGAGACTGGGTACGGCCGTAGATTGACCATTGAACCCTCGCTGGCAGTGTCTTGAGAACCCATGCGCGCATTCGCTGTTGTATGCATGCCACGCTGTTGAACTTAGCTGTAATACCACTTTCAGATAGATAGTGATACCCAAACTCACGGAGTTTAATAGAACCGGATAGAATGTTGTGCATGCAGTTTGTTGCTTCTTTTGTTTTTTTGTTTAGTCATGAATGAAAGACTTGACAACACTGAAGACGGTGGCTGAGCACTGAGCAGTTGCATGTTACAGCCGGTCGCGTTGTACCTGACCTGTGCTGCTGAAACTCGGTCTCCAGCGCAGCAGGTACTGAAAGTGAAACCGAAGCATGCAGCTCTCTGCTCAGCATTATCTGGGGTTACATCATAGCTAGATCGAGCGTGGTCACGGCGCGCGGTTATTCTGCTGACTATGCGTCCAGCGTGATGCTTATTTCAAGGACCAGGCTCGTGTCGTGTTAGGTGTCCGTTACACGGATGCTATTTTTTCTTGTAGCTGTGCGGACGTAATGAGCATCATGCTATGTGGCGCATGTAAGAGCATCTCCAACAGTCCCCCAACACAAATCCTCAATGAGAAAAAACTGCTTCTTAAGGAATTTGGAAGCTCCAACAGTCTCCCAATCCTAACCTCAATGAGAAAAAAATTTTCTCATCCCCCTCAAAACCACTCCTCCACCCCGCAAAAAGGGGGGAACGAGCCCTCCCCGCAAACCCATCCCGCATCGCTGGCGGGCATGAAGTTTCAAGACCAACCTCCGTCGATCTTCACTGGCGCAACGGTGACCTTCGCCGGCGTCCGCAGGAGGAGCCGTTGAATCTTCGCCGTCGTTCACTGGGAGGAGCCTCAAGCGGACCGGTGCCCTTGGACCTCGAGCGGATCTGGCATCCACTGGACACGCGCCGCCCGGGACCGGTGCTGCAGCGGCGACGGAGGCGTCGGACGGCGAGGACAGCACAAGGATGGCCCTGGCCCGCTCGCCCGCGCCGCCCGGGACAGGTGCGCCAAATCCGACCTGCCCTGGTCGTCGTCCCTTGGGGTGTCGATTTCAGTGGTTGCAGCAGCCGAGGAGACGTCGGACGGCGAGGAGACGTCGGACTGTTGGAGATGCTCTAAGGCATTGGTATTGGCACAGTTTGGTTTCGCTGGCGACTGGCCACGGCATCGCTAGGTTCCCTTTCCCCCATCTGCCTGCCGGTGCCGTCGGGCCTCGGCATCTTGCGTTTCGTTGCACAAGCACAAGTTTGAACCGCAGGCCCGTACTTTTAGACCCTGTGTGCCCGGCCACCCTGGGCCATGGGCCGGACTCCCCTGCTGTTAGCTGTTTAGGCCCAAGTGTCCAACAAGGTTGCTGCCTGCTTTTACGAGTGTATATGGATTTCTGTGGGCCAAACTTTAGAGGTCCGTAGATGGTGTTGAGGTGTGTACCTGGCGTGGGCCCCGTGGGCCGTGCTTTACAGCTCTGCGATTACACGGATCGGGCTTGGGAAGTTGGGATGCTGGTGAATTCGTTTTCAGAGCAATGCATTATTCGGTATAAGAATACTATAATACAGTATTCTATATAAAATGTGAATTCAGAATTCATTCACAGAACATCGGAGTGGCGCAGCAGAATCGTGGTGGGCCCATAACCCACAGGTCTCAAGATTGAAACTTGCCTCCGACATTTTTTTCTTTTTTTTTGCTTTTTTTTCCTTATTATATATGTCTGCCTTATTTTCGAGTGTGCTCACTTTTTCCCTGTTGTCCAATGCAAATTTATGACCGCTCCACTATCACATTTATTTACACTATATGTTCCAAGTTACATAATTAAGCATGAAAAAAGTTCGACATTTACTCATGTACTTTGCTCACAAAAAATGTGTTAGCAAATCTCCACGGTAAAAAGATTTGACCTCACGATAAAATGTGATCACTTGTGGTTACATGTGGAGATGTCTGGGTTTTAGCCATCCGACGTCACAACTTGTTCGAAACATTTTGAATTTTTTACCACGGCCTCCACTTGCAATGGCAACACAACTCGTCAAGGTTCGTGATTTTCGGACTTCGTTTGCATTTTATATAATTTTAAAACACTTTTCGCGCACGTAACTCGTCATGTTACAACACCAAAACGGTCGTAACTTCATGCGAGGTCCTGCATATGGCCTCAACATACTCCGAACATCATGAATACCATTTTTTGAATCAACAAATCCCATTATTTCATGTACCTGCAGTTCAAATTTGGAGTTGCCTGAAAAATTCAAAGAAACAAAAATAATTAATGAAATATAGAAAAAAAAGTCAAAATTTTCTCAACTTTTGAAATTGGGTTGTATTTGGTGTAGGAAGGCACCAGGAGAGAAAAAAAACAAAAAAAAATATATAGTTTGCCAAGGGCCTGAGGTGGCCCTCGGCAAAGAGTAGTGTTTGCCAATGGCTTGGCCACGTGGCCATCGGCAAAGTTTTTTTTTTTAAAAAAAATAAAAAATTCTTTGTCGTGACCCTGGCCTGGGGCACTCAGCAAAGGCCCAGCCGGCCTATCCCGCTGCGCCCACTCCCCACGTCTCCATATAAATCCCGCCACTTAGGGGGTTTTCCGCCGCCCCACTTCCTAGCGCCGCACTCCCTCCGGCCTCTCGTCCCTCACTCACTTCCCAGCGCCGCACCGGGACGACGACGACCTGGGCACCGGGCGACGGAAGGCCGTGGCTGCTCCTCCCTTCCCTCCTCCTGGCAGCGATATGACAGCTTGCGCGAGCGGATGGCGAGGCGCATGGCGGCGCGAGGCGCGCGGCGGCTCGCAGCATGGCGCACGGATTTGGTGGAGGCGGCCTCCATGACGGCGGATCCGACGGCGTGGCGGCGCGAGGCACGCAGCAGCTCGCAGCGTGGCGGCGCTTGAGGATCGCGGTGGCGCGACACACAGATTTGGTTGAGGCGGCCTCCACGACGGCGGATCCGGCGAAGGAGGCCACCATGACGGCGGAGGCGGCTGGTTCGAGGCGAGCGACGGCGGTGCAGCGCGCGTTCCTCCTCCTCCGGCGGCCAAGCACGCGGGGGCGGCCAGATCCGTGGCGACGGCGGGCCCGACCGACCCCTCTTCTACCCTGAGCTCCTCTTCTCCTCCTATAACGACGACGGTGGGCGGGGTGGCATCGACCATGGCGGCGACCCCTGGCGACGGTAGTGGCCAGATCCAGCGGTGCAGCGGCGGATGGGCTCGATGTCGGGCCTGGATGGGCTCGCTTTGGGCTCGTCCGTATTATTTTATCTTTTCACAAAGTCTTTGCCGACGGCTGACGTGGCCGTCAGCAAAGCTTTGCTGATGGTCTGACACGTGGTCATCGGCAAAGTCCCCTTTGCCGAGCAAATCTTTGCCTTCTCTGGTGGCAAAGTTACCTTTGTCGACGGCGCACTGCCGTCGGCAAAGGCGCCGGATCCGGTAGTGTCTCATCTTCAGGTTGTAGGTCCACCTATCCTATACTTTTATGCTGCACAATAATGTTAACCGCTGTGCTAGCTTCGCCATCTCTGACAAGTGACCATACGTGCTTCTATGAGTACTTTGACTCATTTGTTAGTCTCTAACTCTCTGTGCTCAACTCGCATCTGTTTTTGTTCTTTTACGAATCTCAACTCGCCTCTGTTATCATACTCTAGCAATGCGCTGCAGCTCCTTTTTTTTTGCCTTCTCTTTTCTTCTCAAGAATCACCTACGTCAAACATGTTTAATTTTCTCCTCTTCTCAACAATCATCTACATTAAAGCATCGGCAATGTTTCGCAAAACACCGGTGATGTGCAACCAAAATTGAACATTGCAGTAGTAAATAGATCGAGGCATGGCTAATTGGCACACCTCTTTGTTTTGGGTCTAGTCTAGCTCTGCCACTGCACGTAGGCACTAGTGGTTTGAGAACAACATACTAGCTCCTATCACGTCATTTTCTCTCCACTCACTTCGTTTTCATTTCTTTGTTTTTGTGGGCGCCAGGTCCATTCCGTCCAGGATGAGCTCCCCCTCCCCGGATGCATGACGCGTGGCCCGGATTCTAATCATACGGCCAACACCCGAGAGGGGCACGTCGTCGGCTCCTTTGCTCATCTCGTTCGTTTGGCTCCAGTCTCCACGTCCACTTCGGCTCCTCAGCTCCGTGTTTGAGTGGGCTCCTCAGTAGTTTCTCATGCACACAGGAGATGTAACAAAGCAAATAGCATTATAAGGCTTATAACAGTCCTTTTTGGTTTGGTGGTATCTTGTTGGACAGAAATTCTATGAAGAATGATAATGAAAGAGTGAAGTAAAGAGCTTACTCGGTATGCCCAAACACTAGGACACAAAAAGATTCAGAGTACCTGAAAAATACAAAGGGGCTCACAGCGCAGTGGCAAAGGCCACTGGTTGTGGAGCTCCCACAGTAGTACAAGAGTATCGTGTCTAGTGTTGGCAGCGGTGCCAGTGCAATTTGACAATTTTTATCCTTTTCCTCAGTTGATAATTCAAAGCGTATACCAAATAAAGCCATCACATTGGCTTCATTTAGCATGCCGGCAGTCTTATTTTGATATTATAATTCATAACTAGAGATGATTAGTGATTTCCAATTGCATGCTACCCTTTTATCTGCATAGTATTATGTCAGCTATTCACTGAAACATACTAAACATTTGTTTCTGCAGCTGCAGTCTCAAACATGTATATATTCACCTGTCTATTTCTCTCAGGCTGGTTTTGGGATGGCAACAGTTGGCTACACGTGCTTAATGTTCTCAGTGACGACACCATTGGGAATTCTTCTTGGAATGCTAGTGACAGCAATCCAAATGCCTTAATAATGGAAGGGATCCTTGGTTCACTTTCGGCTGGAATTCTCATTTATATGGTGCTAGTCAATCTAGTTTCTCTTGATTTTTTCCACAACAAGATGATGTCAGCATCTCTGAAACTGAAGAAAGCATGTTACACTGCGTTGGTGCTTGGATCTGCTTCTATGTCAGTATGAGCTCTCTGGGCATAGGTAATTTGCAGAAGACCCTTATGTACGATCTTTAGATGAAGAATGATGTGTTACTGCTCCTCTGAGATCTTGTGTAGGAAGAATCGATAATTTGGGGGCCAAAAACAGTCATGGAAATTTGAACACAAAGGAAACTGAAAATTCACAACCAAAGTTTGTTACTGAAGTGTGTAGTAGGGACATGTTTTTGGCGATGAGGTTGGCCCTGCTCTTTATACTGTTGTCTGAACTGGAACCCATGACATGATAGAAAGCTTACCGATAGAGATTGAGAAGCTAAGCTTCTCTTGCGAACCAGGCAAACATCAGTTTGCAAATAATGCACTAAATGAATACTATATTTTACTTATGAGTCAGCATTGTGCTCCACTAACAATCATCCTACAAACAAGCAATCGACACTTGGCTTCACATAACAAATTTCATCACTGTTAATCAGTATCTGAATTAGTAATGCATGCAGTAGTAGCGCCCGCTATATATACATGTACTACTCAGTAATCAGCATTCATAACCGAATAAAAATCTGATACTAAAATTAAATAAGCCATAGCGCCCGTGCCTCTAGAGCAGAGCAAGGCTAATAGTCGTCTATAAGAGCAATGCTACAAAGCACATCTCCCTGGTAAGAATCACAAGGGTTAGCTCCTCAGAAGTTGTATGCTCCGATCTTGCAGCACGTTTACACTTACACAATGGGAGATAGAGATGATATGCATAGACTTGTGATTATGAGGTATCAGGAGATTACACGAGATTATAGGATATGTTGAGGGCACAGCCTTCCCGAGAAGTACTTCTAGTTGGCTCCGTGTTTTAATTTTTAGTACATGTAGGCACTGCTGGTTTGAGATCAGCCGAGCAGCTCGCCAGTCAACATTAGTTCTTTTCGTGATCAGCCCTATGACGTCACCTTCTGTGCACTCCCTTCGTTTTCATTTATCTGTTTTGCACTACGTGAGTGATGCTCTGTAGGGGCGGCTGCCCAGGCTCTGTAGGGGCGGCTGGGGCAGCCGCCCCTATGGCACCGCGATACAGTGCCCGCAGACTGTAGGGGCGGTTGGCAACACGAACCGCCCTACAAGGTGCATTTTTAAAAATCCGAAAAAACTCAAAAATAATAGAAAAAAAATTTTTAAACCCGGAAGGGCCCCACCAGTCAACCACCACGCCTCTCTATTCACACCATATTTTTTCGAGCATTTTTCGGACTATGCATCACCCGGGATTCGAACCCAAGACCTCATGCTCGCGCGGTTCTTTCCCTCTACCACCGCACTACACCATCACATATGTATCTATATAGTTTTAGTTCCCCACATATTGTACCCAACCAAAAGTAATTTGCTTATTTAAGGCCCTAAATGATATCAAATCAAAAAGTCGTTAACTACAAACTTTCATATCTTTTCGAGATTTACACTTTCTGTTTAGAAAGTTTTTTCATCCGAGGTCATTTATAAAATTTGAATTTCAAATTTGAGAAACTAAAACGTAGGTTTCGCATGACTAGATGAAGTCAAATAAAAAAGTTTTCAACTACAAAGTTTCATAACTTTTTGAGATGTACAAACTTCATATAGAAAGTTTTTTCATCCGAGGTCATTTATAAAATTTGAATTTCAAATTTGAGAAACTAAAACGTAGGTTTCGCATGACTAGATGAAGTCAAATAAAAAAGTTTTCAACTACAAAGTTTCATAACTTTTTGAGATGTACAAACTTCATATAGAAAGTTTTTCCATCCGACGTCGTTTATAAAATTTGAATTTTAAATTTGAGAAACTAAAACGTAGGTTTCGCATGACTAGATGAAGTCAAATAAAAAAGTTGTCAACTACAAAGTTTCATAACTTTTTGAGATGTACAAACTTCATATACAAAGTTTTTCCATCCGACATCGTTTACAAAATTTGAAATTTTTTAAACCCGCTTATACACCTACGAGACCCGCAGGGGGCGGCTCAATCACCGGCCGCCCTTACGGTGTCACCTTTAAGGGCGGCCGGTGATTGAGCCGCCCCTACGGTGACACGACCACTTTGTAAGGGCGGCTCAATCACCAGCCGCCCTTACAGTGAAAGGGGAAGCGCTCCCTTAGTGCTTTTTTCACGTAGTGTTGGCTCTTTGACCACACTATGTCTTCGAGAGCTATAGCAGCCCTGCAGAAGAACTAGTGCCACTCTGCAAGTCACCATGCTCTTAGATGTTACCACCAGGCACCAGCTGAATCTCTGCTGCCGAGCAATGCTCCATACTCAACTTTGGTGGTCATACTTTTATGTGGAGAGCACATTGTGTTTATTAGCTACTCCTGTGTGCTTATGTCTGATATGATAATTTGCACAACATCAAGGATTATTTCCTCTATTTTGATTTACAATAAAGTGGATGATCTGTGCGTCTTGGATTAATAAGATTGTCATCGTTTACAGAATTGTGGTCACTCCACGTTATTGCTTGGTGGAGAATATTTTATATTTGACAAACGGCTGTTTAAGCCCCCAGCCCCCGGTGTTTCTCCTGAAATCTCCACATAACTTTGCGAGGGTTCGAATGATTCCGGGTGCATGGTATTCAGATTCCTACAGCAATCAACCAGAGAGAGCGTTTTGTACCAATAGTTGAATTAATTTTAGAAATAAAAATCTGAAGGCTCAACATTTTGTGACATGAATTGAAATCCTATGTGGGCTAGTCTGAATAATGTTTACCTTTTCTTTGTTTCACTGTTGAAGCAAATGAGTCTGATGTGTTATGCACACACACAGGTTAATTAAGAGACAAAACAGTAGCACTACTAGTAGGCATGCAAGGTGGGTGCAAATTTGCAAAAGATAATCCTTACATAGTTACATCTCTAACTTGTAGGACTTAAAAAAGTCTATCTTGCTTCTCTCCATGAATTGAAGAATAATGGTAGTGAACGATCGAGTAGAGTAACGAGTTTGTAGGATGTGCCCATACATTAGGATCCTTTAAGATTCAGAGTTTCAGAAAAATACACCACCTTATCTAACAAAGCCACCACCTGGGCTTCATTTAGCATCTCTGAAGAAGGCAGACCTATTTTGATGTTCATACATATCCATAACTAGAGGGACAGAGTAATTCGTAAACAAGATGATGTCAGCATCTCTGAAACTCAAGAAGGCTGCTTCTATGTCACTATTGGCTCCTGGGCATAAGTAATTTGCAGAAGATCCTTATGTACGGATCTTGAGAGGAACATGATGTATTGCTCCATCTCTGATATCTTGTGTAGGAAGGGATGGATAATTTGGGGGCTAACACTAGTCCCGTCAAGTAATTTTTTTTTGAATGAACTGGAGGGGCCGAAGCCTCTATAGATTTATTAAACCAAACAAGTTCAAAGGTTACAACAAGGGGTACAAAGATCAAAAGCTAAAAGAGGACAACCTCTAAAAAAAGAGGAATGAAGAAACAAAAAAAGAAACAAAGAAAATCTGCTCTAGGCAGCAATAAGCTCCAAACTTTGTATCCATGATTGAAACTGTTGTTCTTGTCCTTACCTGATCCTGTGTTTGAGCAAAGTAAGCTCTTTAAAGAAACTTCTTTTACAGGACTCCCTATTTCCTCTGAAGACCAGGTCATTCCTTGCCGCCCAGATTGTCCAACACATAAGGATTATCGATTCCATGAAGAAGCAGGAGTTTAGCTAGGCTTTGAGGATGGCTACCAATTCAGGGAATTGAGTAGAGGAGTTAATTTGAACTCCAATAATGTCCCAGCATATTCTGGCAAAGGCACAATCAACAAATAAGTGATAGGAGGTTTCTTCTGTCAGGGCATTGCACATGCCACAATGGTAGGTTCCCAACTCCATTTTCTTTCTTCTTAGAATGTTCTTGGTGCTTAATCTATCTTTCATGGGCAGCCAGAAGAATACTCTGTGCTTTGGCTGCGCTCTATTCTTCCATAGCCATTTGAAAGCCTGATGGGTATCAGAATGCCCAACCAGGGTCCTATACACTTTACCAGCAGAGAAAGAGTCAACATTCCCTCCTAGTTTGGTCAGTCTCAGTTGAATCAATTAAGTCCAATACATTCTGCATTTGGTTGAAAGCTACCTTAGAGATGGGAAAATGGAGAAGACTGGTGAAATCATTAGTGTTGAAGACTTTCTGGACTGTAATTTGATTATTTCTTGCAAAACTGAAAAGCTCAGGGTGCACAGACTGCATAGCTTCTCCTTCCTAGCAATCCAGCCAAAAGAAGATAGTATCACCATTTCTGACCGAAGGACTGACTAGCTCCTTGAACTTTGGCAGAAGTTTTAGCATGTCTCTCCACCAGAATGATCCCTTTCTGCTGTGGTTTGGCAGTTTGTCATTTCTATAGTGCTTTTCCCAAACTAACCTCACCCAAGGGACATCTTGCTTGTTAAAGAATTTGAACATGTTTTTCATCAGAAGAGCTTTGTTCTGTTTCTCCAGATCAATAACCCCCAAGCCTCCTTCAATCTTGGGTACACATACCATGCTCCAAGCAGCCTTTGGGTAGCCCCTTTCATTTATACTTGAGCCTCGCCACAAACAGTGCTTTCTGTACTTGTCAATCTGTTTGATGATCGATTTTGGGAGAACAATAGAGTACATAAAGAATGTTGGCAAGGCTGAGAAGACAGCATTCACCATATGTAGCCTCCTTGCTTGATTCAAAAAGGGTGAGACCACAACTAATCTCTTCTCAGCGATTCTCTCCATGGCTGGTGGCGGGGGCGAAAGTCGCTTTGTCTTCCTCCCTTTCGATTCCTATTAGCGAAGGATGTGTAAGAAGTGGCGCGGGGTAAATTGGTATGGGTGGTCGTGGAACGTCGCTAGTCACCGGTTGTTGGAGACACTGGAGGTGGCAAGAGAGTAGGGAGCAAATCTGCTGATTTAGGTTGTATTTGGTGGGAGGAGTGCAAGTGATGCGAGGGACAGTATCTACAACTGCTCCTTGTTTTCTTAGGAAGAATGGACCTAGCTCTTAGACCATCTGCACTCACGTTCATCTATTTCTCTCCTTTATACATCCTAGTCAGCAAGATTCTCTCCTCCATAACAATCTCTTCCGCACTCATCCATCCTTTATAGCATCCTTTATCCAGTGTAGGGCCCACTTGTTACTTTATCTAAATATATTCATGTGAGATCTTGTTTTGAAGTATTTATTGCAACGAATTTAATGGTGCAATCGGAATTTAATTTGGATTTATGGTTTGTGATTTATAACATTTTTTCATACGGGAAAAGGTTGGGCACGCTCTCCCACGCACTCTCTCTCTTTCTCGTGCTTGCTCTCTCACGCGCGCGTGCCCTGCTGGCGCATTGCGGAGGCTCTGCACACCCGCCAGATTTACGCGATGGGCTTGGTTCCTGGACAATTGCGTAAGCGATACAGCATGCCGCTGCAGCGATTTTTACTCAAAAGCCATACTTCAGTGCGTGCTTGCGGACGCCAGTGCAGCCAGCCTTAGGACGAATGGATCCAGCTTGTTGTCCTTTTTTTTTTTTCGAATGAGCTTGTTGTCTGGTTGAACTGATATAGTAACATGTTTTTTTGTTTTCTTTGATAGAGAATGGATATAGGATGGATGACCCTAGGCCTCCACAGCTCACAAAGAGCGGCGTTATTATGCATCTCCGGTAGTGAAATCAAAGGAAACTTACAAGAAACAACGCACGATTAGCTGAGGCTCGTGAGGCATCGCTCCTGCCACGGTTACGGCGAGAGGACCGATTAGCTGAGGCTCGTGAGGCTCGAGAGGACCTGGCCCCACGTGTCAGCCGCATTGGCCTCCTCCGCTAAATGCAGCACGTGACTGACACAACCGGCCCATCCCCACAAAATTCCACAAAAATCTCTGTACCACGCCAGACTCCATACAGACTTCAACGCCCCATGGGCCCACATACCCGGGCCCACACAACATTGAAACTGACCACCTCACCTCACACCGGCAGCGTTTTTTTTACCGGTCGGTAAACCGCGGTAAACCGCGGTTACCGACCTTCCCGGGCCGGTCCAGTTCGGTTCGGTCGGTTGGACCGGCCCAAATTTCAAATTTGAAGTTTGAAAAAAAAATGCTGAAAAAATTCCTAAAAATAGCTCTTGAATTATGGAACCCAATGGTGTAAAAATTTTTCAAATTTGAGTTCGTTTAATATTTATTTAGGCGTTTAGAAGTTTGAAAAAAAGAAAAAGAAAAAATACACAAACGAGCCCGTGAAGGCCCATTAAATCATGAAGGTCGAAAAACATACTAAACACACTCAAATTTGAGTAATTTTGACATCATTGGATTCTACAAATCATGAAGTATTTTTAGAAATTTTTTAGCATTTTTTTTTAAAAAATAAATTTGAATTTTAAAAAAACCGCTCAAACCGCTCAAACCGGCGACAAACCGGCGGTAAACCGGACAAACCGGCCGGTTTACCGGTACAAACCGGAACAACAGCGCCATTCAAATTCAAATTTGAATTCGGGCGGTTTTTGTCCGGTAACCGGACAAACCGGCCGGTTTACCGTTCCGGGCTCGGCCGGTTCGGTCGTCCGGTTCGGTATAAAAAACACAGCACACCGGTCGTTTCCTCCCCCAGAGTCCCAGTCCACTCCACCTACGACCGGCACTTCTCCCCGTCCGTCGCCGTCGGGGGGAGTTCCGTCGAACACCTACCCCGCGCCGGCGCCTCCAGCGCCCGCCGCCATGTCCGGCACCGGGTGCCTCTCCGCGGCCGCCGCGTCCGCGCTCTCGAGGGCCTGCCGCGACGGCGCGGCGGCCGCGCGGCTCAAGACGGGGTCGCTGCTGGCCATCCTGCTCGCCAGCGCCGTCGGCATCTGCCTCCCCGTGGCGCTCACGCGCGCGTTCCGCGGCGGGCCGGGCTACGCGCGGGGCCTCCTCCTCGTCAAGTGCTACGCGGCGGGGGTCATCCTGTCCACCTCGCTCGTCCACGTGCTCCCCGACGCGCACGCGGCGCTCGCCGACTGCGCCGTGGCCTCCCGCCGGCCGTGGCGGGACTTCCCCTTCGCGGGGCTCTTCACCCTCGTCGGCGCGCTCCTCGCGCTCCTCGTCGACCTCTCCGCCTCGTCCCACCTCGAGGCCCACGCCCACGTCGGCGCTGACTCCGACGCCGACTCCCACGCTCACGCCCACCAGGAAACGCCGACCTACGCCCCGATTCCCAAGAAGCTCCCCGTGTTCGAGCTCGCCGGCGGCGAGATGAGCCCCAAGAAGCGCGCTTTAGTGGATGACGGCGACCGAGAGGATGACGAGGACCCTGCGCCGCACGCCGCCGCCAACGGCCCGGACCGCGACGACGTGGCGCTGTTCGGGCCCAAGAAAGGCGCGCGCAGCGACGAGGCCCCCGTCGTCGTCGCCGCTGCCGGCTGCCATGGCGCCGCCCACGAAGTGGTGGAGGTGGCCGGGGAGGACGAGGAGGAGGAGGCCAGGAGGAAGCAGAAGATGGTGTCCAAAGTGCTGGAGATTGGGATCGTCTTCCACTCCGTCATCATCGGGGTCACAATGGGGATGTCCCAGGATGTCTGTGCCATCAGGCCGCTCGTGGTTGCGCTCTCCTTCCATCAGGTGTTCGAGGGGATGGGGCTTGGCGGATGCATCGCACAGGTGAGAGACAGGAACAGAATTTTACTCGAATTGTGTGCATAATTGAAGACCTCACCTCATGACCAGTTTGCTTATATTGTTGTTATTTTTGTGCTCGGGGTTGCTGGTTTCCTCATCATTAACTAATTTGAGAGTTTGGGATTCTTAAACATGGTAGTGATAGGAGTGAGATTTAAGTTCATAATAACTAATTTGCAACTTTTTGGTGCAAATTTAGATTGATTTTGTAGTATCAGGAACTAGGAAGTTCTACCTTGAACGAATCTGTGATGTCAGTGTTGTTTCATATTACCCTAAGCTCGATAAAATATCATTTGACTGATTGGCCTCCTTCTGGAGTATAATGAACTGATAGTCATATTCTTATTAGGGGGTGACGTTGCGTTATTACCTACATATATGATTATGCCTGATATGATAATTTGAACATAGACAGGACAAAGAATCATGTCTTGTTTTGATATTTCAGTGAAGTGATTGATTTGTCTGCCTTGAATTAAGCTTGTCTGATTGTTTTCAGTTTCAGACTTGAGAATCTGGTCTGCATCGCATTGCTATATTCTGTACTGATAGTTGATAATGATTTGTTTAAGCCCCTTGTGTCCCCTGATCCCTCCATATAAGTTTATACAATTTAGAATGATCCTGGTCGAAGGTTCCTTGTGGTCCACAACAGTTAACCATAGTGAGCTTTTTGTACTGCTCATTGCATTTATTCTAGCAATAAAAACCTGAAGGCTGAACTTTTTGCACCATGAAAACCCATGTGGCCAATCAGTCCTTTTTTCCCCACCCTGTTGGTCCATGCTCACTTTTATGACTCATCAAATGTTTGGGCAATGTTTACCTTTTGTCCTCTTTCCACTATACAAGGTAATGAGGCTGATGTGTTATGCACACAGGAGAAGTGACAAAGCAAATAGAACTATAAGGCTTAAAAGTCCTTTTTGGTTTGGTGATATCTTGTTGGAGAGCAATTCCACGAAGAATGATAGTGAAAGAGTAAAGTAAACAATTTGCAGGGTGTGCCCAAACACTAGGCCTCATAAAGATTCAGAGTACCTGAAAAGTACAACAGTAGTACAAGGGTAACGTGTCCAGTGTTGCCGGTGGTGCTAGTGAATTTCTTTCCTTTTCCTCAGTTAACAATTCACAATGTGTACCAAATGAAGCCATCACCTTGGGTCCTTGGCTTCCATTTAGCATGCCGGCGGCCCAATTTTGATATTCAACCACAATTCATAACTAGGATGACAGTAATTTTCCAGCTGCATACATTACCCCTTGGTCTGCATAGTATTATGTCATCTCTTCATTGAAACATACTAAAGATTTGCTTCTGAAGTCTTTGTTTCTAATCTGTACTAGCGTATGAATTCCACATCAAGACATACTAAAGATTTGCTTCTGGGTTGATGCGTATGCGTTTCTCTATTTCTTTCAGGCTGGTTTTGGGATGGCGACAGTCGGCTACATGTGCATAATGTTCTCAGTGACGACACCACTCGGAATTCTTCTTGGAATGCTAGTGTTCCACATGACTGGTTACGACGACAGCAATCCAAATGCCTTAATAATGGAAGGGATCCTTGGTTCACTTTCGGCTGGAATTCTCATTTATATGGCGCTGGTCGATCTAATTTCTCTTGATTTTTTCCATAACAAGATGATGTCAGCATCTCTGAAACTGAAGAAAGCATGTTACATTGCGTTGGTGCTTGGATCTGCTTCTATGTCAGTATTAGCTCTCTGGGCATAGGTAATTTGCAGAAGAGCCTTATGTACGATATTCAGAGGAACATGATGTGTTCCTGCACCTCTGAGATCTTGTGTAGGAAGGAATCGATAATTTGGGGGCCAACACTTGCTCCCTCATGTAAATTTGAACAGAAAGGAAACTGAAAATTCAGAACCACAGTTTGCGAGCTGTATATACTGAAGTGTAGTAGGGACTCCATGGTTTTGGCGATGAGGTTGGCCCTACCGGTTACTATTGTCTGAACTGGTACCCATGACAAACAGGCAAACATCAAATTGATAATAATGCTCAAAATGAATAACAAAAAGTGTGCACTATATCCTGAATATCTTTCTGAATATTATGGGCTTCTTTCAAATTTGGTGTTTATACTATATTTACTTGTATGTTAGCATTGTGTTCCACTAACAGTCATTCTACAAAAAGCAAATGTTACTTGGCTTTACATAACAAATTTCATGACTGTTAATCAGTATTTGAATTAGTAATGCATGCAGTAGTACTGGCCGTTTTTTTTTTTTTTTGAAAAAAATGCTTGCCTTTCAGTTAAGTAGAGAAAGATGGTTTATTAAAGCAAAAGGATGGAAAACGGCTACATGTGCTACTCAGTAATCAGCATTCATAATGGAACAAAAAATTTCATACGAAAATTAAATGAGCCATAGTGCCCGATCACGTGCCTCTAGCGTAGAGCAAGCTTAATAGCCGTCTATAAGAGCAATGCTACAAAGCTTGCAGCTCCCTGGTAAGAATCACAAGGGTTAGCTCCTCAGAAGTTGTATGCTCCGACCTAGCAGCACTGTTACACTTACACAATGAAAGATAGAGAGGCTTGCGCTTGCGAGGCGTCAGGAGATTACACGAGATTCTAGGAGATATTGAGGGCACATGTGCATTCTGCCCTTGTTTAGATGGCTAAATATATGAACTTGATGAATAGTAACCCTTTGTCTTATTTTTGTCCAATCGTGTACCAACTAGGTTTAAAAGATTCGTCTCGTGATATACAACTAAACTATGTAATTAGTTATTTTTTTATCTACATTTAATGCTCCATGCAAGCGGCTAAAAATTAATGTGATGGAGAGAGAGAGAGTCATATTTCTAGCCTTTTGCAACCCAACTAAACAAGGCCTCTCTCTACGATGGACTTCTTGTTGGCTCCAACTTTTAATCTGTAGTACATGTAGTTACTGGTGGAGCTACCTTATAGCCATACTGGGCTACGGCCCCCCTTCTTCGAATTATTTTCTAAGGCAAATAGTAGAACATCAACTGCATCCCTAACGAATTTGTAAAGCTGCATGGACTACTCTACTGTCCCCTCACGCATCTCATCTCAGTTTGTTTGCCTCACAAAAACATTTATGCTGCATCTCATCTTCAGGTTGTAGGTTCCACCTCTCCTATACATTTATGCTGCACAATAATGCTCACCGTTGTGATCGCTTCGCCATCTCTGACCAGTGACCATATGTGCTTCTATGAGTACTTTGATGCATTTGTTAGTCTCTAACTCTCTGTGCTCAACTTGCATCTGTTTTTTTATTGTTCTTTTACGAATCTCAACTCGCCTCTGTTATCATACTCTAGCAATGCTGCAGCTCGTTTTTTTTTTTTGCCTTTTCTATTCTTATCAAGAATAATCTACGTCAAACATGTTTAATTTTTCTCCTCTTCTCAAGAATCATCTACATTAAAGCATCGGTAATGTTTCGCAAAAAAAAAAAGCATTGGTGATATGCAACCAAAATTGAACATACAGTAGTAAATAGATCGAGGCCTAGCTAATTGGCACCCCTCTTGGTTTTGGGTCTAGTCTAGCTCTGCCACTGCACGTAGGCACTAGTGGTTTGAGAACAACATAGCTCTTCTCGAGTCAGCACCAGTTCTTTTCGTGATCAGCCCTATCACGCCATTTTCTCTTCACTCACTTCGATTTCATTCCTCCGTTTTTGTTCTTTGACCACACTCTGTTTTGAGCTACAGCGGCCCGCCCCTGCAGAAGAACTGGTGCCACTCTGCAAGTCACCATGCTCTTTGAGCAATGTTCCAACTCTTGTATTCTTATGTCTGATATGCTAATTCACACATAAACAACACAAAAGATTATTCCCTCTTATTTTGATTTATAATAAAGTGGATGATATGTGTGCCTTGGATTAATAAGATTGTCATCGATTAATAGTCTTTCCACGTTATTGTTTGGTGGAGAATATTTTATAGTTGACAAATGACTGTTAAGCCCCCATGTGTCTCCTAAATCTCCACATAACTTTACAGAGGTTTCCAATGATTCCAGGTGGAAGGTTTTCTGATTCCTACAACAATCAACTAGAGATAGCTTTCTGTACCATCAGTTGAGTATATTTTAGCAATAAAAATCTGAGGACACATGGTTTTCACCATAACCATTGTGTGGATCTTTGTGTGATGAGTGATTGTCAACATGCCAACACAAGGCGTGTGTGTTTTCTTACTAACCGATGGCACGCGGATACGTGTCAAACAATGGTGTCTCTTGGCTCATGTTGTCGGGTGTCGAGCTCGAGACGGTGGTCGACGGTCGGTGAAGATCAAGTAGGGCGTGTCTTGGCGACGGACCGGGTGCGGTGAAGGGCGGACGTGAGGCTTGGATCGAGGACCCGAGGACCGGGCGGCCGGCCGTGGTGGCCGACAGTAGGGATATCAACGAGCGCAAGTGTACACGGCGGGGGATGCGTACGGGCTACGCTACTCGCGGAGGGTTTGGTGGTTTCGCCTCAAAACCATCGGCGGCGGGTATCCCGGGTTTGCGCCTCAAAACCGGGGCGGAGGTCCCGATGCGGACGGACGACACGTGGCGGCATCGGGGAGATTGCTTGGAAGCAAGGCTACCGGTGAGGAGGCGCGGTGGCCGTCGGATCAAGAGAAGGGAGTGAGTTGGACCCTTATGCCCCTGGCTAAGTGGTTTGGCTCTTCATGTATCCAAGGGCAAAGAGGGAATGTAAAATAGGCTTGCCCCTATAAATAAAGGATGAGGGTCTCCCTTCCCCCTCACCTCTTCCATTTCCATTTCTCCTTTTAGGATTTCCCTTCCTCTAGCTGCTGTGTGAGAGAGAGGTCTGCAAGTCTGTGACTTGTACTCGAACCAAGTGTGAGTGGCAAGCCGAGCGCCTAGTCTCGCCCGTTGTTTCCTCCGGGTTTAATCATGTGTCTCGTAATTCTTGAGTTGTTTTTGTGGTTTTTGAGATCTCGTACGGTCGCGGGTGTATACGGCAGACCGTTCGAGCTCTCTTTGCCTCTTGTGTTCAATCATGGTGTCTTGATTTTGAATCTTGAGTTCTGTTCTTCACTATTTTTATTGGATTTTTTCCTTGATTTTTGTTGAGTTGTTTTTGTGTTTTTCGAGATCTCGTACGGTAAGCGGGTGTATACGGCCAGACCGTTCGAGCTCTCTTTCCCTCTTGTGTTCAATCATGGTGTCTTGATTTTGGATCTTGAGTTCTGTTCTTCTTCACTATTTTTCTTGGATTTTTTCCTTAATTTTTGTGGTCGGCTATTCCCCTGTGTTTGCTTGCTTGGACAGATAGCCAAGCACAATACTTTGTGCTGATGGATGAACGAATTTTCTGCTGTTTTTCGGTGAATTTTCACTAGCTCGATTTCTTGTTTTGCGTGTAACTTGGTTTTCGGACTCCGATTTCAATTCCGTCTGTTGCGTTGGGTTTCTATCGCTCTAAAGAATTTATCAAGATACTCACATCACCGGTTGGTGCGAGTATCTTAGATTTGGAGACTTTATTTGTTTGGTGATGATTTTGGGACATAGGCCAAATATTTTAAAAGAAATTTGAGGCTCCCATTCACCCCCTCCGGTCGCCGTTTTCGGTCCTTCAATTGGTATCGAGCCGGTTAAGGATCACTTCACCTTAATCGGTCCGTGATCCCCGAAGGCGACATCATGGAGAACCGTGGGTTTGGAAAGCCACCGCACTTCGATGGCAAGAACTATCCCTATTGGAAGATCCGCATGTCGGCGCATCTCCAAGGGATTGATTCGCGTGTTTGGGAGATATGTGAGAATGCGGACTACGTGGTACTTGCTGCCCGTGTTGACCAAGCACGGATCGACCAACACAAGGCGAACAACACCGCCCCGAACTGTCTTGTTTTCTCGCTCTTTCTATGGAGGAATTTGAGCGTGTTTCGATTGTACCATCGCTCGAGAGATCTGGTCTAGACTGCAAATACCATGAGGGTACCGCCCATGTCAAGACCGGACTCTATGAGACACACAAGAGAGAGTATGAGAATTTTGTTCAAATCGATGGTGAATCTATTGATTCTTTGTTCACTCGCTTTCAAACCATCGTGAACAAGATGAGGGCAAACAACCCTCGATGCCCTATGACGATCATCGAGAGCGCTTAAGCTTCTATATGCTCTAGATCGGAGGGTTTGGAAAGTAAAGGTCTCGGCGATCATCGAATCGCCCGGCTATGAGACTCTCACTGTGGATGAGCTGTTCGGTAAGCTCAAGTCCACCGAGATTGACCACCGACGCGCGCGAGGATCGAAATCCGTCTCCGCCCCTACCATGGCTTTGGTCTCGTGTACGGGAGGTTCAAGTTCTTTGACTAACCCTTCACACTGTCTTTTGCCTTGTCTTCTCTCGGTCTCGGCTACTGAGAGGAGCGAGATGGAGGCTCTTGGGGACGATGAGCTCGCCTTGGTGATTAGCCGGTTCTCACGGTTTCACAACAACCGTTTGAATCGCCGGCGTGGCATCACCAAGCAAGGATGCTTCGGGTGTGGAGATCCCGACCACTACGTCGCCAACCGTCCCAAGGCCGACAAGAACCACTACAACAACAAGAACGACTACGGCAAGCGCAAGGACAAGCACGAGTCTTCCACACCCAAGTACAAGTACAAGTACAAGGGAAGATTCGACAAGGAGGCGGTCAAGAAGAAGTTCCCGGAGAAGCAAGAGGCGAAGCGCCGAGCCTTCCTCGCATCCCTCGGCCGATCTCGACGATGACTCCGACAACGGCTCACCCCCAAGTGATGATGAGGCCGAGCAAAAGGTCGAGAACAAGTTCAACGGGTTGTGCTTCTTCGCGACTCCAAGCTTGGAGGCTCTTTGCACCATGGCACTCGACGAGTCTACCCCAAGCATTGAGAAGAACGACGACACCGAGCCTCGAGGTAGAACAAAATCTCGAGTCCCTTCTTTGCTTGAGGTCGATAACTTGACTACCACTTTGCTTAGTCAAGATGCTTTGCTTAAGCGTCTTTGCTCGTGAAAGAAAAGATTTCAAGGCTAAGTGGGAGCTTGCTTTGTCAAAGAGCTAGAGTCTGTTAGGGAGTCTGTGCACATCTCTGATGAGTCTGAGTGTGATGCTTGTGCCATTCATATGGCGAACCTAGCTGATGTGCGGTCCAAGTATGTGGCTTTGGTAGATGAGCTTGATGAGGTTAAGGCTAGGTCCATTTTCGTGAGTCCTTGCAAATCTTGTGATGAGATGAAGTCGAGCTAGGTGAGAAAATGACTAGGATTGCCATGCTAGAGAAAACTAGTCAAGTTTCTAGATGTGCTTGTTGTGAAGCTTTGGAACTAGAACTAGACTCTTGTAGGCATGACAAGAAAAGGGCCGAAGAAGAAATCACAAATCTTCGGTCCATGCTCGGTTGGTTGTCTTGCGGTGAACCACGGCTTGGCATGATGATGAGTCGGTTCAAGAGGGGAACCGACACAATGGGATTAGGCTTTGCTACGGGTGGGAAGGGTGAAAATGTTTTTGGTAAGGTTGGTGAACACGGTGGTATAAGTGCATCGAGAAATCCACCAAGCCTTCCACTACTCCCAAGTTGATCAAAATCACTCCACCTCAACCTAACAAGCCCAATGTGAAAGATGGTGTGTTTGAGGAACCTCCCAAAGCTTCACCTCCAAAGCAAGTGTGGACTCCAAAACCAAACCACCTAAGGAACCCACTTGACACACTTCCCGACATCTCTATTAAACCCCCTCCAAAGAACAAGCAAACCCAAAGAGTGATCCATACCCATGAGAGAGTGAGTCAACCACCACCCAAGAGAGAGGTGTATCACCGTGATTATTGTCACCATGATGGTCACTTGTTTGAGTTTTGCTTTCGGAGGAAGAGAGATGAGCGGCATGAGTATGAGCTTTTCCATAACTCTACTCATGGTGTGTTTGCTCCACGTTTCCGAGGGCACGGTGCTAGGCCAAGAGGTGCAACACCTCAAGGACCTAGGCCTCAAGGTGTGAGACCACGAGGTGGTCGTGCCCGGCGAGGTTCGGGTTTTTCTTATGACCTTGGATCTCGTGACCGTGGCTTTCGGTCTTACGGGATGAGCGGACCACGTTTTCTCGTCGTGGTGATCGCTCTACTCAAATGGGACATGGCATGCATGATGCTTTTGTTAACACTTCTCGTGGGCGAATGAGCCAACACCGGTTTTCTCCTCGGTTTACTAACCCCGGTGTTGGATCATTTGCTCATCCCATGTCTCGCTATTGATGCGGGATGAAGGGCCGGAGAACACGTGGCTAGTTGATTTCGGTTGCTCTCGACACATGACCGGGAACTCAAAATGGTTCTCCGGCCTCACCCAAATGAAGTGTAGTGAATACATTACATTTGGGGATAACGGCAAGGGTAAAGTGCTTTCACGTGGGTCCATCCGTCGAATGAGAACTTTGTGCTTAAGGATGTGGCCTTGGTTTCAAATTTGCACTTCAATCTGCTTTCTGTTTCTCAGCTTCTTGATGACGGTTTTGAGGTTCGATTTAAGCCAAGACTTTGTCGTGTTCTTGATGCTCAGGAGAACCTCGTTTGCAAGATTGTGCCTTTTGGGAAAGTGTTTCGTGCTAATTTTTCTCGCTCATTTGGTCTTTCCCGCTGTTTAATGGCAAACTCCTCCTCAGAGCTCTGGAAGTGGCACCGTAGACTTGGTCACTTGAGTTTCGACTTGCTTGCAAGATTGAGCTCACTTGATCTAATTCGGGGTTTGCCCAAGCTCAAGTTTGAGAAGGATCTTGTTTGTCATCCGTGCCGTCACGGGAAGATGATTGCAGCTTCTCATCCTCCCGTGAACCAAGTGATGACCAAGGGGCCCGGCGAGCTTTTACATATGGACACCGTAGGTCCAGCTCGGGTCCGGTCGAGTGGTGGAAAGTGGTACGTGTTGGTCGTGGTTGATGACTTTTCTCGCTATTCGTGGGTCTTTTTCATGGAGAGCAAAGATGAGGCTTTTACTCATGTTCATGACTTGATCTTAAGGTTACAAAATGAGTTACCAAAGCATGCCATGCGAGCTATTCGCGGTGACAATGGCACTTGAATTCAAGAATACTCATTTTGAGACCTTTTGCTCATCTATAGGTCTTGAACATCGGTTTTCCTCGCCGTATGTCCCACAAAAAATGGGATTGTTGAACGCAAGAATCGGACCCTTGTTGAGATGGCCGGGACGATGCTTGATGAGCATAGGACTCCTAGGCGCTATTGGGCCGAAGCAATCAACACGGCTTGCTATGTTTCAAATCGCATTTTCCTTCGAGCTTTTACGAAGAAGACCTCTTATGAGTTGCGGTTTGACCGTTTGCCAAAAGTGAGCCATTTTCGGGTGTTTGGCTGCAAGTGCTTTATCTTGAAGAAGGGAAACTTAGACAAATTTGAATCGAGATCTTCTGACGGGATTTTTCTTGGTTATGCATCTCATTCACATGCTTATCGAGTACTTAATCTTGAGACTAACCGTGTCATGGAGACTTGTGAAGTCACCTTCGACGAGACCGCACCTTGTTCTTCTTCCGTCTTTGAAAGTGCGGGTGATGAGGAGATGAACAAGAGCATTTTTGTGGAGGAGGAGCGGGGACGATGCTGATTGGGGTGATCCCGAGCCGACTCCACCGGCTGCCCCGGTTGACCTGCGACGACTACTTCCGTTGACGGTCCCACTCCCACATCTTCTACCACATGGGGACCGTACGACGAGGCTCCTCGGCTTGTTCCAGTGCGCACTGAGGGAGCTCCGGCCTGTTGAGGGGGAGGCATCTTCATCAAGGGAAGCACCGCGACACATTCAACATCGCCATCCTCCTTCAACCATGATCGGTAACATAAATGAGCGGGTCACTCGCAAGATCTTATGAGATTTTGCACTTTGCACATTCTCCTTTGTTGCAAATTTCGAACCCAAAGAAGTGGTTGAGGCATTAAGCGATCCGTTGGGTGAATGCCATGCATGAGGAGCTTGAGAACTTTGAGAGAAACCAAGTGTGGGTTTTAGTGCCACCTCCACCTCGTGTCATCCCATAGGAACCAAGTGGGTGTTCAAGAACAAGCGAGTGAGGATGGGGTTGTGGTGAGAAACAAGGCTAGGTTGGTTGCTCGGGGGTACTGTCGAAAGAGGGGATAGATTATGAGGAAACCTTTGCACCTTGTTGCTCGTTTAGAAGCCATTAGGATCTTCCTAGCCTATGCGGCTTCGAAAGGTTTCAAGCTGTATCAAATGGATGTAAAGAGTGCTTTTCTAAATGGGTACATAGATGAGGAAGTGTATGTGAGGCAACCCCCAGGCTTTGAAAATCCCAAGCATCCCGACCATGTTTTTAAACTCCACAAAGCCCTATATGGTCTCAAACAAGCCCCAAGAGCGTGGTATGAGCATCGAAGTCCTTTTTGCTGGGCAAGGGTTTTACCATGGGGTCGGTTGACAAAACCTTGTTTCTCCTCAAGCATGGCGGTGACACTCTATTGGTGCGATTTATGTCGATGACATCATTTTTGGTGGTTCGTCACATGCTCTTGTTGCAAAGTTTTCGGATATGATGAGCGGGAGTTCGAGATGAGCATGATGGGTGAGTGACGTTCTTTCTCGGTTTGCAAATCAAGCAAACTCGAGAAGGGACATTTGTACATCAAGGCAAGTACACGAAGGATCTTCGAAGCGCTTCGACATGGGTGATGCCAAGCCACTTCAAACTCCCATGTCGACCACGACCGCCTTGGATGCCGATCTAGAAGGAGAAGTCGTTGACCGGAAGAGTACCGCGGCATGATCGGGTCGTTGCTTGTACTGACGGCGACAGGCCCGACATCCGGTTCGCCATCTGCTTTTTGCGCACGCTTCCGGTCTTCACCGCACACTTCGCATCGGCGGGATGTCAAACGCATCTTACGGTACCTTCGCTTCACTCCCGAGCTTGGTCTATGGTACTCGACCTCTTCATCTCTTTCTCTTTTGGGTTATTCGATGCGATTATGCGGGTGATCGAATTAAGAGAAAGTCCACTTCGGGAACTTGTGAGTTTTTGGGTTCGTCGTTGATCTCTTGGTCTTCTCGCAAACAGTCTTCTATTTCCCAATCCACTTGTGAGGCCGAGTATGTCGCCGCTGCGTGTTGTTCTCGGTTGCTTTGGGTGGTTGCTACCTTGAGAGACTATGGGTTGAACTTTAGGAAAGTGCCTCTTTTCGGTGACGGCACTAGTGCCATTAGCGTTGCTAAGAACCCGGTACTCCACTCAAAAACCAAGCACATTGAGATCCGATATCACTTCTTGAGAGATCACCAAGAGAAAGGAGACATAGACCTTCACTGTGAGAACCCATGAACAAACTTTGCGATATCTTCACAAAGCCCTCGATCAAACCCGGTTTGCCCACTTGAGAGCGGAGTTGGGCATTTGCTATCCTTTTTAGAGTAGGGTAGCTATATCTTGATGTATAGTATGATCTTTGGCTTTCTTCTTTGCTTTGTTTCTTTGGTTTTCATGTGTATCATATTGCATATCATCATGTATCATATTACCATTGTTGAGCTTCATGACTATAGCAGTTTTTTTTATTACATTCATGATCTTGCTAGTATGACTTGTATATGTCACTTGGAGCTTGCGGCTTAGGCTTCTTCTGATCACTTGTTACATGTTATGAGTTAAGCCTGTTTTCTAAATGTGAACCTGCTTAAATCTTGATGCAACTCGAAAATTGTTCACCTTTGAGATGGCAACTAGCATGTGTAGGTTTTGTGAGAACCTTGTTGCTTTCATGTGTATGCTTGAGTTGCTATGTCTCATGTTTCTTGAGTCATTCACTTAGCTCGGATCTCTTGATAATCTTGTGCTAAAACTTGATGTCTAAGCTAAGAAATGATGAAAAGTTTTGAGTTGGATCTTTTACGTCCCACGGCAATGTCACGAGATTGCTTCTCATTCACTCGAGTGAGATGAACTTGGGCATTGTAGTGCTAGTCCACAACCACTCGTGACGAGATAGCTTCCCACTTGCACTAAGGGATGAACTCGGCGTGGTTGAAAAACATGATAAAAACAATCTTTTTGGCGGACGGTTTTGATCCTCTCGTGCACACATGTCTAAATGAAACCTTGTTAACTACTTTGTTTTAAATCGATCAATGTTGTAGTAACAAGTGTTGTTAAGTGTATCTTTGAGACATGATGTGTGACCGTTATATGGGGTAGTTCACTCTTGTATACATGTGTTAGCACTTGTTTGATCTCCCGCTTATATGTGCTAGGTGCTATTCTTTTTGGTGAACACCTTTTATAAAATGCCCAACACCCGATCAAATGCTTATGTTTCATACTCGTACCACTTGATCGGCTTGAGCATTGGTTTTGTCTTGTGCCTTTTGCTATATACTTGCCATACTTGCTAGATCATCTATGTACTCAAATTGCTATACTTGTGAAGCTCTACCTTTTGCATTTCTTTCATGGCATGATTTCAGGGGGAGTTGTAGTCTCTTTTGTCTCAATCTTGATAAGTGCATGTGCCAACAAGGGGGAGAAACATCCACAAATCCCGAGAGTTCATTGGTGAGGATGCATTTGTCAAGGGGAGTTGCACTCCGAGTTATGAGTTTGAGCTGTTTTTGCTAGATGTGTTGAGCCGTTGCCTCTTCTTGAGGATCTAGCTGTTTTTCAGTTGTTCTATGCTGTGCTAGTGGTGTTGAGCCTTTTGCCTCAGTTGTTCTATGCTGTGCTAGTGGTGTTGAGCCTTTTGCCTCTTCTTGAGGGCTAGCTTTGGTTTTCTTGGTCGCGTCGAGCCGTTGCCCATGTCTTTGGGGACCAAGTTGTGATCTCGCTTTGCTCATTGCAAATGACCTGTTTTCTGCTTTTCTTTGGCTCTTGGTCATTTGGATGAGTTGTCTCTGGTTTGTGTTGGTGTTGACAATGCACTCATCAAGGGGGAGATTGAGGACACATGGTTTTCACCATAACCATTGTGTGGATCTTTGTGTGATGAGTGATTGTCAACATGCCAACACAAGGCGTGTGTGTTCTTACTAACCGATGGCACGCGGATACGTGTCAAACAATGGTGTCTCTTGGCTCATGTTGTCCGGGTGTCGAGCTCGGAGACGGTGGTCGACGGTCGGTGAAGATCAAGTAGGGCGTGCCGTGCCGACGGACCGGGTGCGGTGAAGGGCGGACGTGAGGCTTGGATCGAGGACTGAGGACCGGGCGGCCAGCCGTGGTGGCCGACACTGGGATATCAACGAGCGCAAGTGTACACGGCGGGGGATGCGTACGGGCTACGCTACTCGCGGAGGGTTTGGTGGTTTCGCCTCAAAACCATTGGCGGCGGGTTTCCCTGGTTTGCGCCTCAAAACCGGGGCGGTGGTCCAGCGCGGACGGACGGCACGTGGCGGCATCGGGGAGATTGCTTGGAAGCAAGGCTACCGGTGAGGAGGCGCAGTGGCCGTCGGATCAAGAGAAGCCTGAGTTGGACCCTTATGCCCCTGGCTAAGTGGTTTGGCTCTTCATGTATCCAAGGGCAAAGAAGGAATGTAAAATAGTCATGCCCCTATAAATAAAGGATGAGGGTCTCCCTTCCCCTCACCTCTTCCATTTCCATTTCTCCTTTTTAGGATTTCCTTCCTCATGAGAGAGGTCTAGCAAATCTTGACTTGTACTTGAATTTTTGGTTTGGGAATGGAGGCCGAGCGCCTAGTCTCCCTCCGTTTCCTCATATTTCTCATGTGTTTAATTTTGTGTGCCATGTTCTTAATTCTTGAGTTTTTTTGGATGAGTTTCATCGGTTTGAGATTCTCGTTCTTGATCGGTCTAGGAGCAGTGTCTACCATCGAGAAGCGTTGTGCGAAGATCTCCCGTTTTGTTTCTGTGTTTTCATCTCTGGTGAGCTCTTCTGTTTGCATGTTCGTTGTGTTTCAATCATGGTGTCTTGATTTTGAATCTTGAGTTCCTACCTCCCTTTTCTTCACTATTTTTATTGGATTTTTTTCTTGATTTTGATGTTGAGTTGTTTTTGTGTTTTTTGAGATCTCGTTGTTGTAAAAGTTTCAACTTTGGTGCTTTGCAAGATTTACCGTTAGTGGTGCATGTCCTCGGTTTCGATGAGGATATGTGTGTGCATCGATCTTAAATTAATTGAAAAAAATCTCTCTTTTTCTTCTTGTGTTCAATCATGGTGTCTTGATTTTGGATCTTGAGTTTTGATCCCATTTTTCTTCTTCATCTATTTTTCTTGGATTTTTTCCTTAATTTTTGTGGTCAAGTTTTTCATAAAATTCCAAAGCTTGTGTTTGGCTTTAGAACTTTTGCCTTGGCTCTTCATAGCCAAATGGAATTTTCAATACCGTGTTTTGCATCGATGTTGATGGATGAACTCCAATTTTCTGTTCTTTTTTCTTGTGAATTTTCACTAGCTCGATTTCTTTTGCGTGTAACTTGGTTTTTGGACTCCGATTTCATTATTCCGTTTGTTGCGTTGGGTTTCTATGATCCAAAGAATTTATCAAGATACTCCATCACCGGTTGGTGCGAGTATTTAATTTGGAGACTTTATTTGTTTGGTGATGATTTTGGGACATAGGCCAAATATTTTAAAAGAAATTTGAGGCTCCCATTCACCCCCTCTCGGTCGCCGATTCGGTCCTTCAATTGGTATCGGAGCCGGTTAAGGATCACTTCACCTTAATCGGTCCGTGATCCCCGAAGGCGACATCATGGAGAACCGTGGGCTTGGAAAGCCACCGCACTTCGATGGCAAGAACTATCCCTATTGGAAGATCCGCATGTCGGCGCATCTCCAAGGGATTGATTCGCGTGTTTGGGAGATATGTGAGAATGCGGACTACGTGGTACTTGCTGCCCGTGTTGACCAAGCACGAGATCGACCAACACAAGGCGAACAACACCGCCCGAACTTGTCTTGTTTTCTCGCTCTTTCTATGGAGGAATTTGAGCGTGTTTCGATTGTACCATCTTGCTCGAGAGATCTGGTCTAGACTGCGAAATACCATGAGGGTACCGCCCATGTCAAGACCAGACTCTATGAGACACACAAGAGAGAGTATGAGAACTTTGTTCAAATCGATGGTGAATCTATTGATTCTTTGTTCACTCGCTTTCAAACCATCGTGAACAAGATGAGGGCAAACAACCCTCGATGCCCTATGACGATCATCGAGAGCGCTTAAGCTTCTATATGCTCTAGATCGGAGGGTTTGGGAAGTAAAGGTCTCGGCGATCATCGAATCGCCCGGCTATGAGACTCTCACCGTGGATGAGCTGTTCGGTAAGCTCAAGTCCACCGAGATTGACCACCGAGACGCGGGCGAGGATCGAAATCCGTCTCCCCTACCATGGCTTTGGTCTCGGGTACGGGAGGTTCAAGTTCTTTGACTAACCCTTCACAACTGTCTTTTGCCTTGTCTTCTCGGTCTCGGCTACGAGGAGCGAGATGGAGGCTCTTGGGGACGACGAGCTCGCCTTGGTGATTAGCCGGTTCTCACGGTTTCACAACAACCGTTTGAATCGCCGGCGTGGCATCACCAAGCAAGGATGCTTCGGGTGTGGAGATCCCGACCACTACGTCGCCAACCGTCCCAAGGCCGACAAGAACCACTACAACAACAAGAACGACTACGGCAAGCGCAAGGACAAGCACGAGTCTTCCACACCCAAGTACAAGTACAAGTACAAGGGAAGATTCGACAAGGAGGCGGTCAAGAAGAAGTTCCCGGAGAAGCAAGAGGCGAAGCGG
This sequence comes from Themeda triandra, assembly GCA_018135685.1. NCBI lineage: Eukaryota > Viridiplantae > Streptophyta > Magnoliopsida > Poales > Poaceae > Themeda > Themeda triandra. The sequence goes on along the minus strand of JAENPR010000170.1, from coordinate 122,670 downwards.
CGAGCCTTCCTCGCATCCTCGGCGATCTCGACGATGACTCCGACAACGGCTCACCCCCAAGTGATGATGAGGCCGAGCAAAGGTCGAGAACAAGTTCAACGGGTTGTGCTTCTTCGCCGACTCCAAGCTTGGAGGCTACGCACCATGGCACTCGACGAGTCTACCCCAAGCATTGAGAAGAACGACGACACCGAGCCCGAGGTAGAACAAAATCTCGAGTCCCTTGCTGCGAGGTTGATAACTTGACTACCACTTTGCTTAGTCAAGATGCTTTGCTTAAGCGTCTTTGCTCGTGAGAGAAAAGATTTCAAGGCTAAGTGGGAGCTTGTTTGTCAAAGAGCTAGAGTCTCGTTAGGGAGTCTCGTGCACATCTCGATGAGTCGAGTGTGATGCTTGTGCCATTCATATGGCGAACCTAGCTGATGTGCGGTCCAAGTATGTGGCTTTGGTAGATGAGCTTGATGAGGTTAAGGCTAGGTCTGTCTCGTGAGTCCTTGCAAATCTTGTGATGAGATGAAAGTCTCGAGCTAGGTGAGAAAATGACTAGGATTGCCATGCTAGAGAAAACTAGTCAAGTTTCTAGATGTGCTTGTTGTGAAGCTTTGGAACTAGAACTAGACTCTTGTAGGCATGACAAGAAAAGGGCCGAAGAAGAAATCACAAATCTTCGGTCCATGCTCGGTTGGTTGTCTTGCGGTGAACCACGGCTTGGCATGATGATGAGTCGGTTCAAGAGGGGAACGACACAACGGGATTAGGCTTTGCTACGGTGGGAAGGGTGAAAATGTTTTTGGTAAGGTTGGTGAACACAAGTGGTATAAGTGCATCTGAGAAATCCACCAAGCCTTCCACTACTCCCAAGTTGATCAAAATCACTCCACCTCAACCTAACAAGCCCAATGTGAAAGATGGTGTGTTTGAGGAACCTCCCAAAGCTTCACCTCCAAAGCAAGTGTGGACTCCAAAACCAAACCACCTAAGGAACCCACTTGACACACTTCCCGACATCTCTATTAAACCCTCCAAAGAACAAGCAAACCCAAAGAGTGATCCATACCCATGAGAGAGTGAGTCAACCACCACCCAAGAGAGAGGTGTATCACCGTGATTATTGTCACCATGATGGTCACTTGTTTGAGTTTTGCTTTCGGAGGAAGAGAGATGAGCGGCATGAGTATGAGCTTTTCCATAACTCTACTCATGGTGTGTTTGCTCCACGTTTCCGAGAGGCACGGTGCTAGGCCAAGAGGTGCAACACCTCAAGGACCTAGGCCTCAAGGTGTGAGACCACGAGGTGGTCGTGCCGGCGGGGTTCGGGTTTTTCTTATGACCTTGGATCTCGTGACCGTGGCTTTCGGTCTTACGATGAGCGGACCACGTTTTTCTCGTCGTGGTGATCGCTCTACTCAAATGGGACATGGCATGCATGATGCTTTTGTTAACACTTCTCGTGGGCGAATGAGCCAACACCGGTTTTCTCCTCGGTTACTAACCCCGGTGTTGGATCATTTGCTCATCCCATGTCTCGCTATTGATGCGGGATGAAGGGCTTGAGAACACGTGGCTAGTTGATTCCGGTTGCTCTCGACACATGACCGGGAACTCAAAATGGTTCTCCGGCCTCACCCAAATGAAGTGTAGTGAATACATTACATTTGGGGATAACAAAGCAAGGGTAAAGTGCTTTCACGTGGGTCCATCCGTCTGAATGAGAACTTTGTGCTTAAGGATGTGGCCTTGGTTTCAAATTTGCACTTCAATCGCTTTCTTTCTCGGCTTCTTGATGACGGTTTTGAGGTTCGATTTAAGCCAAGACTTTGTCGTGTTCTTGATGCTCGGGAGAACCTCGTTTGCAAGATTGTGCCTTTTGGGAAAGTGTTTCGTGCTGATTTTTCTCGCTCATTTGGTCTTTCCCGCCGTTTGATGGCAAACTCCTCCTCGAGCTCGGAAGTGGCACCGCAGACTTGGTCACTTGAGTTTCGACTTGCTTGCAAGATTGAGCTCACTTGATCTAATTCGGGGTTTGCCCAAGCTCAAGTTTGAGAAGGATCTTGTTTGTCATCCGTGCCGTCACGGGAAGATGATTGCAGCTTCTCATCCTCCCGTGAACCAAGTGATGACCAAGGGGCCCGGCGAGCTTTTACATATGGACACTGTAGGTCCAGCTCGGGTCCGGTCAGATGGTGGAAAGTGGTACGTGTTGGTCGTGGTTGATGACTTTTCTCGCTATTCGTGGGTCTTTTTCATGGAGAGCAAAGATGAGGCTTTTACTCATGTTCATGACTTGATCTTAAGGTTACAAAATGAGTTACCAAAGCATGCCATGCGAGCTATTCGCAGTGACAATGGCACTGAATTCAAGAATACTCATTTTGAGACCTTTTGCTCATCTATAGGTCTTGAACATCAGTTTTCCTCGCCGTATGTCCCACAGCAAAATGGGATTGTTGAACGCAAGAATCGGACCCTTGTTGAGATGGCCAGGACGATGCTTGATGAGCATAGGACTCCTAGGCGCTATTGGGCCGAAGCAATCAACACGGCTTGCTATGTTTCAAATCGCATTTTCCTTCGAGCTTTTACAAAGAAGACCTCTTATGAGTTGCGGTTTGACCGCTTGCCAAAAGTGAGCCATTTTCGGGTGTTTGGCTGCAAGTGCTTTATCTTGAAGAAGGGAAACTTAGACAAATTTGAATCGAGATCTTCTGACGGGATTTTTCTTGGTTATGCATCTCATTCGCATGCTTATCGAGTACTTAATCTTGAGACTAACCGTGTCATGGAGACTTGTGAAGTCACCTTCGACGAGACCGCACCTTGTTCTTCTTCTGTCTTTGAAAGTGCAGGTGATGAGGAGATGAACAAGAGCATTTTTGTGGAGGAGGAGCAGGACGATGCTGATTGGGGTGATCCCGAGCCGACTCCACCGGCTGCCCCAGTTGACCCTGCGACGACTACTTCCGTTGACGGTCCCACTCCCACATCTTCTACCACATGGGGACCGTACGACGAGGCTCCTCGCCTTGTTCCAGTTTGCACCCGAGGAGCTCCACCGCTGTTGAGGGGAGGCATCTTCATCAAGGGAAGCACCGCGACACATTCAAAGATCGCCATCCTCCTTCAACCATGATCGGTAACATAAATGAGCGGGTCACTTTCACAGATCTTATGAGATTTTGCACTTTGCACATTCTCGCCTTTGTTGCAAATTTCGAACCCAAAGAAGTGGTTGAGGCATTAACTGATCCAGATTGGGTGAATGCCATGCATGAGGAGCTTGAGAACTTTGAGAGAAACCAAGTGTGGGTTTTAGTGCCACCTCCACCTCGGTGTCATCCCATAGGAACCAAGTGGGTGTTCAAGAACAAGCAGAGTGAGGATGGGGTTGTGGTGAGAAACAAGGCTAGGTTGGTTGCTCGGGGTACTTGTCGGGAAGAGGGGATAGATTATGAGGAAACCTTTGCACCTGTTGCTCGTTTAGAAGCCATTAGGATCTTCCTAGCCTATGCAGCTTCGAAAGGTTTCAAGCCGTATCAAATGGATGTAAAGAGTGCTTTTCTAAATGGGTACATAGATGAGGAAGTGTATGTGAGGCAACCCCCGTGCTTTGAAAATCCCAAGCATCCCGACCATGTTTTTAAACTCCACAAAGCCCTATATGGTCTCAAACAAGCCCCAAGAGCGTGGTATGAGCGTCTGAAGTCCTTTTTGCTGGGCAAGGGTTTTACCATGGGGTCGGTTGACAAAACCTTGTTTCTCCTCAAGCATGGCAGTGACACTCTATTGGTGCAGATTTATGTCGATGACATCATTTTTGGTGGTTCGTCACATGCTCTTGTTGCAAAGTTTTCAGATATGATGAGCAGGGAGTTCGAGATGAGCATGATGGGTGAGCTGACGTTCTTTCTCGGTTTGCAAATCAAGCAAACTCGAGAAGGGACATTTGTACATCAAGGCAAGTACACGAAGGATCTTCTGAAGCGCTTCGACATGGGTGATGCCAAGCCACTTCAAACTCCCATGTCGACCACGACTGCCTTGGATGCCGATCTAGAAGGAGAAGTCGTTGACCAGAAGGAGTACCGCAGCATGATCGGGTCGTTGCTGTACCTGACGGCGACAAGGCCCGACATCCAGTTCGCCGTCTGCCTTTGCGCACGCTTCCAGTCTTCACCGCGCACTTCGCATCGGCAGGCTGTCAAACGCATCTTACGGTACCTTCGCTTCACTCCCGAGCTTGGTCTATGGTACTCGACCTCTTCATCTCTTTCTCTTTCGGGTTATTCGATGCTTGATTATGCGGGTGATCGAATTAAGAGAAAGTCCACTTCGGGAACTTGTGAGTTTTTGGGTTCGTCGTTGATCTCTTGGTCTTCTCGCAAATAGTCTTCTATTTCCCAATCCACTTGTGAGGCCGAGTATGTCGGCTGCTGCTGCGTGTTGTTCTCGCTTGCTTTGGGTGGTTGCTACCTTAAGAGACTATGGGTTGAACTTTAGGAAAGTGCCTCTTTTCGGTGACAAGCACTAGTGCCATTAGCGTTGCTAAGAACCCGCACTCCACTCAAAAACCAAGCACATTGAGATCCGATATCACTTCTTGAGAGATCACCAAGAGAAAGGAGACATAGACCTTCACCTATGAGAACCCATGAACAAACTTTGCTGATATCTTCACAAAGCCCCTCGATCAAACCCGGTTGCCCACTTGAGAGCGGAGTTGGGCATTTGCTACCCTTTTTAGAGTAGGGTAGTCGTATCTTGATGTATAGTATGATCTTTGGCTTTCTTCTTTGCTTCTCGTTTCTTTGGTTTTCATGTGTATCATATTGCATATCATCATGTATCATATTACCTTTGTTGAGCTTCATGACTATAGCAGTTTTTTATTACATTCATGATCTTGCTAGTATGACTTGTATATGTCACTTGGAGCTTGCGGCTTAGGCTTCTTCTGATCACTTGTTACATGTTATGAGCTAAGCCTGTTTTCTAAATGTGAACCTGCTTAAATCTTGATGCAACTCGAAAATTGTTCACCTTTGAGATGGCAACTAGCATGTGTAGGTTTTGTGAGAACCTCGTTGCTTTCATGTGTATGCTTGAGTTGCTATGTCTCATGTTTCTTGAGTCATTCACTTAGCTCGGATCTCTTGATAATCTTGTGCTAAAACTTGATGTCTAAGCTAAGAAATGATGAAAAGTTTTGAGTTGGATCTTTTCGTCCCACGGCAATGTCACGAGATTGCTTCTCATTCACTCGAGTGAGATGAACTTGGGCATTGTAGTGCTAGTCCACAACCACTCGTGACGAGACAGCTTCCCACTTGCACTAAGGGATGAACTCGGCGTGGTTGAAAAAATGATAAAAACAATCTTTTTGGCGGACAGTTTTGATCCTCTCGTGCACACATGTCTAAATGAAACCTTGTTAACTACTGTTTTAAATCTGATCAATGTTGTAGTAACAAGTGTTGTTAAGTGTATCTTTGAGACATGATGTGTGACCGTTATATGGGGTAGTTCACTCTTGTATACATGTGTTAGCACTTGTTTGATCTCCTGCTTATATGTGCTAGGTGCTATTCTTTTTGGTGAACACCTTTTATAAAATGCCCAACACCTGATCAAAATGCTTATGTTTCATACTCTGTACCACTTGATCAGCTTGAGCATTGGTTTTGTCTTGTGCCTTTTGCTATATACTTGCCATACTTGCTAGATCATCTATGTACTCAAATTGCTATACTTGTGAAGCTCTACCTTTTGCATTTCTTTCATGGCATAATTTGAGGGGAGTTGCAATCTCTTTTGTCTCAATCTTGATAAGTGCATGTGCCAACAAGGGGGAGAAACATCCACAAATCCGGAGAGTTCATTGGTGAGGATGCATTTGTCAAGGGGGAGTTGCACTCCGAGTTATGAGTTTGAGCTGTTTTTGCTAGATGTGTTGAGCCGTTGCCTCTTCTTGAGGATCTAGCTGTTTTTCGTTGTTTATCTTTGTGCTAGTGGTTGTTCCTATTGTTCTATGCTGTGCTAGTGGTGTTGAGCCTTTTGCCTCTTCTTGAGGGCTAGCTTTGGTTTTCTTGGTCGCGTCGAGCCGTTGCCCATGTCTTTGGGGACCAAGTTGTGATCTCGCTTTGCTCATTGCAAATGACCTGTTTTCTGCTTTTCTTTGGCTCTTGGTCATTTGGATGAGTTGTCTTTGGTTTGTGTTGGTGTTGACAATGCACTCATCAAGGGGGAGATTGAGGACACATGGTTTTCACCATAACCATTGTGTGGATCTTTGTGTGATGAGTGATTGTCAACATGCCAACACAAGGCGTGTGTGTGTTCTTACTAACCGATGGCACGCGGATACGTGTCAAACAATGGTGTCTCTTGGCTCATGTTGTCCGCAGGTGTCGAGCTCGAGACGGTGGTCGACGGTCGGTGAAGATCAAGTAGGGTGTGCCGTGGCCGACGGACCGGGTGCGGTGAAGGGCGGACGTGAGGCTTGGATCGAGGGACCTCGAGGACCGGGCGGCCAGCCGTGGTGGCCGATACCGGGATATCAACGAGCGCAAGTGTACACGGCGGGGATGCGTACGGGCTACGCTACTCGCGGAGGGTTTGGTGGTTTCGCCTCAAAACCATCGGCGGCGGGTTTCCCCGGTTTGCGCCTCAAAACCGGGGCGGAGGTCCCGTGCGGACGGACGACACGTGGCGGCATCGGGAGATTGCTTGGAAGCAAGGCTACCGGTGAGGAGGCGCGGTGGCCGTCGGATCAAGAGAAGGCTGAGTTGGACCCTTATGCCCCTGGCTAAGTGGTTTGGCTCTTCATGTATCCAAGGGCAAAGAGGGAATGTAAAATAGGCTTGCCCTATAAATAAAGGATGAGGGTCTCCTTCCCCTCACCTCTTCCATTTCCATTTCTCCTTTTAGGATTTCCCTTCCTCTAGCCGTACTGTGTGAGAGAGAGGTCTGCAAGTCTGTGACTTGTACTCGAACCGTGGAGTGGCAAGCCGAGCGCCTAGTCTCAGCTGTTTCCTCCGGGTTTAATCATGTGTCTCGTGATTCTTGAGTTGTTTTTGTGGTTTTTGAGATCTCGTACGCCGCAGTGTATACGCCAGACGTTCGAGCTCTCTTTGCCTCTTGTGTTCAATCATGGTGTCTTGATTTTGAATCTTGAGTTCCTGTTCTTCACTATTTTTATTGGATTTTTTCTTGATTTTTGTTGAGTTGTTTTTGTGTTTTTCGAGATCTCGTACAAGATGTGTGTATACAGCAGACTGTTCGAGCTCTCTTTTCCCTCTTGTGTTCAATCATGGTGTCTTGATTTTGGATCTTGAATTCCTGTTCTTCTTCACTATTTTTCTTGGATTTTTTCCTTATTTTTTGTGGTCAGCTATTCCCTGTGTTTGCTTGCTGGACAGATAGCCAAGCACAATACTTGTGCTGATGGATGAACGAATTTTCTGCTGTTTTTCAGTGAATTTTCACTAGCTCGATTTCCTGTTTTGCGTGTAACTTGGTTTTCTCGGACTCCGATTTCAATTCCGTCTCGTTGCATTGGGTTTCTATCGCTCTAAAGAATTTATCAAGATACTCACATCACCGGTTGGTGCGAGTATCTTAAATTTGGAGACTTTATTTGTTTGGTGATGATTTTGGGACATATGCCAAATATTTTAAAAGAAATTTGAGGCTCCCATTCACCCCCCCCTCTGGTCGCCGTTTTCGGTCCTTCAAAATCTGAAGGCTCAACATTTTGTACCATGAATTAAAATCCTATGTAGGCTAGCCTCTTACACAATGTTTACCTTTTTTTCATTTCACTGTAGGAAACAAATGAGTCTCATGTGTTATCCACACGTACAGGTTAAGTGATAAAACAATACCACTAGTAGTAGAGATGACGTGGGTGCAAATTAACAAAAGTTAAGACTATTTTTGGGTTCGCGGACAACCCGTTTCAGAGGAACTTGATGTACCTCTGATGTGTTGTGTAGAAAGGATTGGATAATGTAGGGGCTGACACTACACTAGTCCCATCCTGTAAATTTGAACACAAAGGAAACTGAAAAATTCACAACTACAGTTCTTGAGCTGTGCATACTAAAGTGCACTAGGGACATGTTTCTGGTGATGAGGTTGGCCCTGCTGCTTATACTGTCTGATCTGGAATGACGATATCATGGAATGTTCACTGATCAAGATTGAGGGAAGCTTCTTTTGCAAAGCTGGCAAGCATCGGTTTGCAAATAATGGCATGAAAGAATGACAAAAGGTGTGCAGCCTTTGGGATTGTTTATATTTTTCTTGAGTCAGGATTGTGGTTCTAGCACTAACAACCGTTACTTCGCCTTGCATGACAAATTTCATGATTGTGAATCAGTATCTAAACTAGTATTGCATTCAGTAGCGCTGGTTACATGCATGTGGTAAACAGTAATCAGCATTCATAGACGGAATGCAAAATCTGATACGAAAATTAAATGAGGGTAGCTTCCAATCGTGCGTCTCTGGCAGTCTGGCGCAGAGGAATAATACTACAAAGCTTGCACCTCCTTAGTCCCAGGAGTCACAATGGTTATCAGTAAAGCTACTCAAAAGTTGTATGTATGCTCCAGTGCGCTAACAAGGTTGCACACAATGGAAGATAGAGATATGCGTAGGCCTGTGTTTGCAAAGCATTGGGAGATTATAAGAGATTATAGAAGATGTCGAGGGCACGAGTTCATTGAGTGAGGCTATGTGTACACATAGGTTGATGTTTTATGCGCACCGGAGATGTGACAAAGCAAATAGTATTATAAGGCTTAAAAGTCCTTTTTGGTTTGGTGGTATCTTGTTGGACAGCAATTCCATGAAGAATGATAGTGAAAGAGTAGAGTAAAGAGTTTACAGGGTATTCCCAAACATTAGGACACATAAAAAGATTCAGATTACCTAAAAAATACAACAGTAGTACAAGAGTAACGTGTCCAGTGTTGGCAGTGGTGCCACTGCAATTTGACAATTTATATCCTTCTCCCCAGTTAATTCAAAATGTATACCAAATAAAGCCATCTCCTCGGAGTTTAGCATGCCGGTAGTCTTATTTCGATATTTATAATTCATAACTAGAGGTGACCAGTAATTTCCAGTTGCATGCTAGCCTTTGGTCTGCATAGTATTATGTCAGCATTTCACTGAAACATACTAAATATTTGCTTCTGCAGCCTTTGTTTCTAATATGTACTAGCGTAGAGACTGTTGCACTTTTCGTTGATGTATATGCACTTATATATTTCTCTCAGGCTTGTTTTTCGATGGCAACAGTTGGCTATATGTGCATAATGTTCTCAGTGACGACACCATTGGGAATTCTTCTTGGAATGCTAGTGTTCCACATGTCTGGCTACGACAATAGCAATACAAATGCCTTAATAATGGAAGGTATCCTTGGTTCACTTTTGGCTGGAATTCTCATTTATATGGTGCTAGTTGATCTAACTCTCTTCATTTTTTCCATAACAAGATGATGTCAACATCTCTGAAACTGAAGAAAGCATGTTACATTGCGTTGGTGCTTGGATCCGCTTCTATGTCAGTATTAGCTCTCTAGGCATAGGTAATTTGCAGAAGAGCCTTATGTACGATATTCAGAGGAACATGATGTGTTCCTGCTCCTCTGAGATCTTGTGTAGGAAGGAATCGATAATTTGGGGGCCAACACTTGCCCCCTCATGTAAATTTGAACAGAAATGAAACTGAAAATTCCGAACCACAGTTTGTGAGCTGTACATATTGAAGTGTAGTAGGGACTCCATGTTTTTGGCGATGAGGTTGGCCCTGGTGTTTACTGTTGTCTGAACTGGTACCCATGACAAACAGGCAAACATCAATTTGCAAATAATGCATTAGATGAATAACAAAAGCTGTGCATATCCTGAATATCTTTCTGAATATTATGGGCTTCTTTCAAATTTGATGTTTATACTATATTTACTTCTGAGTCAGCATTGTGTTCCACCAACAGTCGTTAGCAATCGTTACTTGGCATTACATAACAAATTTCATGACTGTTAATCAGTATCTGAATTTGAAATGCATGCAGTAGTAGCGGCCGTTTTTTTTTTATGGCTGGAGCTTTGCCTTGCCTTTTAGTTCAAGTAGAGAAAGATGATTTATGTACACGCAAAAGGATGGAAAACAGCTACATGTGCTACTCAGTAATCAGCATTCATAACGGAACAAAAAAAATTCATACGAAAATTAAATGAGCCATAGTGCCTGATCACGTGCCTCTAGCGCAGAGCAAGGTTAATAGCCGTCTATAAAAGCAATGCTACAAAGCTTGCAGCTCCCTGGTAAGAATCACAAGGGTTAGCTCCTCAGAAGTTGTATGTTCCGACCTAGCAGCACGGTTACACTTACACAATGAAAGATAGAGATGATACGCGTAGGCTTGCGATTGCGAGGCATCAGGAGATTACACGAGATTATAGGTGATGTTGAGGGCACAGCCTTAATGAGCTGTACTTCTAGTTGGCTCCAGGTTTTAATTTATAGTACATATAGGCACTAGTGGTTTGAGAACAACCGAGCTGCGTCGTCGACCTCATCAGGGAGGAGGCGGGCAACTGGGTGGCTGCCGGCCATAGGGCCCTGGCGCCGCTCATCAGCGCCCTCGCCTGAGACTGATCTAGCTAGTTCCTTAGAGCAAATTAGTTTCCTTTAGAAGCCACAAAATCCGAAGCTCCGCCGTTGAAGCCGGCGCCTTGTGTAAGTGTGTCGTCCACCGTAACTGGGCATCTCGCCTTATGTTCGGTCGGAATTAAAGACATTCTAACTTCCCTTAATGAGTAACGTGCCAAAGCACGAGTTCGAAAAAAAAAGAACAACCGAGCTGCTCCGAGGTCAGCACCAGTTCTTTTCGTGATCAGCCCCTATCATGCCATTTTCTCTTCACTCACTCCGTTTTCATTGCTCTGTTTTTGTTATTTGACCACACTCTGTTTTGAGCTAAAGCAGCCCTGCACAAGAACTAGTGCCACTCTGCAAGTCACCATGCTCTTTGTCTTTGATGAGGCCACCAGCTGAATTCACTGCCGTGGTGCCGCCCGAGGAATGTTCCAACTCCTGTACCGCCCGAGCAATGTTCCTACTCCTGTATGCTTATGTCTGATATGATAAGTCGCACATAGACAGCACAAAAGATTATTCCCTCTTATTTTGATAGTCTCCCCACATTATTGTTTGGTGAAGAATATTTTATAGTTGGCAAATGACTGTTTAAGCCCCCATGTGTCCCCTAAATCTCCACATAACTTTACAGAGGTTTCAAATGATTCTAGGTGGAAGGTTTTCTGATTCCTACAACAAACAACTAGAGATAGTTTTCTGTACCATCAGTTGAATATATTTTAGCAATAAAAATCTGAAGGCTCAACTTTTTGTACCATGAATTGAAATCATGTGGGCCAGTTTGTCTTTTTGCCCCATCCATTTCTACCAGACTATATGTTGGTTCATGTTCTAATTTCTTACACAATATTTACCTTTTCTTCATTTCACTGTAGAAACAAATGAGTCTGACGTGTTATCCAAACGTTCAGGTTAAGTGATAAAATAATAACATTAGTAGTAGGGATGCAATGTGGGTGCAGATTCACAAAAGATGACAACGCCAAGATCATAACTCGAGAGCAGACTAGCCTATTACATCTCACTGAGGACCAAAACAGAGTTCCAGCCACCACCCCAAACACCAGATGACAACGCCAAGATCATAACTCGAGAGCAGACTAGCCTATTACATCTCACTGAGGACCTTATCGAGGTCTTCCCACCAGGAAGCCGCATGTACATCCTTGAGGCCTTGAGGGTTTTCACCAGCTTGACACCAGCATCTGAACCATGAGTTGTCGGCGTCCATTGGAGCGAACGGCAACCAGACTCCAGAGTTAACAAGCATTACTTCACCTTACATGACAAATTTTATGACTGTGAATCAGTATCTGAACTAGTAATGCATTCAGCAGCGCCGGTTATATGCATGTGCTAGTCAGTAATTAGCATTCATTGACGGAAATTATATAAGCGTAGCTTCCAATCATGTGCCTCTGGCAGTCTGGTGAAGATGAATACTACAAAGCTGCACCTCCTTATTCCCAGGAGTCACAATGGTTATCAGTAAAGCAACTCAAAAGTTGTATAATCCGGTGCGCTCACATGGTTGCACAGAATTTTATGAAAGTAAAGGCAGCGATTGCTCAATTAAGAAGGAAATAGAGTTTTATGTACAGGCACCTAAAGTGCCAAAACACCCGGTCATAGTGTTGGAAAAATTAGGCAATTTCCAGATTATAACCAGAATATAGATCATGATAAGATGATCAACTAGATTAAGCATGACACGATTATTAGCATGGCAGATCAGTATATCGCATATACTAGCAGGACAAATCATGATATCGCATAGCATGAACATGATAACTAGTGTAAACCCAACTCGTACACTAGTTAGATTTATACCTGCCGATTGTAAAAGTACTGGTGAAGATGCATACGACAATTGCAACGTGAGCTTGTCACTGAGCGTCTCACGTTAACGATCCCACAAGCCTGACGACGACGAGACGATGTGCTGCCGACGACGATGGCACAAGCTTGTAGCTAAGCATCTCTCGTAGACGATCCAGCAAGCCTGACGACGACGAGACGATGTTCTGCCGACGTAGAAGATTTGGGAGCAGTCGCGCTAAGAGCGCTTCCCAAAAACCTTATCCGCCTTCTCCCGGTGCAGGATCGCAAAGACGAGGGTTCCGGAGACCTGCTTGTCCGGTTGCTAGTGCACGCAAGCAGTCGGGCTGGAGTAGCTACAGTGGCAACGCAGTAGCGAGAAGCGGAAAACACTATTTTATTACGTTAGGGCTTTCTAATTGAAACTCCCAATTATAGTCTTTGTTGTTGTGTCTATTTCCAGAAGCATCGGTACGTATATATGCAGAGAAAGACCCCCTACATCTATATCAACTAGCAATATGATACTTATTGATATTGTACCTCCCACCTTTACTCATGGGCTTAAACATTAAAACCTATTAGGGAACACATGTATTGAGCCTTTGAGATTTATTAGAATTTTCTTCGTATGAATTTTAGGGGAATATCCACATAAATTCTAACACATAGGACCAACTCAAAAGGAGGAGCACGTAGGACCAACTCACATGGTTGCATACAATGGAAGATAGAGATACGCGTATGCTTGCGATTGATAGGCATCCGGAGATTATAAGAGAGTATAGAAGATGTTGAGGGCACGGGTTCGTTGAGTGGCGCAATGTGTACGCATAGGCTGATGTTTTATGCACCGGAGATGTGACAAAGCAAATAGCATTATAAGGCTTAAAAGTCCTTTTTTTTTTTCGAAAGATCCTTAAAAGTCCTTTTTAGTTTGGTGGTATCCTGTTGGATCAATTCCATGAAGAATGATAGTGAAAGATTAAAGTAAAGAGTTTACAGGGTAGTCTCAAACACTTGGACACATGAAAAGATTAAGAGTACCTGAAAAATACAACATCAGTATAAGAGTAACGTGTCCAGTGTTGGCAGCGATGCCACTGCAATTTGACAATTTATATCCTTTGCCTCAGTATATAATTCAAACTGTATTCCAATTAAAGCCATCACCTTGGCTTCCATTTAGCATGCCGGCAGCCTTATTTCGATATTTATAATTCATAACTAGAGATGAGCAGTAATGTCCAGTTGCATGATACCCTTTGGTCTGCATAGTATTATGTCATCTCTTCACTGGAACATACTAAATATTTGCTTCAGCAATAGTTGGTTACATGTGCATAATGTTCTTACTGATGACACCATTGGGAATTCTTCTTAGAATGCTAGTGTTCCACATGACTGGTTACGACGACAGCAATCCAAAATTCCAAATCTCTTAATAATGGAAGGGATCCTTGGTTCACTTTCGGCTGGAATTCTCATTTATATGGCGCTAGTTGATCTAATTTCTCTTGACTTTTTCCATAACAAGATGATGTCTGCATCTTTGAAGCTGAAGAAGGCATGTTACATTGCGGGTGCTTGGACTGCTTCTATGTCAGTATTAGCTCTCTGGGCATAGGTAATTTGTTGAAGAGCATTATGTAGAATCTTCAGAGGAACATGATATAATGTTGGTCCCCTGATATCCTGTGTAGGAAGGAATGGATAATTTGGGGCCAGCACTACACTAGTATCTTCATGTAAATTTGAACTCAAAAGAAACTGAAAATTCACAACCACAGTTTGTGAGCTGTGCATACATGGTAGGGACATGTGTTTGGCGACGAGGTTGGTCCTGCTGCTTATACATGGAAGGAACCCATGACATGATGGCATCTTTATTGATGGAGACTGAGAATCTAAGCTTCTGGATTGAATGAATAACAAAGGGCACTATCCCTCCTGAATATCTTTCTGAATGTTATGGGCTTATTTCAGATTTGGTGTTTATACTATATTTTTTTCTTCTGAGTCAGCATTGCGTTCAATTAACAGTCGTTCTACAAAGAAGCAATCGTTACCTGGCTGTGCTTAACAAATTTTATGACTGTTCATCAGTATCTGAATTAGTAATGCATGCAGCGCCTGCTGTTGACATATGCTACTTATTAATCAGCATTCATAACCAAATAAAAAGTCAGATATCAAAATTAAATGGGCCGTAGTGCTTGATCATGTACCTCTGGTGCAGACCCAGGTTAATAGTAGTCTATAAGAGCAATACTACAAAGCTTGCAGCTACCTGCTAAGAACCAGAAGGGACCCCGACCTAGCTGCACAGTTACATTTACGCAGTGGGTGATAGGGATGATAACACACAGGCCTGAGATTGGGAGGCATCGGGAGATTGCACGAGATTATAGGAGATGTTGAGGGCACAAGCTATTTCTCTAGTGCTTCGTGTAGGCTCTAGGTTTTAATTTGTAGTACACGTAGGCACGAGTGGCTTGAGATCAACAGAGCTCCAATCCTGGGTCCTCGCAGCACCAGTTCTTTTCATGGCTGGTCCTATCACATCACTTTCTCTTCACCCCCTTCGTTTCCATTTCTTAGTTTTTGCTCTTTGAGCACACTCGTCTTCGACAGCTACAGCATCCCTGAAGAAAAACTACAGCCACTAAGTCACCATTCTTTCTCGAGGTGGCATGATCCTTCATGGCCACCAGCTGAACTGAATCACTGCTGCCCCAAGCAATGCTCCAAACTCGAAACTTCGATGGTCATATTTTTGTGGGAGAGCACATCGCGTTTATTAGCTACTCTTATATGCTTATGGCTGATATGAGAATATGCACATAAACAGCACAAAGGATTATTCCCTCTTATTTTGATTTATAAAGTGGATGGTTTGTGTGTCTTGGATGATTAAGATTCTCATCGGTTAGACAATTATGGTTTCTCCATATCATTGTTTGGTGGATAATATTATTTTACAGTTGACAAATGACTGTTTAAGCCCCCATGTGTCCCCTAAATCTCCACATAACTTTACAGAGGTTTCGAGTGATTCCAGATGGAAGGGTTTCTGATTCCTACAACAATCAACTAGAGAGAGCTTTCTGTAGCATCAGTTGAATTTATTTCAGCAATAAAAATGAAGGCTCAACTTTTCGAACTATGTATTGAAGTCCTATGTGGGCTAGTCTGTCCATTTTTCCCCATCCACTTCTATCAGACTATATGTTGCTTCATGTTCTGCTTTATTACACAATGTTTACCTTTCTTCATTTCACTGTAGAAGCAAATGAGTCTGATGTGTTATCCACACGTACAGGTTAAGTGATAAAACAATAACATTAGTAGTAGGAATGCAACGTGGGTGCAAATTCACAAAAGTTAGGACTATTTTTGGGTTCATGGATAACCCGCTTCAGAGGAAGTTGATGTATTGCTCCTCTGATGTGTTGTGTAGGAAGAATTGGATAATTTGGGGGCTAACACTACACTAGTCTCCTAATGTAAATTTGAACACAAAGTTAACTGAAAATTGACAACCACAGTTCATGTGCTGTGCATACTAAAGTGTACTAGGGACATGTTTTTGGCGACGATGTTGGCCCTGCTGCTTATACTGTTGTCTGATCTGGAACCCATGACATGGAATGCTTATCGATAGAGACTGAGAAGCTAAGCTTCTGGACTAAATGAGTAACAAAAGTGTGCACTGTCTCTCTTGAATTTCTTTCCGAATGTTATGGACTTTCGTTCAGATTTGGTGTTTATACTATATTTTTCTTTTGTTCTGAGTCAGCATCGCGTTCCACTAACATTCGTTCACGAATACAATCGTTTTTTAGCCTGATGCACCTGCAGTGCGGCCTGATGCACCTGCAGTGCAGCCTGATCCACGGTCGCGGACGAGGCCACGCGGGCGCGCGACGACGAGGCGGAGTTCGGGCGAGTTGAAGCGCGTTGGCGATGGCAAGGCAGAGCTCCGACGCGATGATGAGCCAGAGCTGATGACGGCGGTGATGGTGTGCGCGTTGGCTGTGCGGCATTGGCGGCCGTCGTCCTCCAGCTACTCAGTGGCGCCGGCGTTCCCGGACCCTCCACCGACGCCATGGGTACGGTGATTGGGATGACTGTCCAGAACACTGCAGCATGGCAAAGGGGATGGGCTGCTACTGCTCGTTGTGCGTGCTTGCTGGACTCCAGGCTCTAGCCCTGTGCCGTGTGCGGCATTCATGAGGTCGTGGCCGCTAATGAGCCCACCGGCCACCTGCCGGAGTGGACACACTGAGAGTGTTGAAGAAAATGTATCTGCAGGTTTGCTGCTGTGCAAACAACCAAACACAGGAACGGATATCTAATGCACACAGCCAAAGAATAACATAAACAATGCAAAGGCACAACACAACATAGGACGACCAAACAATGCTTGGAAACATAAGACTATGCTGGATTGGATATCCTGAACTAGATTGTTATACAGACTACCATACCATAGTACAAGCAACCAATCAGGCCCTATCTGAATTAGTGAAAAACGGCTACTTGTGCTACAAAACTTAAATCAGCCATACGGCCTGATCACGTGCCTCTAGTGCAGAGCAAAGTTAATATTCGTCTATAAGAGCAATGCTACAAAGCTTGCAGCTCCTTGGTAAGAATCACTGGGGTTAGCTCCTCAGAAGTTGTATGCTCCGACTTACACTTACACAATTGGAGAGATGATATGCGCAGGCTTGTGATTGCGAGGCATCAGGAGATTACACGAGATTATAGGAGATGTGGAGGGCACAGCCTTCACTGGTAGTACTTCTTGTTGGCTCCATGTTTTGATTTGTAGTGCACGTATGCACTAGTGGTCCGGAAAAGACGGAGCTCCTCTCCAGTCAGCACCAGTTCTTTTCAAGATCTGCTCTATCACGTCACTTTCTCTTCACTCCCTTCGTTTTCATCTCTGTTTTCGCTCTTTGACCACACTCTGTCTTTGAGAGCTACAGTAGCCCTGCAGAAAAACTACAGCCACTCTATAAGTCACCATTCTTTCTTCAGGTGACATCCAATCCTACAGGTATGGAAAAAAGTATTTCACAGCTGTCCTAAATCTCATAGACTGGTAACAATCAGTGAACTTCCGACCAGGTTCAGCGAAGAAGTAATTTCATGTCAATCAAATTATGTGTCTCAGATTCGGAACATATGAGCACATCCAACATGTTTCTCAGTTCCTGAACTTCTTTCCCAACATACAACTTACGGAGAAGAGATGGAACTCGAAATGTTGTCCAACCTTCTGACGACGTCTCACGCACGGCGCCGTGCCTGTAAGCTGCAACGCAACAACGGAGACGGGACACGCACAACAATACTCACGTAGATGCCTGCAAGCTGCAAGCCCATCGGCGGCCCTGCAGGTGGCCGCGTGGAGGTCGGGGATCCTGACACGAAGGACATCGGGAGCACGACGGTCGCCGCGACGAGCGAGGGCGAGGCGACGGGGTGCATGGCGGCTGAGGGCAGGGCGGCACGACGCTGTGCGAGTGCGGGGGCGGCGGCGCCGTGCGATGTTGAGGGAGAGGGGGAGCTGGGCGAGGGCTTCGGCGTGCGATTTGGTGGGGAGGCAGCGGCGGACACGTGACCCCTTCCTCCTGCGCTCGAGGGGCTAACGGACTACCCTTTAACCAATTAAATTAGGCAAATGCAATATTAAGTGGAGGCAATGGAAGGTAATTGGAGCAATTCCAAGTACCATAAAAGGTCTCTAATACATAATGTATGTAAAAAAGCCCCACCTGGGCTTCATTTAGCATGCAGGTCCCATTGTAAGACAATCCTATTTTGATGTTCATTCATAATTCATAACTAGAGGTGCAGAGTAATTCAAAACAAGATGATGTCAGCATAGCTAAAATTGAAGAAGACATGATACATAGCGTGGTGCTTGGATCAGCTTCTATGTCAATATTAGGTCTCTGGGCATAGGTAATCTGCAGAAGAGTCTTATGTACCATCTTCACAGGACCGTGATGTATTGGTCCTCTGATATCTTGTGTAGGAAAGAATGGCTAATTTGGGGCCCAACACTTGTCCCCTCATGTAAATTTGAACACAGAGGAAGCTAATTCAGAGCCACATTTCACCAAAAAAAAAAAAAATCAAAGCCACAGTTTGTCAACTGTGCATACTAAAAGTGTAGTAGGGGCATATTTTTCAGCGACGAGCATGGCCCTGATGTTTATACTGTTGTCTGATCTTTTTTTTTCTAAAAAATGCAACGCTATATTATATTAAGAAGAGAATAATAGGCAAGAGCCCAAACAACACAACACACACCACACACACACTCACGCCCCTAACTGTTGTCTGGTCTCTGGAACCCATGATATGATGGAATACTAGATTGCAAATAATGGCGTGCACTATCTCCTGAATACCTTTCAGAATGTTATGGGCTTCTTTTGGTTTTGATGTTTATTTTTCTTCTTAGTCAGCATTGTGTTCTAACACTAACAAGTGTGACATTGCCTTGACAAATTTCATGACTGTGAATAAGTATCTGAACTAGTAATGCATTCAGTAGCGCTGGTTATATGCACGTGCTAGTCAGTAATCAGCATTCATAGACGGAATGAAAAATCTGGTACGAAAATTAAATGTGTTTAGCGTTTGATTGTGCGCCTTTGGCAGTCTGGCGCAGAGCCACAACAATACTACAAAGCTTGTAGCTCCTTAGTCCCAGGAGTCACAATGGTTATCACTTTAGCTACTCAAAAGTTGTATGCTCTGGTGCACCCACACGTTTTTTTTTTTGAGGGAACAGGAGGGGTGTGCACCCCTACTGGATTTTATTAAAAAAATAGTAGTACAAAAATTTACAAGACTTTACAATCTCCACCTTGAGAGAATCAGGAAACAAAAAAGAAGTAAAGAAAATCAACAAGATTATACAAATGCTTGTAGCCATGAAGACATAATAGGTTGAAGATCCTTTTTTGCTCTTAGGATAACCTGAGCAAATTCTTTCTTGAAGATTGTCTTGCACCGAAGAATGGAGTTGTCAATACCACTGAAAATTTTATCATTCCGCGAAGCCCAAATTGCCCAACACATAGTTACTATAATTTCCATGAAAAAAGGTCGAGGAAGCTGAGATTTTATAAATTCCACCACTTCGAAGATATCATGCAAATTTGGCACTATGACCTGTAAACACCACCAACACGAAATGGAAAAAGGGCAAAGGAGGAAGAGATGGAATAAATCCTCCTCAACCTGTAGGTGACATAGAACACAATTATAAGAAGGAAGGTGCATGGTTTTTCTGTGAAGGAGGGATCTAGTATTGAGTCTATCTTTGAGGAAAAGCCAGAAGAAGAATTTTCTTTTATTTTGGCAGGATGAGCTCCAGAGCCATTTGAATGCAGGGTGGGGATGATGATGACCTGTAAGATGGAGGTAAACTCTATGGGAAGAGAAGATACTATTTCCCCAGAAATAAGACCAAATATCATTTTCAGTGTTGAGATGAAGAGTTTGAAAGATTAGAGAAAGGTCGAGGTATTGTTGAAAAGCTTCTGGTGAAAGAGGTAGGTGAAAAAGAGAATGGAATTCTGCTGTGGAGGCCGCATTGGCTACAGAGATTCTATTATTTTTAGAAAATGAAAAAAGTTCAGGAAATTGAAGACAACAAGGATTATCTAACCAGGAGTCAAACCAAAGAAGACAAGTTGATTCATTGTTAACTTTGACTGAGGCTATGTCTTTGAATTTAGGAAGTAATTTTAAAATATCTCTCCACCAAAAAGAACCCCTAAAAGTGGTCTCCAAGTGAGGGAGTTTAGTTCCAGAGTAATATTTGTTCTAGACTAATTGAACCCAGGGGGTGGGGTCTTTGTTAAAGAATTTGTGTAGATGTTTAAGTAAGAGACTTTCATTTTGGGTAGAGATGTCAAGGATACCAAGACCTCCTTCCTCTTTTGGCAGACAACACATAGACCAAGTAGCTTTGGGAGGCTTTTTACAATTGATATTTGATCCTCTCCAAAGGCAGTGTTTTCTGAATTTATCGATTTGTTTCACAATGGTTTTTGGGAGGAAGTAACTGCTCATGGCATACATAGGAAGGGCAGTAAGGACAGCATTAGTAAGTTGAAGTCTACCAGCTTCATTTAGGAAAGAAGAGAAAGCAACTAGCCCTCTTTCACATTTGGTAGTGAGAGGCCAAAAGTCTGCTATCGAAGGTTTGGTAAGGGTAAGGGGAAGGCCTAGATAAGTAAAAGGAAGGTTTCCCACGGTGCAACCTAACACATTGGCCAGAGATTGGGCTCTATCAGGAGCAATATTAAGTGGTACTAACATTGATTTATTAAAGTTAACTTTTAGGCCAGAAGTCAGCAAAAGAGGATAAAATGTCTTTTAGATTGCCTAACTCAGTTGAAGAGGCTTTCATGAAAACAAGTGTATCATATGCATACTGAAGGATTGGAAAATCTTGATCTTGAAGATTTAAAGGTAGGGTAATTGCACCAGAGTTTTTGGCATGATTAAGTAGGGATTGTAAGAAATCTACTGCAAGAACAAATAGAAGGGGTGATAAGGGGTCACCTTGTCTCACTCCCCTTTTGCAATGAAAAACTTTGCCTGGTAGACCATTAAGTACTACTGCAGAAGTGCCAGAACCAAAAATGGATTTCATCCAATCTATCCATTTGGGGGAAAACCTTTGTGTTGCATAATTTGGATCATAAACTCATGCTCCATTTTATCAAAGGATTTTTCAAAGTCTAATTTTAGGATGATAAGTTCTTTCTTTGAATGATGACAAGAGTGAAGGTATTCTAAAGCCCAGGCTATACAGTCTTGGATAGTTCTATTTTGATAAAACCATATTGATTCTTATGTAAAATGGTGGGAAGGGAAATTTGGAGCCTGTTAGCCAGAAGCTTTGTGAGAATTTTAATGGAGGTGTTGAGGAGGGAAATGGGTCTAAAGTCACCCACTTGAGAAGCATCATCCTTCTTTGGTATAAGGGTAATATAAGAACCATTAATGCTTTGGAGGCAGATATGAGTAGGGTCATTATAGAAGTCAACACAAAGATTGTAGAAGTCTGTGCTGATAATTGGCCAACATTTTTTGATGAAATCAGTATTGATACCATCAGGCCCTGGAGATTTGTCAGAGGGTAAGTTCTTTACTACAGTATCAATTTCTTCTTTGGAGAAGGGTTGGATGAGGTTATCTAGATTAGGATGGGGGGGTGAGGTAATCTAATAAGTCAAAACCAATAGAAGTGAAATTGGAAGTACCCAACCTATCTTTGAAGGAAGACCAAATAAGATCAGCCTTATCAAAATGATTATTAAGAATTGGGCCATCCTCTGTGACTAACTGAGAAATGAAATTCTTTCTGTATTTTGTAGTAGCATGAGCATGAATTTTTTTTTGTATTAGCATCCCCTAGGGTAGTCCATTTTATTGAGCCTCTCTGTTTCCAATAGATTCTTTGTTGGTGCAAAAGAGAGATGAGTTTGTCTTCTAATAATTTTCTAAAATTCCATTCAATAAGACTAAGGTCTCTGAATTCTTCAAGGATATTTAGGAAAGAAAGAGTTAATTTGATATTACAGATAGTAGAATTTAGATTGGACAGAGACTGTCTCCAAACTTTAAGAGCCCCTCGGAGATGCTTAAACCTAGCAGTGATATTTTTTGCAGCATCTGGGAAGTAGGTGGGGGAGTACCATCCCATCTGGACTTGATTTAGGAAGTCCTCATGCTCTAGCCAATAATTTTCAAATCTAAAGATGGCACCTTTCGGGATGGCAGTTGAGATTGTGATTAGGCAGGGGACATGGTCAGAGGTTTCCATTGTGAGGGTCGAGACTGAGGTGATGGGGTAGGAGGTAGTCCAGTTTACTGATGTAAAAAACCAGTCTAAACATTCTAGAAGGGGAGGGTGTTGCTTATTCGTCCAGGTAAAACGTTGGCCTTTGAGGGAAAGCTCAATGAGCCCCAGGGAGTTAATTGCATTATTAAAAGCGAGCATGTCGAGTAGCTTGCCCCATCTCTATTTCTGTCTTCCAGATTACGATAGAGATTAAAATCTCCAACTATTAGCCAGTCAGTCGTGTCTGGCATGGAGATGTTCTTAAACCAATTGATAAACTCTATTTTACCATGAGGGGTACACGGGGCATAGATATTAGTCAAAATCCAAGTTGAGTTATTGTGAGCAGAGGTAAATAATATAGAAGATGAAAAGCTATTCTGGAAAATGAGTTGGCCATGAAAGATTGAACTTTTCCAAATAGTTATGGTGCCAGGCTCCAATAGCAGGGAGAAAGTTAAAGGAATCGAAGACAGGAGGGCAAAAAGTCTTAAGAAGGGTAGGTCAAAGGAGTCGCGTTTTGTTTCTTGAAGACAGATGATATCACAGTTAGACTCAGAAATTCGATCGCGAATGGCATTCCATTTTTTTCAGAGTTTATGCCACGGACGTTCCAACATAAAACATTCCAATGTTTTAACAGCCATTAAAACGATAACTACAAGGTAGATAAGCAAAAGAACTTCTTTAGACAACTAAAGGAGTAGAAAGAAGAATTCAACCTAGTCACTTCTTGGGCTTCTTGCCCTTGGACTTCTCCTGGTCCTTCGGCTTGGATGGTTGGGAGCTAGGATCTGAATACTTCTTGGGCCAGCCCACTGCCCGTTTCTTTGGAGAGGACTTGGCTGAAAGCCTTTCCTGGGCCATTTCCTCAGGCTTGAGCTTACAGAAAGCAATCCCCAGATTTCGAACTACAGAAGAAGATAGGATCGGGGCATAAGAAGTGCAGCCAAAACATTTCTTATGATTGCAGGTAGGTGATCTAAAACCTTTACTGAGGTTATGAATTCTCTCACTACGGCGGAGCCCTTCATCAGAAATGTAAAGCATTTTACCTTTATTAGCTCGGGGAGGGGCTGAAGAGGAAGAAGTGTGCTGGGGTGAAGGAGTCTGCTGAGGTTGGGCTTTATCAAACAAAACGTCAGTATTGCAGGAACTAGGTAAGGAGTTTGAGTCTCTAGTGACACCTAATTCAGGTTCCAGGCTTCCTGCAAAGTTAGGTAGATCGGGGATGAGATCATCATCTTCAGCCAAACAAGTGATTTCGGTAATGGAAACTGAAGGCTTAGATTTGGGCAAAGTAAAAAGATAACCTGAGTCAATTGAGTTACCAGTTATGATTTGCCAAGCCTGTGACTGAAGGAATTCTTTAGCCCAATCAAAAGATGATTGCTTAAGCAAGAGTAATGTGAAAAAGTTCATCCATTGAGTGGGTACTGTGACAGTGGGCTGAGATTGGTCAATGTTGTTGAAAAACTTGGCCCACATCTGGGCTTGGACTGAAGCTTGTGCCACTAGGCCCAACAGACTGCTGGAACATATCATTCAGCCCTTTCTGATGTTGCATAGCTGGCCAAGATTAAAGTTAGGCAATTGTTTGTCCTGCTGAAATTGATCCTGGACATCAAAAGGAGGGAAGGAGCTGGGCTGCTTGTGAGAGATGAACTGTTGGATGTGGTCAGGGAGCTTGAAGCTTAGATGCTACACTGGGTCTGGTTGGGCGAAGTAGGTGTGCACCATTCCCAATTGTAGGTCATCAGGCCCAATAAGAGGGTTCTGGTTTTGAATTGGCGCAAATTCCTCAAAAGCCACCAGATCTTCCAGGGGCACTTCATCAACCACCAGGGGTTCCAGATTGTGCAGATTGGGGAGAGGAGGCAAATTTACTTCATCATCATTGTCATCAATGAGGGCTGGCATTTCTTCTGAAGATTCTGTCAGATTATCCATAGCTAGGATATGTTCAAGCTGTTGTGGTACTGGAGGTGGATCCAACTCTATAGCAACTTGGGCTTGAAGGATCTCCTCAATTGGATCATCCTGAAGATTAAGTTCAGGTTGAGCAATAGCTTGATCAGAGGCTGGTTGCAGTATGGGAACCATATTAGGTACATTTTCTTGGGGAGCATGGACTGCCTCACCATCTTGAGGCCAAGCATCAAGGCCAAGCTCGTTGAGAAGGTTCTGATTGGGAACGAATTGGTGCACTGCTGGTGGAGGGGGTGGATTGATGGCCTGTTGTCCAAAACCATAAAAGTGGAAGTTGTTTGGGTTGAAATCACCATCATTTGGAGGATGATCTTCATCCTGGGGAGCCAACCCAAGCATAGCAGCCCAGAGAATTTCACACTGAACACACCAACTGTTCGATTCAAACTGTGTCCCCTCAGTAAACACAAAGAACCATGGTATGTCTTCTAAACTCGAAACCCTCACTCTGACCACTGCACGGGACATGTGAAACATATCTTGTTCCCAGATTAGGAGCCTTCCAAAAGAAGAGACAGCCTTTTCTAACAATGGTTGAGTCCAAAGGTCTAAGTTTAAGCCTAGCAGCATAATCCAAACCTCATGGGTCATAACAGCTGTCCTATTGTTCCAGGCTCGGTTATGAGGAATGAAAAAGATGGACTCACCATTTGCCATCTGCTGAGGACCGTCTTGAATCAGCAGATCCCTCTCAAACTGCGAAGTGAATCTGACATAGGCCTGGCCGAGAGGGCAGGGTTGGATGGAGACATACCCAATGTTGCGTTGGTTAAGAAACCCTTCAATCCAATCTCTGATCATCATGAAGTTTATAGGTCCTTGCGGCACTGGGAGAAAGTTGGCAATGGCAAGGTCTTGATTCTGCTACGCAACAGGACCAGTGACCACGCGCTGCATTATTGGGCGTCCATTGATAACCATTCTTTGTGCTCCCAGCGGCAAGAATGGCGTTGGGTCAACCAAGCGGAAAGCCATCTCCGACTGCATGGATGTAGGGGGTGGAGGCAATGTAAGATTATCTTTCCAAAAGACATGGCGAATTGGCAGTGGGGGTTGGGGACCAAGAAGGCAGGCGGCGGCATACTCACCTAAGTTGGAGAAGCGTGGCGCCGACCGATCGTGGAGGGATGCTATGGAGGTAGCAGTCGCCTCCTTTTGGGCAGCGCGATCCTCTTCCCCGAGTTTCTTGAGTGTTTGCCGGGGGGGCAATGTGAAGAGTTTGGGGAGATTCGGGGGTGGCCGCCGTCGGGCCGCCACTTCCTCTTCGTCGTCGTCGACGAACTCGGGGGCTTTGAGTCTCCAGGTTAGAGTCCAAGGAACAATTACTGGGAGCGGCGGGGTTATTCCCGTAAAATGCTTGAACATTGCCCCAAATGATGAGAAGACTGGCGAATCGGGCCCAGTCATCAGTGACTTTGGTTTATCGGAAGTGGAGGGGGCTCGGTACTGTTTGGTTCCAGGGGCAAAGTGACGCGCAAAACAAGGCGGGGGCGGAGGTTTCACGAGAGCACAGGTAGGTATGCGATTATTACTCCGTGATGGCATTAGACGGGGCGGAAATCTGCCCAAAATTCCTGGCCCAAAGGGGTTGAGGCCCAAGTTGGACCGAGTGTTATAATTTGCAGAGCGGGCCGGGATTTTAGGTAGATTTGGACGGTGGGCTGAGGAAGCAGGGAAGTTTGGTTTGAAAATTGTATTGGGGAAAGGCCGATTGTCACGGAGAGGCGCATGACCAACACTAGGATTTTTGAAAAAATTTAAATTTGAATTTGAAGTGGTCACCGGAATTGCGTTAGCTCCGGTGAGGGATTCACCGGAGCTTTGGATGGGCCATGGCGGCGGGTGACGCCATGGCGGCGGGTGACATTATTCTAGGAGGCTGATTCTTCATTGAGCCAATTGTGGTGTTCTAGAAGAAAATTTGGTCCCCCTCCATTCCAAAGATGGAAGAACAATTTAAATTTGACACATTCAAAAGAATTAAGTTTAAAGATGTGAAAACCTACAGCAGGAGAGGAGACCGCGAATTGAAAGACACGTTCAGACAAAGTTTTAACATTAAAGTTATGGGGCAATCCCCCTATAACAACTTGAAGAATAAAACTGACAGATTGAGGAGAAAGACGAAAGCAACATCGTCCAAAGGAGACCACAAGAAAAAAAAGGACGGGAAGAAAGTGATGCAGGACTGACCGTTGTGCCAAATTTGCGGTGGATCTCAGCTTCGACAACACGACCCGGCCTAAAGTTTAAGCCAGGAAGATCCATGGAAAAGTAACAGTGTTGAGCAGAGGGCAACTAACCGGGGGAATGCCGAAGAAAAACGTCGTTGAAGCAGCAGAGTAGTCGCTGAAGGTTGATTGCCGATCTTGTATGGCTGAGTTGTCGTCGTTGAAGCTGGCTCCACTGGAGGAGTACGAGGGTGTTGTAGAGGTTGAAGATTGGTGGTTGATCGCTGATGTTGAAAGGCTTCAAACAGAAGCAGAACGTCGACGGCGATCAGAGCCGCAAGACTTGGCAGTCTGGAGTCGGGGAGGAGCAGGGAGACGGGAGCGCAAAGGGATCGCCGGCGTCGTGCCAGTGATCACCGGCGTTTAGCCGGTGAGATCACCGGGAATCGGCGAGGAAGCGGTCATCAGGCTCCGTCATTCTCGGAGCTTGTGTTGCCAGTTTGGGCATCCGCTAGTTATGGTTAAAAACGTGCACCCACACGGTTGCACACAATGGGAGATAGAGGTACACATAGGCCTGCGATTGGGAGGCATCAGGAGATTACAAGAGATTATATAGGAGATGTTGAGGGCGTGAATTTGTTGAGTCGGTCTATGTGTACACATAGGCTGATGTGTTATGCACACAGAAGTGACAAAGCAAATAGCATTTTAAGGCTTAAAAGTTCTTTTTGGTTTGGTGGTATCTTGTTGGACAACATTTCCACGAAGAATGATAGTTAAAGAGCTAAAGAGTTTACAGGGTATGCCCAAACACTAGGACACATAAAAAGATTCGGAGTACCTGAAAAATACAACAGTAGTACAAGAGTAATGTGTCCAGTGTTGACAGCGGTGCCAGTGCAATTTGACAATTTCTATCCTTTTCCTCAGTTAATAATTCATAATATATACCAAATAAAGCCATCATCACCTTGGCTTCTATTTAGCATGCGGGCAGTCTTATTTCGATATTTATAGGTCATAACTAGAGATGACCAGTAATTTATTTCTAGTTGCATGCTATTGCTTTTGGTCTGCATAGTATTATGTCATCTCTACATTGAAACATTACTGATGACACCATTGGCAAGGTATCCTTGGTTCACTTTCGGCTGGAATTCTCATTTATATGGCACTAGTCAATCTAGTTTCTCTTGATTTTTTCCACATCAAGATGATGTCAGCATCTCTGAAACTGAAGAAAGCATGTTACACTGCGTTGGTGCTTGGATCTGCTTCTATGTCAGTAATAGCTCTTTGGGCATAGGTAATTTGCAGAAGACCCTTATGTACGATCTTTAGAGGAAGAATGATGTGTTACTGCTCCTCTGAGATCTTGTATAGGAAGAATCGATAATTTGGGGGACAACAACAGTCCCCTCATGTAAATTTGAACACAAAGGAAACTGAAAATTCACAACCAAAGTTTATTACTGAAGTGTGGGCATGTTTTTGGCGCTGAGGTTGGCCCTGCTGTTTATACTGTTGTCTGAACTGGAACCCATGACATGATAGAATGCTTATCGATAGAGACTGAGAACCTAAGCTTCTCTTGCGAACCAAGGAAACATCTGTTTACAAATAATGCACTAAATGAATACCCCAAGAAGTGTGCACTATCTCCTGAATATCTTTCCGAATATTATGGGATTCTTTTAGATTTGATGTTTATACTATATTTTACTTATGAGTCAGCATTGTGTTCCACTAACAGTCATTCTACAAACAAGCAATCGACACTTGGCTTTACATAACAGATTTCATCACTGTTAATCAGCACCTGAATTAGTAATGCATGCAGCACCTGAATTAGTAATGCATGCAGTAGTAGCGCCCGCTATATATACTTGTACTACTCAGTAATCAGCATTCATAACCGAATAAAAATTTGATACTAAAATTAAATAAGCCATAGCGCCCTATCACAGTGCCTCTATCGCAGTTCGCAGAGCAAGGTTAATACTCGTCTATAAGAGCAATGCTACAAAGCTTGCAGCTCCCTGGTAAGAATCACAAGGGTTAGCTTCTCAGAAGTTGTATGCTCTGATCTAGCTGCACGGTTACACTTACACAATGGGAGATAGAGATGATACGCGTAGGCTTGCGATTACGAGGCATCAGGAGATTACACGACAGCCGTTCGTCTTGCAAACTATTCTCTGGCGACTTTGGGACGCCAGGAACGGTGAGGTTTTTAGAAATGAAGCCCCTTCTGCTCGCTCTGTAATCTCCAAGGTGTGTGATGATTTTGTTATCTGGCGATGTCGGCTCAAGAATGAGCAAGATGTAATTAGCTTAGATGCTTGGTGCAATCGCTTCCTGTCTTGTAACACTGAACCTTAGCTCTACCTCAGTATGAGCTTGAAATGGAATTAAGGTGGGGAAGCTCTCCCCCCCGTTGCTTTAAAAAAAAAAAGGAGATTACACGACATTATAGGAGATGTTGAGGGCACAACCTTTGCGAACAGTACTTCTTGTTGGCTCCAGGTTTTAATTTGTAGTGCACGTAGGAACTCGTGGTCCGACCAAAACGGAGCTCCTCTGGGGTCAGCACCAGTTCTTTTCGTGATCAGCCCTATCACGTCACTTTCTCTTCACACCCTTCATTTCCATTTTTTTTTTTTCTGTTTTTGCTCTTTGAGCGCACCCTATCTTCTACAACTACAGAAACCCTCAGAAACTAGAGCCACTCTGTAAGTAACCATTCTTTCTCCAGGTGGCATCCGATCCTACATGGCCACCAGCTGAATCAATGCATTCCCCAAGCAATGCTCCAAACTCTAAACTCCTATATGCTTATGTCTGATATGATAATTCACACATAGACAACACAAAAGATTATTCCCTCTTATATTTAAAATAAAGTGGATATGATCTGTGTGCCTTGGATTAATAAGATTGTCATCGATTAATGGTCACTCTACGTTATTGTTTGGTGGAGAATATTTTATAATTGACAAATGTCTATTTAAGTCCGCCAGTCTACTGAAAATCTTCACATAACTTTACTATAGGTCTCGAATGATTCTAGATGGTAGGTTTTCCAGTTCCAACAACAATCAACCAGAGAGATTTTTGTACCAATAGTTAAAATTATTTTTGCAATAAAAAGCTGAAGGCCAACTTTTTGTACCATGAATTGAAATCCTATGTGGGCCAGTCTGTCCTTTTCCCCTCATCCCTTTCTACCATACTATATGTTGGTTCATGTTCTATTTTCTTACACAATTTTTACCTTTTCTTCATTTCATTGTAGAAAGAAATGAGTCTGATGTGTTATTCACACGTACAAGTTAAGTGATAAAATAATAGCATTAGTAGTAGGGATGCAACATGGATGCAAATTCACAAAAGTTAAGACTATTTTTGGGTTCGTGGACAACCCGCTTCAGAGGAACTTGATGTATTGCTCCTCTGATGTGTTGTATAGGAAGAATTGGATAATTTGGGGGGCTAACACTACACCAGTCCCCTCATGTAAATTTGAACACAAGTTAACTGAAAATTCACAACCACAGTTTGTGTGCTGTGCATACTGAAGTGTACTGGGACATGTTGTCTGATCTGGAACGATGATATCATCGAATGTTTACTGATGGAGATTGAGGAAAGCATCTTTTGCAAAGCATGCAAGGATCAATTTGCAAATAATGGTGTGAAAGAATAACAAAATGTCTGCAGTATCTCCTGAATACCTTTGGGATTGTTTATATTTTTCTTCAGAGTCAGGATTGAGGTTCTAGCACTAACAAGCGTTACTTCGCCTTACCTGACAAATTTCATGACCATGAATCAGTATTGAACTAGTATTGCATTCACTAGCACCGGTTATATGCATGTGCTAGTCAGTAATCAACATTCATAGACGGAATGAAAAATCTGATGATAAAATAGAATGAGCGTAGCTTCCAATCATGCGCCTCTGGCAATCTAGCTCAGAGGAATACTACAAAGCTTGCACCTCCTTAGTCCCAGGAGTCACAATGGTTATCACTAAAGCTACCCCAATAGTTGTATGCTCCAGTGCGCTCACATGGTTGCACACAATGGAAGGTAGAGATACGCGTAGGCTTGCGATTGATATGCATCGGGAGATTATAAGAGATTATAGAAGATGTCGAGGGCATGGGTTCGTTGAGTGAGGCAATGTGTACACATAGCCTGATGTCTTATGCACACAGGAGATGTGACAAAGAAGCAAATTGCATTATAAGGCTTAAAAGTGCCTTTTGATTTGGTGGTATCTTGTTGGAGAGCAATTTCACGAAGATTGTTAGTCAAAGAGTAAAGTAAAAAATTTGCAGGGCATGCCTAAGCACTAGGACCTATAAAGATTCAGAGTACCCAGTGACACAAGAATAACATGTCCAGTGTTGGCCACGGTGCTAGTGCACTTTGCCAATTTCTATCCTTTTCCTCAGTTAATAATTGATAATGTATACCAAATAAAGCCATCACCTTGGCTTCCATTTAGCATGTCGACAGTCTTATTTGATATTCATAATTCATAACCAGAGATGAACAATAATTTCCAGTTGCATGTATTATCGTCTTGTCTGCGTAGTATTATGTCATCTCTTAACTGAAACATACTAAATATTTATATGGTGCTAGTCAATGTAATTTCTCTTGATTTTTTCCATAACAAGATGATGTCAGCATCTCTAAAACTGAAGAAAGCATGTTACATTACGTTGGTGCTTGGATCCGCTTCTATGTCAGTATTAACTCTCTGGCATAGCCGCATAGGTACTTTGAACAAGAGCCTTATGTACGATTTTGAGAGGAACATGATGTATTGCTCCTCCTGTGTTATCTTGTTGATTTCGAAATATCTGGAAGTCTCTCTATTTCTGATTTCTGGGTACACACATAGATATACATTGATATGGGCCTCTTGGGGCAAAAAAAGAAAAAGGCTGGGGTGGGGGTTTTCTGTCACGTGAACCAAAAGGGAACAACACACTTGTTAGGGAATGTCCCCCGCGTCGCCCACCACGCGGGCGGCTCGGGCGGAAACCCTAGCCGCTGCGCCGTCCGGCCTCCCCTCCCCTCCCCTCTCTTGCCGCGCCGCCGCTGGAGCGGGCCGCTGGCAAGGACGCGCGGCTGGCCGTGATGGCGGCGGCGGGGCTCCGTCCTCTCGAGGTGGTGGTGTGGCCGCGCTGGTGGCCATGGGCCAGCGGGCGTCGCCCTGCCCGAGCCGCGTGGGGTGTTGGTATTTCTTAGCGTAAGCAGATAAATCCGCAAGCGCACGGAGTACCGTTGTAGCTTTCACCCGGAAGTATTCAGGGTATCGTATTTTTCCACAGGGAACGGAAGTGTACTAGAGTGAAACAAGGTCGTCCAGGAGAAATAGGTAGGAGGATGTTTTTGTAGGACGAGAGGGTTTTCTAGGCTCAACCCAAGGTCACTAGATAACTAAAGTCTCGGCTTACTATACTCACTCACTTCGGAGCAGCGGTACCTTTCCAGTTCTCGAAAAGACTGGGAAGACGTAACCGGGGGAAGGCCGCCAAAAGCTCTACGAGAACACCAACCCGAACGTGGTGGAATACAAAGGCCTGATTGGAGCTGTCACCCCCGGGGCTACCACAAACTATTCATGGGGTTGGGCGCAAACTCAGGTAACTCCCTAGCCCAGACACCACGTCTACGCTAGAGGCTACTACTCTAGCC
This sequence comes from Themeda triandra, assembly GCA_018135685.1. NCBI lineage: Eukaryota > Viridiplantae > Streptophyta > Magnoliopsida > Poales > Poaceae > Themeda > Themeda triandra. The sequence goes on along the minus strand of JAENPR010000170.1, from coordinate 90,420 downwards.
CGAATTCTTAGCTGGACTAAAGCACTCGGTCGAGCGGAGATCCCGCAAGCAAGCAAGTAAGCACTTGAACTTTAATTAAATAGATCACTAAGGAATTGCAAAAAAAGAATATGCGGATATTACTCGCAAAGGAGTCGGCTCCATAGAGGTACAAACTGGAGGAGAACCCGACAAGCCGGCTCCGCCTCCGCTCTTCCCTCCTCTCTCTTCCTCTTTTCTAAAGTATGCAACTAGGCACTAGCACCTAGAGGGACACTACTACAAATATATATGATGTATAGATGAAGCTCTCTTGTGTAGAATGTGTGTTTACAAAAGAGAAAATTGCCCCTATTTATACTAGAGAGGAGGGGGGAGGTTTTACACATCACTCCCTGCCTATAGGCGGTTTTGGGCATGCAACCGACCTCCCCTAGGTCGGTAGTTCACTTTCCAAACAAGCTGTGGCGAAAACCGGCGAGGAACCGGCCATTAGGGCGGTGAACCAGAAAACAGGCGCTGTCAGCATTTCTGGAAGGTAATCTGGGCAGGCGGGCAGCTGAACCAGCCGGTTCAGGGCTGAACCCGTGGCTTATGCGCGTAGGAACCACACCGACCGCCCACCGCCTCCAGGGATCTAATCGCATGTCGCCACGTGGCCCCTGGGGCCGGCCAGACCGCGCCTGCCCGCGTCCCGCCCGTGAGCGCGAGTGGCGAGGGCTCCAGCGCCACGTGTCGGCTCCCAGTTGGCCCGTTTGAAATTTTGATTCTCGCCGTTGCTCCGCGCGCGGGCGTGACCGAGCGGCACTGCGTGCCACGTGTCGCCGTGTCGTTGGCCCCGCTGGTCGACTGCTCCCTCCAGGCCGGCAGCAGCTGGTTGGCGGGCCAGACCCCTGCTGGGCCGACAGCAGACCATGTGGCCTTCCGTGGTTGGCCCGGCTGGTGGACTTGTTCCCCTCGTGGTCCGGCAGCCGTGGTGAACGCCGACAACTGCTGCTGTTGTACTCTTGCCATGTGGCGGCCTCTGGTAGGTCCACGTGGCACCATAAATTGGAAGTATTAAATCTTTTTATTGGGAACTCCAAATATAGCAAATAATATATGCATTCCACTCAGCTCGACGAGCCCGTCGCAATGGTGCAATCAAATTCGTCATTTGAGATAGTTTTATTCCATGAAATATTAACTTTCCTGTAAAACAAGTTTGGAAACCAAAACTCGTGGAACTTGTTAGATAAATAATACATTTGCTACAGTGTTCCTCAGGATTTGGTCATTTTGGATCAAATTGGCGATCAAAATATATGCAATAAGGAGCGCCAACATGGGGCTCGACGGGGTCGCCTGCCCGGGTTTGCGGCGGCGTTGGCCAGGGCCCAAGTTCAACCAGGGAGGTGATGACGGTAAGCTTCTCCTCCATCCCCTCCTTCACCCCCTCCTCTCATGGCGATGTTGAGGCCGGCCTATCCTCGGCCAGGGGGCGGATCCGGTGGCCTCGGGCCCGGGGGCGGCGCTGGGTGGCGTCGGCCATGGTGGGGGCGGTTGCGTTGGCCTCCGTCCTCGCGGCGGATCTGGGCCCCATTGGGCTGGGGGTGACACCTGGCGCCAGGTTTTTCTTCGTCCCCCTCGGGCCGGCGGCAGCGGTGACTGGTGGCGGCCGACGACGGATGCGGTGGCGGCTAGCGGCGTGTGCGGTGGATGGGGCCTATGCAGGCATTGGGGGCGGTATTCCTCTTTTGCCACCCCTCCCCCAATGGCCTCAGCTATGCATGTTGCTGGCCGTGACCCCGGTCTAGAAGAAGGCGTCGGCATCGGCGTGCGGCAGGTGGATGCGCGTGCGGGGGAGCGAAGGCTGGTTTTCTGGCTCGTCGTCTTGCCGGTGGGAGTGGACGACGCAGTTATGCGGCTGCAGTGCCCAGCCGATGCGTCGCTACCCCTCGGGCAAGGTTTCTACAAGACGACTGGCAGCGACAATGGTGGCGACTTGCTGGGACCTGGATTCTGGGCTGAGGTGTGAAGCTGGGGTGTTCGGGCGAAAGCCCCGCGACGGCGACGCCTGCAGGCATCGTTCCCCCTGTTGAGGGCGTCGTCCCCTGATTTCTTCCACGAGTGAAAACCCGGTCCGTCTTGGACAAACGACGGCGTCGCTTCGAACGTCGTAACCTTCCTGAAGGTATCGCTGTGGATTTCATTTCGGCTCGGATGTGTTCGTAAGGCCATGGTAGGAAGTCGGAGCTGCGCGCGCGTTTTGTTCGTGCTGGGGAACGATGACCTTCTCGGTGTCTTGGGAACTCCGGTCTTGTATCTTCATTGGGTTGCCGTGTCTCTCGGTTGTGTAGCGTGGGGTGTGTTGTTTTCGGACCCGGATTTCCTTATAAACTAGGTCAATCTTCTTGTTAATATATGCCGAACAGTCTATTCGTGGATCTTAAAAAAAGATATGGGCCTCTTGGGTCTGAACCAATAGATACATATACAGCTCAACATATCTTGTGTGCGAAGGAATGGGTAATTTGGTGGACAACACTAGGCCCCTCATGTAAATTTCAACGCAAAGCAACTGAAAATTCAAAACCACAGTTTGTGCGTTGTGCATACTGAAGTGACTAGTAGAGACATGTTTTTGGCGACGATTTAGGCCCTGCTCTTATACTGTTGTCTGATCTGGAACCCATGACATGGAATGCTAATCTATTTAGGCCTCGTTCGTTTACTCAGGATCCAATTCGGGAGCTGATTTATTCCAGCCTAGGAACGAGTGGAGCCATGCTTGTCACTCCTTCCTGGCCTGAGGTCCAGAGGTGCGGATTCGATCCAGACCATTTTGTGCAGGGGGTGATCCAATCCAGGCCCATTTTGGTTCCAGGCCACATCAAACCGAACGCGCATTTGAGCCCATGCCTGGGTTAAAAACGGGCCTCATCAATCCAGTCGGAACCGGCCCTGGAACGGGCCAATCCGGTAGAAACGAACAAGGCCTTATAGAGACTGAGAAGCTAAGCTTCTGGATTGAATGAATAACAATGTGCATCTCTCTTATCTTTCCGAATGTTTTGGGCTTCGTTCAGATTTGGTGTTTATACTATATTTTTTTTATTGTTCCGACTTCTGAGTCAGTATTGCTTTCCACTAACATTCGTTCTATGAACAAGCAATCGTTACTTGTACTTGGCTTTCCTTAACAAATTTCATGAAAACATATTCAGTATGGATCTGATTGGTTGCCTGTATGTCTCCTTTTCCAGGGCAGTAGGGCACCGTAGTGCAAAGTCCAGTTGTTTGGTTTGCTGCATATCTTCTTATGCAGCCTAATGCGTCCGCAGTGCAGCCTGATCCCTGATCTACCTTTTGCCCTGACGCTCGCGGACGAGGCCGCGCAGGAGCGCGACGACGAGGTGGAGTTCGGGCGAGATAAAGCGCGGTGGCGATGGGCAGAGCTCTGACGCGACGGCGAGGCTGAGCTTCGACGGCGAGCCAGAGCCGATGACGGCGGTGATGGTGTGCGCGTTTGGCCGTGCGGCATGGGCGCCCGTCGTCCTCCAGCTACTCGATCGGTGGCGCTGGTGTTCCCGGACCCTCCACCGACACACCATGGGTACGGTGACTAGGACGGGCTATAACATAGTAGCCTTTGGCTGCTACTGGGATGGGTACGAAGATTGGGATGACTGTCCAGAACATTGCAGCATGGCAAAGGGGATGGGCTGCCACTGCTCGTTGTGCGTGCTTGCTGGCCTCCAGCCCTGTGCTGTGTGCGGCATTCATGAGGCACTACGGGAATCGCCCTGTTCGCCGACAGCCTAGGCGTTTGCCGACAGCCAGGATCTGGGCTGTCGGCGAACTGCTCTTTCCCGACAGCCCAAGTCCGCTGTCACGAAAGAAATTTTCGCCGATAGCCCCAGATCCATGGCCTGTTGGCGAAGACCAGCTGCCGGCGAAGAGCCTCTTTCCCGACACATGTGAACTCATATATCGGGCTTGCATAGGCTACCGTACTTCAAGCACCTTTTTCTTCCACACAACATCGATGTAATGCACACATAAAAGAATGTCGCCGAGGCACTCTGGGCAACACTCATGGACATTGGTAAGAAGTCAAAGGACAACGTTAAGGCTAGACTGGACATTGAAACGATTTGTGATAGACCAAAACTTGTGATGAAGACCCCTGCGCCAGGCAAGAGATGGAAAAGGGGCCCGGCCGATTACGTCCTGAAAAGGCCAGTTAGGAAGGAAATACTGAAGTGGATGAGCATGTTGCGGTTCCCTGATGGGTATGCGGCGAATCTGGCACTGACGCAGCACCACCAGCATCAGATGGCGGACCTGGCGGGCTTCCTCCGGTCCGAGCACCACCTGGAGCTTCCTCCCTCGCTCTTTGCTCCACCACCAGTCCCAGTGCCTGCTCCTGTTCAGCGTCCTGTGAGTATATATATTGCCTTTTGTTTTAGCTTGTGCGGCCATCCTGCAGGTACTATACTAATTACCTCACTTGTTCTTTGTGCAGGCTCCGTCGGCGGGTTCGAACCCGACTCCTGGTGCCAGCCCTCCACTGGGTGCCATCCCTCCACAGCACGGCTAGCCAGGGTACCCGACCTACCCGACCTACCCCACGCAGCCGTACACGTGGCCTCCTCCTCCACAGTCGCAGGGCTACTCCTCATGGCCGGGGGCGCAGACGCAGCAGGGGCCTCGCCCAGGATTATGGCACTACGAGGCGGCGCCGTCAGGGTGGATTTAGGCACCACCACAGCCAGGGTGGTCTCCGTGGGAGCAAGGTGGGGGCGATGGGACCCCTGGGGACGACGCCACGAGCTAGGTACCTTTGCCTCCCTCTTCTGGACTAGTAGCGATGCATGTGGACTTGTATGTTGGACTTGTTGGACATGTTGGACTTGTTGGACATGTATGCTGGACATCCTAGTGTATTTGGACATGTATGCACTCATTTCGTGACGTTATGTGTATTTTGGACATCTATCGATGGATTTGGCGAATGTTGATGTGTGGATTCATGTTGAGATCGAATCCGATGATGAAATGCGGTTTATATGTTATATTGTTGTTATAAATGTGATCTATGGTATATATATATGCTATAAATGTGGTTCGAATGCAAGAAAACAGCAAAAACAAAAGAAAAAAAATTCCCAGCTTTGCCGACAGCATAGGTCATAGCTGTCGGCAAAGCTGGGATTCTGACCCAGGAAAAATCTCCAGCTTTGCCGACAACCTTTCTTTGCCGACAGCTGTGGCCGAGGATTCGCCGACAGCCGGCCACAGTGCTGTCGGGAAAGAGTTCGCCGACAGGGTTCCCAGGCTGTTGGCAAAGAGTTCGCCGACAGGAATCCCAGGCTGTCGGCGAAGCGAACGGCAGCCGAGTTGACGGCGCTGTACCTTCGCCGACAGAGCACGTGGCTGTCGGCGAACCGACGCCGACAGTGCCCCTGTTCCTGTCGGCAAACCGGATTTTGCCGACAAGATTTCCGCCGACAGGAACAGCGAAACCCTGTCGGCGAAGCCTTTGCCGACAAGATGAGAGGCTTCGCCGGCAGCTTAAAGCTGTCGGCGAAGTGCGCGATCCCAGTAGTGAGGTCGTGTGCTGCTACCTGCCGGAGTGATGCACACAGCCAAAGAATAACATAAACAATGCAAAGGCACAACACAACACAGGACAACCAAACAATGCTTGGAAGCATAAGACTATGCTGGATTGGATATCCTGAACTAGATTGTATAATACAAGCAACCAATCAGACCCTATCTGAATTAGTAATGCATGCAGCAGTAGCTACCGCTGTATACATGTGCTACTCATTAATCAACATTCATAACCAAAAAAAAAATCTGATATCAAAATTAAATGAGCAGTAGTGCCCGATCATGTGGCTCTGGTGCAGACCGCAGAGCAAGAATAATCGTCTATAAGAGCAATGTTACAAAGCTTGCAGCTCCCTGCTAAGAATCCTCAGAAGTTGTATGCTCTGACTAGCGGCACTGTGACACTTGCACAATGGGAGATAGGGATGATATGCGTAGGCCTGCGATTGTGAGGCACTGGGCGATTATACGAGATTATAGGAGATGTTGAGGGCACGATCTGTTGAGGCATTACTTGCTGGCTCTAGGTTTTGATTTGTAGTACACGTAGACACAAGTTGTTTGAGAATAACATAGCTCTTCTCCCGTCTGCACTAGTTATTTTCCTCTTCACTCCCATCGCTTTCATTTCTCTGTTTTTCCTCTTTGACCACACTCTGTCTTCTAGAGGTACAGCAGCCCTACAGAAGAACTAGTGCCACCCCACAACTCTTCTTTTTCGAGGTGGCATCTGATCCTACATGGCCTCATGATGAGTTGATGAAGCCATCAGCTTAATCACTGCCGCCCAGAGGAATGCACCATACTCTAAACTTGATGGTCATATTTTTATACAGAGATCCCATTGTGTTTATTAGCTACTCTTGTGTGCTTATGTAATTTGCACAAACACAGCACAAAAGATTATTCCCACTTATTTTGATTTATAAAGTGGATTATTTGTGTGCCTTGGATTAATATGATTGTCATCGATTACACAACTTGGTCTCTCCACATTTTTGTTTGGTGGAGAATATTTTATTGTTGACAAATGACTGTTTAAGCTCCCTTGTGTCCCTGAAATCTCCACATAACTTAGAGGTGTCGAATGATTCCCGGTGGAACGTTTTCCGATTCCTACAACAATGAACCAGAGAGTGGTTTCTGTACCAATAGTAAAATTCATCTTAGCAACAAAAATCTGAAGGCTCAACTTTTGTACCTTGAATTGAAATCCTATGTCGGCCAGTCTGCCCTTTTTTTTCGATACACTTCTATCAGTCAATGTTTGTTCATGTTCTATTTTCCTACACAATGATTACCTTTTTCTAACAAAGCCAAAACAAGGACTATTTAGTAATAAAATAATAAGGCTCAACTTTTTGTTCCATGAACTAAAATTCTATGTAGACCTATTATTCCATTTTCCCCACCCAGTTCTGTCAGTTTATCGTTGTTTGGTCATGTTCCACTTTTTTACTCAATGTTTACCTTTTCCTCATTCCACGGTAGAAGCAAATGCGGCTGATGTGTTATGCGCACTTACAGGTTAATTAAGTGAGAAAGCAATAACACTAGTACTTAAAAGTCCTTTTGGTTTCGTGGTATCTTGTTTCTCTCCATGAAGCAAAGAATAATGAGAGTGCATGCAAGTAGAGTAACAAGATTGTAGGATATGGATATCTAATGCGATCTGAACTATTTTTAGATACTTCGATAGAAATTTGAGAGTTTAAGGACCAAAATGACACGGCGATACGAGTTTAAGGACTGATATTGAACTTTAAAGTCAGCATTATGTTTTCTACTAGCAAGCAACTGTTACTTTGCTTTATGTAGCAAGCAGCTTCATGACCATTAATCAGTATCTAAATTAACTATACATGCAGTAGGGTCCGATATATACATGTGCTAGCCATTAATCAGCATCCATGGACCGAATAATAAAATCTGACATGATAACTAAATGAGCTGTAGCTCGCGATGATGGTGTGCCTCTGACATATAGAGGTTAAATAGCCCAACATAGTCGTCTATAAGAGAAACACCGCCAAGCTTGCAACTCTCTACTCCAAAAGTCCCAAGAGGCCAAGAGGCCGAATAAGGGTTATCAGTGCTACTCAGAAGTCGTATGCTCCGATCTACACAGTGGGAGCGGGAGACAGAGATGATACATGTAGTAGGACTGGATTGTGAGGCATCGGGAGATGATAGGAGATTACTAGAGCTGTTGAGCAATGCTCCAAACTCTAAACTGTGATAACATTGCACACAAACTCCTCTGCAACATAATGAGGACCAAAGAATTGGTATTCCCTTTCATAGTGTCCGTTTGGATCTACTCAACAAGGTACTAGTTGAGTTCCTCAGAGAAAGCCATCTAGTTAGCCAACTTATTAGTTGAGCATCTATTAGTCTTTTCTTTCTCTATTTGTAATCGGACTTCAGCTCTTTGAGCTTCTGCTGTGGTGGTGGTGCGTGTGTCGAGCCTGTTGCTCTGGCCGCTGAGTGCTTTTTTGGGTCCTCGCTGCCGTTCTAGGCTAAAAGCGAGTGAGTAGCTTTTGAGTGGGCTTTGGTAACCATGGTTACTGTCCCCGTTTTGTATTGGTTTCTAAACTCCCGCCTTCTTAATGCATTACACGTCTAGGCGTGTTCTAGAAAAAAAACTATTTTTAATTAGCAGCTAAGTTTTTTAACTATAGCTGAGAATCTATTAGGAGGTAAGAGCATCTCCAACAGTTCCTCATATGACCTGCCATCCTTCAAAATTTGGCAAAATAAGGAAAAAACCATCTCCAACAACAGTTCCTCAAATTGACTTGCCAAACTTGTGAGGTTGCCAAATCCCTCCTCCGCGCACGTATTTACGCGCACGCGAATCCGACGCGAATCGCTCCTCCGCAGCCCTCGTCTTCCTCTTCCCGCGCGGTCGAGGAAATTTCCTCTCGTTTTCCCGCGTGACAGAGGATGAGGTGGAGGTGGGTGCGCACATGGTGATTGGCGAGGCTCGCCGGCGACATCATCATGCGCATCGAGTTCGCTTCCCCGTCCGCACAGGAGACGCGCGCGCCACCACCCTGCCCGAGTAGGACGCGCGCGGGGGCCCAAGGCCACGGCAGCCCCTAGAGCGGAAGTCGCACAGTTGCTCGCCATCCGCGGCGGCGGCGTTCGCCGTGGCCGCGGTGCCGGCACGCGCCCCGGTCGCTCCTCCAGTGCCCGCCCCCACGCGCGATGGCGGCGCTCGACCTGGCTGCGGCCGCCTCACTCGACCTGGTCGCGCTGGGCTCGCGCGGGGAGCCCTCGCCGGCCGCGTGCGCGCCTCCAGCCCCACCCGCGCCAGCCTCCTATGCACCGCCGTCTTCGTCGTCCATGGCCACAGCTCTTGAAGTGTGTCGTACAGCCTCAGTGCCTCCGTGATGAGTTGGGCCGGCCCAGCGAGACGAGCGGGGCAGCACATATATCAGCCTCCACCGTTGGATAGGATTGAATGGCCAGATGCACGTCGACTGCAGAGACAAGTCCGTCCGTACAACCTTAGAGGATCTCGTTCCCGTCCCCGGCGGTGGGAGTAGCGGCGATGCGTCCACCATCGCTGCGCGCGCAAGCTCGGTCACGGAGAGGACGCGCGATGGAAGGGAAGCAGTCGGGGGCGTGCGCGATGGATGGGGATGTACCGGTCAACAACCTCATCTGGTGGGCCCTCCTCTTTTTTTTTTTATTTGGCAAGTTAGATTTACATAACTGTTGGAGATGACCTATTTTCAACTTGGCAAATTAGTTTACCAACTTGCTAAAACCCAACATTTGGCAAGTGAGATATGAGAACTGTTGGAGATGCTCTTTACTATGTTTTAGCAGCTAATTATTGGTTGTTTATGGGCCCTAACCTGAATATAATTATGTTCTACTAACAGTTATTCTACAAATAAGCAACCATTACTTTGCTTTATCTAACAAGCTTCATGACCATTAAACAGTATCGTCTACATCAATTATAGATGCAGTAGCGCGTCCGATATATACATTTGCTAGCCATTAATCAGCATCGATGGACCGAATAAAAAATCTGATACCATAATTAAATGAGTTCTAGCGCCCGATGAAGGTGTGCCTCTGGCACAGAAGTTAAATAGCCCATATAGTCATCTTGTAAGTGAAACACTACAAAGCTTGGAGCTCCATACTCCCGAAAGCTGCTCAAAAGTCATATGGTCCAATCCACCAGTACAGTTATAATTGGGATAGGGATGATACATATAGGCTTGGGATTGTGAGGCATCGGGAGATGATAGGAGATTACTAGTGCTGTTGAGCCATGCTCTCCAAACCTGGGGCGGACCCAACACTAGGGCAGCCCAGGCAGCTGCCCTAGTCACGGCCCATATAACATTTTTTTTTTAGAAATCAGTCCCCTGTAACATTGGAGCAGGTCTTCAGGTTTTTTGGCCCATGTAGCAATCCAACGTAGGCAGACCAGTCTAAGAATAGGGCAAACGGAGAGACAGAGCCCGCTCAGCGTCGCCACTCGCTTTGCTTGCTCCTCATGTCGTCGCCAAACTGGCTAGTCAGGACCGCCGCCGCTTGTTCGCTACTGGGCTTCTCCGCCGGCCTGCGCCAGTCCATCCTGCGTCCAACCGTTCAGCTGGAGTAGGACTTCAGTTTTGTATTTATCTCGAGTTCCCAAGCAACATGGTCTACCGAAGCCAAACACTGGACACTGGGATCTATTTTTCAAAGTCCACGATACCTCTTAGCTATTGTATCGAGCTATCAATTATATATTTGAAAAACTTGTCTAAGTTCTCTCGATTTGCATTCTTTGTTTCAGAATAATTATTTTATGTGACATTCATATGTATAGATTTATAGACTACGATGTAGCTTTGGGTTTTTGACCTAAGATCTTGCCCTAGTCGTGACGGCATTCTGAACAAACTCATGTGCAACATAATGAGGACCGACGAAATGGTGATCTCTTTCATAGTAGGTCATGGGGTTCAACTCTCGACCACACCAGACACCTTCTGCTGGAGGCTCACAGTGGACCAAAACTACAATGCTGCATCAGCATGTTTTTGGGCTCCTCCAAGCCGATCGGTGCCAAACAGATATGGAAGACCTCTGCAGGTCAAGTTCTTCTTCTGGCTCGTCATGCACGGGCATTGTTGGACGGTAGAGTGGATCTTCTGGTGGTTTGCATGACTCAAGCACATGTGTCATTTGTGACTAAGAAACGGAGACCATTGATCATATCGTGCTAGGTTGCGTCTTCAGGTTTCAATCGTGAGGTCATTAAGGCACTCAAAAAAAATAAGATGCTCCTGCTGGGTTCCTTACATTTGAAGTCATTAAGACGCTCGAAAAAATAATAAAATGTTTTAGCACGATTAATACAACTGAAACTTTGTATTATTTTTAAGCATCTTAGCATCTTCAAATGTAAAACCTCAAAACTATAAAGTTGTAGATCTTATTTAAATCTACATATTTGATATAAAAATTATCTTCATTTGAATCCATACGAAAAAGATGTTGTTTTTCTAATGTGAAAAGCGTAAGTATATATTATTTTGGTGCTGAAACTTTATATATTTTTTTGATCATCGAACTTCCTCAAATGAAAAAACTCAAAACTAGAAAGTTGTACATCTCGTCGAGCTCTATGATTTTCACATAAAAATTATCTTCATCCGACATCATATTAAAAAGTTATGATTTTTCAAAAATTCAATCTTGTTGCGCCACCGGCTTTGACGCGACAAGATTGAACTGTCGCGCCACATGCATTGGCGCGACAAGCTTTTCCACGTCAGCAACGCCGTGTAACGTGGTGTATCTTGTCACGCCAATACATGTGGCGTGTAGCGTTATTTGGTCGCGCCAACGGGTTTGGCGCGACCAAAAGGGCTAGAAATGTAAATATTTTCCAGTTAATTTATATTAAAGTATTAATTAATAAAGTATTAAAATTGAAAAAAAACAAACTAACTGAACGCAAGAGCATTCAATAGGATCACAACATCTGCGGTACAGCTAGCTACGGCCATCCAGGAGGGAGGTTGAGGCATGGTGCTTGGAGTGATACAGACACCTGAGATCGTTGACGGTGCTTCTTTGATGCAAGCCCTCTCTTTCGTCGCAAAAATTCAGCTACGTTACAACCTCGTGCGAGTTTTAGGGTTGTGGGGCTTCAGTAATATGAAGATTACCATGATGTGTAACAAACTCTATTCTTAGTTAATGAAATATGTGCTTAGTCACGATTGCTAAAAAAACTCAACAAGCTAATTAGTTGTGTTGGTCCGAGAAAACCAACTAATAGCTAATTGTTAGCTAAGTGGTAGATAAGACATTAGCTGAACATCTATTAGGACATTAGTTATTTTTAGCAGCTGATTGTTGGTGTCCTCAATGGCAATTTACAAATAACTATCTAGATGGTAGAAAAAGAACACTGTAATAAAGAGTTATGTGGGTGGTGAGGGAGATCGTGCTAGACTAGAGATTTGTTCTCTCTTCGTTATGCCAATAGAATTCTTCCTATAGACTACCTATTTGAGGACCATTGAGAACAGCCTAAGCTGAATATAATTGACCATTTGCCTTCCATTCTCGGACTATAAATGTATGATGATGATGAACATATTGTCATTATGTTTGTTAGCTACACCTGTATATATATGCTTGATATGATAATTTGCACAAAGGATTATTCCCCCTTATTTTGTTTATAAAGCGGTTGATTTGTTTGCCCCTTTGATTAATAAGCTTGTCGACAATTAAATAATGATGGCGATCACATCATTGTTCGGGGGATAATATTTTATAGTTGACAATGACTTGCTAATTTAAACCCCTGTGTCCCATCAAATCTGCCTACAACTTTTATAGAGGTTTAGAATGATTCCAGGTGAAACATTTTCTTATTCCCACAACAACCAACCAAAGTATCAAGAACCAGCTTAAAACCCTGCTGCACTGCAAGAATATCTACCGGAGGAACAGATACACAGTCAACATAATTAAGTTTGGGGATGAATGTACAAAATTTTTCCATGGAATGGTAACAATTTCATATAGAAGAAACAATATCTCTCAGCTCAAGAATGATCAAGGTGTATGGATCAGTGACCATGAGGGCAAAGCTGGGCTGTTGTGGTCTCAATTCAGAAACGTAATGGGTCAATCTTCATCCCCCCAAATGCTTTTTGACCTACCAAATATGATACAGCCTGGAATTTATTTAGTTGGAGGAAATTGATGCTGTTGTGGAAAGAATGCCTACTGACAAGGCACCTGGGCCTGATGGCTTCAATGGACTATTCCTGAAGAAGTGTTGGCCATTTATTAAATATGACTTCTACATTCTATGCTCAGATTTCTATCAAGGCTAGGCAAATCTGCAGAGCATCAATACCTCGTATATAACCTTGGTCCCAAAGAAGGAGTGTCCTGAGACTGTGAATGACTTTAGGCCAATCTCATTGATGAACATCTCCCTGAAATTGATAACCAAGCTATTAGCTGATAGACTGCAGTCAGTCGTTTCTAAGTTAGTTCATCAAAATCGGTATGGTTTCATCAAGACCAGGACAATCCAGGATTGCCTGGAGTTATGAGTAATTCTGAAATTAGACTTTGAAAAAGCTTTTGACACTGTGGAACATTCAACTATTGTGGAAATGATGTCACACTTGGGAATGCCTGATGCTTGGATTAGTTGGGTCAAGTCAATACTGTCCTCAGCCTCTTCTGCTATCTTGGTATAAATGGTGTTGCTGGAAAATTCTACAAATACAAGAGAGGCGTTAAACAAGGAGATCCATTATCACCATTGTTATTTGTGTTGGCAGCTGAGCTCTTGCAAGTTTTTTTTTTTTTGATAAAGTGTACCTGTATTAATTGAAACCAAAGGTGTAAAGATACAAGTGCACCGTAAAAGGATATGGGAGGCAGCTAACCAACCTATAAGCAAAAAGGACCTCAACAAAAATAGACTTGCAAGTTTTGATTAATAAAGCTGCAGATTTGAAGCAGCTAAAAAGACCACTGCCCATAGAAGATGAAGATTTTCCAATTGTGCAGTATGCAGATAATACATTGCTTCTTCTACAAGCTGATGGCAGGCAACTAATCTTTCTCAAAACATTGCTACAATCCTTTGTAGACTCCACATGGTTACATGTCAACTACAGTAAGTCCCAAATGTACCCCATTAACATAGCACCAGAGAGTAATGACCCAACTTGCTAATACCTTTTGATGTGAAATTGGAGCAATGTCTTCCACTTATCTGGGTTTACCCATGGGAACAACCAAACCTAAAATTGAAGACCTAACCCCTTTGATGGACAGAGTAGAAAGGAGGTTATCAGCTTGCTCCACCTGGCTATCTTATAGTTGCAGGCTGGAGATGATCAACATAGCCCTCACACCAATTACCACTTATGCAATGTGCACAATAAGCCTGCCAAAAGGAGTAATAGAGAACATAGATCGTGCAATAAAGCAATGCTTATGGAGGGGGAATTCACAGAAGAAGAAAGGAGGCAATCTAGTAGCTTGGCTAGTAGTGTTGCTGCCCAAGGAGAAGGGTGGGTGTGGAACTATCAATCTCAGGCTACAAAATGATGCCCTTCTCATGAAGCATTTGAGCAAATACTATAATAAAAAAGATATTCCCTGGGTCAGGCTTGTTTGGAATAAATACTATACAAATAAAGTGCCACATGCCAGCAGAGAAGTAGGTTCCTTCTGGTGGAAGGATATACTCAGACTAAACATAATTTTCAGGGGTATAACCAAGTGTGAGATTGGCAAAGGTGATTCAGTATGCTTCTGGGATGATCTATGGCTTGATGGTGTCCTAGCACATAAGTACCCAAGGTTAGCATCCTTTGCAAAAGCTGATACTTTATATGTGGCTGAAGTTATGAATGCAGAGGATTTGGACGCCCTGGTTATGCTACCCCTTACAGTACCAGCATTGTAAGAACTTGAGCTCTTGCAGGCTTAGCTGCAAGACAGGGAGTATGATCCAAATGAAAATGACAGTTGGACACTTATATGGGGAAACAAATACACTTCCAAAAGTTTCTATAAATATGCCTTCAAGGGGGTTGAAGCACATCTAGTTTTCTAAGAGAATCTGGAAGTCGAGTTGTACTCCAAGGATTAAGTTCTTTATATGGCTCATCCTAGTGCACCGTCTAAACACAAAAACAATGCTACACAGAAGAAACCTAAATGTACATGGAGGCCAGGTTTGCATCATGTGCAACACACAGGTGAATTGGAAACAATTGATCATTTATTCTTTACTTGCCCCTTTGCAATGGAGTGCTGACAGAAGATTGGTGTCACTTGGGATGTCCAAGTTGATCTGCAGGAAAGGTTCATCATAGCACAGGTAACTCATAACACCCCATGTTTTTTGGAAGCAACACTAATAGCAGCATGGGAATTGTGGAAAATTCGCAATGGAAAAGTTTTTCTACGGTGTCAACCAACTCCTCAGTTTTGGTTTTGAAAATTTAAGAGTCAATATTTTCTGCAGTCTCATAAATTTAAGGATGATCTTAAATCATCCTTTTGCGTGTGGTTAGATGCCTTCAGCTAAAACATTGTATGTATACTCTTTTCTCTTTAAATTACTCCTCAGTTTTGGTTTTGTAATTAAGTTAAATCCACTGTAGGTTCGTAAATTTGTAGCATTGTCTCATCTGGGTCAGAGAACTAGGAAACCAGACATCCGCCCCCAATACCGTTGTAAACCATTCATCTGCCAAAACCACTCCGGTTTTTGCTGACATGGCGTGCTTGCATGGCATCAATTTTTTATTTAACCCCTCACACTTAACAGTTTCGTGCTAGGTTCATAAGAAAGCAGCGGCCGGCCCTCAGAGCGCGTGTGGAGCTCGTGGCGGTGGCGGCGGAGTAGCTCTGGCGCACGCTGCGGCGACCGTATTCGTCTTCCACTTAGAGCTCACCGGCTGCGACAGCGGCGAGGAGCGTGACCCAGCTGCTCGACAAGGCCGGAGTGGGTCCATGGCGATGCACACCTTCTCGTGTAGTTCGTGCTCTGGTCGCGGCCCAGCGCGGGCACCGTGCTGCGGTCCTGCGAGTGTACTCGCGGTCTGCAACGAGGCGATGTTCCCGATAGTGCGGGCGGGAGCGAGGACCGGGTGGTGGAAGGCCGAGCTCTTCGCGCTGTCGTTGGCGTCGTTCCGGAGGGTGCTCACGGCGCTGCGTGCCGACGCGCTGGACCAGAGGTGGTTGCCGCCGCGGCCGAGGCGCCCACCAAGAATTCACGGACACGCGCTCGTGGCCTGGAAGGAGCAGCAAGATGCGCGAAACAATGAAGGACGCTGGCACGAAGCAACGGCCGCAGGAACCAAATTCATCCAACTCACTTGGTCTCCGTTCAATTCCTTGCACCCATTGTTCCATATGGAAGACAACTAGATCCTCATGGCCAATCTCGTTGAAGCCAACCACCGTGTTGGCCGAAATTGGATTAATCGGTGCTGCCGGTATTCTTTTGCCGAAAACAGAGCGTGTGAGTGCGAGGCTTGTCCACCTTGTCGTCGTACTGTTGTACGTGCGCGCGCACCAGGAAGCCGTAGATCGTAAGGCGCCGCTGCCTGGCGCGGAGGAGCTCCGCCTCGCCGCGGGCACGGCCGCTGGACGCGGGCGGCGCAGCGTTGCCACGGGCGAGCTCGTGTTCAAGACAATCGAACTCGCGACGGCCTTGTCGTTCCAGGCGAAGATCGACGCCACGGACGCCGAGGCTACTGCGTTGCGGCTGGACCTAGAGGCGCTCGACGACGCCAACACCCACCTCGCGGGCCGCCTTGACCGCGCGCTCGCGCCTTCGCCGGAGCAGCGTTGGGCTCGCCTCACCGTGGCATGCGCGTGGGCTCCGCCGCCGTCCCCACGCAAGACGCGGGAGATGGACCGGAGCGCGGCGAGGGGTGCCTCCGCGAGGTAGTGCACGAGCGCGCCGCGCCCGCGAGCATGAGGACCGAGGGCGGAGGCCCGGTGCCGAGCGCCGTCGGTGCGGCCCCGTCCCGCGGCGGCTGGGGCGAGGCGCGACCCTGTTCCACGGCGACCCTGGAGCTGCACCAGCTCCGCCCCAGCTCCCCTCCGCCTCCGGTATCCTGACGCTCAAGCGACGTTCGCGGATTTGGCTTCGTGTGCGCGAACTGGAGGCCGTGGCGGACTCGGCGGCGACATCTGGTCACTCAGCTGCCCAAGCAGCAGGACGGACCTGCCACTTCCCCATCGTGGAGCACGAGAGCGGCGGCGTGGGGAGGCCCCGCCCCCTTCCCGTCGTGCCGCCCACCGCTGGAGCGCTGCGGCCGCCCCCTTGGAGCACGCGGTGCCTGATCTGTGTCTCTTTCTCTGTGTCTCTGAGGGGTTAAATGAAAAACTGATGCCATGTCAGCACGCCACATGAGCGAAAACCGGAGTGGTTTCGGCAGATGGACCCAGATGAACGGTTTTCAAAGGTATTTGGGGCGGATGTCTGGTTTCCTAGTTTATGGACCCAGATGAGACAACGCTACAAGTTTACGGACCTATAGTGCATTTAACTCTTTGTAATTTTAAGAGTCAATGTTTTATGCAGTCTCATAGATTTAAAGATGATCTTAAATCATCCTTTTGCGTGTGGTTAGATGCCTTCAGCTAAAACATTGTATGTATACTCTTTTCTTTTTAAATTAATGAAAACTGTGGGGGAGTTCCCCACAGTTTATCTTGTAAAAATAAACCAACCTGAGTGAATTTTTTTACCGATAGTTGAATTTATTTTAGCGATAGTATAAAAAACTTAAGGCTAAGGTTTTTCTTTTTTGTGAGAACTACTAAGTTTTATTAATCAGGAAGGGTCTATCATTTGCCACTGCTTATGGCTTATGTCAAGTATGTGTCACAGCCACACTAACGACGACAAAATGTATACATGCTTTGCTAGATAATGAGCAAACGTATTATGTTCTCTACTTACGAAAGCAAAGTCAGTTCCCTGAAGCTCATCGGGCGAGCACTCATGTTTTATTTACCGTCAACCTAGGCAGGATCTAATATAATTTTCTGAATCAATGCTTGAGAAATTATATAACAATCAGTTTCAACGGTGACTGGGCCGGCGATGTATCTATTGTATAGCCAGAAGGAGACCCTCTCTACAAGGAAGCAATTTAGCCTCCTCCACCTGAATACAATCCAACTGAACATGCACTCAACTTTTGCACCATTAAAACCCATGTTCAGTCTGTTCTTTCCCCCCCACACAATTTTGTATGTTGGTTCGATGTTCAACTTTTTTACGCAATGATTACCTTTTCCTCATTTCCTCTGTAGAAGCAAAGGAAGCTGATGTGTTATGCACATTACATGTAAATTAAGTGACAAAGTAATAGCATTAGAACTAGGGAGTAGAGCCTTCCCAAGAAAGAGGTAGAACCTGAGGAAAAAAGTGAAGAGACCCAACAGAAAACCCAGGAAGAGGGTGCTGAGAATATTCATGACTGTCAGAATCTTATGGATTTCTCTGCTGGTTTGCAAAAAGTGCATGAGGTTGCAAGATCATTTGTCATCACAGAAACAAACATTGAAGATGGTGCACAGCAGGAGGTGAATGGTACAAAAGATGTATCTAAAGGAGATGAAAGGCAGAAGCCAGTTGCTGAGGTTCAGAGGATTACAATGGGGGATACCCAACTGTCAAAGGACAAAGAAGTTAATGCCCAAGGGGGTAAGACAGTGGGTGACCCAGTGAGATTCAGTACAAGGGTAGCAGGTGACACTAGGCCGGCTCTGGAAAAAGCAATGACCAAGAAGGCTCAGGAAGAAGAGGTGTTGAAGCAGAAGAAGAAAGGAAAATATCATCACAAAGGTATAGAAACTCATCCAACTCCTTCCTCTGTTCCTAGTTATAATTCTCTGTTCCAGTTTGAAAATATAGCTCAAGCTTGTGGTATCAATATAGGAGTTGATGAAAGTAATAGACTAGCAAAGATGTCTTTGAGTAATGCTAAACAGCAGGCTATGAATGCCCTGCAAACAACTAGAGATAAATTTTCTGGGAAACTTAGTAATGATGGTGAAGGTACCAGTAATGTAGAACAATCAAGAGGTATTCAAAGAGTTATAGCAGAGAGCTCAAAGTTTTTTGTAAAGGAGAAAGAAAAGAGTGTAACTGAAGAGGTTATTGAGATAAGAGATTTGAATAAAGAGGTATTCGAAAAAACAGAGTTAGGAACCAGAGATTGTGATTCCCCCAAAACCCAAACCCCCCAGAATTAATGGAAATCCTTTTCTGGAATGTTAGGGGTTTGGGGGGTAGGGGAAGGAGAAAACACCTGATAGAGTTAATTGGGAAATTTAATTTTGATTGCATATGTCTTGAAGAGACTATCAAAACATAGTTCAGACAGAGAGAATTAGACAGATTTGCAAGCCAAGAAGACATGGAATGGTTGTGTCGGCCATGTGAAGGTCGCTCAGGTGGTATGCTATTAGGAATAGATAAAGAGATTGCTCAAATAACTAATAGCCAACAAGGGAAATATTATCAATGTGCAGAGTTGTATTCACAAGAATTAGATTTCAGATGGAGATTGATTAACATTTATGGCCCAGCACATGATGAGAATAAACTAGAGTTCCTGGAAGAGATTCAAAATCTTGTCCTAGCAGCAGATATACCAGTGTTAATGGGGGGTGATTTTAATATAGTAAGGAAAGTAGAAGAGAAGTCGACTGGAAATATAAACCATTCATTGATGGATGCTTTCAATGAAATGATTAACAATACAATGTTGAGGGAGGTGCACAGGACATGGAGCAGATTTACCTGGACAAATAAACAAACACCACCGATCTGTTGTGTGCTGGATAGAGTGCTAGTGTCTGGAGGTATAGAAGATAAGTTCAATCTCATCTCAGTGTTGACTGCCTTAAGAGTAGGATCAGATCATAACCCACTAATAGTGGATACTGGTGGAGATTGTAGTATGGGTCCTCGATACTATAGATTTAACAGTCAGTGGCTAAAGCAAGAGGGTTTCTATGATTTTGTAGAAGGAAAATGGCCAGAAAGATTTAAGTATCATATACTGGATCATTGGCACGTAACATCAAGAAAACTTAGAAGAGCTACTAAAGGGTGGGGTATGAATAATGACAGCCAGTTGAAGAAACATAAGTTGGAGCTGACAACCAGAATGGGATTTCTAGATGAGGAGAGTGATAAAAGAGATCTTAATGTTAGTGAATGGGAAGAGAGATATGAATTGGAGGAACAATTACAGCAAATCCTTAACAATGAAGAATTGCAATGGCAGAGAAGGGGAGGGGAAAAGTGGTTACTGGAAGGGGACTCAAATACAAGCTATTTTCATAAATGTGCTAATGGTAGGAAGAGGAAGATGAGGATAGCCATGCTGGAACATAATGATGTGACATTACAAGAACCCCAGGAGCTTAGACAACACATAACTGACTACTACAAGCAGTTGTTTGGCAGTGCCAGTACAGCAGATTTACACCTAGACTTAGAGATGTGGCCATCTGACAAACAACTGAATCAAGATGAAAGAGAATGGCTGGTGAGACATTTTACTGCTGAGGACCTGAACTTAGCTATTAAAGAGATAAGAGGCAACACAACACCAGGCCCTGATGGATTCTCAATAGAATTCTTTAAAGCTTTCTGGCCACACATGAGACATATCTTGCTGGAAATGTTGGAAAACTTACACAATGGAGATCTAGAGTTGTGGAGACTAAACTATGGAGTGATCATCTTGTTACCTAAAGTAAAACCAGCAACACAAATAAAACAATTCAGGCCTATTTGTCTACTAAATGTGATTTATAAGATTATTACTAAGGTACTGACAATAAGATTGACAGGAGTGATTGGTAAGATTATCAGCCCAGTTCAAACTGCAATCATACCTAGCAGAAACATACTGGAAGGAGTGGTCATTTTGCAAGAGGTGTTACATGAGCTAAGAGTGAGAAAAACAAAAGGGATAGTGCTGAAATTAGACTTTGAAAAAGCTTATGATAAAGTAAGTTGGGTTTTCCTAGAAGAGGTATTAAATAGGAAGAATTTTCCAATACAATGGATTGAATGGATGATGAGAGCTGTAAAAGGAGGGAGAGTGTGCATAGATATTAATGGGGAAAGAGGTCAATTCTTTTAGAGCTATAAAGGACTAAGACAGGGAGACCCCCTATCTCCACTGCTCTTCAATCTTGTAGCAGATGCACTGTCAGCAATGCTATCCAAGGCCAGTGCAGCAGGAGTGATACAAGGCTTAGTGCCCCATTTGGTGGATGGTGGGTTATCTCATCTACAATATGCAGATGATATAGTAATACTCTTGCAATTCACACAAGAAAATCTGCAGAATATCAGAATGATACTAGCATATTATGAAGCTATGTCTGGGATGAAGATAAACTATGAAAAGAGTGAAGTCTTTACAGTAGGGCTGAGTTTGGAGGAACAAGAGATGGTGACAGGAATTCTGAAGTGCAAGTTAGGAGTTTTACCAATGAAATACCTTGGACTTCCAGTGAATGACTCCAAGATAACGAAGGCACAACTGAAATATGTAGAAGAGAAGTTGGATAAAAGGCTAGGGACATGGCAATGTGAGTTTTTAACAAAAGGTGGAAAATCAATCTTGTTGGAATCATGCCTGTCTAGTATTCCAATGTATACAATGGGGGTATATTGTTTGTATGAAGGTAACTTCCAAGTGATTGACACAATCAGAGCAAGATTTTATTGGCAAGGGACCAACAAGAAGAGGAAATACCATATGATCAAATGGGATGCACTAGCTAAACCAGAAATATTTGGAGGGTTGGGTTTTACAGATGTAAGAGTTATGAATTCCTGTTTGATGGTTAAATGGATTGATAGGTTGGAAAGAGATGAAGATAATCTATGCTATTCTTTGATCAAGAATAAATATCTAGGGGACAAGAGTATATTTCAAGTAAAGTAAAGAGGTGGGTCTCAATTCTAGAGGTCTCTATTAGATTTAAGAGATGACTATGAAAAAGGCAGAATTGTTAAAGTCATCAGTGGTTGTCAAACTAGGTTCTGGCATGATATTTGGTTGGGGGATGTGCCACTAGCAATTAGCTTCCACAAACTATATCAGATTGCTCTCCAACCTGACATAAGTGTAGCTGATGCATTTATAGAGGGGCAATGGAAGATTCAATTTAGAAGACAGCTTCATGAAGATACATAAAGTGAACGGCAAGAGTTAGAAGAGTTATTGGATAATGCGAACTTTTCAGAAGGTAGAGACAGAGTGGAGTGGGCTTTAGAGCAATCTGGGAGATATAATGCGAGATCCTTATATAGAGCTAAAACTGACAGTGCTCTGAAAGATGTGCAAATGGTGTCCATATGGAAATGTAATATCCCATTAAAAGTCAAAATTTTCCTTTGGATGGCAACCCATGACAGACTACAATCAGGTGTTCAGTTGAAACAGAAGAAGTGGTCAGGGGAATCAGATTGTATTATCTGTGGCACCCCATAAACAACTGACCATATTCTGTTCCAATGCCTTGTAGCTAACTTCCTTTGGGTTTTCCTTAGAGATAGTTTTGGTTGGACAAATGCTCCCACCAATTGTGCAGACTTCTTACAAGAGATAGTGGATAACTGCAGAGGTATAACCAAGAAAACAATCTTCCATTTTTGTGCAGGTGTGATGTGGACGATATGGAAGACCAGAAACGATGCGGTGTTCGAGAAGAAGGTTATATCCTCACCGACGGTGATCATCTTCAAGTCCATAACATTGTTCAAGTCCTGGAAGGCGATGCTCAAACCAAATGGTTCAGATGCTGACGGCGAAAGCGGTTCAGATGGAGTGAGGGGAAGATGGATGAGGTGCTAATAGCACGAATAAAGCATATTGTGCAACGCAGCTGAAAACTGTTGTAATCTCTATCCTTAGCTGTCGTTGGCAAAACTGTTCATGCAAGAAGAAGTGGAAGTAAACCTAGTCGTAGCTGCCCTCATTTATCCTGCTGCGTAGCTAAGAGTAAAACGCTGAGGTCTTTTAGAATACGAGTTCTGGGATGATCGAGTTAGTTGGTAGCAGAGTTCTGTTGATTTCGTAGAGGTTTAATTTTGGGCGCGATTGTAAAACTGGTAACCCCAGTGTACTCGATCTGGGCGTTGTTAAGCTTTCAATAAAGCCGGGTGAATGCCTTTGATCTATATAGCATTAGGACTTAAAGTCCTTTTGGTTCTGTGGTATGCCTCCACGAAGCGAATCATGGTAGAACGATTGAGTAAAGTAGAGTTTTCAGGATATGCCCAAAAATTACAATTCATAAATATTCAGAGTAAAGTGAAACATTAATACAAGAGCGATCGACATGTCCCATGTCACTACTAGTAAGTCTGTTTGACTTTTCAAATTGTAATACAAGAGCTAGGATTCTACTTCCTCCATTTCAAATTGTAAGTCTGTTTGACTTTTTTGATATATCCATTTTACTTTTCATTTAGATCTTACATATGTCTATATACATAGCAAAATAGATGTACCACAAAAGTCAATGTAACTTATAATTTAGAATGGAGGAAGTACCTCAGAGTATTCCAGGATCAATTTTCTCCAATACATGTTCCTTATGTTACATAAAACATGGGTATTCTTTGGAATACCTAACAAAAAAACTCTTGCCACCCTACTATAGCACAGGCCATCCATAGCGACTCCTTTAATGCTAGAATAAGCTGTTATAGTGACCTATGATCGGTCGGGACAGATTTATGCTGACTCCCCATATGTGTGCCCCTTTGGGTTACAGTATTGCTTCTAGTGCAAATTGCTGGCCAATATCCTTTTCCTCAGTTATGCGTAATGTAAACCAGGTGATTTCAGCATCCCTAAAACTGAAGAAGGCACGTTACACGCAACGGTTCTTTGATCTGCACGCTCTTCTATGCCATTAACTCTCAATTCAATAGAGTACTTTGGAGATGCCCAAGATACATAAATAGTTTGCCTGAACATATATTTATTTTGCCCATCCCTTACTCTCATTCTTCTTAACAAGTGCACTTAATTCCTAGCCATTTAAATTGAGTCAATCTCCAGTTAACTCCCTATGTGGGATTAATCCAGGCAACTGACAGTATGCAATGGTGTCCTACTGTCCTGTATGTATTAAGTTTCTTTCATAATGCTATGGGTTTTTTTCAGGTTTTCTCAAGTTTTCTTTTATCTTTTGTGTCTGGCTATGTCTTAAAATTAACAGTCATTCTATGTACATAAACAAGCAATTATAACTTCGTTTTAGACATGAGAAAACAGTTCTTTTTACAGAACCGTAAACAATGAATTGGTTACACTAGGCTGGAACCTAGTTCCTTTATCTAAACATAAATGAGCTGTACATGCTGAATGTATACGTTTGCAGACTTGTGGGATGCTGGTTGTTTTGACTCGCTAGTCAATAACTCACAATAAATATTAATGCTACTCTTTCTCGTGTGCGCGTGGCCCAGACTATAAGGTTAATAATCGGCTCCCAGAAAGGTTATAAGAGCAATACTACAAAGCTTTTGTCCCAAGTCTCAAACAAAGGTTTAGCTACACAGGATCAGAAGTTGTATCTTCCCATCCTCTATCATAACCTACACGGTTCGATGACATATGTACGCCTGGGAGTGCGGGGCATCGGGAGATGTTGCTAGTTGCTGAGCAATGCCCTATGTAACTGTTCCTTGCGCATGATCTCATTTCTTTCCAAAGCTGGAGCATCGCCAATCTGCTGCATCCCGAGCTGTTCAGATGTGTCCGATAATTGCACATAGCGATCCTACCGATACTAGATGGACCAACGGTTTTGTTGGAGAGAACATCAATGTCAACAGACATGATTTATCCGGAGAGGTGCAACATACAGTTGCCTCTGCTAAAACTGGGTGAACTGATGAGAACCTTCCACCATTCATCAGTGAAGCACAAAAAAACCAAGAGAGCGGTGTAGACATTCAGTTCACGAGATGATTGAGCCCACTCTGCTGATGAGGCCCACACGTAGGGGAACCGACCAACACTGAATGCCGATGGACGTGATCAACAGCTCACATACTTGTAATCGCCTCTCATCACTTCCTATCGCTTTCTCAAATTACTAATTTTATTACTAAAGGGTATTTTAATCTTTGCGTAAATAACACTTGGTCAAATCCCTCCCCCACCCAGCGCCCCCACCACACCCGATACCCCCTCCCTGATCCCCCTCTCCGATCCCTGGAACGACGCCGCCGCCGCCGTAATCTAATAGCGCCGCCGCCGCCCTCGCACTACGCCGCCGCCGCCCTGCCCACCCGCACCCTTCCTCTAGCCGCCGCCATCGCATTGCGCCGTCGTCGCCCTCGCACATCGACGCGCCCCAGGACGCCGTCTCCATCTACGCGCGCATGGCCCGGCACAGCGCCGGCTGCGGCGGTGGCGTGATGGTGAGGCCGGCCAAGCGCACCTTCCCGTTTGTGCACCACGCCTGCGCCGCCATTGGCGCGGGCGAGACCGCGGCGCAGGTCCACGCACACATCGTCAAGGCCGGGTGCGAGTCGGACGCCGTCGCCAGGAACACGCTCATCGGCATGCACGCCACCTACGGGGACCTAGGTGCCGTGGCTGCGCTGTTCGACGGCGAAGCGCGCGAGGACGCCGTGGCGTGGTCCGCGATGATCTCCGGCTTCGCACGGAGAGGGGACATTGGTGCCGCCCGGAAGCTGTTCGACGAGAGCCCTGTGAAGGATCTCATGTCTTGGAATGTGATGATCACGGCATATGCGAAGCTGGGTGACATGGCCCGGAGAGGGAGCTCTTCGACGGGGCTCCTGATCGTGATGTTGTGTCGTGGAACGCCATGATCTCTGGGCATGTGAGGTGTGGCTCGCACAAGCAAGCAATGGAGCTCTTTGAGCAGATGCAGGCCATGGGAGAAAAGCCAGATACTGTCACGATGCTCAGCTTATTGTCAGCTTGTACCGACTCTGGTGATCTGGATGCTGGCCGCAGACTGCACAGGTTTCTGTCAGGGAGGTTTTCTAGAATTGGGCCTACCACTGTTCTTGGAAACGCGCTGATCGACATGTATGCAAAGTGTGGGAGCATGACGAGTGCACTAGAGGTGTTCTGGTTGATGCAAGATAAGAATGTCTCGACTTGGAACTCGATCATAGGAGGATTAACATTGCATGGCCTTGTCACAGAGTCCATTAGATTTTGGATTCAAACAAAATTATATGTTTTTCTTCAATGTATCTGAATTTTGAGTACTGACTGCGACCTTCCTTGACTGTACATGAAGTTGAGCTTTCATGGACTGAATTAGCATGTGAAGAATGATCCTGTTTTTGGTCATTTTTTTTAAGCAAATCACTTTGCATTACTCATCTATCACCGCAGAATCGCTGGATATCAGAGCCTCAATCTCAAGAGGTAAATCATTACAAACGGTTTTGCTGCCGCTGGGCAAATTACAACCAATGACAGCAAATTTATGCGCTAAACGATTACATATATGAGGACATACTTTAAAAATGCAACTAGAAAAATCATGTGAAGCAACGAGCTTAATCTCTCTAATATATGGAGATGGCGTCGCTGACGCCGACGGTGTTGAAGCGGACGCCATCGCGGGCGGCCTCGGCGAGGCGGAGCAGGTGCATGTTCCAGGTGTTGCCCTCGTACCACCAGGGGCGAAGCTAGAGCAAATTAGATGCGGGTGCCTTTCTCTTATAGATGTGAAAATTTAGTTTGCAATAGTGAAAATTTGTTTCTAATAGTGTTTTTTCAAATTTTCGTGGATACCCAGGCACCCACGAGCTACAACGTAGCTCCGCCCCAGCGTACCACACCGAGGAGATGTCCACCGGCGGCTGGCAGAGGTGGCGTCCGTGAGCCCACCCCGTTCAGCTTGGCCTCGTCGCCGACCGTGGCACGCGGACGCGCTGGAGCTGCAGGACACGCCGACACCATCTCCAAATGGCCGAAGTAGACCACGATAGTAATAGCCTTAATTATTGTACCTAAAACACAAAATATTGTATTTATAAAGTTACCTTAATGCCCTTGATTAAAAAACTATAAAAACATAATTATCCCCCTCAGTTTTGGAGGCAATGGGAAGCGATTTAGCGCATATGCCCACCGTCATAGACACAACAATCGCCTCCCATCGCCTCCCTCCCATCGCCTCCCATCGCCTTTGGCCTTTCTAGTCGTCGGATCGGTCGTTGTGAGCCGTCGAAATTCTCCACAAGTATTGTAAAAAATCTCATATTGAAGGTCTCAAACACTGCAAAATATATAGTTTATTTTGACATACCTTGAATAAACAAGACATTCTGTTGCCATGTTTTTTTTCAAAGAATAGAAGATGCTGCACAGGGGATGTGATTAGGCGGTGGGTCATTTAAGTGTCAGCAAAGATATAAGGGGTCATTGTGATTAGGATTTCTGGCCCTACCGTTTCCACAGGTCATGTGTCCGTTGTGGATCGCAACTGTCCTTCGACCACTCTACTTCTCAGGCGAAAGCAAAAGATAAAAAAAATTCACATTAATTCCAAAATTAAGAATTCAGTATCAACATTAAATGGGTTGTCGCGCCGGATTATGTATAGTAAAATTAAGTGGCATCCTATACGTGGTTGGTAGGTTAATTCTTTATTTCAATATAGGTGCTTCCCATGCATATATGCACCATGGGCACATGTTGAGGACTCTCGAGTCACAAAACCTTCTCGCAAGGCGCTGACCCTGCTCACTTAGGCACTTAGCTTTAGCTACTTTACCTTGACCCCGTGGACTGTTACTTTTGATCTCCGTCGGACATTTTTTCTTTTTTTGAAACGAAGACTGATCTGCGTCGGACATGGAAGATACATACACATGGGCCTATGAGGCATCAGGAGATGATGCTGAAACGATATGATGCATACACGTTTTGTTGGTGCACCGAAGCTCAAGAAGATACTGATCGAGAGAGAGCATGCACCACTAGGCTAGAAGTTCAAACTACTTTATTACTATACGATGGCATTACCCAAGTGCCCGGTTGCAAAACTCATGTCGATGTCACCACGGCATGCTCGACATTATCACTGCGCCTGCAAGCATCATGAACATGCGACATTACCGAGGCGACCATCACTGAGTACAGCATTGTTGCTGTGCTGCAGCAGCCATCGTTGCAGCAGCCAGCAGTGTAACAATCGATGAGTCAGCCGAGTGCTTCTACATGGTTTTAGACCAACACAGAATTGGCACACACAGGCCCAATGCTAATTTTTATTAGCTATTTCTATTACAGGTCCGAAGGTTCATCTGGTGACACAAGCGGCCAGGTAATGATGCATTCTGTCCGTTTTTTTGATAACCACCATCTGCAGTCTACTCTGAACAAATTGCGAGTGAGAAGAAACTCACATTATTCGGAGAATAAAGAATTAAATATAAATATTAAATGAGTTGTAGCACCCGATAAGAAGAGGATTCTTGGACTTGAGTCCAGTGGTGGGTGGCTAGAAGATAATGATAAGATGCTAGATCATGCTGTTGAGCTTTATAAAAATTTGTTTGGTTATGAAGAGAATGGAGGTGTGGAGTTGGAAAATAATTTCTGGGAGGAAGAAGAAAAAGTGACTGATTCAGAGAATGAGTTCTTAGAAGCTCCTTTCTCTGAAGAGGAGGTGAAGGAAGCAGTTTTTGGCTCATATGCTAATGGAGCTCCTGGTCCTGATGGGATTCCTTTCTTGTTTTATCAGAGATTTTGGGGAGTGATTAAGGCTGACTTATTGGCTCTAGTGAATAGCTTTGAGAGGGGTGAGTGTAAT
Organism: Themeda triandra; assembly: GCA_018135685.1. NCBI lineage: Eukaryota > Viridiplantae > Streptophyta > Magnoliopsida > Poales > Poaceae > Themeda > Themeda triandra. The sequence continues at coordinate 61,947 of JAENPR010000170.1, read as the reverse complement.
CTAGAGAGACTTAACTATGGGATGATAACTCTTATCCCCAAAGAACCTGAGGCAAAACACTTGAAGAAATTTAGGCCTATCAGTTTGCTGAACTGTAGTTTCAAGATTTTTGCAAAGTTGCTTAACAATAGACTAATTGATGTGGCCAATAGGCTGGTAACACCTAACCAATCTGCCTTCATTAGAGGGAGATATATTCTGGAAAGTGTAGTAGCAGCCCATGAGATTATTCATGAGGTGCATAGGAAGCAGCAAAAAGGGGTCATGCTTAAGCTTGACTATGAAAAAGCTTATGACAGAGTTAGTTGGAATTTCCTTGAGGAGATGCTCAGATCCAGAGGTTTTGGGGGAAAGTGGATACAGTGGATCAGAATGGTAGTTAGAGGTGGCTCTTTATGCATTAGGATTAATAATGAGAATAGCAAGTACTTTAAACCAAGAAAAGGGCTGAGGCAGGGGGACCCTTTGTCCCCACTGCTGTTTAATTTGGTTGCTGATGTATTCTCTAGGATGCTTATGAAAGCAGCTAAGCTAGATATGGTTAGTGGATTACTACCCCAAGTAAGAGAAGGTGGGATCATCAGTCTGCAGTATGCAGATGACACCTTGCTTTTCTTGGAGGATGACTTAGAAAAAGCTAGAAATCTGAAATGGCTGTTGGTTTGTTTTGAGAAAATGTCTGGGATGAAGATCAATTGTGATAAGAGTGAGCTACTGACTATTGGTTTGAGTGATGAGGAAACTAATGAGTATGCTAAAATTTTATGCTGTAAAAAGAGTGATTTTCCCATGAAATATTTGGGAGTACCTCTGCATTACAATAAACTTAGGAAGCAAGACCTCCAGCCAGTTATTGACAAGATTATTAAAAGGATAGCTGGCTGGAGGGGAAGATTGCTGTCATATGCTGGGAGGCTCACTTTATTGAAGGCCTGCCTGGCAAGTATTCCAATTTACTTGCTGTCAGTGATCAAATTTCCTAAATGGGCCATTGACTTGATAAACACACATATGGGGCACTTTTTGTGGAATGATACAGTGGAGAAGCAAAGGTACCACCTAGCCAATTGGCAGTTGGTCTCTATGAAAAAAGAGTATGGGGGATTAGGGGTACTAGACTTGAGAAGCCTTAACTTGTCTCTCTTAGGAGCTTGGATCTCCAGATACCAACTGAGTAAAGATGCTATCTGGAGAGACATTATTGATTACAAGTATAGAACTGAGAAGCCTAATTTGCTGTGCTATAGTACAGATGGGGTCTCTCCTTTTTGGAAAGGAGTGATCTGGGCTATGAGAGCAGCCATGCTGGGAATTAGGTGGCAAGTGGGGAATGGGAAAAAGGTTAGATTCTGGGAAGACATATGGATTGGTAACATAAGTCTGGCCACTGTATTTTGGCCACTCTATGTAATCTTTGACCAGCAGGGCAAGTCTTTAGCAGAGGTTTGGGATGGTGTGGACTTGATGCTAACTTTTAGAAGGACTGTTGACTCTAGAGGGATGGAAATGTGGAGAGAGTTGGATTCTCTTATAAGCTTGATTGAGCTTTCTGATGAAAAGGATCATATTATCTGGAACTTCACCTCTAAAGGTGTTTATAGTGTGCAGGCTTTATATGCTATCATTAACAACAGGGGTGTGGTACCTGTGTATGTTAGTTTGGTGTGGAAGATCACTGTACCTCCTAGGGTGCAGTTCTTCTTGTGGCTGTTGTCTAAGAACAGACTGTTGACAAGAGGTAATTTGGCTAAAAGGCAAAATCTGAATGACATTTTTTTGCTTGTTCTACGCTGAGGCAGAAACAATTACTCATCTGTTCTTTGATTGTATTGTGGTCAGTCAGGTTTGGAACTTGGTTAATGATTACTTTCATATTCACATTGGTGATAGTTATGAATCTGTTGGTAGACTTTGGGTTGCATATAAGAACCATGTTGTAATTAATGCTGTTTCATCTGCAGTTCTTTGGTCGACCTGGAAATTGAGGAATGATCTGTGTTTTCAGGGTGCCGTGTGGCTGGGATTGAAGAAGCTGCTGTTGAGAATTGCAGGAATGATAAGGAGGTGGTTGCCGCTGTTCGAGGAAGGAGCAAGACTTCAGCTGGAGGGGTTCGTCAAGCACTTGGAACTGGAAGCAAGCTCATGGCCTCAGATTCAGTGGACTCAGGAAGTGACCGGCTCATTATCAGGATTGGCTCCATTGGCTGCTCCGCGTTTGGCGTTGGCGTCAAGCCTGGAACGAAGTGAAGAAGAGAGCAACAGGCGGGGCGCAAATGTGGATGGTGGCGTCGACTTAGTGTCAGATAGTAGTATCCAGTTGCCAGTTGAGGCAGAACTTTCATTTGGGTTGAGCGGTGGGATTGTCTGAGCTTTGTTCTCAGCCCCAGCCGTTTCGGTTTCGTTTTCTTTCTTTGCGCTTGATGCGTTGTTCCGAATGATGCTAAAACTGTTTGCTTTTGGTAATACAAAAGCGGGGGGAACCCTTTTCTCTAAAAAAGTTGTAGCACCCGATAATGTGTAAGGTTGAGCACAATATGTTGCACTAAATGCATCGCGCATGCATGCACCCCTGATGCCGTGATAGAGCAAATTCATTACAATCTCACATAGAAACTTTTTTTTTCAAGGCTAAGCCGTTGCGCGTATTTCATTAAGCAGAAGAAAGTTCAAAACAAACTTACAACCAACCGGCGCGCAAATGGTAACAACTTGGTTACCAGGAGCCTGGTAACACCCTGGTTACCAACAACCAATACATGAACAATTACATGATTGAAAAACTATTGCTACCAAAAGGAGTCCTAAACTGTTAATCAGGCCCAGTCCTCCCCCTGGCCCTCCAGGTTTAGATCCATGGTCGCGACATTGAACCCGCCATTGAGGAGGATCTCACATCACTACCGGAGACAGAGTCTCTGCCGATGGCCAAAGCATAAGCCATCGGCAAAAAAGCTGGAGGGTCAGTGGCAAAGTAAAGCCATCGGCAAATATATTTTTGCCGATGGCCGGGCCATCGGCGAAGACATGCCATCAGCAAAGCATCTGTTTGCCGATGGCCGGGCCATCGGCAAACAAAAGCAAACGGCAGAGTAAGATTTTGCCGATAGCCAGGCCATCGGCATAGGCCCACCATCGGCAAAGTTTGCCAGGAGCGGACGGCGGCCGACGCCGTCGGCTTTGCCGATGGCAGCGCCGTTAGGCCATCGGCAAACTGCCTCATTCGCCGATGGCCACGGCCAACGGCAAATCGCTGCAATGTGGCAGCCTGGGGAGCGCCTTGGCCCAACATTTGTGCCGATGGCCGGCCATCGGCAAAGCCTCTTTGCCGATGGCTTTACAAGGCCAGCGGCAAAGAACGTATTTTTTTTGTTTTTTCCTTCCCATTTTTTTCTGGAGTCTTCCTACACCACATACAACCTAGCTTCAAAAGTTGGGACAATTTTTAGTTTTGTGGCTATATTTTGTTAATTTTTTTGGTTTCTTATAATTTTTCCCGCAACTCTAAATTTGAACTGCAGGTACATAAAATAATGCAAACTTTTGATTCAAAAAATGATATTCATGATGCTCGGAGTATGTTGAGGCCGTATCCAGGACCTCGCATGAAATTACGACCCTGTTGGCCTCCTAATATGGGGAGTGACGTGCACAGAAAGTGTTTTTAAATTCTATAAAATCCAAACGAAGTCCGAAATTGACGAAACTTGACGAGTTGTGTTGTCATGGCATGTGTAGTGTGTGGTAAAAATTTCAAAAAGTTTCAAGCAAGTTATGATGTCGGATGGTCAAAACCCAGACATCTCCAAATGTTTGTGATTAAATGTGGTCTAAATGAAAGAAAACAGAAAAAAAGGAATTTTTTTTCCCGGTTTGGGGAAAAATTCCCAGCGAAGCCCGGGTTTGCCGACGGCCATGGCCATCGGCAAACTGACACAAAAATGCCTGGAAAACATTTTCAAAAGAAAAAAAATGTTACGCCGACGGCCGTGGCCATCGGAAAAGATAATTGTTTGCCGATGGCCACGTGGCGTCAGCCATCGGCAAACCCGCCGTCAGCCTGACGGCGGGACGGCTGACGTGGCCTGTTCGCCGATGGCGGTCGCGGCCATCGGCGAACAGTTTGCCGATGGCATGGTCAGTTGCCATTTTTTTGCCGATGCCAGATTTGCCGATGGCAACGTGACTTCGCCATCGGCAAACTCTTTGCCGCCGGTTTCCTGGTCTTCAAGCCATCGGCAAAGCCTCTGGATCCGGTAGTGCATGGAAACTTTGTGCTTAGAAAAGAACAACACATTGTTTACAAGTTTGAGACACTCCGCCCAACAAGCCACAAAATGTTCTAGCTACCTTCCTGCAAGGGTCATCTTACTTGTCACTTAGGCACGTAGCTACTCTACTTAGGCCTCTTGGATCTTTGATTTTCGATCTCCATGACACATCGGAGATACACACACATGGATCTATGAAGCATCAGTGATGATGCTGATACCATACGACGCCTACATGTTTCGTTAGTGTAGCATCTTCCTTATATGAACTCAGTGTTGCCACTGAACATGATCTAGGTACTCTATAGAGCGATCGTGTGCTTGTGAGAGATAAGGCTTCTGAGAGATCAAGATCAGGCTAGCAATAGCTGAACCCAAGAGAATCACAAAGAGGAATAACAGTCAAATGAAGAGACTATACTAGCAATGGGGCAGTGTTCATTCAAATGTGAAAGTGTGGGAATGGTTAATTGTATTCCATGAATATACACAAGTACATATAGGGACCGGGGTGGCGTATGAGCCATCCACACGGTCATGGTGCATGCCACTAATCAAGGGCAGCCTACCATCTATAATTACAATAGTCTAACACTCCCCTGCAGTCTAATTGGGAGCATCGCTAACGGTCAGGCTGGACCGAAACTCCTGGAACAAAGAGGTGGGAAGGCCCTTGGTGAAGACGTCGGCGTACTGTGATGTAGTAGGGACATGAAGAACTCGAACGTGACCGAGGGCGACCTTCTATCGAACAAAATGGAGATCGATCTCAACATCTTCGTCCGTTGATGCTGCACAGGATTACCGGAGAGATAGACAGCACTGACATTGTCGCAATAGACCAAAGTAGCACGGCGAGGGGGGCGCTGGAGCTCAAGGAGTAGCTGTCGTAACCAAGTAGCTTCAGCGATGCCGTTCGCCACAGCACGGTACTCGGCCTCGGCGCTGGACCAAAAGACGGTGTGCTGTCGCTTGGAGGACCAAGACACCAAGTTGTCTCCAAGGAAGACTGCATAACCGGAAGTCGACCGTCGAGTGTCGGGACATCTAGCCCAATCTGCATCTGTGTAGACAACAAGCTCAGTAGGAGGGGAGCGGCGCAAGGTCAGTCCAAGTGTCGTAGTGCCCTGTAAGTAGTGCAAGATGCGCTTGAGAGCAGCAAGGTGAGGCTTTCGAGGATCATGCATATAAAGGCAGATCTGCTGGACGGCAAAAGCAATATCTGGCCGCGTGAAGGTCAGGTACTGAAGAGCCCCTGCTAGGCTGTGGTACTGGGTGGCATCACTAACAGGAGTTCCATCTTCGGATAATTTGGAGTGAAGATCCACAGGCGTGCTGCACGGCTTGCACGCACTCATCCCGGCGCGCTCCGAAATCTCCAAAGTGTACTGCCGTTGGGGGAGAAACAGACCCTTAGCAGAACGAGTCACAGAAATGCCCAAAAAATGATGAAGCTGGCCCATATCTATCATAGCGAACTCACGCTGAAGTGCCTCAATCACCTGGCGAAGGAACTAGGCAGAGGAGGCAGTGAGAACAATGTCATCCACGTACAGCAGCAAGTAAGCGGTGTCAGATCCCCGGCGATAGATGAACAGTGAGCTGTCGGACTTGGTTTCAACAAAGCCAATGGAAGACAAGTATGAAGCGACCCTGTGATGCCATGCACGAGGCGCCTGCTTCAGTCCATAGAGGGATTTGTTGAGACGACATACCAATCCAGGACGAGAGGAATCCACAAAACCAGTAGGCTGTACACAGTACACTGTCTCCTCGAGGGTGCCATGTAAGAAGGCATTCTTGACGTCCAACTGATGAATGGGCCAATCCTGAGAGAGAGCCAAGGAGAGAATAACCTGAGCTGTCGCTGGCTTGACAACCGGGCTGAAGGTCTCATCATAGTCTAGACCAGGACGCTGTGTGAATCCCTGAAGAACCCAACGAGCCTTGTAGTGATCAAGAGACCCGTCGGCGTGCAGTTTGTGCCGAAAAATCCACTTGCTGGTAACCACATTGATGCCAGGGCGGCGAGGAACCAAGCTCCAGGTGTCATTACCAATCAGGGCATCAAATTCGACCTACATAGCTAAGCGCCAATTGGGATCTGACATGGCGTCATGAACGGAGCGCAGTAGCGGCAACATAGGCACGGCGTGGAGATTGAGATGGTCCAGCTGTGCAATGCCGGCTTTGCCTCGGGTGCGCATGGAATGCGCGTTCTCAACTGGAGCGATGGAGACTGGCCTCGTGGCCAGTATGCGTCCCGTGGCCGCGGCGCTACTGGCAGCGACCTGTGCGTGGCGCACAGGGGCAGCAGCGCCGGCCGGGGACGAGGGGGCGCCATCGGCCCACCAGGCGAGCTGGGCGCCCGAGGCCCAGCAGCGGATGAGTCGTCGAGGCCGTGCGCCAGCGGCCCAGCGCCAGGTGAGCTAGGCGCTTGTTGCGCCAGTGGCCCAGCACCGGGCGAGCCGTGTGGCGGCGGCCCAGCACCAGCGGGCGAGCCGTGCACACGCGGCCCAGCACTAGCCGGTGAGCCGTGCGCCTGCGGCCCAGCACCGGGCTCGGTGACGGCATGTCGTGCTGGGGACGAAGGGCCAGCAGCCGGCGACGAAGCTGCTGGAGCAGCTGAAGGAGGACCTGCAACCACAGCTCTTGGCCCAACGGGCAAAGAGGAATCATCATCATCGCTCAAAAACTCTAGTGCAGTGGGATCCTGAGGGGTGGTCGACATCTCAGAAAAGGGAAAAAGAGTCTCGTCGAACACGACATGTCGAGAGACGATGATCCGATTGGAATGAAGATCAAGACACCGGTATGCTTTGTGATATGAGGAATACCCAAGAAAAACACATAAGGAGGAGCGAGGTGACAATTTATGTGGAGCTGTAGACGACAAGTTCGGATAGCAGGCACAACCAAATACTCTAAGATGATCATAAGAGGGTTGGGTGCCGTAGAGTGCAAGAAAAGGAGTGCGGCCGTGTAGAGTTTTAGTTGGGTGACAATTTAGGAGGTAGGTGGCGGTGTGAAGAGTGTCAGCCCAATAAACTGGAGGAAGACTGGCCTGAAAAAGAAGGGATCGCACAATGTTGTTAACTGTGCGAAGAGTGCGCTCAGCACGTCCGTTCTGTTGTGAGGTGTATGGGCACGACAGACGAAGAACTACACCGTGGGTGAGGAAGAACGTGCGGGTCAAGGAGTTATCAAACTCTCGTCCTTTGTCGCACTGGACTGCCTTGATAGGAGAGTCAAACTGCGTGCGCACGAAGGAGAAAAGTTAGACAAAATGCCAAAGGTGTCGGACTTGAGGCGTAGAGGAAAAGTCCAGGTGTAGTGGGTGCAATCATCAAGAATGACAAGATAATATTTATAGCCAGACACACTAACAACCGGAGATGTCCAAAGATCACATTGTATTAAATCAAAGGGGTGAAGCGCTCGAGAATTTGACATGCTAAAAGGAAGACGCACATGACGACCTAATTGGCAAGCATGGCAAATGTGATCAGGTTGACGCTTACTACAAGAAATAGCATTGGTACTTATGAGCTTGGACAATGCCTCGTGACCGATGTGACCAAGGCGGCGATGCCAGAGGGTAGTGGAGGATGAGACGGCAGTGAGGGCGGTGGTGCTGGCTGATGCTAGTGGAAAGAAAGGATAGAGATCACCTGTGCTATTGCACCTGGCGATCACTCTCCGTGTCTGCAGGTCCTTCACAGATAGGCCATAGGGATCAAACTCTATGGAACAATTATTATCAGTGGTGAAACGACGAACATAAATCAAATTCTTAATAATGCCGGGTGAGACTAAAACATTAGAAAGAAAAAGAGGACGTCGTGAAGTGGAAAATGAGTGTGTCCCAACAGAGGTAACGGAAAGCAAAGCTCTATTACCGACAATGAGAGATGAAGGACTTGATGACGAAGGAGGATGAGAGTGGGATAATATACCAGCGTTGTTGACCATGTGAGAGCCGGCGCCGGAATCAACATACCACTCGGACGGCGGTGGGTTCGACGTCATGGTGCTGAAGTTGTAGACACCACTGTACCCAAACCCTGGAGGAGGCACGCTAAACACGGGAGGATACGCGCCGGCGCCGTATGGCAACTAGGGTGTTGAGTGCTGCTACAGCCCACCTGTCGCGGCAACAGGGGTCAGTGGAGGACGGGAAGGCAGCACTGGTGCATCGCCGGGAACGGGTGGCTGCGGCCAGTAGCCAAGCTGCAGAGTCCCATAGGACAACATCGACTGCGGCATTTTGGCAAGCCGGTGAGGGTCCACGAGAGAGAAGATTTCTCAGGCGGATCTTGACTTTTCCTCTTCTTTTTTTTTCTTTTTTTTCTTTCCTTTTTTTGATTGGCTCTGCCGGAATTGTCTCGTAGGAGACCGATCCAGCCGAGCGTAGTGCTCGCGTGACCACACGGTTCACCGCACACGCGTGCGGACGAACGACGCTCGCGACGGGGACGTCACCGCCGTAGTGGGCCGCGCGCGGCAGGCCGTGCGCGCCTGGAGACCATGAGTCCTGTGACGAGCGGCGATGCACGCCAGGCAGAGCAGCGGGCGTCGGGCGACTCGAGCTGGTGGCCCACGACCATCACATGGAAGGCAGCGTCGCGATGCAGCGGGCGACAAGGATGCGGCCGGCCGGAGACGTCGGGGTGCAGGCGATCGGCAGATCCTTCACACGTCGCGCGTGGAGCCGCGGTCCGTCGTCGCCAGGGGCTTCACGATCTGTAGGCGAAGCAACCGCCAGGTGTCACGATCAGGCTTCCCATCGCGGATCGGGCGTCTCCTTCACGTGAAGTGGCCGGATCGGTCAGACATCGTGGACCGCGCGACGCGCGAACAGCCTGGGGGGCACGACGATGAGTCGGGCGGATCAGCTGCAGCAAGTCACCTGGCGAAGAACTCGGCGGCAGGTGGGGGCCCGGCGAGGTGCTCGGTGGCGGGCGAAGGTGGCCGGCGACGTAGTCAGCGGCGGCAGTTGGAACCCCCGACGAGGTGCTCGGCGGCTGTTGGTGTTCGCTCCAACGACCGAACACCAGCAGAAGTAGGCCAAAAGTAAAGGACGAAAGTAAACAACGGATGCTTCCAGCGAAATGAAACAAACAGCTTTATTCCATTCCAGCATCGATCCCTTTACAAAATGCCCCTGGGGGTCTATTTATAGTAGTCCGTGGACTTTTACATGACCAAAATGCCTCTGAATCTAAACTTCTATCTTTAACCATGTGAAGGGCAGAATTGTCTTTTTCCCCCTCAAACCGACCTTCGTGACCGCCTCCAAGGTCTGGTCGAACCCAAGACGGCCCAATTCGGCCCACGAAGCTCGGCCCATCAACCACCTGTTACAAACCAAATATCCGCACAAGATAATAAAACCAAGTCAGAAATTGAAACCCATTTTCGCCTCAGCTTTCGACCATAAGGCGAAAGCTGTGACTTACTCAGCTTCTGATTCACGAAAGCATGACTCGAAACGAAAGCCGAGACCCACTCAGCCTTCGACCACTTGAGTCGGCGAAAGACTTTTGCCCCTCGTCTTTCGCCCACAGCTTTCGACTTCCGAAACCCGAAAATGCTGCTATAGACGAAAGACTTTGCCTCTCAACTTTCACCCATGGCTTTCGACTGCCAAAACCTGAAAACGCTGCTAAAGGTGAAAGACTTTGCCTCTCAACTTTCGCCCATGGCTTTCGACTGCCGAAACCTGAAAGCGCCGCTCCGGGAAAAGACTTTGCCTCTCAACTCTCGGCGGCGAACCGGCGACCGGGGGTGGACCACTTCCGATCTACCCCCAACAGTAGCCCCTTAGCGCTGTCGCGGCTTAACTCATTTGGCCAAGTCACGCTAATAATCTTTCGCCAACGCCGCCCCCAGAATTTGTTCGAAAAATCTCTAAACTTTGATTTCTCGACTTTCGAAATTCGAGTTTTGAATTTTTGACCAAATTTTGAATTTCCCGCCATTTTCCTTTATTAATGCTGAAATTTCTCATTTTCTTGCTTTATTTTTAATCTGATTTATCCTCTCGGGATTCATGCCTGGCGGGGGCGGTCGCGTCGGCTCGCAAATCGAGGCGACCATTGCCGACCGCGCCTATATAAGCCGCGCCCCTCCGGTGGATCTCACCCATTTGCAAGCTGCTGCCTTCACGCTCGCGCCTGCTTCCTTTCGCTTATTGCTTTCACTAGGCGCTTTCGCTTAGCAGCTCTGCTTGAAGCTTCCGCCTAGCACTTTCGCCACAGGAGCCCGTGGTGCTTTCGTCCCAGGAGTGAAGCCTGGTCCGACTTGCTTTCGGTAAGTTTTGTCTTCTAGCTTTCGCCTTCTGCTTTTATTTCTACTTTCGCGTGTTTTTTATTTCGGTCTTTCGCGTTTTTAGATGGCGAGTGAATCTTCTTCCGCGAATTCCTGTCGCTCTAACTCTTCAGAGCATTCGTCTTCTGCTAACGACGAGGAAACCAAGCAAGTCCCTACTAGCTCTAGTTCAGAAGACAGCCCAGAAAGTGAAGAGCGACCTGCTCCCCCAATTGCTGCTGTTCCGCTGCGTGCTTTTGATGCAGCGGAGGAAGATGTCGAAATTGACGATACTTTCAAAATTCCTACCTTTCTTCCTACGGACGGAATTGATCTCTCTCATCATCCGGATGACCAATCTGAGCCCGATCTTGATGACGCTCCAGCGAATGATTCTGACGCTGGGAGTGATAATGAGCCAGAGGATATAAATGCGGAAGTTACTGCGACCTCCCAGGCCAATCTTAAGCCGAAAGATTACCCTCATGTTCCGGTTTATGAGTTGAAAGTGCCGAAATTTGATGAGGATGAATTGGATAGTTATGTGTTGAAAGGATACATGACTCAGGCAGTTCGTGATAGATGCAGAGCTCCAGAAGATGAGACTATTCCTAAGCCCAAAGAATATGAAGCTATCGTTTTTCGCGACTACTTCCGAGCTGGGCTGACCATTCCATGTGAACCGTTTGTTGAGGAAGTTCTTGGGAGATTTGGACTGCAACTTCACCATCTTACGCCTAATGGCGTTAGTCGTCTCAGCATTTTCGCTATGGGACTAAAGTTCATCGGTTGCCCACTTAATTCCGAATCATTTGTGCGGAATTACAGTGGTTATGGAAGATTGGACACCAGATCCGATAAGAAAAAGAAAATTCGGTACACTTCCGAATATGGCGGCTATAACTTCACCTCTCGCCTCCATAATCACCTCCAAACTCTGGTACCATTTTACAAGGGCAAATAGTCAGGCTGGAAGGATCATTGGTTCTATATTCATGTCTGTGAGGCAGAGGATGTTGAAGCTGCGAAAGCTGAAGGTTTGGAGAAGGCCCATCCTTTAGTGTCTCAGCTTTTGCCAATGGTGGAGGGAGCGAAAGCTGAGTTTATTCCGAGCCGGGCTGAGGAAGAGGCTAGCAAGTTTTTCTGGCGAACTGCCTCCAAGCAGACTAGCCGTGACTTGGCGGAAGAATGGATGGTATTGGGGCGATTGCCTCTTGACCCTAAAGTTGTTTTCGACCGTTTTGTCTCAACTCCCTCAGGATGTTCGGCTCCTGATACTCATTTCGATCATCTAACAGAAGCTGACAAACTAGATTATGCGGAGCATATCGAAAGTTGTGTCTCTGAGATATTCGGTCCTTATGGCGAAAAAGAACATAAGCTATGCGTCCAACTCGGATTGGCTGGCGCACGAATAAACCGAATGTTCGATTTGATTGGTGTTCCATACTCTAACAGAATCGATCCTCAGTCTGTTGAAGACGCGGAAGCTATCCCGAAAAAACATGGACGAAGGGGACGCCCACGATCGACCCGGGGACGCGGTGGACGTGCATCGAGGACTCAAGTCCTTGAACAGAAAAAGCGAAAGTCGCGCTATTGGGAGGTTCGTCGTTCTGAACCTGCTGATGTTAAATTCGGAAGGGAAATTGCGAAAGCTGTTAAACCAAGTTGCGGTGTGACTTTCGGTAGAATCCGGGCTTGGGGAATGTCTCTTTATGAAATGGTTGGAGTTGTTTATTTCGATAGTTCTGTGAATTCAAGCTTTGTTTTCCAAATTTTTCTGTTTAAGTGATAGACTTTCATTTGTTTCTGACATCCTCAGGCTGAAGAAGAAAAAGAAAATACTATGGCTAGACGTGCCAAGATTCCGGATCCTCGGATGCTGGACGACGATGATACTATGTCATTTTTGAACCTTGGGTCCAACCTTGGCGAAAAGCGTTCCGCCGCTGCATCGGAAAAGGAACCGAAGAGACAGAAAATTTCTGCTCTTAAGATTAATGAGCCTGCTGCGGCTCCTAAGGAAACTTCGAAAGAGGTTTTGAAAGTATCTAGCCGGCGCCAATCGCCAAAAGTTGGTAAGTCTCAATTCTTCAAAGAGTCTTTGGTTGAGAACATCTTCCGGGGTCACCTGTTCGGACACGGCGAATTGGATTTAGACTCGTGTTCTGACGATCATGGCGAGATGGTGGTTTATTCTGGGACCAATTCTTCCAAAGAGCGTGACCCCGGTCGAGAAAGAGCTTACAAGATCTCAAACTCTCTTGGGTTTCCCGCAGACACTCGCTTAATGGCGAAAATTGGGCACGAGGAGATGGGCATTTTCCTGAATGCCGCGGTGCTGCAGGCCACTGATGAAGCGGCCAAGTCCTTCGGGATGCCGCAAGTTGAGAATTCTTTGCTACGGTTCAACCGTGATGGTCTTCACGATGCTGCAACTTCTCACCTTATCCAGGTAAACTGCTATTGAGCTTGTTTATCTTTTCAGCTTTCGATAATTTTCTAATTTGGTTAAGCTTTTGATATTACATTTTTAATCTTTCGACTGTTTTCTTTCATGAAGGCGGTGATGTTGAACCGCTCTCTCTTCAAGAAAGACGAAGCTAAGATCTCTTCTCTTCGGAAGACAATTACTGAGAAAGATGAATGGATTAACAACCTGGAGAAGGCAATGCAGAAGTTGAAGAAAGATCTTGAAGAAGCGAAAAAGAAGTCTGAAGCTCTTGACACCGAAAAGGTTTCGCTTGCGGCGGAAGTTGTTCAGCTCAACCAGACTGTTAACGAGCTGCGTAAGCACGAGGAAGATTTTCTGAAGGACCTCAGCGTCGAAGGACGGAAGATCTTCCTTGCTTATAAAAATCTGGTTGAGGGGGTCGGCTCGGAAGTTGAGCTGCCCCAGAACTTGCCGCCTGTGGAATATATGACTTGGCTGGCGGATGAGCTTTCGAGCTATGAGGACGTGCAGAACACCGGCAGTGACTTTGCTGCCCTTGAATCCATCAATGCTTTTGCACAAGCTCTTCGAGACCATGGATGCCCTCATGCATCCGAAATGGCGATTAAGGCACCCAATGAGTATTATAAGCGCCGCGTCGATGCGAAAGCTGATGCCAATCGCTTTTATGATGAGTTTTGGGTGAAAGGCGGCCGTGACCTTGCGCTCATTCGCGCTGCCGTTTTGCGTGGCCAGGTGGCATATTGTTACTTTCGACTTTCGGTTATGCTTTATTATTTTTCTTAAACTATTGACCTCTTCTCCCCCTTTTTTGTAGACTTCGGATGAAAAGAAGGTGATTAGGGCGAAAGTTCAGGAGTTCATCGATATCTGGCGAGTCATGGAATCGCTATCTCCAGCAACATCCGCGACAATCCTTAGGCGTTTTCCTGCGTTCGCGCTTAAGACGAAGTCTTCGGACTACCGAACAGATTGTGAATTTTTGGAGTCATCGCGACAGTGCCTCTGGTGAAGGACCTTCCGGAACCAAGTTTTCCGGAATCCCTCCCAAAGTTCCAAAGGATGAACCTTATGAAGATGTTCCCTTAGGGCGTGCTCGCTATAGTTTTATTCCTGTGACCCCTAATATCGATGAAGTGTCCTTGAAAATGCCCAAAGATGAACCCTTTTGAATGTAAAACGTGATTGTAAATTGCAATTCTGCGTTTTGTGAATAAAAATGCTCAGATTTCGATATATGCGTCGAATGTGCTGTCTTTATATTGTCCTTGAGCCCCTTTACTCATAGATCTAAAAAACGCCGCCCCCCCATCTTTGAGTTAGGGGCGAGTAGGCTTACTATCTTTCGGTTGAGTTAGTAAAGAAAAATCCCTCAGCTTTAAACTTGTTGGAAACGCCGCCCCCCCATTTTTATAGTTGAGGGGTTTTACGAAGTCACCGATCCATATTTTGTTTTTAACTACACAAATTCGTCGAATGATGAAGTGATGATGACTTTATTAATTTTGAAAGTCGCTGTTAGAATCTTTCCGTCAGCACTTCCGCTAATATTGCAACAGTATTCCAACTGTTACCCCGTAGTACTATCGTATCTCTTGAGTTGAATGCGGTTGCTTCTGTTTAAATGGTTTCTGATGTATTGTCAGAATTGATTGTTGTGGTCCGATCCGTATTTGATCAAATGTACTTGCGTATCTTTTGTATTGAATTTAAAGATTAAGGCCTTCTGACCTTTTGTCAGAATTTATGATGTTTAAATGTGAAAAAGTTAGCTTGTCAAAGGTACCATATCTTTCGTCTTCAATGCGGTGATTGCTTCTGTTACTGCTGTATGGACATTGTAGTCCTATAAATAGCGTACATGGCTCCATTCGTTTGCCTGTCTCATTATCTTATGGTTTTAGGATTTCTGTAATGGAATTGTAGTTGTTCTTTTGGTTTCTTGGCGGGGGTCTTCTTCCTCACCATTTTGTTGGGAAGAAGACCAACTCCAAGAAACCGAATGCTCGACTCCAGAAGTGTAAAGTTTTGCTCTTCTCTTTAACTTTAGCTGAAGTGATCTTTTGGTTTCTGACTTTTTTTCATCCTCCCTGCTTGATTTGTGGTGGCGAGGGTGAAAAGATTCAGAAACCAAATGGTTAGCTTCAGATTGCAGGTCTTTTGTAGCAATATTGCAGTTGTGCTTCTTCCCTACTAGATCTAGCTCTTCTTTTTAGATTCAAATGAATTGATCTTATGGTTTTTTGTGTCCTTTCATTCTCTCCCGCCTAATGTGGTGGCGAGGATGAAAGAGCTCAAAAACTAAATGATTAGCTTCGATTCTTTAGCTAATGCTTTCCATCAATTGGATGACCTTGTGATCCGAGAATGATTGTTGGGATTTCATAGGTCAATGATGCTTGAGCTCGAGGTAGCTGATATTTCGCTTATTTAACTCAAGCATTTCTGCCTTTGAAATCTTAACATTGCCATATCTGACATGTTGGTTTGTGAGTTTTAGGGCTTGTTTTGATTCTGTTGAAAATCAGACCTCTTTAGCTATCTTTTGGCTTTAGCTCTTTTCTGAGCTGTTAGACGCTCTGATTTTCTCAGAAGTTAAGCCCCTTAGCCATTTTCAGCTTTAGCCATTTTCGGCTTTAGCTCTTTCTGAGCTGTTAGACTTGGTCTGATTTTCTCAGAAGCTAAGCCCCTTAGCCATTTTCGGCTTTAGCCATTTTCGGCTTTTAGCTCTTTCTAAGCCGTTAGACTTGCTCGATTTTCTCAGAAGCTAAACCCCTTAGCCATTTTCGGCTTTAGCTCTTTCGAGCCGTTAGACTTGCTCGATTTTCTCGAAGCTAAGCCCCTTAGCCATTTTCGGCTTTAACTCTTTCGAGCTATTAGACTTGCTCTGATTTTCTCAGAAGCTAAGCCCCTTAGCCATTTTCGGCTTTAGCTCTTTTTGAGCTGTTAGACTTGCTCTGATTTCCTCGAAAGCTAAGCCCCTCGGCCATTTTCGGCCGTAGCTCTTTGACCCGTTAGGCTTGCTCGACTTTCTCGGAAGCTAAGCCCTCGGCCATTTTCGGGCCGTAGCCATTTTTGGCTTTAGCTCTTAGAGTTGTTAGGCTTGCTCTGACTTTCTCAGAAGCTGAGCCCCTCAGCCATTTTCGGCTGTAGCCATTTTCGGCTTTAGCTCTTTGAGCCGTTAGGGTCATTATGAGAACAGAGGTTGTTTACAACCTTACCTTAACGACTCCTGCGTTTCGTCGAATATGCAAGGTGTTTGCACCTTGTTTTCGACCATGATATGGAAAGTGATGCTCTCTTCTTCTGGGGAAAAATGTAATAATAGGAAAAAAGGGATACAAAGGACTGCCTCATTAAAAAACCTCACATCTTTCGCAAGGCTTCCCCTGTGAGGAAAAAGAGTGCAAGTCCCCAGATTAATGTCTACTAAAATGTAAAAATGCGAAAAGTAAAATTAGATCTTTGTTTTGTATTCTATGGATAAAAACGGCGAAGATTGTCTCGCATTCCAGTGTGTGTCGATTCGACACCTTCTTCATTGATCAATCTGAAAGTTCCTTCTTTGACCATAGCTGAGACGATATATGGCCCATACCACTGTGACTGTAGCTTCCCTTGCTTGTTTGGCTGCTTGATGAGGACCATGTCTCCTGGGTTGATGTCCTTTCGTAGCACTTTCTTGTCAATCCAGCTTTTTGTTTCTTGATGATATTTGTCTAAGTTTTGTGCCGCCTCTAACTTTGTTTGCTCTGAAGTTTCGATGTCAATGAATCTTTGTATTGGACTGGTTGCTGCAATTTCGGTTCTGAATGATCCGAGCTTCATTTCTTCTGGCGTGATTGCTTCTTCGCCATATAGCAGGCGAAATGGAGTGAAGTCTGTTGCTCTGGTCTTTGAGATGTTATGACCCCATACGGAAGTTGTTAGTTCTTGTGCCCATTTGCCTTTCTTTTCTTCTGTCAATATTTTTGAAAGTGAAGTGAATATTTCAGCATTCGCTCTTTCGTCAGCTCCATTTGATTGTGGGTGATTGACTGAAGCGAAAGCCAGTTTTATGTTTAGCTCTTCACAAAAACTTCGTATTCTGCGCAGTCAAATTGTTTGCCATTATCGACCGTGATGTAAGCTGGCACTCCGAAACGACATATGATTCGCTGCCAAGTAAAGTTGATTAGTGTCTTTGACGTGATTTTCGCCAGAGCTTTCGCCTCAATCCACTTGGTGAAGTATTCCAAAGCGACTGCGGCGAACTTTAGATTTCCTAGAGCTTGCGGAAGTGGACCCACAATGTCTATCCCCCATCTTTGCAACGGCCAAGTTGGAATGATCGGATTTGTTAGATTTGCTGGAGCTTTTTGATTTTTCGCAAATCTTTGACAAGCTTCACATCTTCGGACAATTTCTTTTGCATCTTTCACCACTATCGGCCAGTAGAAACCTTGCCTCATGGCTCTGTGAGCTATCTCATGTGGACCCCTGTGTGCACCGCACATGCCTGAATGCATTTCGACTAAGAGCTTTTCTCCTTCTTCTTTGCTGATACACTTCAGAAGTGGTGCAACTACGCCTTCTTTGTATAACTCTTCTCCAATGATCGTGTACTGCTTTGTTCTAGACCTCATTCGCTGATATTCCTTCTTGTCTTCCGGCTCATAAGTCTCTTTGAGAAATGCGACAATTGGTGCTCGCCAGTCTTCGCTTGCTATTACATGTATTGCTCTTGGATTTTCTTCTTCTTCTGTTACCGCCTTTAGGGTTAATGTTTGGTAAAAAACATCTGGGGGTAAGGGTATGTTTTGCGCCGCAGCTTTCACCAATTCGTCAGCTTCAGAATTTTCTGATCTTGGGATGTGCCTCAGAGTGAACCCAGAGAAGTGTTTTTCCATTCTTCTAACTGCTGCCAGATATCTTGCCAGTTCTCTTTCTTTCGCTGTGTACTCTTTTTTGATGTGGCCAACTACTACTTGTGAATCTGATTTCACGATGCATCTGCGTATACCGAGAGCTCTCAGCTTTCGAAGTCCCAGTAACACTGCTTCGTATTCCGCTGTGTTGTTTGTTGTCTGGAATTCTAGTCTTGCTGCATATCTCAGCCTTGGCCCTGCTGGAGGTATCAGTATAGCTGTGATTCCGGCGCCTGAGTTACACCATGCTCCGTCACAGAAGATTGTCCATGTTGGCTCTTCAAACCTGATTGTCGTGTCGAAAGCTGATGGGGTCCAATCTGCCATGAATTCGGCAATCACTTGTGATTTAATTGTGGACCTGTGTGTGAAATCCACTATGTACTGGTTTAACTCTGCTGCCCATTTTCCGATTCTTCCAATCGCTTCAGTATTGCGAAAGAGTGCTTCTAATGGTTGTGCTGAAGTGACGATTATGCGATGCTGTTGAAAATAATGCTTCAGCTTTCGCGAGGCCATTACCACTGTGTAGGCTATTTTCTCAAGTTACGTGTAGTTCGTCTTTGCTCCTGACAATGCTTCAGATACATAGTAGATTGGGAATTGCTGAATCTTGCCTTCACTTTCCCTTTCTTCAACTAGTACAGCGCTTACTGCGGTATGAGATGATGCGAGATATAATAGCAAGTCAGCTTTCGCTGTTGGTTTGTTTAAAGTCGGAAGCTTTGTGAGATAATGCTTCAGATTTTCGAAAGCCTGTTGTTGTTCTGCTCCCCAATCAAAGTGATCCGCTTGCTTGAGAACTCTAAAGAAGGGCAACCCCTTTTCCACGGATCTTGCTATAAACCTGCTTAGTGATGCCATACGTCCTGCGAGTTTCTGCACTTCTTTCTTAGTTGATGGTGGTTTCATGTTAACTACCGCTGCAATCTTCTCAGGATTAGCATCTATTCCTTTTGCTGATACCATGTACCCAAGAATTCTACCTTCCTTGATGCCGAACGCGCACTTGTCTGGGTTGAGCTTTAGACCACTTTTCTTTAGATTGGCGAAAGTTTCCTTTAAATCTTCAATGTGCGTTTCCTTTTTGTCACTTTTGACAACGATGTCGTCCATGTAATTGACCAAGTTTCGACCTTTTTGCTCGTCGAAAACTTTGTCTGCCATTCTGGCGAAAGTTGGTCCTGCGTTGCGCAGACCTTCAGGCATTCTTCTGAAACAGTAAGTCCCGCTTGGTGTGATGAAACTGGTTTTTTCCTCATCGTCCTTGTTCAGCCAAATTTGGTGATAGCCTGAGAAATAATCTAGCAGACTCATTCTTTGGTGATAGCTTGTCTATTCTTGGCATCGGATACGGATCTTTTGGGCATGCTTTGTTTAGGTCTGTGAAGTCGATGCACATTCTCCACTTCTTATTTTTCTTCTGAACCATTACTACATTTGCTAGCCATTCCGGATACTGGACTTCTCTGATAACTTGAGCTTGCAACAGTCTATCGACTTCTGCTTTTGCAGCTTCAGCTCTTTCGTCTGAGATTTTTCGCAGCTTCTGCTTCCTTGGTCTTATTGATTTGGACACATTCAAATTGTGTTGGGCAAGTTCTCTGTCTACTCCTCTTAGGTCACTAGCTGACCATGCGAATACATCTTTGTTCTTGTACAGAAATTTGATGAGTTCAGCTTCCTCCTGCTGCTCATGATCTTTTCCGATGTGCATGTATTGGTCAGGAGTGTATTTCGATAGTGGTACTCTTTCAGTTTCTTCATTCGGTTTTGCTCTTGCTTTCTCCCTTTTCTCTTTATTTTCATCATCATTTTCACTTTCGTCTTCCTTCTTTTTTGTTTCTTTGACTTCGTTGATCATGCTGTACCCCGGAATAGGTTTCCCTTCAATTTTTCTGGCAGCTTCTTGATCACCGAATGAGGTTATTATTCCAAAAGGTGAGGGGACTTTCATGCATAGGAAACTCTGTTTTATTACTGCGTCAAACTTGTTTATGAATCCTCTACCGAATATGGCGGTGTATGGGTATGGCATATCTACAACATCGAAAGTGATCATCTCAGCTCTTGCCTTCTGATCTTGTGCAAGGGCCACTTTCAAGTTTATCTTCCCGATTGCGTTTATTCTTGAGCCTCCGAATCCGAAGAGCGAATTGCCCGCAGTGTCTAAAGTTCTTCTGTCAAGACCCATTTGCTCGAAAGCTTTTGTGAAAATGATGTCCGCTGAGCTACCATTGTCTATCAGAATGTTGTGCAGAGTGAAACCATTGACATTCGCGGTAGCGACGAATGCGTCATAGTGTGGATAATCTCTGACTTTGAAGTCTTCTTCTGTGAAAGTGATAGGTGCCATGGACCACGTTGGTCTTCTTAAAGGCAGCCTTGGGGTCACTGTATGTATTCTCCTTTCGTACTCCTTTCTTGCCTTTTTGCTTACGTGCTCTAGATTTGATCCTCCTATGATGGCGTAAATGTGTCCTTGAGACGGTAGTACTGCATTTACCATGTGAGCTTCTTGATTGTTTTCCTGCTGAACTTGCGAATGTTGTGCCGGAAGCTGATATTCTTGCACCGCTGGTGAGGAGACTGCTGCTGACGTAGCCTGGGTCTGCGGAAGCTGAACTATCAGATTTTGGGGTGGATAGGGCCAGGTGTACGCCGGTTGGTGATACATAATCTGCTGAGGGTATTGCTGAAGTTGAGATTGATACGAATGTTGATATGCCATGTGATTCTGATTTGAAGTAGAGCTTTGTTCTCGTCCCATGTTGTGAAACACGTGCTTGGGATTTTCTCTCTGAGGGATTGCATCATCTTTCTCCTTCTGCTCTTTCGCTAGCTTGGTATATATGCAATCTCTTGTAAAGTGATTTTTGTCTTCTCCACAAATTACACAATACGGGATTCTTTGACCTCCTCCCCGTCCTCTTCCTCTTCCGCGAGGTGGACGACCGCCTCTGTTTCCTTGGAAATTCTCCCTGTTGTTGTTATGATATGGTACTGGCTCGTTATTCGGCATATTCTTCTGATCATTCGGTTGTTGTTGAAGGTTGTTCACTTGACGATAGTTCTGGTTGTTTCTCTGATTGTAAGGTTGCCTTATCGGCTGAGCTTGCCTTGGGTTATTTTGGTTTATGTTGGTTCTTGCCGCTTTGCGCTTTCGAAGCTCGTCTTCTGATCTTGCAAACTTTCGCATTTCCTCGAACAGCTGCGTTACTGTCTTTGGTGTTTCTCTTATCAGATGGAAAGCACATGGGCCAATCTGTAAACCTTGTATTGCGGCTGCGATGACTACGTCGTCGGAAGCATTTGGCACTTGCACTCTCAGCTGAATCAGCCTGTCTAGATATGATGACAATAGCTCTCCATCCTCTTGCTTGCACGTCATTAGATCTCTGGTCGTTTTCTTTTCTGTTTGGAATCCTTGAAAGGTCGAAAGCATTTCCTCCTTGAGTTGTCCCCAGGTTCAGATTGACAATGGCCATAGTGATGTGTACCATTCATAAGCAACATCTTCTGCCGCCATAATGAACGATTTCACTAAAGTGGTGGAATCCCCTATGGACGAATGTACTGCCGCTTCGTAACTTGCCAGAAACTTCCGAGGGTTTGATTTCCCGTTGAAAGGTGGTAACTTTGGCTTGTAATTTGCCGGCCATGGGTGCCTTTGTAGCTCCGGCGAAAGTGGAGAAGTTGGGTCCAAAGTGATTTGTTCCATCGGCCTTGGCTGAATATTCTCTTGAAAGAAATTTGGTGGCATTTGGGGTGCCTGAAGATGAGCTGCCTGTAGCTGAGCTATCTGAAGCTGTTCTATCTCTCTTTGGAGGGCTATTCTTCTTGCTTCCGCTTCTTGCACTTGCTGCTGAGTTAGAGCTTCTCTATTTTTGGCAGCGACGTATCTCGCTAGTTGATCGCGTTGCTGCTGAAGAGTTCTGATTTCCCCTTGACTTTCGCTGAGTTGCTTCAGTAGTCTGGCATGATCATTCACCTGAATGTCCTCTTGCCTGAGTTGTTCATCTTACCTATCTTCAGGTTCCTCTTGGTTTTGATTTTCGTCTTCAGACATCTCTTCTGCGAGCGGAACTATCTCTCTTGCAAGGTCTGATGCTGGAGCTTCTGCTCCGGCCGAAGTGCCGGCATCTGCCTGCCATCCTGACTCTTTTACGGAAGGTGAAAGGGTAGCGGTAGCTTCTCCTGTCGCCTTCTTCCGTCCTCCCTTCGGTGGCATGGTCGTGTCGAGCAACAACCACGGTGGGCGCCAATGTTGGTGTTCGCTCCAACGACCGAACACCAGCAGAAGTAGGCCGAAAGTAAAGGACGAAAGTAAAGGACGAAAGTAAACAACGGATGCTTACAGCGAAATGAAACAAACAGCCTTATTCCATTCCAGCATCGATCCCTTTACAAAATGCCCCTGGGGGTCTATTTATAGTAGTCCGTGGACTTTTACATGACCAAAATGCCCCTGAATCTAAACTTCTATCTTTAACCATGTGAAGGGCAGAATTGTCTTTTTCCCCCACAAACCGACCTTCGTGACCGCCTCCAAGGTCTGGTCGAACCCAAGACGGCCCAATTCGGCCCACGAAGCTCGGCCCATCAACCACCTGTTACAAACCAAATATCCGCACAAGACAATAAAACCAAGTCGGAAATCGAAACCCATTTTCGCCTCAGCTTTCGACCATAAGGCGAAAGCTGTGACTTACTCAGCTTCTGATTCACGAAAGCACGACTCGAGACGAAAGCCGAGACCCACTCAGCTTTTGACCACTTGAGTCGGCGAAGGACTTTTGCCCCTCGTCTTTCACCCACAGCTTTCGACTTCCGAAACCCGAAAACGCTGCTAAAGGCGAAAGACTTTGCCTCTCAACTTTCGCCCATGGCTTTCGACTGCCGAAACCTGAAAACGCTGCTAAAGGCGAAAGACTTTGCCTCTCAACTTTCGCCCATGGCTTTCGACTGCCGAAACCAGAAAGCGCTGCTCCAGGCGAAAGACTTTGCCTCTCAACTCTCGGCGGCGAACTGGCGACCGGGGGTGGACCACTTCCGATCTACCCCCAACAGCGGCGGGAGTTTGCGGAAGCAGGAGCGCTGGCGATGGGATTGGCGGCACGCCCGACGACGAAGGGAGCCGTGGTGTGGCGATCGGATCAGTGGCGGCGCTATATTAGGTTGCGGAAGAGTAGCGGATCGTAACCGCGAATGATACCATGAAAGTGTGGGAATGGTTAATTGTATTCCATGAATATACACAAGTATATATAGGGACCGGGGTGGCGTATGAGCCATCCACACGGTCGTGGTGCATGCCACTAATCAAGGGCAGCCTACCATCTATAATTACAATAGTCTAACAAAATGTAATGAAACTTAAAAATTCAGATAAACTCTAGTGCTGTCAGTCCTTGCTATTTTTATATGGTTTTCCTATGAAGACTAGAAGAACAGTTCATCTCCTATGGCCAACCAGCCCTATCTACTCCGAACGAAAGATTAGTCAATCTAATCACATTTACCTCCTTTCCATTTATTAGACTTTTTTCCCTACCGTTTAATGGACCATTGAAGGGCTAAACAAGTATGGTTTGCTTTCATTTACTTTTTAAATGTTATTTAAACAACCTAAATGACCATTTATATGAGCATTGCACCTGATATACATGTGCTACTCAGTACTCGGCATTCATAGACCGAAAAAAAAAATCTCAAGTGAAAATTAATTGAGCATTGCACCTGATATACATGTGCTACTCAGTAATCAGCATTCATAGACCAAACAAAAAAAAATCTGATATGAAAATTAAATGAGCGTCGCACCCGATCATGTGCCTCTGTTGTAGAGCAAGGTTAATAGTCGTCTATAAGAGCAATACTACAAAGCTTGTAGGTCCCTACGCCCAAGAGTCGGAAGGGTTAGCTCCTTGTTGTATGCTTCCACCAACCTGCAAGGTTGTACTTATACAATTGGACATAGAGCTGATACACATAGGCCTGCGATTGTGAGGCATCGGAAGATTATACGAGATTATAGGAGATGTTTAGGGTACAATGCACACAAGCCATACTTCATAACAAAAGAGAAGAAGTACACATAGACACAAGTGGTCTGAGGCATCGGCGGAGCCTCATGGAGGCAATATAGTTCCCAAGTCGTATACTTTGCTGCACATTGCCTCATCATCCAACATTAGTTACCCTTCCCCCGAGAAGCAAAGAGGACCACACATCATCCCATCACAGGATACCGTTCCTTGCTCTAAGCTTTCTCCTCGCGTCGTTCGCTACTTTTGACCCGCTGCTATATTGCGGTCTTTGGTAATTGCCTTGGGGCACCGTCACCCAGATCCCAGGAAGAACAGCAGGCTGCAGCCTAGCAATATTTTTGTTGTCGATTCATCATTATATTTTTTTTTTTGTCTTATTCGATGCATATGCATGTAGCACCAAAAACATCCTGAGAAGAAGGCATATGTAATTGGAATCCTATGACTGTGTCTTGTGTCAGCAATTAATAGAAGAAACTTTGACCATCTATTCTTTTGGTGCCCCTTTGCTGCTTCTTGTTGGAACCAGTCCTGATAGTCAGAGAGCAAGGAGCTAGTCTGAAATCTTGTTAGATTTTCAAATGCAGCTAAGCTCCTCCGGTTAATATTGACAATTTTGTTAGAGTTTTAACCTTGACAATTTGGATGGCCGGGAATCATTTAATTTTCAATTTTCTCTAAAAAAATGATTTAATTTTCAAAGCAACGCCACCAAACTTGCATACAAGTCGAACTGTCCCCCAAAAAGAGATTGGCCTGCTCTCCTTTAGAGCCAAACAGATTGAGCCATTAATTAATTTAACATGGTGCCAAAGTCTATTGTAATTGCTGTCCTTTTCCCCCCTTTAGTTTATTTCTGTCTTTTTTTTTTCTCGAATACACAAAAGATTTGCGCATCATTGTATTAAGAAGAAGAGAGTTTTACAAGTTTGTCTGGGGTGTTAACAAATTTGAAACACAGCCCGCCACCCCAGAACGCGTACATAACGGATTACTCACGCACTAACATTCTGGTTTGCTTGACGGGACCGGCGCTCAAGCGTGGCCCCGTCTTTTTTTCGTGATTCTCTGGATGCAAACTTTTTTAACCTTTATTTTTAATTAGTTCTCTGTAAGAGCTTCGGCTTCTCAAGTCTCATTAAAAAGATTTGAAAAATAAATGAACTTTACTTGCTGAATAACGCACTACAAATATTAATGCTATAGTTTTACTGGTGTGCCTGTGGCGCAAAGGATTATAGTTGGCGCCCACAATAAAGGTTATATAAGAGCAATACTACAAAACTATTGCAACTCCCCATAATCACAAAGGTTTAGCTATTTAGGATTAGAAGTTGTACCTCCCTTCATCTATCATCAACTACACGGTTCCATACGTTGGGAGTATAGAATTAAGTAGGCCTGGGAGTGTCGGGCAACGGGAGATGATGCTAGCTGTTGAGAAATGCTCCACGTAACCCTTCGCTGTGCATGCATTCCCTGATCTATTTTCTCATCTGGAGCATCAGCCACGATCTACTGCATCCCAAAACTGTCCTAATGTCTGATAATGGCACCTCTGTCGATCCTATATTCCTATGGATGCTAGCTGAGTCGATGGATTTGCTGGAAAGAAGATGAAGGTCTTCAAAATCTGTTTCAACATTCAGTCGCCTCTGCTAAAACTAGGTGAAAAGTAAGGTGAGCTGAAGACTGGCACACCCACCATTCACTGATGGCATAACCAAACCATGGAAAACCCAAGAGTGTGCTGATGAAGACATGCAGTTCATGCGAAGATTCAGCCGACTATGCTGATGAGGCCCAGCCGTAGGGGAACCTACAAACA
The DNA here is from genome assembly GCA_018135685.1 of Themeda triandra. Lineage (NCBI taxonomy): Eukaryota > Viridiplantae > Streptophyta > Magnoliopsida > Poales > Poaceae > Themeda > Themeda triandra. The sequence continues at coordinate 36,127 of JAENPR010000170.1, read as the reverse complement.
CTGAATGTCCCGGCCACGGTCAAAGACGTGAGGAGGTCACATATCATTTCTGTAAAAAATATATATATTAAAGGTCTCAAGCACTATTTTTAATAAGAAGCGTCTTGTTTATTTTGACATATATATACCTTAACACAAGACATTTTGTTGACATATAATATTTTACAAAGAATCAGAAGATGCAACACAGCGGTTGTGTTTGGGATTGTGATTAGGCGGTGGGTCATTTAAGCTTTACTGTGATTAGAGGTCAGCATATATGTGATAAGGGGTCACGGGGCACTGAGATTAGGATTTCTGGCCCTCCGTTTACAGTTTACACACATGATGTTGTCCTTTTTGGTCGCCAATATCCTTATAGGTCCGCTCTACTTATCAGGTGGAAGCAAAATTAAAAGAAAGTCACATTTAGCTCCTATTAAGAATTGAATATGAACATTAAACAAGTATTGTAGCGCCGTACTCTAAACCCTTAACCCTAATCATTTATAGTAAAGTGAGCAAATATGTTGTACTAAATGGATCGGATGTGGCTGGTTGGTTAATTATTCATTTCACTAGAGGCCACCCATCATGCATATATATGCAATATGGCGTCGTGACAGAGGGAGAGACTTGGCTACTCCCATGAAAAAGATACACTCCTGCAAGTAACGGAAACATTACAAGTTAGAGGAATCTCGAGACACAGATCGTTACCTTCTTGCAAGGCTCACCCTACTCACTTAGGCACTTAGCTTTAGATACTCTACTTTGGCCCCTAGGATCTTTTATTTTTGATCTCTGTGGGACAAGGGAGATAGATACACATGGGCCTGTGAGGCATCAGGAGACGATGCCGAAAGGATATGATGCATACACGTTTTGTCAATGCAACATCTTTCTTCTATGGACTTAGTGTTGCCACCGGAGATTCTGAAGGTACTCTGCTGATGATTGAAGCCAAGGATTGGCACCTGGATGATGTGTAGGATTAGAGAAAAAGAGAAGGATCGGCAGCTGGATAGTGGGTAGGATTAGAGAAAAAAGAGAATACGTGAAGAAGCTAGAAACACCTAGAGGAGGAAGACAAACAGGGAAATGAAAGGGAATTTCAGAGGACAGAAACGTGTGTGGATTCTGATTTCTGAGTAATCATCGATACCTCATCAGTTAGTGTCCAAGGATTATCTCGACAATAAATAGGTGGACAGGCCCAATGATAAACTTTCTTATCTATTTCTATTACACGGCCCATCTTGTGACACAAGTTGCCTGGGAAGGATGCATTTGTCGACCGCCACCATCATCAGTCCACTCTGCTTCTCATGTGAAAACAAAATGCAAACGAGAACAAAGTCATATTAGTCGATTAAAATCCAATATGAATATTAAATGAGCTGTAGGGCCCATCGCCCAATTATGTGTAAAGTTGAGGAAATATAGCACTAAAAGCATCTCCCATGCATGCACCTTTGGCGTCATGACAGAGAAAGTTAATTACGAGCTCCCATGAAAAGTCCATGCCTTAGACAGATCAATAGAGTTGTAGCAACGAACCACTATGCTTGTCATAAGGGTCACCCTTCCTTCTCACTTAGGCACTTAGCTATTGTACAGAGATGGGTAGTAGGCCCCTTGGATCTTTCATATTCGTTCTTCGATCTCCATGGGACATGGGATACGTACACATGGTCCTGTGAGGCATCAGGAAATGGTGCTGATAGCAGACAATGGCTACATGTTTCATCAGTGCGGCATCTTACTTGTATGGTCTCAATGATGCTACTGGATATGGTCGAGGTACTCTATAGATGGATCGCATGCTTGCCGAAGGGTTGCAGATTTTGAGACCATAGGCTAGCAATAACTGAACCTGAGAGAATTACGACGAGGAATACCAGTCAACTGCAGAGACTAGATGAGCAATTGGGCCAGTGTTCATTCAAAGGTATTTAGGCTTATAAATTCAGATAAACTTTAGTCATGTCAGTCGTAGCTACTTTCATGTGGTTGTCCTTGTGTTGAGTAGAAAAACAGATCATCTCTTATCCCGAACCAACCTCGTCTATCTATTCAGAACGAATGATTAGTATATCTAATCACACATACCTCCTTTCCACTATAGACTTTCTCCCCTACCATTTAATGGACCATTCAGGGGTTAAACGACATGGTTTTCTTTGTTCCCTAATTCCCATTGTTTTGGTACTGCTTCTTCTTCTGCTTGTTCCCTTTCTTTGTACTTGTTATTTGTTTTTTCAAAGAAATCCCTGCCCCTCTAGGTTTGTCAAAAAAATGTCATTTTAGTCAACTCACATCCTAATGTCATGTAATGGTATAGTAATTATATTTAGAGTGTGTTGGCAAATCTTAACGCACACCGACTAGAGTAAAGATAATGTGACAAGAGTGGCGCCTGGTAGCAATGCTTACTGCAAACCAGAACTATCACCAGAGAGAGGGTGTCACAAGTCCTCCTCGGGCAATGGCTCTAGGGATGCTAAGCAAAGCTAAGCTCTAGTGGTGTCGCAGGATATACCAAGTGGTAACTCTGCAAGCTTACAGAGACCGATGTAGCACTTCGCTAGGATGAGTATTCCAAGGTTTATATCGTACCCAAGGGAAAGCGTGCTAGAGATGGTAGTAAGGAGAGGAGTCCTATCTTAACTAGCCTCAACTAGTGTAGTGAGGATAAACGAAGTCGTAGAGGAAGGTTGATGTGGTCCTGGATAACTCTAAGATAACTAGTGTAGTGTAGCTAGGTGGGAGGATAACGAGTGAGAAAAGACTCCTATGACTCTAACTCTACGTGTGTGGACTAATCTAATCTAGTAGTGGAAATACACTAAAGTCGCTAACCTAAACTACTTGGCTGCTGGAGGTCGACTGCAATAGGAGATACAACCCCTATCCAAGCGGACCTTGGTCTTATTAGGAGCCTATCAACCAAACCCGACAGTGAATAGAACCTAATGGGAAACGTAGGCCTGTCATGCTCACCGCCGACCGTTATTACATGTCCGAATATTGAATGGTGACATTCAAAGGTGGGTTTTAGCTTAAGCACCACACTTATGCTAAATCCCACAACTCAGACTAAGTATACAACCTAGCCCAAGCCCCGTATTACCGGCGAAGAAAACAGCCAAACAGACAAGACTAACTTATCTAGTGAACAACTACTACAAGATAGACTAGGACACTACAACACTACTACTAGAATAGTATTGCACTAAGTACGTACTGAAAGTAAATACTCAGAGAAGTAAAGGGAAAGTAAATATATTAAGTATTGAAAGTCTTACAAAAGAGGAAAGGTAAAGAGGAATACCAGACTCTCCAGAAGACGACTCCGGACACTCTGAGTTTCGCTCGACTCAACTCTAACTCCCACACTAGACTAACAATGACACTTACAACTGGAAACTAGAGCTAAAGTGGAACCAACATGTCTAGAGTGGGTGGATGCAGCCTCTATTTATAGGGGAAGGTGGAGTAGGGGCTACTCCACCGCCACGTCAGCGATCTGCGTGATGTTGCTTCTTAACCCTTGGATCAAACCGACCTTGAATGGACGTCTGGGAATTCCTACACATGGGAAATGTGCTGGGAAGGTCGGTGAAGTGTAATCGACCTTGAGTGGGCCCACATCCCAGGTCGGGGAATTCTTCCCTGTGAGGCCACGTGGCATCTTCTAGAAGCTCCAGAAGGTCGGTGGAGTAGAGCTGACAGGTGGGTCCCACCAACTCCAGGTCGGCCGACCTGGACATTGGCAGGTGGACCCACCAGCCTTGCTCCACTGCTGTCTCCACGTGTCATGGGGTGTGTAGCTTGCCCATCTTCGGTCTGGTTCTTTCAGATAGGTCCATGGATCCTTGTATTTTCATCTTTCACCCTTGAACAGAAACACAAGTGTGATCTGAGGGTCGAGATGGACTTGAGTGTGGTGCACTTGAATCCTGGAAGCGAGCCAACACCTGGACCAACCCAGAACCAGGTCGATCGACCTGACCTTGGTGGGTCTAGGGGCTCATTTCCCCCCAAATGTGAATGTACCTGCATCCAAATACTAAGAGTACAAGTGGAACCTTTTAGTGATAAAAGATTCATATGCTATGTCATTCTTCCTCTGTCTTTGACCTGTTGACAAGGTTCTGGAGTGTGAAATTTATAACTTATTCCTCGTCAACAGAGTGTCAACTAACAAATGCACAGTAAAGTGAGCAAATAAGTTGTACTAAATGGATTGTATGTGGCTGGTTGGTTAATTATTTATTTTATAGAGGCCACCCATGCACAGCGACGAAGCCCAAAAAAAATTAGGCCGGGCTGAACAAAAGTCTCTGTAAAAGGCCCAAATAATTAAAAGAGTCTCACACATTTTCCTGTGATTTTCCCAAGGATTTACCGGTGTTATGCATTAAGTGGTAAGCGATGTTCCCGTCGACGATGAGGCGCCAATGGTGACTTCGAGAGTTTCCAGATCTGCAGGGTGCTCAGTCCTTCGAAGGTGCTCATAGGGGTGGAGGTAGGATTTGCGTATGTGTGTTCATAGGGGTGAGTGTGCGTGCGTATTGTGAGCGTCTGCGTTGTACTGTGTAATCTCAAAAAAACTATCTCCAATATTTTTTAACCCTTCCAAATCTATATAATTAGACATAAAAATTAAGGTGTGGCTTGGGGGGTGGGGCTCCACATATCCTGGATCGGTAGCTAGCCAGGGCTGAAGCCCGGGTAGCACGACCGCTGGCTCCGTCGCTGCCCATGCATATATATACAACTATGGCGTCATGACAAGTTAGGGGACTACCGAGATGCAAATCGTTCTCCAAGGCTCACCCTACTGACTTAGGCACTTAACTTTAGCAACTAGCCACTCTACTTTGGCCCCGAGGATCTTTTAGTTTTGATCTCCATGGGGACATGGAAATACACATGGGCCTACGAGGCATCAGGAGAAGACGCTGCGAGGATATGATGCATACACATTTTGTCAGTGTAGCAAGTTTCTTGCATGGACTTAGTGTTTCCACCGTAGGGGATCAAAGAACTCTGCAGAGGATTAGTAGGAATAGTCTGAGAAGAAGCGCAAAAGACCTAGACGAGGAAGACAAACAAGGAAATTAAAGAGGAATTCCAAACGGCATGGAGACATGTATGGAGTGTGTGAATAATCATTGATACCGCATCAATTAGTGTAGCTTTCGTATCGGATTATCTCAACACAAAATAGGTGGACAGGCCCAATGATAAGTCCCTTATCTATTTCTATTAGGAAAAAGTCCACTTTTGCTCCCTTTTTTTGAGGAAACGTTAACGCCATAGTTCGATTTTGCTCCAACGTGAAAACCAGACAAAAGTGCTCCCTCAGTTACCGAATCTGTACACTTGACCTCCCTGCCTGGTTTCAACCGTGGTTTTTTCTTACCTGACGCCACGGCGGATATGGGCCCAAGGTGACTCAGTGGTACGCTAGTTATAGAAAAGAGGTGCACGTGGTAAGATTTGGTCCACCATGAGCCAAAGAATATCCCCCCCCCCCCCCCCCCTAGCTCCCACAGCATGCGGTGCTTGGGCGCTGCGCTTGGAAGGAGCGTACCCCTGGTTGGGCGTGCACTGGGCGCAGGCAAGGGCGCTACCCGCTAGGAGCCGGTCGCAGGAAGCAGTGAAGCACGGGATTTGAGCTGACCATGCAAGGTGAGTGCTAAGGCACAAATGGACCCCTTCAATTTTGAGTTGTTTTTGTTTCGGGATCCCTTGATTCTATTGGAGTTTGTGTAATTTAACTAGTAAAGGATACATCTGACTACTATTCTAGCTTATGCTTTACAATGTTAGTCATATTTTAAGGTCAACAGTTACCTATATTTAGCACTTGTAGTCTTATTTTAGAAATGTATTGAACCTCATAGCGTGTATGTTTTGCATGTAGGCTTCACATGCTTAGCCATGTACGGTTGTGACTTGCTCCCTTTTCGGTTCCATTTTGATGGGGAGTTCCTTAGAAAAAACAATAGACTGTAATAGACTGTTTTATGATAGAGAGGTACTGTTATGTGGCTGCTAGGGTTGAGGGAGATTGATTGGGATTGAGGGAGCAGCGGCTGTCAGCGTGAACAGTACCTGCGCTACAGTACCGGCGGGTACTGTGCACAGGGTGGCGGCTGCAAAAAAAGAGAGAGAGGGCTAGGGTTTTGGTCGGTAGGAACGCTGGCCGTGGGGCTCTGCCCATAGCCGGCAAGAGAGAAGGGATTTCCTTCTAATCTCTTGCTTGATTATAGATTGATACATCTCTCTCATTATATAGAGAGGTTTGACTTGGCCTCTAAGCAAGCGAATAATTAACCCTAACGGGCTATGGCCCAATAGGCCCCCGATTACTCTAACACCAACACACATGCATGATCCTATTGAGAATAAAATATACAGTCCTTTGTGGATCTAGTGGAGAGCTATTCACCTGAAATGAATAGTTTATAAGATGATATGGCTTTGTTACACGGGAGCGTATCAGGTGCAAACCAAATAAGCTGTGCAAACTTGCAAACTCTCGATCAACACCATAGGATCCCAATCTGATGTCTAGGGAGAGAAGTGGGCTATTTTTTTATAAAAAACAGCCCGCCATTTACCACACAAATCTCGTTTTTTTAAAACACCCCTCCCTTGTGTCACGCAGACTCTTCGTTTGTCCCGTACCTGAGTCAGACCGCCGCCGACGATTCTCCGCCGGACATGTGCCCAATGGATCGACTGCTTTTTACAAAAGAAAATCGATCGATTGATTTTCCGTTGCCACAAATCATGCATTCCGTCAGTACTCAGGTACCAAGAGGCAGATCCTGAGCGAGTCTCTCATCGTGCTGGGCGTGATCGGCGGCAACGACTACAAATTTTGGTTCGCCGCCCGTAGTCCTCGCGAGCAAGCCACCCAGTTCATCCCAAACATCGTCGCGACCATTAGCTCTGCTGCCAGGGTGTGCTGCCTGTTATGCTTGGACTTCGAGTACGCGGGCGGGCGGCGACTCGCGGCGAGTCTCGGCGACAGACGTACAGGAGATTAGGGAGGGATGATTTAAAAAAAACGAGATTTGTGTGGTAAATGGCGGGCGGTTTTTTATAAAAATAGCCCACTTCTCTCCCTAGACATCGGATTCGGATCCTATGGTGTTGATGGAGAGTTTGCAAGTTTTTGCACAGCTTGCTTGGTTTGCACCTGATACGCTCTCTTGTTACAAATACATAAGAAAATCAAGCTTTGATTGGTTCTTTCTGGTTCCCACTCATTGGTATCTAAAATTGCCCAACGAATGCGCACTGATGGGTCATGCATAGCCACACGACTGCTGGAACACCCTACACAACACTCCTTTGCGTTGGCCGATTATCCCTGATCTATTCTTGTTGATGATGGAGGCCGTGGCGATTGGCGCTTGTGGTGGTTCCTGGTGGCTCAACAGTATTAAAATATAAACACAATCATGACTGGTGGCCGAACGCTTTTTGTTGGCATCTGCCAGTTGCCATAATTATATTACCCTGAATTGGTTCATATGCAAGCCTAGAAATTACAATGGCCCACGTAAATACATGATTTGCGGAAATTACTTAGCTATCACAATGATTTAGTTTTTTGTTGCTATATGTGCAATCCTATTGCAACCCAAGCGATTGTTACATTCAACGAAATATATTCTTTGGAAGACAGACGTGCATCCGAATACGTAAAGAATTGTTAGATCATCTTCCAACACCTAATTAAACAGGTTGACATTACTTAATATAGGTTCCTGTGGCCAGAAATGAGACAAATACATGTATGGTCAATTGCTAAGTACCTAGCCTTAGTTACTTGAGGGGCTCTGGTCGAGCAGCAGAAACCGAGTAGGGAAGTTAGGGTTTGGGGCGGCCGCCGCCGCCACCACTGCCTGCGGCCCCCGTTCCCTCGCCTCCGGCCTTGCTGCCGGCGGTTACCCGGGGGCGGGGGTCCGCCTCGTTTTCCAGTTTTCCTGTTTTTTCATAGGGTCTTAATCGAGTCCTAGGTCTAGGGTTTGCTCGCCGTCGATGTTCGGCGGCGGAGTTAGGTTTGGTCGGAGGAGCATGGCTCCTTTGCAACTTCGTCTTCCTGGTGACGCCGGCGATGCGAAAGCGGCGGCGGCGCAGAGGAATAATTTCTCCCAGTCTCTTCCGTTCTCCGATGGCGATCTACTCCGACGTCAACGGAGAGGTTGGGGAGAACTCTCTTGGAGTCGAGGGCCGGTGCATTGTTGTCTTCATCAGGTGATGATGCTGTTGACCCTGTTAATCTCGAGGAACATGTTTGGTGGAAACCTGAGCACTGCTCGGGTTGCCGGTGATGGAATCGAAGGATGCGTCGTGGGTACAGGAGTTGGCCGATGCGCCTGGGAGGCAACGTCGGCTGATTCGCCCAGAAGTAAGTCCTCCTCTGCAGCCTCCACCCTGTGGAGTTTGGCTCTGGTGCCTGACGACGATTGTTACGCGGCTTCGATGGCGGTGATGGATGGATCTCTGAAGTCTTCGAGGAAGATGAATAGGAGTTGTAAACTTCTATGCAATTTTCCTTTTCTTTGGAGTCCAGTCTGTAAAAGGGCCGGTGTAAGGCACTAAGATGAATACATGTTTCTTCTAAAAAAAAGCCTTAGTTACTTGAGGTTTTAAGGTCGAAACCCACAAGCAACTTTGTTTTTTTTCCCATTTTTTTGGTAAAACCTTGTAGCATTTTTTCATTATTATTTTTTTTTTTGCTATAATTGGTTGAGAATCTCTGGTATCGCAACGATCTATTTTTTTGTTGCTGTAGGTATAGCTCTTTTGCAACGCAAGCGACTACTACATGCAAGATAGATGTGCTTTCGCAACCAACTCATATACATTGCAACATAGACACGCTTTTGCAACCAACACCTAACGCGTTGCCATATCACATCAGTATTGCAACGCCAACAAAAATGCCTGCAACGTAAATCAAATCATGGCAACAGTAATGACTTATTGCAACCGATTTGCAATTGATTGCGATAGCACTTACTTACTGCAATGATCTTCGCACTTAGGGCCACGAAATAATTTGCGTGGCAAAAATTCTATCTATTACAACCGAAGGTGCAAATGATTGCAATAACACCCCTTATTGCAACCAAATCGTGCCGATGCGACAAAAATGCGTGGCATAAGGGCAAAAGTTAGTAGTACTGTTGTCTGAACTGGAACCAATGACATGATGGAATGCTTATGGATGGAGACTGAGAACTGAGAAGCTAAGCTTCACTTGCGAACCAGGAAAACATCAGTTTGGAAATAATGCACTAACTGAATAACAAAAAGTGTGCACTATCTCCTGAATATCTTTCCGAATATTATGAGTTTCTTTCAGATTTGGTGTTTATACTATGTTTTACTTCTGAGTCAGCATTGTGTTCCACTAACAGTCCTCCAAACAAGCAATCATTACAAGGCTTTGTATAACAAATTTCATGACTGTTAATCAGTTTATGAATAGCTAATGCGTGCAGTAGCAGCGGCCGCTATATATATTTTCTTTGAAAGAAGAATGGCAGGAGCTTTGCCTTGCCGTTCAATTAAGTAGAGAAACATGGTTTATGTACAAGCAAAAAGGATGGAAAAAAAGCTACATGTGCTACTCAGTAATCAGCATTCATAACGGAATAAAAAATCTGATACAAAAATTAAATGAGCCATAGTGCCAGATCACGTGCCTCTAGTGCAGAGCAAAAGGCTAATAGCCGTCTATAAGAGCAAAGCTACAAAGCTTGCAGCTCCCTAGTAAGAATCACAAGGGTTAGCTCCTCAGAAGTTTGTCTGCTCTGACCTAGCTGTACGGTTACACTTACACAATAGGAGATAGAGATGATACGTGTAGGCTTGCGATTGCGAGACATCAGGAGATCACATGAGATTATAGGAGATGTTGGGGCACATCCTTTCTAGACAGTGCTTCTTGTTGGCTCCAGGTTTTAATCTGTGGTACACGTAGGCACTAGTGGTCTGAGAACTACAGAGCAACTGTCGATTCAGCACCTGTTCTTTTCGTGATCAGCCCTATCACGTCATTTTCTGTTCACTTACTTCGTTTTCATTCCTCTGTTTTTGGTCTTTAACCACACTCTGTCTTCTTAAGCTAAAGCAGCCCTGCAGAAGAACTAGTGCCACTCTGCAAGTCACCATGCTCTTTGATGAGGCCACCACCTGAATCAGCTAGCTGCACGGTTACACTTACACAATGGGAGATAGAAGTGATACGCGTAGGCTTGTGATTGCGAGGCATCAGGAAAGTACACGAGATTATAGGAGATGTTGAGGGCACAACCTTTGTGGGATTTACTGCTTGTTGGCTCATGGTTTTAATTTGTAGTACATGTAGGCACCGGTGGTTTGAGAACAACCGAGCTGCTCTCCGGTCACCATTAGTTCTTTTCGTGTATCACATCACTTTCTCTTCACTCCGTTTTCATTTCCCTGTTTTGGCTCTTTGACCACACTCTGTCTTCTAGAGCTACAGCAGCCCTGTAGAAGAACTAGTGCCACTTTGAAAGTCACCATGCTCTTTGAGCTGGTCACCAGCTGAATCACTGCCGCCAGAGGAGTGGTCCATACTCAAATTTTTTATGGTCATACTTTTATGTGGAGAGCAAATTGTGTCTATTAGTTACCAAGGATTTCTGATTTACAATAAAGGGGATGATCTGTGTGCCTTGGATTAATAAGATTGTTATCGATTACACAATTATGGTCTCTCCACATTATTGCTTGTTGGAGAATATTTTATAGTTGACAAATGTCTGTTTAATTAAGCTCCGTGTGTCCCCTGAAATCTCCACATAACCTTTCAGAGGTTTTGTATGATTCCAGGTGGAAGGTTTTCTGATCCCAATGGCAATCAACCAGAGAGCTTTTTGCATCAATAGCTGAATTTATTTTAGCAATAAAAATCTGAAGTCTCAACTTTTTGTACAATGAATTGAGATCCTATTTGGGCCAGTCTATATGTGGTTCATGTTCTACTTTTTTACACAATGTTTACCTTTTCTTCATTTCACTGTAGAAGCAAATGAGTCTGATGTGTTATGCACATATACAGGTTAATTAAGTGACAAAACAATAGCACTACTAGTAGGGATGCAAGGTGGGCGTGAAATCGCAGAAGTTAAGCCTATTTGTGGGTTAGCACGCCTTACATCCCTAACTATTAGGACTTCTTAAAAAGTTCATTCGGTTTCGTGACATTTTGTTCTATGAAGCGACGAATAACGGTAGTGAATGATCGAGTAGAGTAACGAGTTTGTAGGATATGCCCATACATTAGGATCCTTTAATATTGAGAGTTCCTGAAAACCTTCAGTTGATAATGTGTAATGTATCTAACAAAGCCACCAACTGGGCTTCATTTAGCATGCGTGCCCCATTGTAAGACAATCCTATTTTGATGTTCATTCATAATCCATAAATAGAGGAGCAGAGTAATTCATAACAAGATGATGACATCTCTGAAACTGAAGAAGGCATGTTACGTTGCGCTGGTGCTTGGATCTGCTTCTATGTCACTATTAGCTTTCTGAGCATAGGTAATTTGCAGAAGAACCATATGTACGGATCTTGAGAGGAACATGATGTATTGCTCCTCCTCTGATACCTTGTGTAGGAAGGAATGGATAATTTGGGGGCTAACACTAGTCCCACCATGTAAATTTGAACACAAAGGAAACTAAAAATTCACAAACACAGTTTCTGAACTGTGATACTAAAGTGTAGTAGGGACATAGCTTTGCTGCTTATACTATCGTCTGATCTGGATCCCAGACGGAATTCTTACTGATGGTGATTGAGAAAATAAGCTGCTTTTGCGAAGAAAGCAGGCTTCAGTTTGCAAATAATGTGCACTATCTCCTGAATACCTTTCGGAATGTTATGGGCTTCTTTCAGTTTTGATGTTTATATTTTTTCTTCTGTGTGGGCATTGTATTCTAGCACTAACAAGTGTTACATCGCCATACTGACAAATTTATTGACCGTGAATCAGTATCTGTGCTAGTAATCCATTCAGTAGCACCTGTTATATGCATGTGCTAGTCAGTAATCAGCACTCAGACGGAATGAAAAATCTGATAAAGTTAGTTCCCAGAAGTGGAAAAATGTGGACACTGGATGCTGCCCAATGTCAATGCATTGTATTTCTCACATCATAAGTGCAGAACAAGTTAAGTACGGGCCCCAATGAGAAATGTGAGCCTAGAAAACCAACAGAAAAGCTTACAAGTTAGAGTTCTCTCAGGTTTGAGCATCTAGTGAAATTAGGTATCTTCTTGCAAGGGGCACCCGTCTGGCTTTTTTACTTAACCACTTAGGTTCTTAGCTACTCTACTGTACATACGGCCCCTAGAAATCCCTCAGTTTCATTCATTTTCTCCATGGGACATGGAAGATAGAAATGGGCCTGCGAGGCTTCAGGAGACGATGTGGTCACCCAAAGATGCATTACTGTTTTCTTGGTGCACCATCTGCCATGTACGGACTTAGAGTTGCCACCAGAGTTTCGGAACATCCAACCTGATCATGCATAGTGAGATAGTGAGTTGCGCGTGCATGCTCATGAAGGTATTTCATGCTTAAGGACTATGGATTAAATGACACTAATACCATTTAATCACTGATCCCAATAGAATTAAGAAGAGGAAAAACATTAAATTAAAGTACCATAAGGTACTATCGATCATTCAAATGTAATCAAGCTTCTGACAAGAAATTCAGATAACCTCTTTGCCGGCAATCCAACTTTATGTGTCTTTGCCTTTTGAGACCAAGGAAGAATTCATTTCTCGTGCGTAAAGCTCATTTTTCTGAACAAACTGTGCCAGAGTTATAGATGGGACGGGCGTAGCTATGAACTGGTTGATGCAGTGAAAGCCATAGTTATCTGGCTATTGAAAAACAGCAAAGCAATGCACTAGTTGTCCAGAAGAATATAGTATGGTAAAATCATATATTTCTTTTTTTATCGAAGGATCCAGAACCTAGCTTGATTAGTAAGAAGGATAACAAGTGTTACAAAATGTGCCAGCAGCGCACAAGAGATTTTATAAAATGTTCAAACCACGGTATGAACAACTAGCAGCCCGGAATGCAGTTGCTGATTTCCACAGTTTTGTGTCAATTTTAGGTGGCATGTCGCCTACGTCACTGCTCCTACTAGCTGCAACGAAGTAGGCGGTAAAAACAGGATTAGCTGCAGCTTCCTGTTTCCTGCAAGGCTGCATGGCACTATGTTTATGCCTCATCTCAAACGTTTGCTGAAGACTTGTTTCACTGTTCTGTATTCTCTATCGAAAACTCGCATGCTTCTTCCCTTCTAATTAAATTTCCCAGTGATATATTTCCCGGCTTCGCTGATACCTGTCCTTGAGCAAGTAGCTAGGGTCAACGAACCATTCTTTCATATTGTTGAAGTGAGCCCAGTCGTCCGGATGAATTCCTGCTCTTCCTTCCCAAACTGAAAACTTTACCCAGACTTGCCTGGAGAAAACACACTCATGGAGAACAGGTGTACCGTGGTTTCCAGGTTATGCATACACAGTTGCCATAAATATTTTTAGATGTCGAGGTAGACAGAAATTTGTTGTGCTCTAAGCCTCTAACCATGTTCAATTAGACTACTTGATCATAGGTAACTAACATTTTAGAAACTAAATACAACGAGACCATGACTGGAAGATGTGCCTCGGCATGTGGTCGCTAAAAACAAGAAAACCGGAAAATTTTCCAAGAACCTGATGCCCTTTGGTTTAGGATCATCAAAGCTAAATACCTAGACTCCAATGGCTTCTTTAACTCAAATGCTGTTGGGGGATCACAGTTCTGGAAAAGTATACATGCTATCAAACACCTTTTCAATTGGGGAGCTACATTCCAAGTGGGTGATGGGGCTCATTGCAGATTCTCGGAAGACTGCTGGGCTAAGAAAGTTCCTCTAAAAATCTGCTATGAGAGATTGTACAAGTTAGTGAGAGATCCCATGATTTTTGTGCAAGACTGTAGAGAGGGGGAGAATTGGCACATGGACTTTAAAAGATCTTTAACTCCCGCTGACTATGAAAACTGGCTTTGCTTAGTGGAGGAGTTGAAAGATGTAGCTCTAACTGACAACAAGGAGGATTTAGCCAGATGGGAGTTGGACAGTAAAGGGAACTATACTTCGAAATCACTTTATAGATTCCTGTCTGATAGGGGCACTCCTAACAGAGTGGTAAATTATGTGTGGAAGAGCAAGATTCCACTCAAAATAAAAATTTTTCTCTGGCAACATATAAATGATAGGTTACAAACTGCTGTTAATCTTGTCAAGAAAAATTGGAAGGGGGAACCTGTTGTCTCTTTGGGTCCTTTGAGGATAATGACCACATTTTCTTTAACTGTCCTATGGCAACCTAGGTGTGGAGTTTCATACAGGGGGTTTTTAAACTTGACAGTTACCCAAGGCCAATGGATGACTTCTGCCAAACTTGGCTTCGAGGGGAGATTAAACTGGCATACAAATTCATCATCTTTATCTTTGCAGGGATTACATGGGCCTTGTGGCTGAGCCGAAACAAGATGGCAATACAAAAAGTTATGCACAAAGCAACTACTGATGTTCTCTACAATGCTGTCCTACACATGCAGAAGTAGAGCGTTGCGCTCAAGCATGAAGACCAGGAGACGTTGCAGGAACTGAAGACGGTGGTGATGGACGGCATCAAGAACTTCAAGCCATCTTCGAGCAACCTGTCTTTCGTAGAGGAGATCTAAGTAGTTTAGCCAGCCATTGTTGAGCTCAGTTTGAGATGTATTCTTGCTTTAGCTGGTGCTAGCTCTTTCAGACTGGCTGTAGGGGAGGTTGAGAACTTTGCTGGTCACGCTGGTATCCCCAACTTTTATCTTTCCTGTACGGTTACTATGGCTTTCAATATAAGTGGAGTTTGCTCCTTTTTTTTTTAAAAAAAACAAGAAAACCATGAAACTATTAAACCAGTCATGGAGCTCGATTGTGGGGCCTGTCTGTAACTAACTGAACATGAATGAGATAGAGCATCTCCAGCAGTTCCTCATATGACTTGCCATCCAACAAAATTTGGCAAAAGAAGCAAAAATCAATCTCCAACAGTTCCTCATAGTGACTTGCTAAATTTCTTCGCTTGCCAAATCGCTCCTCTGCGCGCGTATTATTGCGCATGCGAACTCGACTCCGTATCAGTCCCCCCCCCCCCCCGCTGACTACATTTCCCGCGGTCTTCTAAAATTTCCAATCGGTTCCCGCGCTTGACCAGGCACGACTCCTCCAGATTCCGTCTCGCGCTATATCTGCGCCCCGCCCTCCATCGCCGCGCCGAAGAGACTCGTCGCCTGGCCGTTCCCTCCATCGCCGCGCTAGGATCGAAGAGGAGAAGTACACACCGCTCGCCGAAGAGACTTGTCTGCAGATTCTGTCGCCTGGAGGACAGGATTGCATTGTCTGATTGCTGTCTTCTGCTGGCGACCAACAAGTGCTCCATGATACGACAAAAATTCAGAGCTACGCCATGCACGATGAAAGGACAGAGCAGGAACAATGCCATGCCGTAGCTACAATGGCATGCACGACGAGTAAAGCAAGTGCCATTAACAAATAAATTTATAGATGATTACACTTGAGTATATCATAGAAAATTGTCTATAAAATATAAAGGGTTCAGTGCACTTGAGATAATATGACGGGGTCGCGATCGAATAGAAGATGACGGGGTCGCGACCAGGGCTACGCACGAAGGGAAGATGACGGGGATCGAGCGTAGGCGGAGGGGAAGATTACCAGTCAACAACCTCACTTGGTGGGCCTCCTCTTTTTTTTTTTTTTTTTAATTTGGCAAGTAAAAATAGGGAATTATTGGAGATGGGCTCTTTTCAACTTAGTAAATTATTATAGCAACTTGCTAAAACACGCAATTTGGCAAGTGAGAAATAGAGAACTGTTGGAGATGCTCTCACAACTCATTCATGTTCAGAGCACTCAGTGAATGTATGTGCTTCCAAACACCTTTGTGGCTTGCTGTGACATACTGTACCGCAGGATGCTAATATATATTTCTCATGTGTGCCTCTGGTGCGGAGCAAGGTTTGGCTTGTGGAAATTGTGTCGTCTGTATATTGTATATATATAAGAGCGTTACATAGTTTGCAACTGCAGAGTCACAAAGCTCCATCTACTCCGAAGTATTCTCTCATCTAGCAGACAGCAATATGACTGAATTAGGTGATAGACAGCAATATGATTGGGAGTGTGAGGCATGAGGAGATGGTGCTAGCGGTTGAGAAATGCTCCATGTAACTCTTCCGTGTGCATTGCCTCTTCGAAGATGATATGCTGCACCACGAATGATCTGCTGCATCCTCAGCTACCTAGATATGAGATGATGGCATCCGGCGACCCAACCGATACTGCATGATGGATTTGGTTGACAGAAGATCTCCATCGTCACAAACGCATAGATCGTAAGAGGTGCAAGAGTAGCCACTTTCAAAACTGGATCTGGATCAGATGTATTTGATATAGCGACGGTACCTTTGGTAGTCATGTCATCATGGTCGCCAAAAACTGGTCAGACGAACTAGAATGACTCGCCTAAAACAAATCACAAACAATATATCACATTGCATACTCAAAACGATCATCCATCACAATTACTGATTGTTTCTAACAATAACCTAGCCAAGATTGTATAAGGGGCCTAGCGCAGGGGTACGTAGCGCTGGGCGGTGGCCCAGAAACGGCGGCAGCGGCCGGCGCAAGCGCGGGGTAGGGGGTGGTGCTAGGGTTGCGCAGGCGGCGGTGGCTGCGCATGCGCAAGGTAGGAGAGAGAGCTTGAGGGTTGGAGAGCTAGGGTTTTGGGTTTGACCCAATTCCTTTGTTGATTGCAACAAGTACATGGTGCCTCATATTTATAGTCCTGGCAGCACTTGCCCCCTAAAAACCGGAGATCTTGCGGATCCTTTGTTTCCTATTTTATTTATTTCTAATTTCCTAATTTATCTAGATGACGTGGCGATCTCCGTAGACGGCGGCGGCGGAGGCGGGGCTGCGCCCTCCTCTCCCCTGCGGACGTCGTCTTTGGCCCGCAAGACGCGGCTGTTGCGGGCGGCATTGATGTTGCTCCCTTATTGGGCCCTCTAACTGGCCCAATTTCCTGGCCCATTTGTGGAGTCCGCGTTGCACTTGTTACAATACTCCCCCTTTCCCCAAGCGTCGCGTCCTCGCGATGAAGTTGAGCCTAGTCATTGACGCTGTTGAGAGAAGATGCTCCTTGCATTGCGGTCTCCTGTTTGTCGGTCATGCGACTGTTGGTGGAGTTGTCGAGGAGATGTAGAGCTGCACGGTGCCGGAGTTGTTGATGTAGCGGAACACGGGGTAGAGGTAGTCGTGGGGGTAGCAGTTGATGTCATTAATGATGAGCATGATGTTGAGGTTTGCATCTCCTTTGTCGGTGTCGATGTAGAGGCATGATATGATGCTTGTTGTAGTGGTGGAGACATTTTAGTGGTTGTTGTTGGTGAGGAGGATGTAGTCGGGGAAGCAGTCATTCAGGTTGTTTTTGCTGTATTGAAGATGAGCATGTTGTGCAGTGTAAACTCACTACAAGCGAAGGTGTTCGGCCAAGTGCGAGGCTCATTGATGCAGAGATTGTCGTGGACAAGAGGGTTGTAGGTGCGGTGCCCATTTGCCATGCTAATTCTGATTGTCACGTTGTTGGAGATCTCATGCCATCGAAACAACATTTCACAACTGTCATTGGACGAGCATAGCTTGTTATAGTAGTGTTTGACGTTCCATGATGGTTCCTTTGACGCCAATTGGAGCATGTGTGCTTGGATGGATGGGGGCAGGCCTGCGGCTCCAGTAGACGGCCACACAGGTGGTGGTCCTTCTGGAGGTAGCTGCCAGTGAATGAGGAAGTAAAAATTGGGGCTGTGCCATAATTGTTACCTCCTGTTGGATTGTGTGGGTGTTGGTGTTGACGTTGTCGTTGGTGTGTTGCGGTGTCGTTGCGATGTCGGGTACGGCGGTGATGATGAGGGCAACTGCGCCCAGCAACGTGGCCACGGGCTGCGCGCTCCTCTTGGCGTAGTCACGACCATCGTTGTTGTTGATGGTGCGGTCGTGGTCGTGAGACGATGCTCCGCTTGGGCGGGCTCATCATCGAACGGTTAGTGGGCGTCGATGGTGATGTCCTCCTTATCGGTGTCGATCCCGGTTCGTCTCCACAACAGGATTGTTGATGGCATCATTAGTTTTGATTTGGCTTGGCTACCGTTGATGGATACGTCAATAGGGGTGCCGATGTCGAGGACGCGGGCATTGGGCGACATGGCCACTAGCGGCGCGCCGCTGCGGCATGGCGATGGGGTTGATGGAGACGGCACCACACATGCGCGTGAGCTCCTTCTCATTGGCCTCGAGACACCGTTGCAGTATGGCAATCTCATCACCGGTGTTGATGGTGACGTCGTTGACGACATTTAAGTCCGATTTGATCAGAACTATGTTCTCTTACTGCAGGAAGAAATTTATGAGTTCTTGTACTCCACCTGCGATTATGGTGCGGACAAGCTATTGTCGACGTTTGTGGTGAAGATCACGAACTCTTCCTTCATGGTGGCGGTGTTCATGGTGTTCGCGGCGACCATGGGTGCCCGAAGGATCGCTATGGTCTCCGGATGCAGGTATAAGGGGCCTAGCGCAGGGGCACGTGGGAACCCTGAGCAGTGTCCCGGAAATGGCGGCGGTGACCGGCGCGCGCGCGGCGCGTGGTGTAGGGTGCGGCACTAGCGTTGCACAAGCGGCAACGATAGCACGTGCGCGCGAGGTAGGAGAGAGAGAGACTGAGGGTTGGAGAGCTAGATTTTCGGGTTTAACCCCAATTCCTTTGTTGATTGCAACTCGAATATGGTGGGTCATATCTATTGTCCTGGCAGGACACTTGGCCCCCTAAGAAACCAGATATCCTGTGGATCGTCCACTTCCTATTTCATTTATTTCTGTTTTTCTAATTTATCTAGATGACATGGTGATCTTGGTAGACGGCAGTGGCGGCGGGGCTGCGCTCACGCCCTCCTCGCCCGCGTGCACAGTGTCTTTGGCCCGCGAGATGTGGCTGTTGCGGTGGCGTGGACATTGCTTACTTGTTGGGCCCTCCAATGGGCCCAATTTTCTAGCCAAGTCCACGTTGCACTTGTTACAGATTGGTTGGTTGTGGAAATCATATTGCCAAAACAAAAAAAAGTTCTTTTTCTGGTTAGTTTTGCAAGACACAAGTAAAGCACAAGGGTTGTACTGAGGAGAAGGAATACGCACTTACCAGTCCTCTGCGCCTTCCATCGTAGCTGCTTCTTGCACGTGGAAAATAGGGCGTGTAACACTTTGACATTGGAAGCACTGGGGTCTGCCTTTGAATAGTTCCTCTTATATCTTTTCTCTCAACGCACTTGGTCTGAAAAATCTTATGGTGAGGCCCATGCGCTGCATAATGAGGATCTTACCTCTCTTGAAAGCAGGAACTTGAGAGAGGCTCCAAGCCGCCAAGTGCTTGTGGGCGCAGACCCATTGTCAAGAAGACATGACAAGCTGAGGGCAAGGTGCTAGTGGGCAGGGGCGTAGCCATCCCACTGCCCGATGAGGCAGGCCATACACCATCTAGTGGGTAGTGGCGTGGCCAGCTGTGCTTTTGACACCATCTCTTTGTCGATCTCCTTCCGCTCTTCCGCAACCCTCTACCACGACTGAGCGAGAGGCCAGGCCCGCATGGAGGACGCAATGGACCACCGGGCAACGAGCGGCATGTTGGCATGGGGTTGTGGAGGGGTCAATATCAAACTCCACAAGTGATAAAACAATAGCACTAGTACGCAGTAGGGATGCAAGGTGGGTGCAAATTCACAAAAGTTAAGCCTATTTGTGGGTTGGCGTTGGTGGACAACCCGCCTTACATCCCTTACTCCTTGGACTTAAAAGTACTTTGGGTTTTGTGCCATGAAGCGAAGAATAATATTAGTGAATGATCGAGTAGACTAATGAGTTTGCATGATATGTGCTGACGTTCAAAATGACTAAGAGAAGGACAATACATCGACAAAGCAATTAACGGGAGATATCTTAAAAAATACTTCCCAAGTGTTTAGCAAGATGCCTAGTGCTCTTTCAAACAATGGCCGATACATGTATGGCCGATACATGTATCGCCCTTAGAACAAAAATGGCCGATGTATACATTGCCCTTAGTCGTCGGCTAGCCAATGTGATGAGTATGGTTGCTAGTTGGTCGCAGGTGGAAAAGTATTTTGAGGATCATTGACAAATTCACCTAAAAATGGGGGGGGGGCATGTGTTGACGCTCAAAACTGACTAAGAGAAGATCAATACATCGACACACTGTGAGACGGGCGAACTCAACATCGAACGAGCGCCGAACGCGCCGCTGGAAGCGCCGGACTCGACGGACGCTATACGAAAGGACCTTCGGTCGCCCGCGTGCGGACGCGAGGCGTCGGACGCGTCCGGCGCCCGTCGGAGCCGACGCGATCAGAGGCGGCGGTCGGGAGCAGCCTGAGCGCCGGACGCCCGATCAAGCGCCGGACGCGGGGAACTGCAGCGGACCGCACGCGACACGGCGCCGGACGCGAGTGTCGGACGCGTCTGGCGTGCGTAGGACGCGGCACAGACGCCTCCGCACGCGGGCTGAACGTCGGACGCCCATGCCGGACGCGCGATCAAGGGCGTCGGACGCGTCCGACGCAGTGTCGGGCGCGACCGACTCCGACCCGGGTCGCGTTTTTGGTAATTTTGGACGTGGGAAACTTGTCGTACGGGCTTTGGAGTTGTTTCCTATTGGGATAAGACCACCCCCTATATATATGAGGGGATCACGGTCGATTGATCCCATCTATCAATCGAAACACAAAACACAACCAATCTCTCTCCTTTTGCCCTAATTCTCTCCTCCACCTCTCTAGTTGTTGTCCGGCGGCTCTCTCCGTGAGTTCTGTTGGCTTCCTAGGCGCCATCCGCTTGTCCTAGGAGATCCTCCACGTGCTCATCCCTGATGGATCCTTCCAGGAGCGGGTTCGGGAGCTTTACCGGCCGTTTACAAGCTCTACATCGGCTTACCGGTCTCTAGATCGGTTTTTGCAGGTTACGCTTCGTAGGCACATTGTTGCAGGTCGCTCAAGGCTACCTCGAGGGCGTCCAATGCCCACATAGGGTGTGTAGGCGCCGGGAACTTTTCAGCGTCAACAATATGCCCATACATTAGGATCCGTAAAGAGTCAGAGTACCTGAAAAATACTACATGTTTAATTGATAATGCATAATGTATCTAATAACGCCATCACATGGGCTTCATTTGGCATGCATGCTCCATTGTAAGGCAATCCTATTTTGATGTTCATTCATAACCCATAACTAGAGGTACAGAGTAATTCAAAACAAGATGATGTCAGCAGAGCTAAAACTGAAGAAGACATGTTACATATCGTGGTGGTTGAGAAGAGTCTTATGTACGATCTTCACGGGAACCTGATGTATTGCTCCATCTCTGATATCTTGTGTAGGAAGGAAGGGATAATTTCAGGGTCAACACTAGTCCCTGCAGGAACTCATGATATGATGGAATGCCTAGTGATGGAGATTGAGGTAAGCTTCTTTTGCGAAGCAGCCAAGCATCAGTTTGCAAATAATAGCGTGAATGAATAACAAAAGGCACCCAAATATGTGGACCCCCTGAATACCTTTCGTAATGTTATTATGGGCTTCTTTCACTTTTGATGTTCATATTTTTCTTCCGAGTCAGCAACTCAGCATTGTGTTTTGGTACTGACAAGCATTACTTCGCTTTGCATGACGAATTTCATGACTTACTATTAATCAATATCTGAAGTAGTAATGCATTCAGAAATGCGAATACTACATGATCATGAAAACACTTACCCGGCAGAAACATAATGGAGGGAGCTGTTATTCTCCATGAAACTTTGCATGAACTACACACCAAGAAACAAGATGGTGTGATTTTTAAAATTGATTTTGAAAAAACTTATGATAAGGTGAATTGGAACTTTCTTCAGCAAACTTTAAGAATGAAAGGTTTTTCCCACGAGTGGAGGGAGTGGATAAAACATTTCACACAAGGAGGCAATGTGAATATTAAAATTAATAACCAATTAGGACCTTTCTTTCAGACTCGTAAAGGCTTAAGGCAAGGTGATCCCATGTCACCCATACTATTTAATATAGTGGTTGACATGTTGGCCATACTAATTGCTAGAGCCAAGGAGGCAGGGCAGGTCGAGGGGGTTATTCCCCATCTTGTCGAGGCTGGCCTATCCATAATTCAGTATGCGGATGACACAGTGATCTTTATGAGCCATGATGTTGAAAAGGCAGTAAACATGAAATTACTGCTAAGTACTTTCGAACAACTTTCTGGCTTAAAAATCAATTTCCACAAGAGTGAAGTCTTTTGTTTCGGAAAGGCCAAAGATCATGAACAGTTTTATTTGCAGCTGTTTGGATGTGTGGTTGGCAAATATCCCTTTCGTTACCTAGGCCTTCCCATGCATTTTAGGAAGCTTTTTAATAAAGACTGGAAGGGGGTTGAGGAAAGATTTGAGAAGAGACTCGGTGGTTGGAAAGGCAAACTCCTAACAGTAGGTGGTCGGTTAGTTCTCATAAATTCGGTACTTTCTAGCTTACGATGTTTATGATGTCTTTTTCGAACTACCGAAAGGAGTGCTAGAAAAACTAGATTGTTATAGATCTCGGTTTTACCGGCAGTGACCAACACAAGAGAAAATATAGACTAGTGAAGTGGGAGTTTATGTGTCAACCCAAAGATCAGGTGGCCTTGGCATTCTAAATTTGGAGATTCGGAACAAGTGTTTACTTAGCAAGTGGCTTTTTAAGTTATTAAATGAGGATGGCATTTGGCAAGAACTGTTAAGAAATAAATATATTAAAAATAAAACTTTAGAAAGTTGTGAAAAAAACCGATGGATTCGCATTTTTGGAAAAGCTTAATGAATGTCAAGGATTCATTTATGAAATTAGGACATTTTGTTGTCGAGAGATAGGTCACGAGACCAGATTTTGGGTAGATACTTGGCTGGGTAACAAACCTCTCAAAGACAAGTTTCCTACGTTGTTTAATATTGTAAGAAGAAAGCAAGATTCTATTGCAACAGTAATGAGTACTCCTTTACTAAATATCTGTTTCCGGAGAAATTTAGTGGGTGCCAACTTATTAAACTGAATAGAATTGTTGCGTCTCTTCAACAATTGAAGTTACTACAGAAAGAGATGTGTTTGTTTGGAATCTCAAGGCTTCGGGAGTTTTTCAGTTAAATCTATGTACGCTGCTTTAATTAACAATGGGGTGAGTGTGTCGTAAGATATTTGGCAAACAAAACTACCAATGAAAATAAAAATTTTTATGTGGTACCTAAAAAGAAGTGTGACTCAAACAAAGGACAATTTGGCTAGGAAGAATTGGCATGGAGATACTTCGTGTAACCTCTGTTATTCTCTAGAGACGATTCAACATCTCTATTTTGATTGTTTTTATGCCAAATTTTTATGGCGCTCTATTCATATACTTTTTGGAATTTCACCACCCAACAATATAAATAATCTGTTTGCTTTTTGGTCCAAAAGGGGTAATAAAAAGTATAATACATTGTTATTAACAGCAGCGACAAAGACTACTCAGGGCTGTATGGCTAACTAGGAATGAAATTGTTTTTGACAAATGCAAACCCAAATCTCTTTTGCGCATCTTGTTTCGAGGACGCATTGGCTTCATCAAGGTGGGCCAGCTTACAACGGCATGATGACCTCAAAGAGCAAATGGTTGGCTGTCTTTTAGACATGTTGGGTTTATGTAGTCAAGAACTTTTTTATTCCAGTTAGCCCTCAGACTTTTGGTGTTCTTGTGTAATCGACGTTTCGTGTGTGTCGGTTTGTAATAATTGGCCTGATTCTATCTTCGGATGGATGAAGCCGGATATTTTATATCCTTTATCTAAAAAAGGGAGAGGAAGAAGAGGGAGGCAGAGTGTCGTGCAGAGGAAGGACACAAGTCGTCGGCCCGTCGCACGTTAACTGTATTCTAGTGCATTGAGTAATGCGTGTTATATGCATGTCAGCATGTCCTAGTCAGTAATCAGCATTCTTGGACGGAATGAAAAATTTGATACAACAATTAAATGACTGCAGTGTCCGATCGTAAGCCTCTGGCAGTCTAGCACAGAGCAAAACTACAAATAAAGGCTTGCAGCTCCTCAGTCCTAGGAGTCACAATGGTTATCACTTCAGCTACTCAACAGTTGTATGCTCCGGTGCACCCACACGTTTGCACACAATGGGATTGCGAGGTATCGGGCGATTATAAGATATTATAGGAGACGCTGAGGGCACAAGTTCATTGAGTGGAGCTATGTGTACACATAGGCAGGCACAGGTGGTCTCAGGGTAATATAGCAACACTCCAAGCAACGGTTAGTACCAGTTTTTCTTAGTAACCATTCCCATGAGACCATGATGTCATTATTTCTTCACTGCCATCACTACTGGAATCAGCGGGTTTGCCGCCCTATATCCAGTCGGCAAAGGGTTTGCCGACAGGATTTGCCTTGGGCTATCGGCAAACCGTTGTCGGCAAAAATCCTGTCGGTAAACGGCTTTTGCCGACAGAAATCCGGCGTGGTCGGCGTACTTTCGCCGACAGACCACCCCCGGTCCGGCGAAGGAACGGCGCCCTCAACTCGGCTGCCGTTCGCTTCGCCGACAGCAAGGTCAACAAGGCTGTCGGCAAAGCTTTGCCGACAGGGGCTGATTCCTGTCGGCAAAGTCACATGTTTGCCGACAGCCAGGTCAACAAGGCTGTCGGCAAAGTCACCTGATTGCCGACAGCCAGGTCAAAAAGGCTATTGGCAAAGTCACCTGTTTGCCGACAGCTTTGGCCGACCGTCGGCAAAGCCGCCTGCCAAGGCTGTCGGCAAACCTGGGATTTTCAGTTAGGATGGAATCCAAGCTTTGCCGACAGCTATGGCCAATGCTGTCGGCAAAGCTGGGATTTTTTTTTTTGTTTTTTACTGTTTCATTGCATTCGAACCACATTTATAGCATATATATATATACCACAGATCACATTTATAACAACAATATAGCATATAAACCGCATTTCATCATCGAATTCGATCCCAACATGAATCCACACATCAACATCATCAAATCCATCGATACATGTCCAAAATACACATAACGTCGCGAAACAAGTGCATACATGTCCAACATACATATGGATGTCCAACATACATGTCCAACAAGTCCTACAAGTCCAACATAAAGGGCGAAAGGGTCTAACATGCATCCTAGTCCGAAGATGGAGGCAAAGGTACCTAGCTCATCACCGAGTACCCCCCACAGTCCTCCTCCTACAAAAAGAGATAAAAAGATTAGTATCCACTCGAAAATTCGGTAGCACCTCCCCGCACGGGGAGGTTCCAAACCCGCAAAAAACATGGCACGAAGGCCAACAACGACCACGGCACGAAGGCCGATAACCACCACGGCACGAAGGTGGATAAACACAAATGCACGAAGGCCGACAACCATAGCGGCACGAAGGCCGACAAGTAGTTAAGGGAGGCAAACGTACCTAGCTTGTGGTGCCGTCCCCAGGGGTCCCATCGCCCCCACCTTGCTCCCACTGAGACCACCCTTGCTGTGGTGGTGCCTGAGTCCACCCTGACGGCGTGGCCTCGTAGTGCCATAGTCCTGGGCGAGGCCCCTGCTGTGTCTGCGCCCCCGGCCACGAGGAGTAGCCCTGCGACTGTGGAGGAGGAGGCCCCCACGTGTACGGCTGCGTGGGGTAGGTCGGGTAGGTCGAGTACCCTGGCCAGCCTTGCTGTGGAGGGCTGGCACCCAGTGGAGGGCTGGCACCAGGAGTCGGGTTCGAACCCGCCGATGGAGCCTGCACAAAGGACAAGTGAGGTAATTAGTAAAGCACCTGCAGGATGGCAGCACAAGCTAAAGCAAGTGAGGCAATTAGTATTATACTCACCGGACGCGGAACAGGAGCAGGCACTGGGACTCGTGGTGGAGCAAAGAGCGAGGGAGGAAGCTCCTGCTGGTGCTGGGTCCGGAGGAAGCCCGCCAGGTCCGCCATCTGACGCTGGTGGTGCTGCGTCAGTGCCGCCAGGTGCGCCTGATAGGCCACCTCCACCGCCGCCAGCTGCAACTTGTGGGCCTCGTCCTGGGCCGCCTGGTGGGCCTGCAGCTCTTCGAACCTAGCCTGCAATATTACACCCGCACATGGTTGATGGTATGTGAAGCGAATGTGGATCATGTGTGAACGACGAATGGAACCGCACTTACCTCCATCTGCGTGTACATCTGGGCGGTGCTCGACCGTCGTGGCGCTATGGGGATGCCGGAGGAGCTGCTGGGGTTGGCTTTTCGAATCTCCCTCAGCGTGGGAGTAGTGGTCGGGTCGATGGCGCTGTTGGCCAACCAGTAGGAGCCGTGCTGCTTCCCTCCTCCCAACCTCATCACGAGCTCCGGGTCCAGGGGCTCCGTGGTGGGGTCCTTGTCATCCCCATGGTGCTGGCGAAATGCGGCGCTGTACTCGACGAGCTTGGGGTGGACGCTCGCGTTGGTGTACGCGTTCGGCCCGTCCTGCAGGTCGAACCTGTTGTCCGGGTCCGATGCCTTGCCCTTTTTAGAAAGGGCGTACCCCACCACCACGTTGATCTCCTCCCCATCATGGGACTCCCTCTGCGAGAGGAAAACGCAAACATGGTTAGAGGTAAATAGATTGAGTGCTACATGAGTCCATGTGTATCAAAAGGAGCATACCCATGCGTCCATGAACTGCGGGAGGGACCGGTTCCCTTGGTGGTGTGCTACCCCCTTATTCTTGAGCCGGCGCTCCCGATGCTCGTTTTTCACCTCGTACGCCTTGTCCGATCTCCAGTAGCGCACAATCTCCTCCTCCTAGCATTCCGGGTACGCGTCGCACCACCCCGGTATCCACTAAGAAACATCAAGTATTTGACATGTCAGAAGATGAATTGAATGTTTCACGGAAGAAATAAGAACGAATGTTTCCTGCTTACTTACCCGCAAGTACTCCTCCTCGGTGAGGTCGGTCTCCCTGTCCAGCACGATCTCCTGCCTGACTCGGGGCTTCTTGATCACCTCGCCAAGCACGTTGCGATAGTGGTTGATGACGCTTGGATGCGCGCCTCATGGTACAAGTCCTTGAGACGTGAGTGGCGGCGTTCTCCAAGACCACCACGCGCCCGGCATGTTTCCCATCCTCGCACCTCGAAGTACTCCCGCACGTTGTACATCATGTATCATTTCATTGTTTCAAGAACGTCCAATGAATGTGTAGTATTGAGAAATGCGTTGTGATGAAGACACTCACCCAAAACTCCTCTTGATCTTCACCACAAGTGGCTCGTGTGCGAGTGAATCGGCACGATCGCCGCCTTCCTCGGCTCGGGGATGGGGACGGTGTGCGTGTGGAAGTGGTCCTGACCATGGGCGGCTGTCGAACGCCGTCGATGGTGACCATGCCCGGGTAGTACTCCCTAATCAGCAGGGAGAGGATGCCATTGACATGGCGTGAGTCCCGTTTAGCACAATTTCCAACCTGCCTCGAAAACACCCAGCTCCTGCACGAGTCATTAACAACAATTGTTAGTCTGTAGTTCGGTTTCCTACATGCCATATGAACAATGTGAACAAAGTAGTTTACTTACCTGTCGTCGACGGGTGAAATCACCTTGCGTTGGTGGGGGAGCGGCTTTCGGCTAGGGAGCGTCGAGGGCCCGCGCTCGAAGAGCTTCCTCGAACCTAAGGAAGGCCCCCGTCGCCCCCGTCGCAGTGGCCCCCATCGTCGTCGTCGTCGTCGACGTCGCCGCCGCCGCCGCCACCGTCCCCGGTCATCGTCGTCGTCGTCCTCGTCCTCGTCTCGAACTCCAGCCTCCTCTGCCGGAGATGCCCGGAGCGGGCCGTCTCCTCCGTACCGGCCGTCTCCGCCGCATGGCGGCACCTCCTCCCTACCGGTCTTCTCGTCCACGTCCGGCTCCTCCACGCCGCGACCGCCAAAGAGCGAGCGCGGTTCGTGGAGGCAGCCTCTTCTCGCCGCTCGGCATTCTCGCCGAGTGCCCGCAATGACAAAGATTAAAACAAATAGCATAAATTGCAAGGTGATAATAATAATAATAATTGTAAATGACAAGTACTTGTATTACGTGGAGGTGACATAATCTCTGAGTATGGCAATACGACCGGTGAGACGTCGTCACCAATTTCCTCGTCATCACTATCGATATTGTCGAGCTCTCGATCGTCCTCATCATCTCCATCTCCATCGTCATCGTCATCGTCCAGAACAACTCCTTCGCGCTTCCTCTGCCATTGCTCAAGGAGTTGTAAGTCCTTAGCATCCAGCACGTCATCACCCTCGTCCTCATCGATGTCGTTGTCTACTTCCATGCTCATTAGCGCAGAAATGTCTATCTCGAATTGCCCATCTAGCCCCTCAAAGTTGATAGAACTCATCTCTGTCATTGGGTCATAGTTGTAATCGTCATCATTTGGGGTAGCAGCTTTACAGCGTGGCGATACCATGTGCACAAGGCTCCAACCCGCAAGCCTTGGGTCAGTTTGGCACGCCCATGGAAGGTAATAAACTTGGTTGGCGTCTCGGTTAGCCACAATATAGACATCGTCTCCATTATATTTGGAATCCTGTCGAATTTTGATTTGCCCAATCTTAGGGTCTTGTTTCGTGACATAAGGATCGAACCAATGGCATTTGAATACCACTAGCTTCAAAGAACTGCCACCCTTGAATTCGAGCTCGTATATCTCTTTGACTATACCGTAATAGTCCAACTTATCATTGCCGGGAGTACGAACTCCGCTGCACGTGGTTTTTTGTTGGGGCCGGCTCTCCTCGTAGCCTCTAGTGCGAAAGCGATAGCCATTGACCACTATACCACAGCCAAT
Source organism: Themeda triandra (assembly GCA_018135685.1). Classification (NCBI taxonomy): domain Eukaryota; kingdom Viridiplantae; phylum Streptophyta; class Magnoliopsida; order Poales; family Poaceae; genus Themeda; species Themeda triandra. Next base: position 7,029 of record JAENPR010000170.1, on the reverse strand, counting down.
CTGTAGAGTCTGCAAAACGGTCGCTATAAGCCGCTATAGCGACCGATCATCGGACGCTATAGCGTTATAGCGACCGATGTATTAGTCGGCGTAAGTGGCGTCGCTATAAGTATATAGCGACCGATCCAATTTATAGCGACCGATAGCTCGACGCCAGTACTATAGCGACCGATCCTCAGTCAGTTGTTTTAGCGACCAATGATTTGAGGGTATAAATCTTTCTAGCGACCAATAATCAGTCGCTATGAACTGGCACAATTATATATAATAATAATTTGGCACTAACCAGATTTCAATCCTAATAAATATATATAGCATGTCACATTATTCATCAACCACATACATCCATTGCTGCCCATAGCACTCATCAACCACATCATTCGATAGTATCTCAAGTTTCATTAAGCCAACATTTAGCAATACATCAAGTTCACTCATCTAAGCTTCTAATCCATGACAATTATATCATCTGTCACATACAACATAGCTAGGTTAAATAGAAGGCACAAGTCACATGTTTGGTTGCACAATCTAACTTGATTCACTACAGAATGCGTCATCTTCATGTTATGAAAAGCAAAATGTCATATGTTGGCTTCCTGGTGACTACCCAACATCATGCACACCTCCAAGGCCTCCCTCCCACCTGAATATTAAAAACACAGTGCACACATGATGAAGTTAATTATAGGAATTGTACAGGTAAAAATATAGATAAAGATGACTACACAGTTTATCTGTTGCTTGAAACTAGATTCCTGTTCTTTTTATCCTTCCACAAAATTTGAGAGTTTGGACAAGTAATTCCATCTACTAGTAATAATCCATAGGTAATCATGAGAGTTTGAACAAGAAATTGCACTAGTAACCTTTTTTAAGAGTTTGGACAAGAAACTTGCTGTGTGACCTAAGTTTAACATGGCTTGAGATTCACTAACCATCAAGGTAACCTTTTTTAAGACAAACACATGCTGCTGCTCGCTTGAACTAAAAGCCAGCCAACTGCTGCTGCTGCATGTATGGAAGAGATGAGACGATAAATTTTGCAAAAGTCAAGATCTTCTCCCCACGCTTGAATCTGAAATGTGAATATCATAAATGCAAAGTAAATTAGTTCTAGGTACTACAAATAAAAAGTTGTGCTCAGCAAACATGCATAGTAACATTGTATATTTCAGATATAAACTGAATTTTCAGTAAGTAGGCACATTTAAGCTGTATTATTATTTTTCCAGTTGTTTAATACAAAAGCTACCCATCTAATAGGGCTAGAGCGCCTTAGGGCCAAAATAGATCAATGGCATCCAACAAATGCCTTAGCAAGCAACTCTTGAAGACCTTCTGTACCTGCTGCACACCACAAAATCGCAGACTAAGGCCCATCACAGCTAATGCATCTGTGAAGTTATATGAATAAAATAACCAGCCTATGAGTTTATTATGCTGAAATTAAAAAGCAAGTCTAGAGCTCTTCTCTCCTAGAAAAAGGCAGAAATCACATATAAACTGCCCACCTCAGTTCTTAGCCTTTTTCCCCCGCTGCAAATCTAGAGCTCTTCTCTCCTCCCGGTGCAAGTCTGGAGCTCTTCTCCCCCCGGCTACAAGTCCAGAGTGTAATCAGATCATGAAACTTGCTCAACTCCAAATGTCACAAGAGGAGATACATGACCTTGGGCTGCATTGGCTTTGCTCGTGCTGCATTGGGTTGCACTTCTTGGGCTGCATCATGACGGATTGTAGGAAGAACATTGGTGGAGATACATTGATGGGATGGGGCTGCATTGGGCTGCACTTCATGTGCTGCACCATGCTGGACAGGGGTTGTTGTATCATTGGGGTTGCTATGATGGGATGACATTGCATTGGGATGCACTTCACGCTGGACTGTAGGGGCTGCATTGTTGGAGAAACGGCGACGGGACAGGGGATCAAGGTGTTGTGCAATAGGGGCTGCTGTATTGTTGGAGTTGTGCTTATAGGGTGAGGTTGCATGGGTCTCTTCTGTATGGGCTGCACTATTGGGGCTATGTTCATGAGAACGCATAGCATGGGCTGCAGGACGCCTCCGTGCAAACAAGTCTTCACCATCCTCAGGACATGCTCAATATGAAATAAACGACATATCATAAGGACAGAAATAGTCACATACTTCCTCAAAGATGAAAAAAAAAAAAAGTGCAACACAGCTAGGGAACACAGCACCTACCGATACAAACAAGTTGAGCTCCCGCCAAGAGAATGTTCCGATGCCTTCCCAAGGTATCCAACTACACGTGGAGTAGCTGCAATAACAATATGATGACATCAGACTTGGCTGGTATATACCAATAAGTTCGTAGAATATTGGCACACAACATATATAGTATATGGCAACAAGTAAGTTTCAGGTTTATTAGTGTTTCAGACATTACTTGCCGCTACTTTGCAGCACTCGAGATCACCGAGTTCAGAACCTGAACATCAAGCAAAACTAATCCAAGTACATGGCAACAAATCTTAAGCTAGTAGTCAAGTGTGTTTCTCTTGTCCTAGTAAAACTGATCCAAGTATATATGTACACATGTGGTCGTTGAGTCGTTCAATCTCTCTTCAACTTGAAAGGGTCTGCAACAGTAGCTAGGCTGAATAATGCAAGCAGTCTGCAGGTTCTGTGTGGCTTCAAGAATAATAAAAGGCAAAGCAATGCAAGTATAGGAAAACTACTCCTTTCTTCATTCACCGAGAACACAAAAATCGATAGCACAAAGAATAAGCATATTTTATTTTAAAGTAAAAATGAATAAGCTAGATTTAGCAAATTGAATAGAACTTGAAACAAAATGATCATCGCACTAGGACAAATTTCATTAGGAATTGAACTCCAACACTTTTTCTAGAAAAATCTTAGGATACAGATCTGTTAATTCCATGCTATTTTCTTAATCAAGACTTCGGTGTAGCTCGATCTAGACTTCAGATAAAATTGGTACATGACACAAGACATATATACTAGCTCAAGATCTGTACATATATATACATTGTGTGCATGTGAGCACACAAGTACATGTATACGCCTCCATCCTGACTGCTATGCGCACGCATCCAGGAAACCATGGGAAGGACCAAATGCCAAGATGGGATACGAGGGTAAAGGATGCAGCGGATGGGATTCAAGGGTAGAGAACCGTACTGCCTGTTCTTGGGGCGCCCAGCTTGGATCTCGTGGGTAGCGGGAGTGGGGATGGCTGCTGCGACGACGGGGTGGGGAAGATGGCCGCGGCGGCCGGAACCACGGCGATGAATGCGGCCGGATGGTGAGGACGGCGGGCACGGAGCTGGGGATTCGTCCGCGACGGCGAGAACGGTGGGCGCGGCACCGGAGGCGTTGGCCCGGGACACGAGTCGGTCGGCCCGGCGCGGGCGCGCGTGGTGCCGCCGCAACCGCCCCGGCGGCGAGCTCCTGTGATGACGTGCGAGAGGGAGGAGGCTTGCGGTGTGGCGGCGTGAAAGGGTGTGGGCAGCGATACCTGAGATGGGCCTCCGTTTCTATCCTCAATCATTTTAGGGTTTGGGTTACACTGCCTACGGGGCCCGTCAATTTTAGTGTGCGCGGATGGGGCTGGGCCGCGCCAAAATGGAATTGGGCTATAGCGACGAATTGCTGGACTCTGAGACACATATTTAGGGACCGATGGTCTGACTTAGTTTTATAGCGACCGATGTTCCGTGGATACATATAAATATAGCGACCGATGGTTTGTGACAACGTTATAGCGTCCGATAGTTTGATGTTTTTATTTAGTTTTAGGGACCGATATCGGACGTTATAGATTGGTTGTGGTATAGTGGACATCATAAACGGTGTATGACTTGACCTTACGGTTGAAGCCAAGGCCCACCTCTCTCAATTCAGCACTCATTTGCGGATCTGTCTGGGCCTGCAAGGTTAGGACAGTTCGACCGTTAAATTACTCGCTCCTAGGAGCAAAGTGGAATCACAAAGTCGGGAAACAATAGGTACCTTTGAACAGAACCAGGAAACGAAGTTGGGCTTGCCATGTCTAAGAAGATGGTCCTCTTGTTGTGAGGTAGGAGCAAAGATGTGCCCCTCCAAAGAATATTAATGAATTCCCTGAAAAACAAGAGGCAGGGGGTCGAACCGATAGGTAAGATGATATAATGACGGTGTATGAAACAAAAGCGTATCGAGAACTTACTTCTGATAATCCAGGCACTCATCAGGTTCAACAACAAGTACATCATGATAGTGGTCCACTCCTCATGGGTCAAGTTCTTGTTGGTAGCTACGCTTCCTTTTCCGACATCCCCTTTGAAAAGGCCGAGGTTCGATGAGTTCTCCTCGACGTTGTAACGAGGGTTGGATCTGCGGTCTTTGAAGTTTTTCGGTATAGTACGCTGTGTGAATGTCGACACCTCCTCCATAATGAATGCCTCGCCACGTAAGCCTCAATTTTGGCTTTATTTTTACACTTCTTCCGAAGTAGCTTGAGACACCTCTCGCATTGGATAGCACCAACGGTGCTGCACGGGCCCCCCCAACCGTGCCTCCCTTGGCAGGTGCAAAATCAGATGCTGCATCGATAGGAAGAAGCCGGGTGGAAATATCATCTCCAACTTGCAGAGCAACATAGGTGCACCCTTCTCCGCTCAAGACAAACTTCGAGATAACCGCTGGGCACAAAGTCGCCGAAAGAAAAAGCTCAACTCGCTAGGACGCGCCACACTAGCTCGGGGAGGTATCCTCGGGTCATCGCGGGAAGGATCCGCGAATCCATATGTGGAAGTCGTGACTCTTCATCCCTAACACTTTCATAGTCTCCAAGTTCACTCCCCGGGCCGCATTCGCCGCATACCCATCGTGAACCGCAACATACTCATCCACTTCAGTATTTCCTTCCTAACTGGCCTTTTCAGGATGTAATCGGCCGGGCCCCTTTCCATCTCTTGCCCGGCGTAGGGTCTTCATCACAAGCTTTGGTCTATCACAAATCGCTTCAATGTCGAGTCTAGCCTTTAACGTTTGTCCTTCGACTTACCAAGGTCCATGAGTGTTGCCCAGAGTGCCTCGGCGACATTCTTTCTCGTGTGCATTACATCGATGTTGTGTGGAAGAAGAAGTGCTTGAAGTACGGTAGCCTATGCAAGCCCGATATATGAGTCCACATGTGTGGTACCATATCCAATAAAACCACTGCTCACTTCATCAATTTGGAGAGCCTCAACTCGGCAAGGACAGCGGGTGGCTCCTAGGCTCAGAATGGGGTCGCTTGAACACCTTTCGTGAAATGCTTTTCATCCCGTCTCAATTCATGGCCCCTGGGCAGAATTGCCGATGTTTGTCGAAAGAAGAGTACTTGCCACCCTTTTTCAGCCAGGTGAACATCACATTGCATGTTGGGCAAGGGAACTTCCCGTGAACACACCACGCGCTGAACAAGCCATACGCCAAGAAGTCATGCAATGATACTGGTACCACACATGCATTGTGAAGTTCCTCTTTGTAGCTCGATCGTACGCCAGCACCCCCGCCCCACGCATGTTGCAATTCATCCCACACCGGGCCGCATGAACATACCCATATTGTTGCCCGGGTGTCTAGGGTATTATCAAGAACACGTTCCCGGGTTCAAACATGACGTCGGTGGGGAAGATTGAGGGGGATCACTAACACCGGCCAACAAGTGTACGGGGCCGCCATCATTCCAAATGGGTTGAACCCATTCAAGGTTACCGCGTACATTCCGAGCCTCCTCAGCCTTTTCGTGATTCATGGCATTGAAGTGCCTCCATGCATCAAGATCCGGGTGTACCATCTTGTTAGTGTAACTTTTGCCTTTCTTTGTGCCACACCATCATTTTCGCGTATCCTCTGGCATATACAGCCATTGGAGACGATGTGTGAACGGAAGGTGCCTTATGACCATCTCGGGGATCTTTGACTCGTTGCTTGATGCCATCACCGCCTTCTCTACCTCCACATACCTAGAGATTTTGCACTTTGACAAGCAGCTATGCGCCCGTGGTCATCCCTAAATAGGACACACCCATTCTTACAAGCATGAATTGGCTCGTACGGCATCTGAGTGCTCGAAGTATCCTTTGTGACTCGTACGTGCTCTTCGGCAATCTCGTGAAGCTTCGAAGCAAGTTGCCAACCGTCGCCAACACGAGATCAAAACCTTCTCGATCGATGCCCAAGTGACGACTTCAACGCAATTAGTTGAGAAATGGCATCCACTCGCAAACATGTGTCTTCTCGTGAAGGGGGCTTCCCGTGCCGCCTCCAAGATGGTGAAGAACGCCTTTGCGGTTTCCTCCGATCCTTCTCCGCCTCTATTCCTTCAAAGGAAACCCCTTCCCCGGTAGTCTTCCATCAGATCGCGATCCCTAAGATCTCGCATCAAGGTCCTCGAGGAGCTATCTCACCGGCACCTCCCTAATAGGATCACGTTCACCATGGTGGACCCGGGGCCACAGATAGTTTGGAACGTAACCGTACTGAAAAGATCTTCCATAACCGTACTGCCTTCTCCATTTCTTGTTCTTACATTTGCCGTACGACACCGCATCCGAATCGAATTCCTCTAGCAGCTCGGTCAAATGCCCATTTAGAAAGCACCGTCCCCCTAACCCATTCAAGCTGGTCTGCTTCTCCCTTGTCCAAACAAAGGTACATCCACTCACGGTCAGCCATCCTCCGACATGCGCCAATGTAAGCGAGCAATAAACCAAAGATCCGGTGATCTACAAGGCGTTCCTACCATCTAATAGGTGAAGGATAGGTCGTAATCCCATCTTCGGTGATGCGCAGATGCAGGCTTCCATGCTCACAGGCCCGTCCGAGACGGAGCTTGGGCACCTCCTAGCCTGCTCCCTCCCGATACACATCCCGACCGGGGAGAGTGTGCATCCGGAGAACAACGGGGAGGGGCCGCCGAAACTCCGACTCGAACGGGGCGAAACATGGAAGCTAACCCATCTACGCATCCTCGGCCGTCCAAAAACGGACAATCCGAAAGAGACACCGTC